>CM067894.1:7790604-8457775 GCA_034621355.1 Mycalesis mineus | reverse complement strand
TCTACAATTAGAAACCATTCGTCACTCTCCATATTCGGCAGACTTTGCTCCAACGGACTACCATTTTTTTCGTGATTTGGACAATTTTCTACGTGATAAAAAGTTTTCTTCTCAGGAGGCAGTGCAAAATGCTTTCACACAGTTTGTCAAATCTAGATCACCAGAGTTCTATCGCAAAGGCATAAATGAGCTTCCTTTTAGATGGCAGCAATGTATAGATAATAATGGTGATTATTTTGATTAAATAAATATGTTAAATTAAAAAAAAAAACGAATTTTTATTTTTCAGTACGAATCGGCAATTTCATACTTTAACCCCTGATATGTATAGCGATACGTCAGCTGAGTGTGAAACCAAAATAGCATCAAGAGCTTCATACTCGTATTTATTAGATACATAAGGACACTCTCACAAATAATAGAGACGAAGGAAACCCGTTTACATTAACGTAACTGTTCCTTTGGGACTTTTCGACTTGAAGAACTATTCCTATAACGTCCAAGAATTCCCATAAAACATTTGCATTTTGCTATAATGAAGGATTACACGAGAATGGACAACTTGAAAAGGTCAAGTAAATTTGCTAATAAATTCATGAACGCAATACTTGCAGATTCCGTAATTCAGCGTAATTTGCGGTACAGTGTGTGTTTTCAGTTAAATATATTGTCCTGTATTTTCGCTGTTTAAGGCTTAACTCAAATTGGAAGCGAACTACAAATTATAATCTTCAGTTAGAAAGTTGTAAGTATTATTCAAATATGGTAAATTGAAAAATAAAGCGACGCCGATGCGTATCGACGCGTGACGTCACATTTTTGTGTAATATAACTTTGTATTTTATTGATGCGAAAATAGATTGACAAAACCGATGACGCGTTGCTTCGCTTCGAGTTCAGCATTAGTTTCATCTCTAATAAAGGAGATTTTTTCATTAATTTATTTAACTGCACTATTGAACGAGCTGTATAATTTGAATTTGAATAATATTTGAATTTGTTCAGCAACAAAACTTAATAAATCCTATATTTTGTGTTATTTAAATGACACCATGGTGCAAATACCGAGCACTTGCACAAAAGAGTAAGAATATAAATGCTACAATACGATCGACTGAGGCGAGCCATGGGTGCCGCCGCCGCCTTGGCTGCTCTACCGGGCGCCTTTTATTTTACCTTTACCATAAAGCAATATGCGATAGAAGGACGAAAAAATTTGAGTCGATAGAAAAATTTCTCTTTAAAAACAAAATCCTAACCACTTTATTTACTCCAAAGAAGTATCACATTTGTATGATATTTTCAACAACACTGAATTCGAGTAAACAAACTTCAGATTCAATCACGACCGTCAACACAGTTTGATGTATTCGGTGTGGCTGAACATCCTAAAAGAGAATTACTCACATTTACATAAGCTTTGAAGACGCAAATTTCTTCGGAAAATCGACGTAATATTCAAGTGATTCACCAATATTGAATATGTACGCCACCGCCCGAATTACGTACTAGCAGATGGTTCTGACATCAATCGCTAATTTACTACAATTGTAAGACGTTTGATAAGTAATATTGACTGGCATTTACAAAAGTTTAAAATTAGTAAAAAGCCATTTATTAAGTTAAGGTTCGGGTACTTTAATATTGAAGAACTTTAACGACAAGAATCCAGAGGCAAGCGGCTTTGCGTTTTTCACACAATACAGAATAACTTATATTGTTTATTATAAAATACCAATTGTAAGATTCATTTTATAAGAGCAACTGTTGTGTTCCTTACAGGCACTTCTCGGTAAAATCTTAATTCCAAAACCGTACTTGAGGCACTCGACATTAGCAAACTTAAATTTTCAATGCTTTTATAATAGTCTACTTGAAATAAATGAAATTGAATTTGATAAACTCGACCACGCATTGGCTAAACGTGCTCTCCGAGGCACGTGGCGTAACACTACTACCTTCACAACTCCGAATTATAATCACTGATAATTTCTTGCAATAAAGAAAATGCTCAACATTTAATACGCACACTTAGAACTCAAATCCAGGACCTCGTCATATGAGACCACATACTCGTAAACTAACAAGTGAACCGATAAAGTTATTCGACTTCGCAATATTACCTATTTTCTCAATATTAATTCAGATAACAAATTTATAGATTCCAGTCCAGTCAAAAATACCAACGAGCATCGACAAATTGCCAACAATCTGGGCCATAGTACGTGCCATACCGAGATACCAAGAGGTAAGGCTGAAATACCGAATCTCGAAAATGCTCCTCGCATATCGTCATTTTTGGCATCTGCTTGATTTGGAATTTAGTAAAATAACTTGTTGAATATTTTAGCAAGCAAGTAATTTATTTTTATTAACATTTTTAAAAAGAATCAGGTGTGCTAAAGTCTTCAGTTTATGCTTTTACTGTTACTAATATTATAAAGTTTCTATCTATAGATAGATGGATGTTTGTTACTCTTTCACGCCAAAACTACTGAATGGATTTTAACGAAACTTTACAATAATATAGCTTATCAGTATAACATTTTAATAAAAATATAGGTCTAAGCATCGACCTCGTTGGGTCTAAGGGCCTTAAAACTAAATTAAAGGATGGTGAAAAACGAATGCAGAGTGTATTTCTTAAATATTTAATATTGCGATGTTCTAATTATCAAAATAAATTATCAAAATCGGACTATTCTGTAAAAATATGCGTCCAATTGAGAAACTCCTCCATTTTAAAAATCCAATTTTGACCTATTTGCATTTTGAAATGAAATCTGTAAAGTTATTTTAATAAAATATCAATTAAAAGTTCGGCGCGTATGCTACTTATTACAGCGCAAATAGTTACGGTAAAACTGTATAAAGTAATCAAAATAAGTGAGTGCATTCAGTACTGAGCTGGTAGCGACACTGCTACAGGTAAAGGCTTTACGGACGACGATCACTCCAAATCCCAATTCCAATCTCCGTGTTCAATGGGATTCTACTGATCACACGAATGTGTCTATGCATAGGTCAACTCGGACTGCATCGAATGCGACTGAAAATTCGTTGAAGATTGTTTTTCTCGGAATTCTTTTTAATTTTCACGACGGACGCAAATCAGGGTGACATATTATAATTTTGCCGTGTATATTCGCTTGATTTGCCTCGTTGTTCTATTGGTTAGTTAATTAGTGAGGTATAAATTTTGTCTAAAGAAAATTTAAAACCTTGCAATTGTAGGTAGGGTATTTCTTGCAAGACCTGGGTGACGTTGTCGCTTGTATGCGTCAGTTTTTGTAGAAAATAGCTAAATAAATAAATAATCAATTATTCACATCACTGAAACTCGTGTTTGTAGACATGACTTTATTTCATTTGGCTCCCCAAAGTTTTCAACTAAGCGAAAAAGCTAGCCGTACATGGGACAAAAGCGCTACTCGTAGAGTTCGCTTAGTTTCACTCTGTCAGTATCAATCATTTAATAGAGGACATACGAAAGTTACCTTCAATTCCTGCTCCTACCAATCACAGTGCACGCGTGTTTGATAAAAAGTTGTCAATGGATGGAACAGAGCGCCAACTTTAACAGATAATCAAAGGCATCCATTTCAAGCATTTCATTGCTCTCGTGTTTGTAGATTTTGTTCGATTTTATTACAAACTTTTCAAAAATTATTAAGCCTTGAAAAACAACACACCCAAGCACATTCGTATTTATATTATTAACTTAAATGTAATAATGCTTTATGGCACATTTAAAATATTTCACAACCCTTTGCATATTCAATCCTGAATGGTCCCTCAAACAATTATGCACAAACGAAATGTCAGAAGTTTTGGACAGCTACGCGGTGAAATATTTGAACTCGTCATTTTATTTGCAGAGGACTGAGAAATAATTTTCCGTATCGTAGCGAACATTTTAATAGCATCCGCAATTTAATTTAGAGCTATCCATTAAATACCATCTATAATTTAATAAATTAAATATCCAATAGTATCTATTAATTACTTAATATTCGTAAAAGTAGAAGTATTCATTCTTAGAACCACCCTAATCAATACTAAGTTACAAGTGTACATATTTGTAGCACTTATTTATCTTTAGCCATCTTGACAAAGTACATAAAAGAATTAAGGACATCAAAATATACTTGAAACAACCTTCACCCATTTGTTTAATGGATGATGAAAAGTATTCTATATCAAAATTAATATATTAAGAAATATATTTCGAGTGGGAGCCTAAAAAATCCTTGTTCGGATTTAAGACCTAGGTCGAAGACTATCCATTAGTCGACCAACTATCCGTTAGAGTCCAAGACTTCGTCTGAAAGGAAAACATTTAAACATTTATTTACTTTTTCATCCTTTTACATGCAAAGAATGAATTCTATATATCCTTTCATTCACATTTATGATAAAAGATAGATTATGAATTAGTATGAATGCCCACACACTGCGGTCCGCTGAATTGGTCCGGTATTTCAGTTCTTCAGATTGAAATGAAAAGGCTTTGTTTCAATACCGTACCCAAAGTCTACGACGCACGAAGCCTATATCTAATATATAAAATTTCCCTGTCACAATGTTAGTTACCGTACTCTTCCGAAACGGCTTTACCGATTTTTACCAAATTTTGTATGCGTATTCAGCAGGTCTGAGAATCGGCTGCTATCTAATTTTCATCTAAATTTTTTTTCAATTTTTAATGCAAAACAACGTTTGCCGGGTCAGCTAGTTTCTATATAAGTAATTGTGTGTGACTTTATTGTAACTTTTAACTACATTGCATGTTACAACTGATGACATATCCAGTGTATCGTAGTATAAAAAGAAATGGAAATCTCACACTGAGTGCTGTCACTATTCGACACGCTAGACCTATCTACTATCAACTGATGACAGTGTTCCCTTTAATTTGAATTGAAACGGGTGCATCCCAGTAGTACCCCATACCGTAGTTCTATAGAACTGTTGGGATATTTTCCGGGCTGTCAAATTATGTCCCAATAGTTCTATATAGTACTGTAGTATAGTTTTGCTCTTAACTTTACTTATAGCATATAAGTTATAAACTTTGTATTATTTTGACTGATATTTCATTTTGTTTTTAACAAAATATGTGCCATGCGATAAAAACTAAGTTGTTAAAACCAAGTAGTAGTTGTGTCTAAAAAAATATTCTCTTATTTTGGAAGTTACAGGGCGGGACACATTTTACCACTTTGGAAGTATATTTCGCGCAAACTATTCAGTTTAGAAAAAAATTATATTAAAAACCTCAATACCATTTTAAAGACGTTTTGTGCAATTTAAGCAAAGCTGTATTCGATATAGTATGTTTATAGATACTCTCAAATTTAAGTGGACATTTATTATTGCAATCAAAAGAGATTTCATATTATACTTATAAAAAGTATAGATATTTTATATGTAACGTACAAACAAGATGTTGATATCGATATTTCTTTAATTTTGTCCCATTAGTTCTATATAGAACTTATGGGACACTAAGCACTAATATGGTGTATCAACAGTTCTATAGAACTAAAATTAGGGGGTATTACTGGGATGCACCTATAGAAACACGCAATTCGCAATTGAAAACGCAAAGAATTAAAGGAGTTCAAACGTTCTGTGTTCTGCGTTATGCGCTGTTATACAACTTTATAGGAAAACACAGGTATCTACCGCAATCTGTCTACCTACATACGATGTGCTTTACAGTTACATTTATACGAGTATATAACAAAGAACACAGCACGCAGAACTGGAAACGTCTAAACTCTTTGTGTTCGCGAGGGTTCTATGCGTAAAAATATAGAAATAGAATTATGTTATGTTTATGTTTAGGATGTAAAAGTGAAAGGAGATCATTCATTTTGGGCCTTTTCTGAAAGTGCCGGCCAACGAAAAAAATAGTACATCTTGTTAGAACTAGCCACTTGCGACATTAAGTAATATGGCAGCAAAGTTGTAGGAGTGCACCGAGCCAAGTTGTGCAGGTTTGAAGATTCATAAATTTCATACATTTTATTGAATTTTAGAAAGTATCTGCCGACGATAATAAATGGCGCGTATCGTTGGAAAAGCCCATTTGAATCGATAGTTAATATGGCATTAACATTGTAGGATTGCTCAGAGCAATTCTACAATGTTAATGCCATATTTATAGGCCAAGTTATAGGTAAAAGTTCGATTTTTGGTAATTTTTATACATTTTATTGGTGATGATCGATACAAACAAATGGTACGCATAGAGACAGTAATTTGGAGCGGTAGCTTATACGATACTAATGATATGGTATTGTTGTGAACCAACTACGAATAAAAGTTCGATAATTTGGAGCAATAGTTAATATAGCCTAAACGTCGTAGGATTGTTTAGAGCCAAGTTATAGATAAAACTTTAATGTTTGGTCAGTTTCATACATTTGATTGGTTTTTGAATATGTCAGTCGTGTATAAACAATAACACCAGTACCACTATAATATCAATAGTAGATATATCACAAACGTAACAAGTTTGATTCTTTGAGCCAAGTTATATAAAAATTCAATGTTTGATCATTTTCATATATACTTATTGATTATAAAATTGTGTAATTGTGTTGTAATAAATCCAACCAACATAAAACGTGGCACTAATGATGTACAACCGTTTTGTTATACATAAAAATTGTACATCTTGGTACATTTTACTGATTTTTTAATAACCCAGCATCCAATAAACAATGACACGTCCAATAAACAATGATTCGAATGGGCTTTTCTAAAGATACGTGCCATTTATTTTTGTCGGCAGATACTTTTAAGTAATTGACTACGCAGACTCAAGTTACCCTGATCTAACAGAAGCTCAACTAGATAAGCTCGAACGCGTTCAAAATTTATGTATTAGATTCATTTTTGGTTTGCGAAAGTTTGATCATGTATCCGAATATCGAGCTCAGCTTAAATGGTTACCCATTAGATTACGCCGTAACTATCGCCTTCTCTGTCTCTTATATTCTATAATTTATAATCCTTCATATCCTTCTTATCTCAAAAGCCGTTTTCGCTTCATTTCTGACGTAGACCAGCTTAATCTTCGCTCTCGCCACGATAATCGTTTGGTCCTTCCAGTCTGTAGATCAAAGTTTTACAGTCAATCATTTACTTCGATGTCGACAGTGATGTGGAACAATTTGCCGTCAGAGATTCGACAAAGTAGTTCGCTGCCCATTTTTAAGCATCGTCTCAAGAAATTCTATCTATCGTTAAATATTTAGTATTATATATGTATATGTTTATATATATATATATATATATATATATATATTTTATATATGTGTATATGTATGTGTGTATATATATATGTATTTATATTTGTGAGATTATATATTATTTATCAAAATATAGTTATTCCGTCTTGCACCATTTCCGCTTTCACTTCACAGTTCCTATCATCAGGGGTTGCCTGTAAGAGATTGCTCCAAGCAATAAGGCCGCCTTTGCATGCATTCATGTTTGTTGTTTTATTTTATTTTTTGTTTACTGTGTGTATGTCTATTATTATGTGTGCAATAAAGATTTTCTTCTTCTTCTTCTTCTTCTTTTAAAAATCAATAAAATACATGTAAATTATGAATCTTCAAACCTGCACAACTTGGCTCGGTGCACTCCTACAACTTTTTTGCTGCCATATTACTATTGCTGCAAATGGCTAGTTCTAACGAGATGTACTATTTTTTTCGTTGGCAGGCACTTTTAGAAAACGTCTAAAAATGTATGGAGCCTGAATGTTCTCCTTATATACAAATTTTTGAGAGTTTCGAGAAGAAGGAAACAAAAAACTATCAGCAGCCTTCCCTAAAGTTCGCACTGTGGGTCGCTTTGCCAACTGTGACGTCACTTAGAGACTTATGAATTATTTATTCGGGAGCATCCCCCGTCAACATTTGAATTATTTTGAAGGTTCTACCCCTGTATAATTAGCTTTATGTTGTCCTCGTACACTTTACCGTCAAAAAAGTTTAGGTACACTTAAAATACAATCTTGTGCCCTAAATACTTTTATTTTACTTATATTATAAAAACAATTAATTCCAAACTGATTAATATCCGGAGAAGAGATTTTGGAATATTATCAACTTGGTATTTCTAGAATTTAACGATATTATAATGTTCTAATATGTATAGATATATTATATTACTTTTATTATTATTATATCATTATAAATTATAAGCTAATCAAAACAACTCTCTCAAGGTATATTAACTAATTTTTGACCACCACTACTCGAAATTGAAAACTTTCAAAACGGTCATTAATTACCTAAATAATAAGTAAAAAAGCAAAACGACTATGACATATATGACTTAACTAATTAAATCATTGAAAAAGAGTTCAATTAAAACCCGTTCGAGTGACCCAGTTTGATTCATAACAAGGCGCCTTAGTCAACACGTCACTGTCATAGCGACGTGATGATTGAGGTTCAACCAATCGCACATATCACCCTAAACGTCACACATAAACCTTTTATGAGGAGATCAAAAGTCATATAGTGGTAGATATGCACTCTTTTGTGCACTGTTTTTTCTACAACAAAACATGAAATATAAGAAAACCTGTAGGTATCTATCATTAACTGGCTCATGTATATGATACTTGTATTCTTCACTCCCTGTAAAAGCATATAAAGCTTATGACCTGGACCGACAGCTTAAAGTGCTACCTTAGCCACAGAGCTGTTACTACTAATTAACCATCTCTGGGGCTCTAGGCTAAAAATTTATTGAAAACAAAAAATCCCTCTTTTTTCCACCTGACCAAGGACTCGAACCCATGACGTTGTATTCCGAAGCAACGTACTTGTCGGCGTAGTTCCATTATAATTTTCGTTGGGATTCATATTATATTAATACAACCAATTAATTAAACACAACACAACACACAACACTTGACTTTTATTGTACTTCGGGCAGAGTAACAGCTTACACTACGGTTTGAACAATAATGATCGCTTTTGGGTGGCGAGTTGGCTTATATAACAACTGATAAACAACCTCTTCTCCCACCACTTCCGATGAAATAAACAATTTAATTGAAAAATACATTTATCAACATAATTCACATTAATTAAAAATATTGTTTTAATTCTAGATTTTTTATATAAAAATAAATTCAAATAATATTGATAGCATTTCATTATTTAATTTTAAATCATAAGCCGATTACCGGAAGGTGTGAAAATAATTTAAATTGATCGAGTCTTTTTAACATGTTTTTATATAATTATATTAATTATTATATTTTTATAATTTTCAAATTAATAAATTAATTCAATTATACATTTGCCGCCCATATACTCTATTCTTACGCCTACCACTTGCACTAAAATATAATTGTCGTACGTAATTGTATTGTTTACTGGATAACATAATCCTTTTCTAATAATTGAATTCCTTACACCATAAACTCTTCAATGCCAAGATAAAAGTAAAATCTCAGCTTGGAAAACATTGTATTCCGCAGTCAGGAAATTCTACGAAAAATTCCATCGTATCGTTTTACAAAATTGATTTATTATACATAATATATTTCAGTATCATATATTGATGCGGATTCAGGAGCGTATTTTTCAGTGTGACCTACATGCAACTATGTTGGCTTACTGCGCACTCATGCTATGTAAGTTTTATTTAATGTTTGGCTTTATGGCATGTGCAGTGATCGCTCCCACGGCATTCGCAATGTAGGACATGAACATTCAATGAAGACTCACTGTCTTGACTGCATATAAATATGTTTAAAATAATTTCATTAATCGTGATGTCTGCCTTGTAGATCCAAAGGTTACCCTATTTAGCTTCAGCTCAGGACGTCTGAAGAAACTTTAAGTGAAGTTCTCAGCCTGGAGTTGAAAACTCGGATGTAATCCTAACAAAATCAAACATAATCATTCTATCCTCTCAAACCGTCTCCTCTCTTATAAGAAGGGAGTCCTTGGGGGTCAGGCTTCCCCAGTGAGTCGTCTAAGTTAGCTAATAATGTAGATGAATGCTGGTTTTTATCTATGAAAATTGCACAGAGCTAAGAAAGAAAAAAGAAATGTTAGAATATATACGTATCTTAGAAACCGTCGATGTATCATAGTGATGATATTTAAGTTTTTACCCGACCGCGTCAGAAGGAGGGTAATGTTTTGTATATTAAAACTTGTGTTCTTTGTGAATGCTTAATGTTACTTTTGAATTATGTTTTATTTTATTTTCATGTTTTTATTGTTTTGTACAACCTCACCCTCTGTTTAGTTATCAAGGCTGCTTATTGTGCATCTTATTTTTGTTTGTAATTATTTCGGACCTTTCATGTCTCGATGTGTGCAATAAAGTACATTTTGATTTCATTTCATGATCATCATCTCTGGCAGCGCTTTTTTCTGTTCTGTGATCATCATGTTATTTTAATAACCTCTTCGTCCTCGTGGTTAACTAAAACGTTCAGGCATATTTGTTAATATAGAACACTTCACGTAGGACGCACTACAAACGTTGTTAAACAAGTTACAGTTAAATTACAGACAGACAGGCAGTCTAAATCCTCTGGTAACTGTTTCTATTCAAATTACACAGATACTTGCCTGTACAAGTATGTCAAGCATTGGCTGACCTAAATCTAAACACTGTAATATATATACCAGTTCAATTGCAATTTGCCTATTGTCGATCTTGCTTGTTATAGGGATCACGATAATATACTGTTGCATATGCAATTATATGTAGTCAATTATATTATTCATTATCTTCATTATTATCAGCCTATTAAACAGCTCATTAGATACAGGCCCAGGTGTCCACACTTGTAGGAGAGATGATATATTATTAATTATGAAATATAAATGATTAATTATTATTTAAGGATGATTATTAAATGTACCTACATAATTATAACCGGGACAGATGGCTTTATGTGCTCTCCGAGGTAAGGGTTAAATCGACTCCGGACCTCAGAATTCCACTGAAAATGTCTTTAAAAAACCTCGATTTATAAAAATCTCTATCCTCTATTACTGAAACCAGAATTTGAACCCAGTGCCACGTGATCTGAAGTCACACAAGTTAACCTCTGGGCCATGAGGCAGTCACGATTGTAGGAAAGAAGAATTTGAGCTTTGACTCACTGCGATGCCCTAACGTAGAGTGGCAGGCGTAGGATGGTAATGTTTGACTCTATCGCTAATTCTATGATCAAACTGGCAGCCTAACGTCAAATACGGCATCTTCGGTGGTAACACTACACCTGCTTCTTAACTCAGAGCTAAACATTGCTACAGAAAATTTCTTGGGAGGCTGAAAAACTCAATACCTACTTCATACCTCCGCCCAGAGCTCAAACCTAAACCTCATGATCCGGGGCTGCATAGTCTAACCACTGGACCGACAAGGCACAACACAGAAGTATCTACATTGTAATATACAGCCATATTTTACATACCCCTATTTGCTTCTAAAGAATCTTGTTAAAACGATAAAGATAAAAAATCGATCCGGCGAAGCTTTTATCCTTATCTAAAATTTTGCTGAAATACTCGAAGCGAGCTCGTAAAATGATTCCCCGAGGTTGACCTGAATAGCGTAGATGGAGAACTTGCTCTCCCACACAATGGTCGAGCGAAGGCTTCGCGTCAGATATGTATTTGAGGCTTCCTTTGTACGTAGCCTACTTGCGACCGAAATTAAATTTCTGTTTCATCGTACAAACAATGTAGTGTTCGTATCTGCCACGTTGGACGGTCCGCTTCTTCGATTACGGATCATAGAGCCCCGGGAACGACACAAAGGATGTTATTGGTCTGTCTAATAAGACAATTTCATTAGGAACGTTGTTGTCTTGCTTTTGGCTGTTGTCAAAAATAGTTAAAATTAATCTTTTTAATTATAAAGCCCAAAGTTTGTGAATGTGTATGTTTGTTACTTTTTCGCGACTTAAAGACTGAAGCGATTTAAAAAAAATTGGTATGAAGTTAGCTGGCACCCTGGATTAGCACATAGACTACTATTTATCCCAAAATTTTCACAGAAACGGGAACTACGCGGGTCAAACCGCGAGCGACCTCTAGTCAAGTATAAGTCAGTTGTTCTCGCCTAGTTCCTGTTCCTGATGATATATCATGATGATAATTAGGCTATATGTCAATTCTTATGTGTCTATCATAATACACAAAGGTAATACTGGTAGTTTCAGATGTGAGCTTAAACAAACAAACAGAAAAATAAATTACAAATTAATGTTTTGACATAAGTACTTACAAACACCACTATCCTGAGTCGCCAGTGACTCCTTACTATCCGTTTAACATCATCCATAATACTAGTAGGGGAGTGGACTAACGTCTAAGGAGGTTTTATTCGATGCCTAGTATTTTCAATACGTTCAAAAACCTGGTGTTCGCACGCAAACATTAAAATTTGTTCAAAAGCAATAAATGGCTAATCCTACTTAGCTAAAGCTCTTTTCACTTAATTTACAACTAGGTCAAGACCAAAAGGCTTTGTTAGGGCCGAGTAAATCCAGTGTAATAATGAAAAAAATCCAAAAAGAGCGAACAGTCGCAGAAGGCGACATATGTATGTATGTAATGGCTGTAGACTCAATATTTTTGTAATATTTCACCGGCTGACACAGCCGGCCGATCTCAATTCGTTTCAGTTCCGTATTTCCGTGACCAATGTTTACTTTTATTCGTGAAACCTAAACTTTTTTAACGTTTTTATTTAAATTGTAGAACGTTATTGAATCGGACGTTGGTGGGCGAATTGAAATTTGTTTCTGAATTTTCTGTTGAATATCTGTAACCTAATATCAATGAATAGGCATTTTATGTGAAACAATTTGCGTTTTTAAGAACAGTTAATTTGCTTATGTATACAGTTTATTATTATTTTACAATTATACCACCTGACAACCGCGACTTCGTCCAGCTGGATGTCCTGGAAATTCTTTGATCCGATACGCACAATGACTACATCGTTGGTCAAGTGGTTAAACTATGCGATTTCAGATCACGAGGTCCTAAGTTCGAATCCTGGGTCGGGCGTATAAATCTTTCTCATTAATCACCCTACCTGTTTACAAAACCCGCACCGTAATCTGTTACATAAGTAATTTAAAAGATCTACTTGAATTCTAAGCAACTTCGTCTATAGAGGTTATTCCTACAACCAAGATAAAAGCGTTATCATAAAGTAAAACTTCTAATTTTTAACCGACGAAAAAAAACGGAGGAGGTATGTATGACCACGCATAACTTTTTACAGTGTTGTCCGATTTTGATAATTCTTTTTTTATTAGAAAGGGCATACATCCAAGGTGGTCCCATTGTCCTCATGTTAGGATCTGCTGATGATATCCTGGGGAAATTGACGGAACTCTTCAAATTTTGGAGGCACGCTTACAGCGATTTCGGTTTTTGACTCGGTATCGGTAGCTTTTTGGCTACTAGTGCCATATAATATACTATGACAGTATAGTACAAGTACTGTACGTGGCGATAAATCACTAAAAAGTAAGAAATAAAATTTTTTAACAAAAATAGAACCGACTCAAGACGCACTAAAAAGTAAAAAATAACTGTGTCATTTAGTTGCTTTAATTTACTTAAGCATATCTAGGAGTCGGTGCCAGCCAAGGTTTTTACTTTCAAGGACGTTACCTAGAACCCACAAACTGCTTTACTACGTAGAATAAATGTTCCTTAAACTTGGCTGGCACCGACTTCATAGATATGCTTAAGTAAATTAAAGCAACTAAATGACACAGTTATTTTTTACTTTTTAGTGCGTCTTGAGTCGGTCCTATTTTTGTTAAAAAAATTTATAAACCTATACTTATCATGAAGCTGCGTATATTTTATGCTTGATACACAAGTATATAGAATTTTTTACTAAAAGCTACATAATTATTGGATTGCTTCAAAAAGTAGCGCCATCTACACTCAGCAGAAGTAAACGCGGCGTTGCCATCTATCTCCCGGCGAATTGCAAAAAGGTTCCAAGAAAAGTTCAAGCACGAAAGGAAATAGTTCTATAAACCTCCAGTAGAGGGCATACTAAAATTATAAATAAATATTAGTGATATTTTTAAATGGTAACAACTTCGTGCTTACATTACATTTATATATAATAGATACTTTTATCACGCACTTATTAATATTACTCAATACTCAAGCTTTCCTCCTTGTCGTCTTTATCAGCTTGATTAACGGCCCCCGCCAACCTACTTGAAATAAACAAATTTTGAGTTTTGATTTTGATTAGTTACTACATAACCTAAAATCGATTTTAACATTCTAAAATCTAAATGATTTACCTACCCATATTATAAGGAAAAGACCGAGGGGCCACTCTCCAAAACAATAGCGAAGATGGCCACCAATAGAAACCGGGGAAAAAATGAACCAGTTCGTAGATGAAATCCACGAGGACCATGATCTTCAGAAATCAAGGAACGACTGCAGCGGAAGAGATCCATATTATCATGAAGGATAATTTATTTTCTTCTTAATGCTCATACATTTATATAAAACGGGTCTTCTACATAAATATGTAAAATAAGTACCGAAGTAGCTGCAGCTAAGGTGTCAGCTTTTTATATGGGGACACTTAATTTTTATGGCACATCATCAATATTCTACTACCTTTCGATAAAATGCTTTTATATTAAAATATTCCTATAAAAACTCAAATAAGGAGCCGATATAAGATTACAATATTATGATCGCGGCTTTACGGGAGTTACAAATCAAAATTGATTGCAAGAAGTACCTACTAAGTACCTACTGTCAGCTTAAAATTTACATAAACAATTTTCAAATATCTTTTTAACCGATTGCACCAAAAGGAGGGTTATGATTTTCGAGGGTGTGTATGTATATTTCATTGCCATAAAATATACATTCAGACTATAGCATTTTAGCTTCATAGGTGTCATTAAATTCGTCTTAATTATGAGAGTAGTTAGTAGTTCCAGACTCCCTTAGTCTCCAAGGGCCGCCATACTTTACTGTCTAGTTGTCTGTTAAGTCTATGGGCTCAGGATCTTGCTCTATAAGCAAAATAAAGATTCAAATGATCCATGGTTAAGGGGACTTAAAACCGCAAGGTTTGATTACCATCTTGGAAGATTGACTCATATACAAGCACGGTCTACGTCAAATTAATCAATTTGAGAGGATATAATAATTGGTCATACTTTAAAAAATGTAAGGATAAACATTCTTTTTCCTTTTAAAAAAAATTGTTTTTTAGCTCCTGAACCATAAAGTTTCATATCAAGTTTTCTTAGAATAACACATTGCCTTTCGTGTATTACTTACATATTAAAACACAGGTGCGATATGCGCAAGAGTGGAGGTAATTGATCTGTCCACTACGATTAATGTAAAGTTGCCTCTGCCAAGTGTCGTTTGATAAGCAAGCGAGCCCTTCTGACAGCAGACGTCAAATTATCTCTGCTCGATGCTCACGAGCCACGATCCTCGATACAACACTACTTGGTTTATTGTTTTTTTATTCCGTCAAGTCTTTAAGTTGTGTTTCGGAATGTAGTTATGTTTTCACACTCTTCACGCTAATGTTATCTCCTACGTAAAGTACTCCATGCTAGTTTTATTAAATGCAATTATGAGTTTGTTTGAATGTTTTTGAATGAAAGCTCTTTTTGGAACGAAGTTCCTTATCGCGCGTTGTGAAAGGGGGCTAGACGGAAAAAAATCGTACGAAAAGTTGTCACGACACTTTTTGATCAAAGGATCTTGCCGCCGCCTTTGATGTGTGTGCGCGTGAGCGGCTGGGGCGCCCGCGCTGTATGCTGTCTCGCGCTCTCGTGGCGCCCTCTGGTGTTTCAGTGTACAACAACAAATATTATTATTACTTAAAAAAAATAAAATTTTATTACAATTCCTTCACTAATTAATCGAAAGGAACTTCGTTTCATCCGGGTGTCCCTTGACACCTCTCAACTTTTTTTTATATAAATATATAGGTAGTGAGCTAGTAAGCGAGTCCTCTGATTTAGTCGTCACCACCGCCTGTTGACAAATCTTGTTCTTGAAGCGTTTTCGTCGTGACGATGATGAGTTCAGATACTTATACCAACAATGCCGACTTCTCAACTCCAGACTTTTGCATTTCATCTAAATAACAAAAAGCTCGGAACCTCACTGACTCACTATCGGTAACTGAACCAAATGGCACTCTATAATTTTATTGTAAGTTTGTTAAAGTTTTCGTTATTGTAATGAAGATAAGTAATGTCATAAACTTGAAGTTTTGGTTCTATGCATAGAGGACTGTCGTCTATCTAGACAGGACATAATGGGACTTTTTAACTAATGCATGCACCAGATGCGACATAAATTTAAACTTCAAGATGAGATCGCACAAATGAGAACATAGCTTACAGCAGTTGCATTTTAATGCGGTATCAGTATAGGTATATTATACTAGCTGTAAACCGCAACTTTGTCGACTGTTTCAGGATTTTAGGGTATTTCTCTTTATATTAATGAAGTATTTGAAAATATAATAATAAAATCATTTATCACATAAGTTCCCACTCAAAATTCACCCCACCATTTAAAATGAAAATAATATATCCCTACTCTTCTTCTTCCTTCTACTCTAAATCCTTCTCTTTCAAAGCTGCTCTGCTCGACTCTGGATCTCCTTACATCGCGAAATTCAGCGTGCGCAACCTAGTTACTATTAAATGGCCGGTGAATGTGCACTTCTATCCCTATCTCATTTATCTCCTGAATATCGTCAAGTTTCTATTTTTTCATAATATAAGTATTTAATGAGATAATTAGATATAGGTACTTCCGTTATTTTTGTGTACGTACACCCGAACCTTGGTGGTTTAGAAGAGATCGATATTTTCATTTCCGATAGATATTAATAACATTTCTACTTTTCTTCATGACGTTGAACCTGTAAGCATATTTTGTATATTTCACCTCGTTTTACCGTAGGCACTTTGGTTTATTTTAAATTCGCTCGATAATTTGAATCGGTAGGTGCGTTTCTAGTTATTATTATAATTTTCCCTTCGTTATAATTTTCTGAATATAGAAGAGCTAAATCCAGTTTACTCGCAATCAATAATATTCCAGCGCCTAAGGTATCGTTTACTTATAGTTCAGGATCAGAGGAACATTTTTTCCACTTTAATTATAATCTTATATATCTCTCTCTCTCTTAATTAATTATTAGTAGGATCTTCTTGATGAAACACTCAACGTGTATGTAACGTTTTATTTACCGAAATCCTATGTTTTAGATATTGAATAGTGACAGAAAATAAAAATTTCTGAGCATAACACAGAAAAATCGTTAATTAGCTAATTACCTTATAATTGAGAACTTTTATTAATACAATCAATTGAGCGTCTCATCAAATTTAAGTTTAAATTCTTTTATCTTATGTAGGCTGTTATCATGTATAACAGCCTACATGAAATAAACGAATTTAAATTATAATAATTAATTTAAATTATTATAATAATTTCATTTAAATTTACTTTTCAAACATCAAGTGCGTAGTGACGCTATCACCGTAAGCGGTTCAAAAGGCAGATACTGTCGAGAATAGCCGGCAATAAACTCAACACTTGCTCCTTTTAAATGAATCAGCCGTGACAGAAATGTACGTGAAAGCGGCATCCGGCTGCCGTTGTTTATTAATTATTGACGAGTTAATTATTAACAACTAGCGGACGCCCGCGACTCCTTCTGCGAGAAATTCCTTTTTATGATTGTTTGAAAAAAGTGGTCTATGTCTTTTCTCAGAGTCTACTACTTCTGTACCAAATTTCATTTAAATTGGTTCAGTATTTCTAGAATGAGTAACAAACAAACAGAGTTACTTTCGCATTAGTATCGATTAATATAGATTTAAGTTACCCAGTGTTTTACAAAAGAGCTTCACGCAAAATTAGCTTGACAGTAATAAAATGTAATAATATTCGTCGGATCCTGAACTATTAAACTTGTACCTACACCACGAGAAAGCAGTACATCATAAACAGGCTGTACTTAAAGACGCGCGTAAATCATTGTTCGTAAAGTGAGCCATCTTGCCTCTTACACCATTGTTCTTGAAGTCAAGAATATAGTCATATTTGCATATTTTATACGTAAATAAAATTAGCTTGGCACTGTAATGGCACGCCATTTTTTCCAATTAAATCCTTTTGTTTTAAAATTGTGTTTTTTTAACTTGTTTGCATTACTTGTACAAATTATGTCACCATTATCATTAAGTATGACGATAAAAGCAAGGATTTAGGACACACTCGCCCAGTGTAAACACCTATGCCTAAAAGTTGATAAAAATGATAATTCAAATTCAAATTCATTTATATCAAGTAGACTATTTTACAAGCACTTTTGAAACGTCAAGTTTGTCAGTATGTAGTGACTCTACCACCGGTTCGAAAGGCAGATCCTGCAGAGAAGAGTTGTAATTAATTTGTTCACACATTTATATTCATTAATAATAATAATAATAATCATTGTTGATTCAACAATGATTGTTCCTATAGTCGTTTCAGTCAATGGACTTATAGCGAAAAGCTTTGACGAACATCTTAAAAAGCTTTCGCTTAATTGTTGGATCAAGGGTCGGGTACAGAAGACAGTAATTCTTGAAACGGCGCGTATTGTAAGGAGGTTCCTCACTCTGGAGCCTTGACCCCCGGTTGCTTGGACCCCCGGGCCCCTCAGCAGGCGGAATGAATTTTTTTATAAATTTTTAATGGTGTTTTTTTTATAATTTTATAAGCATTGTTAAAAATGTAAAAAATAATTGTAAATAAATAAATGAAAAATCATTTATTTGCCATAAACATGGGTACAAATTGGTAACATTTATGTATAATTATACAACCAAGCATGTTTTACCATAAAGGCGTGCAAAATATTTCAAAATTATAACATAAATTACAAGTTAACCCTTGACTGCAATCACACCTGGTGGTAAGTGATGATACAGTGTAAGATAGAATAAAGTAAGATCACACCTCTTTCGGTTTCTACACGACATCGCACCGGAATGCTAAATCACTTAGCGGTACGTCCTTGTGTGTAGGGTGGTAACTAGCCACGGCCGAAGCCACCAGCCAGACCTGGACCAATTCAAGTCGGATCGAACCCAGGACTTCTTTTGCCAAATCCACTGCGCATACCACTACGCCACAGAGGCTGTCTAAATGTACAAAAACATTAACATATCTGGGAAACCTTTTGTTTTTTTTTATATATAAAAATAACGAGCAAACGAGCAAGTGGATCACCTGATGTTAAGTGATTACCGCCGCCCATGAACAACTGCGACACCAGAGTGCCTAGTGTGAAATTACTTCAAAACAATCGAAAACTTCACATTCGTGTTAAGGGCAAATTTTATATGGAACTGAAGCAGCGCCCCTGGCGGGAGTGAGAGAAAACTCAAATGGGCGAGTGTCAGAACGCTTTTTTGCTATATAATTTGACATTATTAGTGACTACGTTTTTACGCAGTCGCTCGGTGAAAAACTCACACTTGCCCCACTGAGGTGCCACTGATGTGTTGTCGGCCTTTGAGATGTTTAATAACTCTCCCCTTGAAAACTCTCTTCCTTTTGTTAAGTAGACTCTCTGTGAGTCACTCTCATACTGTCACTCTCCCATCAATTGATCACCTGAAACTCTACCACCATCTATCCACCATATAGCTGAATATTCTTTGCTGCTACGGTTATATGATGTCACTGCCCGAAGCCAACCTCAAACAAACACTCAAACCTAGACTTATTTACAAAATACAAATTCCTAAAACCCAATATGGAATCGAAGCCAAGACATCCCCAGTGTTCACTCGTGAATCACATAAGTCTTCAAACGTGCAGTCGTAAAATTTTAAAGGCGTTGTATTATGTTATTATTTAAACAACCCTGTTTACCGTGCTATTACTTAGAGCCTAGTAAGTGGTAAAATTGTTGAAATTAAGTTAATAAGGGTAAATATTGCAAACAAGTATATTGTGTTTATTCCTTCTTTTGTAAATAATGATACCTAACGCTTCCATCCTATAATTACGATAATAGTTATAGCTTCAAAGAAACACTGTACCGAAGAGGGCAAATTACAAAAAAAGACGTGTGGCACTCGGACACTGCCGCGGTAAAGCTATTGCATAGCATTTTTTATCAACTTATGTTTACCTACCGACGTCATCGGGACCGTGGCCTAGTGGTAATTCTGAATTTTTTTTTTTCAAGCGTGGTATTTCAAAAAGTCATTTTTTTTTAAGATTAATGACTTTTTGCAATATCACACTTAAAAAAAATTGCGGAACCGACGGGACTCGAGCCCGTGTCTCTCTGGCAATCCGGGCACTTAGAGCGCCTTACCGCTAAGCCACGTTCCCCGATGACGTCATTGCCGAAATTGTGCTTTTGATATTATGTTTTTGATACTCAGGGGGTGTGTTTTTTCGTTACGGAATTTCTGTATTCGATCTTCACGCTCAAGGTCCGCGATAAAAGCTATACAATAGCTTAAAAATAAACGTACTTATATGGTACTTATTATTCCTTTCAATTATTATTTAATCATATGCTCAAATGCTGTTCTCTTCTATTGTCTTGCAAAAATTGTTTTTCTTTGCTTTTGTGAGGCTTTCATACCTCTCTCAGACTGGCGCAAAAGGCCAAACGAAGTATGGGGTCTCTATTTTTGCTTATAGCAAATTTTTCTCCATTTTCCGATCACTAAAGCACAAAGTTATACAAACAATTCAGTTTAGAAAAAATGATATTAGAAACCTCTATATCATTTTTAAAGACCTATCTATAAATACCCCACACGTATGGGTATAATGAAAAAAAAAATGAGTTCCAGTTCTAAGTATGGAGAACCCCCAATTTTATTGTTTATTTTCTATTTTTGTATGAAATATTGTGTGAAATAATAAATCTATTTAGTAAATTTCAATAGTGTAGTTCTTATAGTTCCGGAAAAAAGTGGCTGTTATATACAGAAGGACAGAAAGACTTTACAAATCTATAAGGATTCCATTTTTTGCCATTTGGCTACGGAGCCCTAAAAAGGTAATTCCGAATCCTCCACATCTATCGAATTGTTTTGCTTATGATCCATATTGGTCTTTCACTTTTTGTGCAATGCTATTAGCATGTCGCCAAAAGCTTTTTTGAAAACTTATTTTAATATTTCGTCATACCCAAAATAATCTTCAGCAATTGAAGAAATAAATTGTTGCTGACGTTTTGTGCAATTTAAGCAAAGCTGTATTCAATATAGTATGTTTTGATATTTCACCATAATGCATTTCAGTTTGTGTAGATACTTTCAAATTTAAGTGGACATTTATTATTGCAATCAAAAGAGATTCCATATTATACTTATAAAAACTAGGTATTTTATATGTAACGTACAAACAAGATGTTGATATCGACATTTCTTTAATTTTAAACACTTAACTCTAATATGGTGTATCAACAGTTCTATAAAACTAAACCTAGGCGGCACTACTGGGATGCACCCGCATACAACTTTGTACTTTAATCATTTAAAAATAGAGATGAAAATTTAAATTTGTAATTGATGAACGTAACGCGTTGCTGCGCTTTCAATCTGAGTTGAGTTGAAATTATAAAGTACCAAACATTATCATAGGAGTATCTGCTCCATTATGGCATTGCCTTCATTCGTGCGTGGCAGTTCACCAAGATATTACTAGTAGATATGCAGATTATTGAAAACGGTAATTTCTAGCTCATGTAGGTACGTGAGACCAATAACCAGATTACGTATATAAATTTCAAATTGCGACTAAAATAACCCCCTAGTTACCGCGCTAGTAACGTATTCCGGTCCATTAGTTACGCGTTCTTCATTTCGCATTCATCATGGCACGCCAACGATGAGGATTTATGATGTGCAATTATAGTGGGGCACGGCAAAAGGAAGAATAAGCCGATAAAAAATGAGCTGATTGACGTCGAAACGACCGCTCCCGAGCAATCACAGCGTGTGGAAATCCTTGCACACTCAATACAAGTAAAGACGGATCCATACCACCGTGCCTCGTTTAGTCTCTCGCTAAAAATAGTAGATTTGTGTTCCCAATTTCAAGTATATTTTTGGAACAATATTTACCTAGTTAACTATTAAATAATTTCGTAGTGAATTTTCTACGGATCCCTTAAGTTTAGGAATTTCTGTTTCATTCTTCAGTTTTGTCTCGTTTGAGTCTTTATCATAAACTAGAGCACGGAAGAACGTAGTAATAGATCTAGTTTACGAAACAGCAATTGAAAAATACTAATATAAAAATGACTAATTGGCCTCATTCAAAATAAACACACAATAACTCAGCAGTTTACCATGATTATTAAAGAGAGACGAGACGAATATCTTAGCATTCCATGGATTCACCGTGCGGGTGCCGGGTCCATCGCGTGGCTGAGAGAAAAACTCCGAACAGAGCCCGAGACTTGTAACACGGGTGTAGGTTTAAGGGTACCCTTAGTGACGCGCGTCAACACTCACCTCCTCTGTTCAAGTTATTCTTAATGCCCAGCCAAATTCGGAAGGACCCTACTAGAGCAGCTTTGGACACTCGTTCTAATATGAAGCTTACTGCACTTCTAATAAGGCGAAGGTTTTTTAGCAGGTTATAGAGAGACTTCGCTGGTATACCTGTTGCACCCACTTCTACCTCGTATAAACTAACCACGTAGTCATTTTTGGTTAGTTCATTAGTAAGGTCATAATATTTATTCACTTTTAATACATGGTCTTTAGTGATGTTTGTTTCCCACGGCACGGCACTTACATAATTACACCAAATACGTAAATGTAATAATGAAATTATTATTTTTTGTCTTATTTAAAGTCTGTAGATTTTTTTATAATAGTTTGTAGTAGAAATATCTTAAGTATTGACCAACACATCGTATGTCGACAATTTTGTCTTAGTCGTACTTTGATTGTGAACTCAGCCTAAGTAAATAAAATCACATTGTAATTGGGCTACGTGTTCAGCTCGAGTTTGAACATTAATGTAATTGGTATTATAATTGGGCAGCCAGTGAGCACACGTCCTTAGTAATTGTTATTGTAACACAGTATAGATCCATTATAATACTGAGCCTAAAAAGTTCAAAATTATACTAATATACGTAACGTTTTTTGCTTACTAAATTGGTTAATCCAATTCGGTTACTATGATCGTAATTGTTGTACGTCTACTTATATCTAGTACCTATTTCAAATTTTAAAGTTGGTGGATTAATTTATTTTTTCTTTTATTTACCTACTACAAATTAGCTATTGCTAAAATCACACTTGAAGTGGTGATGCAATCTAGATGCTAGAAGCTGGCAAATTTGTTAGGAACAGGATGAACAGAACAACCACACCTCTTTCGATTTTTACACAACATCGTACCAGATCGCTTAATCGGTAATATTTGTCGGCAGGCTGGTAACTACCTACAGCTGAAGTCACCAACCAGACTTTGCTTGCTTTCGAAGAGCAACATTTAAAAATATCTTTTTTTACTACCAACTTCCTTGAATGCAATCACACCGCATGTTAAGTGATAATGCAATCTAAGTTAGAAGCGGATCAACTTGTTAGGAGTATCAACATCGCTTTTGGTTTCCACAAGACGTTTTTATCAAAAAGTGGCAGTTATCTCGTAAGATAAGTATCTGAATACTTGTATATCCATTTTAAAATTAGTATTATCATTTCTACAATAAAAATAAGATCCCGAATGTTTGCAAAAAGAGTTCTCAGAGGAAAGTAAAATATTTTATTAATAAAATAAAAACCAATACTCTTTATAAGGCTCCACTGAAAATGAATTGCTTCTTTTTATAATAGCCCTACAAACTCAGATAACATTATGTACATTTATTATTTTCAAATTAAAACCGCACTCGTTCAGACGTCCCGCCAGGCAATTCGAGATGTTGACAGCGTTTAACCATAATAAAACCATGATCTTTTACAAAATGGACAGCATTAACCATGTAATACACCACCTTAAACAGATGACATGTTGCATTAACATTATACGATATTGTTCGCAAGTACTTGAAACTAAAAACGTTTTCATTCGCATGAAATTAAACTTGAAGTATCTTAATATAATTCTTATAGTATCGGTATTATGTTAAACAAATTAAAATAATTTTTAACATCAAAACAGATCAACGGGAGTTTGGCACAGATTATAGTCTGGACTACACATCACGTCACATAAAATGCAGCTCGATGTTCCAACGATACCGCGGGGTAGACACATCTAACTAAAACCCACCACACTGTACCATTGATATAATATTTGAATTTGTAATGATTATTATTAGATATTTACAATATATAGTATTAACGTCCGACTTCTTAATCTCGGGCTATAAATTTGTTGGAAAACAACTCACACATAATAACAGAGCAATTATTTGTATATCATCAGCATCGTCGCCGCCGTCGTCGTCACTTTATTAATGGCCCTATACTAGGCCAGCCCTTCCTCCGTGTAGGTCATATAGAGCTGCTGTAATAGGGGGTGGTGGGTTTAGGGAAGGTAAGTATATTGAATACCATCAATTAACGTGCTCTATGAGGCCCGGAGTATAACACCACCTATTTCCCTTATTTCAGTTTCTTAGAAGAACGAAAACGCTTGTATTATTTCATACTACCCGACCGAGGCATCGAATTTATTATCTCAAGATCCTCTGAAACTCAAGGCCCTCTAATTTAATTTAATAATATAGAAAATAAAGCTAAGTTTTTGCTACATTAAAAACTAAGTACCTGGAAGTCTATGTTTTATTTCATAACTTTTCTAGTACTTGTTGTGTAGCGGCTAGTTCTAACACTAACTGGCAAAGCTCCGCCGACAAACTAGTTTTCGTTCCGGTACGATGCCGTGCTGCAGTCTATTAGTGATACAGATCTATACACGTACATCTGCCATAATCCTTCCTCTTCCAGAATAGCGAGTTTCATCTGAGTATGCAACATCATTTAAATACAGGTTTTCTCGAGGATAAACACAAACTTGTTGTAAATTTAATGTATGAACTTTATTATAAAATACATTTAAGCAGTATTCTAGACTAAAAGGTGATGCAAAACTTATTATGTAATCATAAAATGAAAATTAAAAGATTGTTGTACCTGTTGCACGCCACAATTTTAGCAATACACTGTTTTCAAATAACATAAATAACCAACGTGTACTTCTGCAATAAATGATTATTAAGACTATGAAAAACCTTTAGTCAGATCAGAACGAACACAGTAAAGCTGCTTGATTGCAGAAATAAGCATAAAATAAGAAAGAGTAACTAGTATTAATATACTGTAATATTACATACGCGTACAAACAGACAAATCTAGTGCAATGTAAATAATAAACCTTAATTGCTTAGAATATTAAACACAAGAGTATTGACTATTAAAACTATGCATCGAGTTAAAAAAAAAAGGTGTGTTCCAATATAGCAGATGCATTGCAGCAATAGCTATAGCTGGGCTATTAGCGGTAACTGCAACAAATGTTACGACCACCTACAAATTACAGCCCGGCTCGCTCGGCTCGTTTTAAATAGAAACAGTCACACTTATACGCGAATTGCAGTGAAAACATATGGCTGTGCTTCACTCCAGATAGTTAAATCACGACGTAAAAAACAAATGCCGTACATTCTTTCATATGACCGCTAATTAGGACTACTGTTATTACTACTCTGTATATTTTGTATACACATGTATTTAGAGGCAAGCTTAAAACTAAACTATTGGTATGTTCAAATTGATAAGTAAACTACGAATCTACGAGTATATTCTATTTAGGGTTGCGTACCTCAAAAGGAAAAAAAATTAATAAAAAATCAAACCGACTTCAAAACGCACTAAAAAGTACAAAATAATTGTAACATTTAGTCGCTTTAATTTACTCGGCGGGACGCTGGATTTTAGTGGGTATTTCAGCTTTTCAGCTGGGGAATCCCACACATCCCTCCGGAAACGGCGCAGTTATGATCGCCCTGTTTCCGGGGGGAATGCGTAAAGGCATTTCCCAGCGTAAAAAAAAGCGTAAGTTTAGAAATATTAAAGAAGTAAGTTCTTTACTTACAATTAACCCTGTAAGACGAAAACCAATACAAACTCTATAAGATAAATCACAAAACAAGCATCGTACGGAACCCACTTCATTTGAGTTCAACTTGCTCAAACTGATTGAATGCTCACCTTGTGGTAAGCAATTTTACTTCGTTAAACCCATCGCCTATAAACAGAGCAACACTTGGAATGGCATGAAAGGAACACATGCTATAAAGAGTGCCGCCGTGGGTCCGTCGACCTGATTGATTTATGACGAAGGTTTGACATAGTCATATAACATTTATTGTTTTTAGCTTTTGTGATTTACTAAGAATAATAATGAGCTTTATTGGTGCGCACCGCGTCAACTATTTTACGAGAATATTATCCGTTATATAATCGTATTAAATTACGTCATAGTTTTTTACATACTACATCCTTAGGGCCTGTGCACAGTTAGCTATTCATCGTCATCTTCGTTAACATCAGCCCTTAACCATCCACTGCTGAATATACCATTCAGAGAGTGCACCAAAACACATGACCTGCCTCATCCACCCACTTCCCACTACCTTCTTAAGGTCATCGGACTCTTCCACCGACTCGGAAGGTTCTGTTAAAAAGAATCCTCATCATTGTTAGCATATTTACGGCCCGCAACAGGGAAAGACCTTCCTCCTTGTAGCATAGAACCCACCACGCTGTTCCAATGCGAATGGGCGTACTTATGTTTAATTCATTAACGGTGATAATGTTTATGATGTTTAGGGCGATCACTGTCAGATGTTGATGATAGTGACCGGGACAGCTTAACATGCCATCCGAGGCATACGAGGGTGTTCCCTGAGAATTTACTGAAAATTTCTCTAAAGAAAAACTCAGAAGCATTCCACGACCCGACCCAAGATTCAAAACCATGATCCTGACATCAAAGCCACTAGTAGACCAACGAGGCAGTCAAGAAGAAGGATCAACTTAATTTAAAGAAATACTGAAAATAGTTTTGTAAGAAAAATATCTCGTTCTTAGACATTCCTAGAGAGAGAAACAAAAATTGATACACAGTCTAGTTTAGCATAATCGGTACCAATAACCATGTTTATATATTCAACCCATTTATATCTGCCCTTCAGAGATCAATCATGTTTGTAGGGCTCTCGGCCTGGGTGGTACGCGGATGGAATTTATTCAACGTATGGTACAATGGCAACGCATTTCAATGATCCAAGGATTGCCTTGAGCAACGATGTACCCGCATTTACTAAACCACACAAATAAGAAAACTATCACAATTAAAAAGTTTATCCGGTTATTATTTTGTTTCATTGTTATTAAATAGGGCATGTTTACGTCATCTATTGATTTTGTAATATCAGCATTACAATAATGAAATAAAAAAAAATATTTTTTAGCTCTCGAATTAAAACTTCTCCAAACCTGTAGATAAATTAAATTATATCAATTTCTATACATTTCAAGTATGCTAAATTTATAAGCACTTTTAAAATGTCAGGTACGTCTGTTTGTACTTACTCTAGAACCGGTGGGGTTTTAAAGGAAGAGCCGGCCAAAAACTTGGCAGTTGCTTCTTTAAAATGATCCTAATCATGAGTCAAAAATTTTAATAAGCACTTCTTGTGCGAATTGTAAGCTAATTCAGTCTTACTAAAAATTTTCATGTTATAAAAAACCTATCGTCCTCCTACTCTACTCTACTCTACTACTAACCTCATATCTGAGGAGGTTCTCAATTCGACACATATATTTTTTTATTTATTTTGTTTTTTTTATTTAAAATCTTTTTTTAAAACTTACCGTTCTTAAAATTGTATTATTGCAATGTGTACAATAATTCCCATAATTTTCAAATCATCTTTTCAAAAATATATCTAAAAACTAATGATTACGATACAATTAAAATTTCCATTACCATAAACGCCTTTCTCGAAGGCTCTTGACGTCGAACAACATTGCTGACTTTTTTGTTTTCTAACCAAAGGGCATGACGGGAGCGCTTGACCAGTAAGCGCATACTTCCCAAGTATTTAACTAGAATTATACAAAGCAATGATAACTTACATGGACTGTATGCTGCCAGCGTTAAGTCCGGTTTTGTAATAGTAGGGGAGCCCATGATTCTAACTCAAGCTCCACAGGGAAAGAGATTTGGTAGATTAGGTATCAGACAGTACCATAATAAGCTTTTAAAAAGACCCTGTGCGAGCGTCACAATTGTGACCACTCTGACTCTATGAATAATTAGATCATGTTTGTATATTATACTGGTTTTGTCACTTCTACACCCCTCCAGGGTCTGCGCCTGAGCACCGCTAGTATTGCTGGCATTGATAATAGGAAGATCAGTATCTAAGATTTGTGACAAGTCCGTAGTGTGTAAAGTCTCTATAGATTTTAAAGATAATTGTATATTACTTAGATTTGTGAAATTTTGTATTTTTATGTTTATATCATTTCCATAAAAACTGGACGAAAATTGCCCTGGCTTGTGGCTCGAGAATCAAAATACGTTTTTATTTTACATCTTTGTAACCCTCACACTTTTTCAGGTGCTAGTCATCTACCTGCCTTTACTTAATCCGATCTATTATATTTTAAGGCTCATACTTAGTGGAGGTGCTCAACAACAGGCAAGTTATAGTTATACATGATGTGATACGCTCTAGTTAATCCTAAAACACCCCGTTTCGACTCCCCTACTATAACGCCAGGCTTTATCACGATGTAGTACCAACCAGTTTATTAGAATAAAAAGTCAAGCAGGTTACGCAAGAATGGTCTTGAATAAAAAGTGGACCCTTTCGACTTCTAGGAAGTTAAATGGCCTCACGAACCGGAAAGGGAATCCTGCTGGCCAGTTATAATTATATCATCTAGGGACCGCTACAGCCAGTCGTTGACCTTGCGTGTGCCTTCAACGAACTAATGATTAACTGAATATCAATATGGATGGATGGAGAAGGAACTTTTTACTGGTAACCAAATCGTTTTCCCATAAAAGCCTTTCTATTATGGGAAGATAATTTAGCTTTACATGTTGTAATAAAATGACAAACACGTTTGTAGTAACGTTAGTACAGCAGAACGCTTTATTAAATTATATATACAGAAACACTACCTAAATTATTTAGATTTTTTACGGTATTCGTGGCGCAGCAGTACACTCGGTGGATTATAAGGCAGAGGTCCTGAACCGATAGAGATTTTCCTAATCATTTCAGGTCTGGCTGGTGGAAGACTTCGACCTTCAGTTCCCAACTTGTAGGCAAAGAGGTACCACCAATCGATTTAGCGTTCCGTTACGATGTCGGGCAGATACCAAAAAGGGTGCGAATTTTTTATTACTTGTAACAAGCTGGCCCGCTTCCATCTTAGATTTCATCATTGCTTACCATCAGCTAAGTTGTAGTCAATAAAGTAAAACATGTAAAAGCATGTCTGTACCCCTTACTTAGTACAGACACTAAGCCAAACTGTCTTCTGAAAGTATAAGATCTATTACAGGTTTTCGTTTTGCGATAAACAACCACCATAGTAACCAATGGACAACATTGAAGTGCCAGTGTAATGGAAGTGATAAGACAGTGTTTACTATTCCCAGACAGATGCCTGGCACTAATAAGTTAAGAATGGCATTCGCTTAATTGGACGAGATCCATGTCTTGATGAAATAGCGATGTTTTAAAAGAATAAATTAGTTGATTAAATTCTATATACTGAGATACCCGGAGATGAAAATAAATACTATATTTTTACACAGTCTTACTATATTTGCTATAAATAGTCTATTATTTTGAGAAATTATGAGAAAATAAATACTCGGTTATGTTATATACAGTCAAATGTTTGCAACGCGTATATTTAAGACTTTGGAAGCTTTTGTAAAGATAGACTACTTAATAACTTTTGAAAAGATATAAACTCTTGGTTCTTATTTAAGGCAAAGGACAATCCTTCCCACCCCAGAGATATCGCTAATTAAATTAGGTCAAGCTAAGCGCTCACTCATGTTTTAGGAATATCTCCTGAAACATGAGTGGAATATCTCCTGTAACACTAGAAACTCTATAATAAGTTAGAATTCTATTTATATATCTTAATAGATCCTCAGAATCTCATTCAATATGCCTTTGAGTCTCATTCACAAACTTACTAATAAGGTTAAGATAATTAAGTAATAAAAGTATCTACCCACTAACCAAAACTAAACGAGAAAAGGACATGAAAGGACGCGCAGGTTTTCAAGAGCCTTAAAAGGTTCCTTTAAGACAAACTTAGATGTTGGAATTCTTTCACCCTTTTATATGCAAATCTTTAACAATTTATCAAGTCAGACAGCTGAATGGGTACTTTTCGTGCTGTTAGGAAAAATAAACGCCTCTGGAGCCTTCGCCGAGATTTAGATCTGCATTTCCATTGACGTTTTGTAACTACGAGCTCTTATGACACGGAATGATGAGTTCTAGTAGCAGCATTAGATAGAGATTTCTGATTCTGAGGTTTGTAACGACTTCAAAAAATCAGTTTGATAAAAATGTTGCAATAATTCTCACTCTACTTTAGACTATTGTTAATACAGGTTAATGGCATCAAATAAATAGATTAATTATTAATTGATCTCTAGTAATTATAATTATTTCGTACCAGTTATTTGAACCGGTTAACATCACAAGCATCTGATAGTATTCGTTATAGGTTAAGTAGTCTAATCTTATCTAATCTAGATAGACATTCGCAGATACGATATAATTGCAAAAAACTAGTAGCGTTTCAATTAGCTACTTTGTTTCATTAGCAGAGCGAACATGAAGCACATCTCTGATTCTCATGGAATAATGAATATAAATTAATAAGCTTTCTATGTATAATATAATTAATTATGAAACGTGGCAGTCTCTACAAACATGTCAACTTCACGTTAAAAAAATTGTAAACAAACTCTTGAATGAGACGAACGTCGAATTTTAAAATTAATTTCATAACTAAGTAGTTGGAGCTATAGGTATATAAATATTATTAATAGAAACAAAACCCTTCCTTAAGAGACACTATGTCACTCATCATGAGTGTAACTATAATATAATAATATTATTTAAAATACAACTTGTATTTTCGGAGTTAAGCCCGTTTCAATTTTAAACTAACAAAGTCTTCTTTAGAATAGTTGTGCATATCTTAAGTTTACTATAACCGTCTTTGAGCTCTTTGAAATATAGTTACTGAAGATGCTAAGTTTAATCAATTACCTATTAGCCAGACACTGATACGTCACTAAAATCCACCACTCGAATCACACACCACACTTCGAAGCCCTCCTGAAATTAATAAGTACCGCATGGATGGTTGAATCATAGATCAATCATCCAACCATGGACCTATGTTCAATATGATATTAAAGGCATACTTATATTTGAGTGGCGTTTCAGTATTTGACCATAAGTTCCACAAACGTAATTTGGATATCGATAGCTCCTAAGCAATAAAGTTTCAATACGTCGATACAAAGTAGCTGCGAATCTCTGCGGGATTCGCACCGTCGGGAGATATGGCGTACAAGATCAATTAAGCTTTTGATAGCGCCGCCCCATGAAATAAATAATAATTTATCCACGCCGCGTTTAAATCATGTTCGAGTCTCATAAAAGTTCGAACATCCTTATTTATTATAGTGTTAAAGTATGTAACGCTGCGTAAGAAGACAGGGCAATGTCTGGAGATACTTACGAGTTATCTACGTATGTATACGGTAGGCTCGAGTAATGGCTAATTGATTCTATTCTTACTCTTGAGAATACAGTTTTAGTAATAAAATTAATTGGAATTCTTCGAAAAAAAATTGTGGTGGATAATGATGATGTCATTATCGTCCGATGGCGTCCACTGAATATTCAGCAGTGGACGCCATCGGCCTCTTCTACCGACTTCCAAACAACACGATCTCAAGCCACAAATAATCAGCGGCTCCCAACAATCCGCTTGATTTCGTCAGTCCACCTAGTACGGGTCCACCAACACTGCGCTTTCCGGTACGGGGTCACCATTCCAGCACCTTAGGATCCCAACGGCTTCTCAACTCTTCGCACTATGTGCCCTGCCCATCACTACTTTTACGCTGAGTTATATCGGTAACGTTAGTTCTTTTGCGGATTTCTTTATTTCCGATTCGATCACTAGAGATACTTCGAGCGTAGCTCGCTCCATCGCTCGTTAAGGGAGTCTGGCCTTTTTATGAGGTTCATAGTTAGCGACCAAACCGTCTTGAAAATATAAGCTTTTACTTAACTTGTCCCGTCATTATGTTTGGGTTAATTCTTGGAATATATCTTATGGATAAGATCCCTTTACGTCACCAATTCATCATTGAGACTTGCTAATACGAGAATAGAACAAGAATAGATCAAACCCAAGATCTGTCGAGTTTAAGTCCGGTATAATAACTGTGCAGTTAATTTAATTACTAACACATTAAAAGCTAGTATGTAATATCAATAACGATATTACCACGTCCCCATTCACATTATGATCACTGCTTAAAAGAAAGCCTAAAGATCAGTTTGATAAGAGCCTACCTGCATCTTCCTCATTAAAATATTAACTTGGTAAGAAACTAGACTATTAATTAAACACCATTTGCCTTATATGCTCGTATCTGCGTTATCCATGGTGAATTTCCATTAATATTAATGGGAATTCTCGTTTGACGCATAATTTATAATGGGGGTAATGGTTGGTTACAACACCATATATGTTTGTTTGCAAAAAGCGTACGTATCCGTTGCCTAATACATAACCATTTGGATATAAATAAAAGCTCCCTATGGTGTAGTCTTGTAAAACTTTTAAGATTTATTGATAGACTTGTGGACTGCCCCGACATTATCCGCATGAAATTCGTTTGTTTCACACTTCGTTTAAACCAAACTTATAAACGGTTCCAATCTAAGCTTAATTAAGCTTATTAAGTTGTCATAAACAAATAATCAGTTAATTAGATAATATTGACTTGAATAAAAACATATCGTAGGTGATAAAGTTAAAAAAACAAATAGGATTTCACTATTGGTATCTTTAGTTCCAAACTTGTATTCGTATATAAAAGACCTATAGCATATATCGTAAGCAACAATTTAGTACAAGAGGCATTTTCGAACGGCAACGGATCTCGACTTTTCACCCGAAACTTAAGTTTATAAAGTTATGCCACTCGTTAGTTTATCGTGAATGCAAAACTTTTTCATATTTTAACTTAACACAGTACATTGTACCGCAAGCAACTCTATATTTCCAGGCCCCTGGCATAGTAAATCAAGTCGTTTGCGATGAAATTAGCTAACGTAAAAAACCTTCTCCTGTAAAACTTGGTTTTTGTCAGTTACGATAATTCGGCGGTTATGAGTTGATATTATGTACATATTGAGTTACGTTGTCGTTATAACATCAAAGAGAATATGATACGTTATTCTGTACCTGTACCATATAGAATATTGAATCGATTCTACTTCGTTCAATCAGCATACGAAACCACAGAGTGAGGATTACCTGTAATCCAATCCCCAAAGGTCGTCCTCCACGTCCTACGGATTCAAAGACGGCTGTTACAGTGATCTGCTAAGCTAGTTATTTTACATTGGTACATGGTTAGATTGTTCGGCTTTATTAGCTTGTTCATGGAGTCACCATCTTCATCATCGTCCTAATAATCATTATCATCACTGTCAAGTGTTTTAAGTCGCTTTAATATCTGTTGGTGGGCTTAGGGTGTGTGTGTGAGATAATAGACGTTATGTTACTGTTAAAACCCGGCCAAATGCGAGTCGGTTTAGCTCACGTTCCGTACCAATGACTAGATAAAAATTAAAAATTTGTGAATATTTCAAACGTTTACTTGGTGGGTACATTAAATATCAGGCAAAAATGGCAAAAAATACTTTTTTTGTATGGGAGCCCCCTTAAATTTTTATTATATTTTGTTTTTAGCATTTGTTGTTATAGCGGGAACAGAAATACATATTTGAAAAAAATCAACTGTTTGGCTATCGCGGTTCTTGGGGTACAGCCTGGTGAAAGACAGCGAAGTCTTAATAATAAGGTCCCAGTTTTACCGTTTAGGTACGGAATCCTAAAATTGGGAGTAAGTAGACATCAAGTGGATCACAGGGAGCTGGTGGCGGCTCAAGACCTTAATATTTGTAGTCTTTACAAAAAGTTAGTTATGGTCGTCGGCTGATAAAATTGATGTATGACTACAAAAATTTTTTATAGCCTCATAGTGATTTATTATTTACTCCCATAGTTAACTTTAAATTACACATCGTAATTACTTAGCACATCCATCATGTGGACGAATTGCGAATTAGTTGTTTTTTGTGCAATTATTATCGTAATGGTCTCTGCGTAAACACGTTTTTTATTTTAATAACATTGATTTTTTAAACGTCTCTTTTTTAAAAAAGAATATTTGCTATATTTTTAAAAGATAACCAGTATTCCCCCTTCCATCAAATTAGTTATTAGTTATAGTTAAACAAACTGTGTCAGGAGTGGATACGACAATAGCTGAAAGGCGGGAATCGAAACTTAGCTTACCGGTGCAGCTATTGTGCCTTCGTCATCATCAATCCATTTTAATGGCCCAATTTAGGTCCAAACCTTTCTTCTTATAGGAGACTTGGATCCACGATGTACCAATGCAAATTAGCGGTTGATGAAGTACCAGTTTGGCTATAGAGCTATATATAACTACTACATTTTTAAATGAAAATAACTGGGCTCGACCGATAAGATACAATTACAATTATTATAAAATTTCTTAAACGCCATATCGCCCCGCAAGTGACAAAATAATCATGTTTAACTATTCTGAATAATATTCAACAAAAGTTTTCATAACACACACATTCAACGGTGACACAATTAAACTTTCTCACAACAACGGTATTATAGAGATAGTCATGTCTGTAGCCGACCGAACTAGATAATACAATGCAAATATGTGTTTAGCCTGTTTCATACACTCACACGTTATGATCTAAGATCCCACTCCTCGATTCTGCAAGTAGCTCTTGTTTTGATAAAATAATTTTAAATTTATATTGAGGGACTATGTACCTAATAGATTGGCCTATCGAGTGTGAATGGAATAGGCCTATTAGGTTGCCTATTAAAAATTAGTCGCAATTATCTGTAACTATTTTCTTAAAATTAATTTGCTAGTATACATTGCAATTACTAACTGTTTTTTATTTAACTACTTTTACGTTATTTTAAAAGAATTGATGTAAAGATTTTTGCCAGCTCTCACTTAGCCGCAAAGTTACGGTTGCCACGTTTATACAAGTATATTGTTAATTATTTACACCTGGCAACCATTTGTTTTTTAATTCTTTAGATAATTTCCTTTAAAATTACCTTTAATATTAACCATTAATATTATTAAATAAATCATACAATAATTTAATAAAAGCCATTTGCGGTTAATTTTTGATAGGCAACCTATGAAAATTTATTTTAATATTAGTCGAAAAAACAGATACCTGCAGTATCGAGCAGTGGTATCTCGTACTATAACGACATTATGCGTGGAAACTGTCACATATAACAACCATATACAGTATGATAGGCTAACAATGAGATATTACCTGTTGGATCCCAAGGAATTTCACACTACAGGTTAATCAGAGCGATTTATAGATAGTCTAGTAAAGTAGTTAGGTGGTAATAGTAGTTGTTGACGACCTCCGTGGCGCAGTGGAATGCACGGTGGATTCACAAAACGGAGGTCCTGGATTCGATTCCTGTCAGGGCAGATTGAAATTTTTCTTAATTTGTCATGGTCTGACTGACACGAGGCATTCACCGTGGCACTAACTCTACGTTAGTAGGGTCAAGGGTGGTAACTATACCACCCTACCGACAAAGAGTAACGGCCAAGCGATTTAACTTTCCGGTACGATGTCGTGTAGAAACCGAAAGGAGTGTTGATTTCGTCCTACTCCTAACAAGGTAGCCCGCTTCCATTTTGAATTGCATCATCACTTAACATCAGGTGTGATAGCAGTCAAGGGCCAACTTGTAGTCGATAAAAAAATGTTTACATACGGCCTCCGTAGCTCAGAGTAAACGCGGTGGTTTTATTAAACGGGGATCCTGAGTTTGATTCTTGGCTGGGCTGATGGAGTTGTCCAGGTCTGGCTAGAAGGCTTCAACCGTAACTAGATCCCACCCTGCCGTCGTACCGCCGCGAGATGTAACATTCTGTTACGATAACAAACTTATAATAAACTTTAAATTGCCTTTGCATTAACACTAGCAAATGCTATCAAGAATTACTCGACGCCATTTCGCTGCCAATTGTACAAAAAGCAGAATAAATTGATAACAGCGAAGTCCGAACACCATTCCCGATTACATAGTGCTTTATAAGGCAAGGTGCGCTTACGTAATTAGCCGTTGGTTGTTGTGAAGCCATAAAAACGGTTCAGCAGACGGACTTAAATCTCAGAGATCCTGGGTTCTATCTAATGTGTCGTTTATGCGTACCTACCACGAACATTGGTGTACCTTTAATTACAGGCAAAGGTAAAAAGATTCTTTATAAAAAAAAAAGAAAATAATAAGTCCACAGTCAAAGTACATAATAAAAATAAGCCAAATGATAAAGCTGCGTATAGTCTTCTATTAAAAAAAAACATCCCTAGAGACAAAAAGAAGTGAAAACTTATTGAGAAATAAAAGTTAAAGGACCTAGGGACGGAAAAGACATAACAAAAGAACTAAGTATGGGATCAAAAAGAAGCTAGAGGTCAAACGAGACTGAAACCGTACATGACTAAAGCAATATTGTTAGGCCAAAGTTAGTCTAAGTTAATATAAAATATTAACTTCTTTTTATTTCATAATAGGGATTAACTTAAATACATATAATAACAGATAAATAAAATAAATTAAAACTAAATAAAATTAAACTTAGACAAGCTGAATAATATTAACGTACATAAATAAAGAATCAATGCAACAGTACCTAATTGCACACTTTTTAAGTCCAAGCCAAAAGACGATACAAGTAGTTATTCAATTAGTAACTAAATTACGATTACATGTCAAAAATAGGTCCATAAATACGACAAACAATGTATCCCTCCGACGTTGGACAGACGTAATAAATAAACGTTTTCAAGCGAATACCTCAACTGATCAGTTTGGTCGTATAGCACGTCGCCGAAACAAAGGCTTGTGATCTGAATAACCACAAATTCCGAAAATGTCCTGGGACAATAATTGACATAAGTCTATTTTTCATTTTTGTTGTTTTTGTCATACGAGTCCTACAAGAGGATTGACTTTCTATTTTTCCTACTCCAAAAGTTATTTTTGTGAATCTAATTTTAACCAAAACATGAATTTGCAAGCAGGAACGACCTCCGTGACGCAGTGGCATGCACAGTGGATTTATAAGACGGAGGTCCTGGGTTCGATTTCCGGCGGGGCAGATTTTCTTAATTTGTCTTGGTCTGGCTGGTGGGAAGCTTTCGCCGTGGCTAGTTACCACCCTACCGACAAAGACCTATCGCCAACCGATTTAGCGTTCCGGTACGATGTCGTGTAGAAACCGAAAGGGGTGTGGATTTTTGTCCCACTCCTAACAAGTTAGCCCGCGTCCGTCTTAGACTGCATTATCACTTAACATCAGGTGTGATAGCAGTCAAGGGCCAACATGTAGTCGATAAAAAAAAGGAACAAAGACAAGAACATTCAACCAGTCAAAAATTCCACATGCTATGAAAAATTTTAATAGAAGGTGAACCAGTAAAGACATTCAAGCAAAGTCTAAAGGAACTCACTTAAAATGCATAATATGCATCTTTATTCAAATGATTGTTATATGTTTCGATATGTCTCTTCATCCAAAAAAGTGGGTAATATAAAAAGTGAATAATTAAGTGTTTCATCACGAAAGACAAAGCCAAAAAATAAAATCCAATCAAAGCCACCCAGAACTGAGAAAACCCCCTTTATGAACGTCCTCCTTTGAAACACCTTATTCTCAGAAAATTTCATTCTAGTACAATATTATATTGTAAAGGCTGCAATATTCAATAACTCAGTTAAAGAAAATAGAAAAATAAATAAAATTATTCACCGCTTCATAACTGCCGCAAAAAAAAATGCCCGGCTTCATTAAGTAGGAATAATCACGCCTTATTCAATAAGCAAGGATAATCCAAAATAAGTAAAAGCTCGTGGTCACTGCACATATAACGTAGGATCGCGTATCGTGAACATCGGGACCCGTCGCAAATTGGTTTATTGAGATTGCGACTGCGATGTGGATTAAAAATGTTTTGTGCCACTTTGAGCCACGAGTTACGAGCCGGAGCGGAGTATCGCCCGGCTGGTAGGCATGTACTGCAGATAACTTGTGTGATACTTTCTACCGTATAGAGTTACTTGGCTGGCGGATCGACGTTAAATCTGAATCTAAATTCTTTATTTGCAAGTTGCAAGATCTTTTTTTAGGGGCAAGGCTTGAGTGCGGTCGAACCTAATGTTAAATTAGTAAATATAGTTTATTAATTAATATTCTAGTATTGGCCAAAGGTATCAAAAATGTATTGTAGTTAATGTATACTTCAAAGTACCGTTAAAGTTTTACTCTTTTATGAAGGCATAATTGATTTGGCAAAAATTATATATGGTTTCTTCGCAGCATCATTTCGGATTTCTAAATTTCTCAGAAGATTTTCTCGAGAATTGCAAAAATATTACGTATACAGATCATCATTTTTACGATATATATTAAGAAAAAATAGTTTGGTACTGAAACCACGTTGCCCTCATGTTGATTGACGGACTTAAATTGATCATTTCATTTTGTGTAATGATCATTATAACACAATGACAATGACCGAGACCGACGGCCTGACGTGCTTTTTAAACGACTTCAAAAAAAAAGGCGTTTCTCAATTCGACCGTATATATTTTTTTTTTTTTTTTTTTTTTTTTTATGTGTGTTCGCGCATAACTTCGTCGTTTATGAACCGATTTTGATAATTCTTTTTTTGTTGAAAAGTAGATAGTCCGGTGGTGGTACCATGACAAGGAAACCAGAATCTGATGATGGGATCCTGGAGAAACCGAGGGGAACTTTCAAAAATTGTAGGGACAACAAGTACGTTTGTTAATTTTTCCGGTAGGTATTGAAAAGCACTACAATTTAATGAAGGTTTGGAGTCGATCTGATGATGGAGCCGATCTACATATAAGAGAACTCCTTGACGATTTACTGCAGTTACCTTGTATTTGGGCTCGATTAATTTGTCTTGATGAGAACTTTACATTTAGATGGGTTGTGACTGTCATTGAGGGTCTGGTGATGAAGACGAAGTACAGTTAAGGGAGCTCCGTAACGGCTTACAGTAGCTACCTTGTGTTTGGGCTTGATTAATTTGTCGCGATGAGAAATTTACATTTAGATGGATTGTGACTGTCATTAAAGGTCTGCAGATGAAGACGAAGAACAGTTAAGGGAGCTCTTTAACTGTTTACAGTAGCTACCTTGTGTTTGGGCTCAATTAATTTGTCTCAATGAGAACTTTACATGTAGATGGGCTGTGACTGTCATCAAGGGTCTGGCGACGAAGATGAAGGACAGCTGAGGGAGCTCCTTAACGGTTTACAGTAACTACCTTGTGTTTGGGCTCGATCAATTTGTCTCAATGAGATCTTTACATTGAGATGAGCTGTGACTCTTATTGAGGGTTTGGCGACGAAGACAAAAGAGAGCTGAGGGTGCTCTTTAACGGTTTACAGTAGCTACCTTGTGTTTGGGCTCGATTAATTTGTCTCAATGAGAACTTTACATTTAAATGGGCTGTGACTGTCATTGAGGGTCTGGCGATGAAGAAGAAGGACAGCTGAGGGAGCTCTTTAACGGTGTACACTAGCTAATTTGTGATTGGGCTCGATTAATATGTCTCAATGAGAAGTTTGAAAGGTTATAGTTTCCAGTTGGTTTAATGTTTACTAAGTCATGATCCGATGATGAGATCTACGAAAACTCGAGGAAACTCTTCAAACTTTATAGGCACATTTGCAAGGATGTCGGAATGTTATAAGTAGCTAGTGAATTTTGGTACTTATGGTTTAGTTCGAGTAGGTTCTTTAATATGTTTGTTATTGATAAATCACTAAAAAGTATGAAATAAAAAATTTTTAACAAAAAATAAAAACGCCTTCAAAACGCACTAAAAAGTAAAAAATAACTACGTCATTTACTTACTTTAATTTACTTAATCACATATATGAAGTCGGTGCCACCCGAGCTTTCTACTTTAAAGACTTTACCTGAACTTGGATGGCACCGACTTCATAGATGTGATTAAGTAAATTAAAGTAAGTAAATGACGTAGTTATTTTTTACTTTTTAGTGCGTTTTGAAGGCGTTTTTATTTTTTGTTAAAAATTTTTTATCTAAGCACGGAATTATAGCTCAACAAACTTAAAAACTACGGATTTAGAATTTCTTGAAATAAATACAAGCTCAGTATTTAATAGTCTGGCCCAGTTCTCGAACTTGTGACCACGTGATCCGAGATACCATAGCCAGATAGACCAGCCGCTGGAGCAACAAGGCAGTTACAACGAGCCATATACATAAACAGTCGTATCTACTCGAATACAGTTACAGTACGCAAGCCGAACGCAATTTGATTTTGACATGAAATCTGGTAAATTATTCAAACAAGCGTGCCACATTGTTTCTTCTGAGATTGCGGAGTTCAGATACAATAGTTCAACGTAATGAAGGGTACCCTGTCAAATCACGACGAGAATATATTTAAAGTCCAGACTCCGGGTATTTTTGTAAACAACACAAAAGCAACAGACTGATGGAATTTTATAGATACATAATTTGAAACGTAGTTTCGACTAGATCACATACAATTTTAGTTGTTTTCTGTCTGCAAACCCTTATTGTAGCTGCATGGTAGATCTAAACTCTAAGTCCTTTTTCCTAAAAGAGTTTGTCCTAAACCAGTAGTGAAAGGTTAAAGTAGGAAACCTTTGGCTCTTAACGAAATTTGGATCATGGATGGAATCATCATATCCTTAATATTACGTTGACAATTTAAATTATTATTATAATTAGTTCACAGTCATCGATCAACAATAGTATTCACAGTGACGTAAAAATAAACATTAAAAATTATCTTTAGAAATAAATGATTATAAATTTATCTTTTAAAATTATCATTATCAGCCTATTTTGGCAGCTCACTAGAGACAGGGCTCCGCCCTTATTGCATAGAGGACATGACACTTAGCTCCACCACGCCATAAACAAGCTCTGCAAAGCACGGAGGTGGAACAGCTCCGAATCAGTTCCGACCTGTAGATATTTACTAAGAATTTTATATTGCTTAGACCGCCCCAGTACTTAAACTCAGGGCCTCGTAATCCAAAGCAACACAGACTAACCACTGCACCAAAAAAGACATCTGTATATTTAATAAAATAATTATAAGCCTACAATCAATCGTTGGTGATACTATCTTCGAATATTGTTGCCTCAAATTGTATCTGTAAAGAGCCTTTTAAACTTTTTGTCCGTGCTTAAACACATATCACTGTAACGAGCGCTTAATACTGCATTGTGGATTCAATTTATTCTGACCACAGGGCATTTTCTCTTTTAACGTGATCCAAGGCATATGAAGGCGTTTCTTTTGTAATTGAGCGCAAATAAGAGTACAACAGCACTCGAACAGACTTACAAGAAAGCCATTTCTTGTAACTTTTATTTACAAAGACCATGCGTTATAAAAAAGGTTGCGTTTGTTGCATTTTTGGCGACGTTTTATATGCACTCCTTTTAGGTACACTTTCCTTTTTTTGACAGACGAGTGGCACAGTGAAGAGACTTGCTTTTGTATCTAAGGCTGTGGTTTTGATTCCCACATTTACAAAATATAATGAGCATGGATGTTTTCCAGTGTCTGGGTATTTATCTATTGTAAGTATTTATGTATAAAAAATATAATATTCATCAGTTAGTTTTCTTAGTACACAAGCTAAGGTTACTTTGGGGCTAGATAGCTATGTGTGTTGGTTTGTACCCTATAATATTTTTTCCTTTTATTAATTGTTTGTCTTGATTGCGATCTCACCCAATGTTCAATTTCAAATGGTGCCGACTAACTTGGAAGAAATACAAGTTTGTTCTACTCATTTCTCTGACCGATTCTGCTTAAGTATACCAGTATACATACATCGATCACAGCTGAAAACACAGGACTTCTCTATCGAAATTAGAGCATTACGTCTGCGCCGGAGAGTTCATCATCAGATCATGATTAAATTGTTAGATATAATAATGCCCACCCAAAACAGTTCAAAACCTTATTAGCTTATTAAGATTTTCTAAATTGCTCCAGATCTAGCTGGTGAGAGGCTTCGGTCGTGGCTAGCTACTACTGTACCAGCCGATGTCGTGTGGAAACCGAAAGGAGTGTGGATTTCATCCTACTCCTTCGCTTTTAGACTGCGACATCGCTTACAATCAGGTGTGATTGCAGTCAAGGGCTAACCTGTAGTGAATAAAAAACTGGAATCTAAACAGTAACATCCTCTTGTAAGGTATGATAGTCTGTGAAGTATTTCTGAAGGTTATCGCGAACGGACTGGCACACAGAAAAGTATTTATGTTAAGTATTCTTACACGTGATTTACGACATGGCAAAATACAGCTTATATTTATTGGAGCCTAATCTAATCTTACGTCTGCAGTAAATGTTTTAAACAAGAACATCGCGGGTTTGACGGCTGCTATGAAATAATCTATCTATTAGATAATGGTTAAAGAATATAAATCAAGTTTTGTACTGTAGCTTAAGTCCATATTCTATTCTTTCTCAATAAAAAAACTGTACTTTGAATATACCTATTTAAGAAAATTTAATTGGAATAATGAAAGAATCAAAAAATCACATTTCTATCAAGCTTATAGCTCAAGTTTTTCAAAATCAATTTTTTTCAGTTTTCAACTATTGAATTGTTTTCACAGATAGATTAAGACCTCGAACAGCATTAGCTTTTTATGAAAAAATTTGAATTTCAGCGCACAGTTACAAAGACTAGATCGAATAGTCGATTCTCTGTTTGAATAAATTAAATAATTACCAAAATTAAGTTAATGAAATAAAAGAAGCATGTCATAATCACGTCAGAACAATGAAAAATATTTTTAGAACGACTAGTCTTAATATACCCATCGTTTATTTCGTACTAGCTTGTACTATTAGTATTCCGTGGTTCTAGCCCCGAGTGGCAAAAAACGACAAAACCAAATTGCTTATTGCCGTTCATCACAATTTACCTCCATTTATTTCTGCTCATTGGCTACGTTTAAGACAATTATGATAAATACGAGCCCGAACGCGAGTAAATACACACTTTGGGTTGTCGTCCTGCCCTCGTAAATTGCGTACGACAATTTAATAAACACATCAAGACGCAAATATACTTTTTCCATGGCTGTAGATTGCGTGGGGGTGTAATAATTTGATCCAGTTGGGCTCATTCCTTAATGATAGTCGTATTTGTTGTTCTCATCGATTATGCCTGGGTATTCAGTCAATACAAAGTTGTAATGCTCTCTTTAGAGTTCATGAAATGAAACAAAAAGGTACTACTAGGTACTCAATCATATTGCTATTCAATCCTATTACGAATTAAATATTCGTAAAATCACATATGTAAGAGGTAGAGATACGCTTTCTTGTTCAGTGTGCAAAGTTAGGGTTAGGTTACACCATTTATTAGAAATTCCAGAAAAAAAATGACAAATAAAATATTTTCTCACGCATTTTGTATACGTAAGGATTATTTTGATAATAATATTTTAAGTACCTATGTAAGTATAAGTTTACTTTATACATGTACTTAAGTATATCAAAGTAACTAAAACTCAATTATATTCAACTTTTTAATGCGTTTTGAAATAGGTTATATCCCTTTGATATTTTTTTTTAACTTTTTTACTTCAAATTAAGTATGCGACTGAATTAAATTTAGAGTTCTTGAACTTTAACTTTTATTTTCTTGTATCGTAGGGAGAACCTTTAAGTGCATTAACTAAAAAGCAAAGAAGTTTTAGATAATGCTACATTTATACGATTTCTAGCAAATTTAGAATTTTTATGTGAAATGCTTGCATAATTATATTCCAATATGTAATAGCCGTCGGTCCCGGTCACTATCATCAAAAACTGATAATGATCGTTATTAAATGAAACATTACCACCAACCGACATTGGGAAGCGTGGTGGGTCTACGCTACATATAGTCCTGGCCCAGTAGAGGGGCGTCAATAGGCTGTTGACGATGATGATGACGTAATTGAATAAATACGCATCTTGGAATACCAACAATGCTCATCTATATATATATATATATATATATATATATATATAATATATATATATATATATATAAGAGATTCCCACCTATATATTGACTCATCACGATATCTCTGGAACCATAAGGCGTAGCTTCTTGAAATTTGGTAAGTATATTCCTTTCGCCGAGTAGAGGTCAGCTATGAACGGATTTTACAAAATTCCACCCACAAAGGGGGTTGCGGGGGCGTTAATATTATATAATAGTATCCAGATATTCCCACGGAAGCAGAAAATACGCGGGTAAATCCGCGAGCGACCGCTAGTACTGTATATGAAACAAGGTAAAAAGCGTAGACATACCAAATTAAAGACAAGTTCCCAAGCCATGCTTTATTTGTCAAAATAAGCGTTATAAAAGATCGCTTTTATATCCCAGCCAACGGTATTGATGAAGTGAAGCATAAAATTATTTCCTGTGGCCAGATTATGAAGCAGCTTGTTCCCACAATGAGCCAGGTGGATCGTTATAAAACCTAATTGTACCTTTTGTGGTCACTCTTTATCTTCCTTTTAAGTAGATTTTTATTTTTAGTAAATACTTATTTTACGTATTACAAAAATTTTCATTCTGGGTCAAACCAGCTTCAACTAAAATTATCTAATTAATTTAATTTAATTTAGTGGTAACAGACATTTTTATATCAGAGTTCTCCTGGGAAATAATACAGCCAATATTATAGTACTCCTGGGTCCTCAGCAGAATATTCTTATGCAGGTATTTTCATAGCGAGGCCAAGCAGAGGATTTTTTGCGGAAACGCTCTATAAAACCCAACTACTCCTTTGGAAAGTATATCTGAAAGTAATACCAATAATAATACCTTACCTATATCACAATTTCGGAAATTAACTCGTTACTTATATTTAAGAATAAACATATTAATATCAAAAATTGCGGAACCGACGGGATTCGAACCCGCGTCTCTCTGGCAATCAAGCTACTCGGTAAATAGTAACTCGTTTCTCTCCTATTTTTTTTTTATTCAGATACACTAGTTACCCTATGCTAGCTAAACGTAAGGCCACCTAATATATCCCAATTTTGAATAATGCAGCATTACCGAGTAGTTTGGAATTTAAACAGAATAGAGCTTGTATTAAAATGTTAAATGCCTGTGCCATCCCTGTTTAGGTCACAGTTCTAAATCACAATAAAACTAAGCGCACACAGCTAGTGTCACAGAACAGGGCTCGTATTAAAATGCTGTTTATCTGAACACGAGCATCTTGTTCGTTAGCGCGGCCCGAGTATTGAACCCACTACCCACAACCATGTATCGGCGTTAGACGTAATAGCGAACTAACATTGTTTATTTATTTCCCTCGAGGCGCGGTGCAATACTGCGCTTCTATCAGAGAATAGAATAGGAAATCATCTAAGGTATTCAATGCATTTTAGCTTTGAATTTGAATTCATTTATTACTCTTTAAACGCTTAATTTATGTTAAAAAAAAAGTACACAACTGTAGATTACTTAAGTGAGTTTGTAAGGTAGTCAGCCAACTTAACTTTATGTTCTTTTTATCATTTTTTTCACTTAATAAATAAAATCCATGCCTATTACATATGCATACCTATTCAGATTTGCAGTTTTTCTGCTGTTCTTTTATATCTCATTTTGACGATCTCCATGGCACAGCGATGAGTGCAATGATTTTTAAGACGGAGATCCTGGCTTCAATTCCCTGCTGGGCCGCTTGAGATTTTCTTAATTATTATATACAGGTCTGGCTGGTGGAAGCCTTCATTTCCTAATTCTGATTTTCTTTTACTTTGCCCTGTACTTAGAGAAAAAAAAACATCTAATCCGTCAAGCTTTTTTATATTATAGTAATAGATGTGTCCACAGTCACATAATAAATTATAGTATTTAAATAAATAGAAATTTATTAAGAGTTCTTAACATTGTATCTACGAGTACGTTTCTAATTCTGTCTCCGTCCAGTTTCCAACAACTGAATCATTTACCCGTTCGTTGCGAACGGACATATTCAGACAGAGGAACGTATAGTCAAAGAGCCAACGACAGCTAGAACTTCGTCATTTTATAAAAGCTAGAAGTTTGTAAGTGTAGGCTCATATTCTAATATAATTAGTATGGTACTTAAAAGTTGGAATCATTGTTGCTCAGGTATGTAGCAGTAATGGTGTAAACATCATAGATGTAAAAATGAATTGCTAACCCTGAAGAAACATTAATATCCTGTATTAGAGAAAAACCTTTCAATTTTGTATAATTTGTCCATACAGTGTCTACACTATTTAAAAAACCTCGCCACTGGGTGGTCAGTTTTTAAAGATCCTCAATTATCCTAGTAGAAAGAGATTTTTTAATTTTGTTGAATTTTCTTCGGGATAATCATGTTCCCAGTAAAAACAATAATAGCTTCGTGGTAATTTTTTGCTATTTTTTTATTTTATTTTTTAATTATTGCTTGCTTTACCCTTTAGGCCTTTAAGACCACCGAACGCTTGGCGATGCATTTTGTAATAATATAGCCACATGGAAATACAAAAGGAAACTCGACTTTATTTCCGTCGTTTCGTCTCATTCGTTTCGTGTTCTACAAAACATTTACTATTTGGATCAATTTTAAAGATATCTTACATATCGGATATCGAATAAACTTTTGGATTTATAAAATGACGAATAACTGGCAGTTGCGAGCTCTTACTCTAGCACGTATGCAGCTAATTCTTGTTTTCTCGTTCACTGACATTCGCATTAGACACGTTGCATATCATGCCCGTTGCATCACTAACGCCTAGTTAAGCATAAATGCGTTCAACATGAGAGCTACATTTCTTGGGTGCCAAGGAAATAATAATCGAGATTATATGAAACTGGATCCACGGCTATGATTTTTTTTATTATCTATGTGCTTTGGCATTTCTGGGTAGGGATTTTTCAAGGCTTCCTTTAACTATAATTGCCAACTAAAGTTACGCCAACATGTCAAATTAAAAAATAATAAGCCCGACAGCGAAACAACTAACTGGGGGTTGGGCTTTGATTTGAAGGAAAGGAAGTTTAATTAAGGTTACTTCACGAACAGCTTCATCTCAAAAATGGTATAAAAAAGGTACCTTAGCACATTTTTTCTATAAACAAGCCATTCATCAAATAAATTTAGGATTGATTTCCATACTGATGTAAATGTTTATACAATTTAAGTTGAATTTAAATAAGAATTTTTTATTACTTCAGGATCATAATTTACATACTTTATATTCATATTCAACATCATTTTCCTTATCTAAATATGACTTGACATACATAGCTACCAGTTTAGAAACTGTTTTTTTAATAAAAATATATAGACCGTTTTAAATTATGTGTCTTAATATGGCCTTAATCTTTAAAATACGAACGACTATAGGTACGAAGATTATAATAATCCATAATATTTAAATATTACCTTTATTTTATGAATTTCGCAGTATTGGTAATACACACCAGTAACTAAACATGACATAACCATGTAAAAACCCGATGTCCAAGTGTGGTCAAGTGCAAATAGCACCCGGACCTTGTAAGAGTCCTCACTCTTACAATAATTTTTGACACAATTTTCATGATTTTTTACATTTAAAAACAGCCCGTTGTAAATGTATCCCTATTGAGATATTGATCCCTGGCTGAGAAATATCAGAGAGTGGACCGGAATCGCGAGTGCCGCATAATTATTTCGCCTCGCGAACAATAGAGAGGAATTTGCAAAATTTCGGAGAGGCACTCGAAGAAGAAGAAGAAGAAGAAGAAGATACTGTTGAACTTCGTGCCTAAGGAGCTATAATGAAGACAAGAGATCCCGCACCTGAAAGTGCAGTGTTGGTCAACCTCCCTTTAGGTAGATTGTTGTCGCAGAAAACCGCTGCCCGCTGGCTGCAAGCGGCTCAGGTTCGTCGTGTTTAGAGTTTCCTAAAAAAGCCTATGTCCAGCAGTGGATGTTCATCGGCGGATCTGAACTGAAGCAGTGATACTGTTAAAGTACGGTATAGTCACTACAATCAGCTGAAATTAATGTTTTAAATGTGCATACGAACTAAACATACTTGAAATAAATGATTTCTAGTATGAATTTAAACAAAGTGTTGAACATGTTAAATTAATGACATCATATACTTACGTAAATAGCATAAATAACACCCCATGAAACCTAGTAAGGTATGATTAGAAACGAGCGAAACCAAAAGAAAAATATATTCCCAAGAACCTGATCATGCGAACGATAGTTGTGGCCGTCAATAATCGATCTTACGCAATTAAACAAATGACCATATGCGCAAGACGTCTTGCTATAAAATTACTTGTTCCGCGTGAGGTCGCAACATCTTTTTATAGGCTCCACTCAACCGCAGAAACCTCCCCGTATACAGAGATGTAGCCAAAACTCTTATTAGAATATTTAATTATTGGTGTTAGATATATTTTTGTTTTATTAATTGTAGCAAATAAGTAGATGAGTTTAATATTTGTGTTAATTTCTATTAATAATAATTATAACACAGGCATAAAACAGTAGATATAAGAAATTCATTCTATACCTAATATATATTTTATCACTACTCCTCATAAGTTTAGCTATAATAAAAAAAAATCCAAAATATTCGGAGATTAGGCCGTTTAAAAACACAAATAAACAAAACAAACACTTTATGACAGTAGTATAGATCTATTATCGGCTATGAACTTTTATATGTGAACTTTAGAACATTTACCACTTTCTCTTATTGCTTGGTTTTCATGTTAATAATTTTATTACCTAATTAATAATTGGCAAAAAATGATTTTAGACAGGGATCTGGATTTACAATAAGGAGGGTGGCCTGGCACTGTAATGGGCCCTTAATAAGCTGATAATGATGAAATATAAATTTAACACTCTTAATTTTACTGTGGTACTATAAAAAAGTGATTATTTATGTCAAAAAATTTCATCAGCTCCTAAATGATCTGTCATAAATGAACAAAACTTATTGGCTCAAAAAAAGAAGCAAAATTGTTACAACTTTACCCCCCAATAACGTTCTAGCTACGTCCTTGCGAAGTTACCGCGCGAAACTGGTATGGGAAACTAGATTTCCACGTTGGAGCGTTTAGAACGATTAGGCTGAGTTTGTTGATACGCTATCAGCTGTTCAAACGCAGTCCGCCATGGTGCCGCGCCTCGGACGCATGCGCACAACGGTCGGACGCGACTTCAGACGTCGCAGACGCAACATACGGACGTTCAAATAATTATTCATTCAGAATTTTAATTATACAACACATTCAATTGACACAAACAATTTAATTTCCAAGTGGATTTTACATTGTGAAGAAAATTTTAATGAAAGTTAATACTGAACAAAAATTAATTAAAAATTAAAAATGGATTGTAATTAATACGCGATGTCGCGTAACACGCAGTTTGTTAGAGTAACTAAAGTTTTATTGGCCGGCGTGACAGTATTTTGTGTGAGTTGGATAGCCAGTGTCAACGAGTGGCATTCCGGGTTGCGATGGAGCGGGCGCCGCGAGCAAGAGAACCTGTCTACCATGAGGACTATTGTTGGTTACTCCGCAGCTAAGCAGGCTGAGCTCGACAGACCCTCGCCGGTTGCCTGTAGCAGGTTGCCGGCGTTTCCGGATATACCTTTAATTGTAAGCATCTCATATAGTTTATGATAAAAATAATAATCAAAACTACTTTCATAAAGGTTTATTTTTGATAAATATTACACACCTCATATATATCAATTCATTAAAAAAACAAAATACTTAATACCACACTATCTAAATATGTACCACAATCAATAAAAAAAAAATAATGAATTTTGATTTCAAATTTTTGTTAAGTAGGTGCATAACATTTATCAGATATTATTTACAAAATTGAATGAATTTAAAATACATAGTAATAATAATCCTATGATCAAATTGCAACAACGAATTAAATTAAAATGGTATACAGTGTTTACAATATGACGTCATCCAATACTATCATTATCAACATCATTGTCAAACAATGAAAATTAATGCTGGCATACTGGATTCCAAATAAGTATCACGGCCTTAGGCAGCCTACATACTGCGACTGCCTGTTACCCGCTTGATATCTTTGCTCCACCGAAACGGACAAAACAGTCTACCAGACGTGATCGTTACTAGAAAAATCCAAGACAGAAAAAACATAAAAATAAAATTAATTTTAGATATCATACTTAATCTTAAAGTAGGTACTGTACGCACAGTTGATTCTATTAACGTAATACCTATACACCATAGATTTCTATATAGATCTTATATTAACACCTACATATAAAACTAAAAATAGCCAATAATATTTTCCTTCAAACATAAACACCGGCTACAGGTAATAAGAATCTGTCCCACGATTAATTCTGCGCGTTTTATGATCTCATAATATTATTTAATAACATCGTCCTAAGTGCTATCCGACAAAATTGACCATAAAACTTTTTTCAACAAACAATGCCTGCACTTACAAAAAGTAATAATATACCACTTGTTGAATATCAAACTCGAACTAGTCAATAAAATGTTAATGAAGCAACTTCCTGGCGGATTATTCACAAGAACAACTAGTGGTCTAAGAACCCACTGCTGGATTCTGCATATTATATTTTAACAAAATTAATCTTAAAATATATTAATGTTAGGGAGTAAGCAAGCCTATTACGTTGACTATCGAAAATGAGCGGCAACTACCTGTAATACATTTCTGAAAAATTATGTATAAAATGGTTGTCAGCTCTAAGTCAGTCGCAACCTACCGGTTACCAGGTTACATATTTTATTACTAGAGGACGCCCGCGGTTTCACCCGCGTAGTTCTCGTTCCCGTGGGAATTTCGGGATAAAATGTAGCCTATGTGTTATTCTGATATGTAACCTATATTATTGTGAAGTTTCATCAAAATCCATTCAGTAGTTTTTGCGTGAAAAAGTAACAAACATCCATACAAACTTTCCCCTTTATAATATTAGTAAGGATTTGTTAATAACTTACAATTGGCAACCATACTTTTTTCAATTCTGAGAGAAAAGAGACGAATATCTTAGCATTCCATGGATTCACCGTGGGGGTGCCGGGTCCATCGCGTGGCTGAGAGAAAATCTCCGAACAGAGCCCGAGACTTGTGACACGGATGTAGGTTTAAAATAAATATTTCGCTTAAAATTACGTAAAGATGTTTAAAAATACATATATAATATAATTGTCTCAAGTATCAGTACATTAATCACACAATAATTTAATAAAATGCATTTGCGGTATCAACCTGCAGAATCGAGCAGTGGGATCTCGGGATATGGTCTCCTCGACGTTTTAAATTAAATATGCATATTATATGGACTAGACGTAAAATGAATGACATCTATCTGCGCATTAAGGGTACGAAACAATTAGGTGCCATAACAACAAAACTGTACGCTAATGTAATGTTAATAATGCTATCAACAGTTTTTTTTTACTTTTTTGATATGGCCTTTAACTACGATCTTACCTGATGTTACCTGGTGATGTAGTCTAAAGTCTATTTATATTATTTATTTTATCAACCTATTTCATATCAAGTGTTGATATTGAGTCATTAACTTTTAATTCTTATAATTAGCGAAGCTAAAAAAGAGCTAATACAAACTACAAAACAATGTTGCACCTACAATAAAAACCAACTAGATTTTATTGAAGGTACAAATCTAATTAATATATCAAAAGAATAAAACAATTTAAATAAAAACAGTTGTAGATGCCAAGAGATAAACTCAAAGTAATAAAGTTCTAAACTGAGTATTTAGAGGTATTTGAATACCTAATATATTATAACATTGGTTAATTTTAACCTATCATTCAAAAATGTTGTATTCAAGTAATTAAAGCAATGGATTAAAATTAAATCCCAGCAAAGAAATAATTTAAAGGCTTCTTATCCTATGTACATACTTATGTAAATAAAAGCATTTAATAGCCTTCGGTCATTACACCTAACATTGTTATGCCCCGCAATTTCTTGTTACACAAACAATATGTAGTTAGCACTTATTTACAACTTCACAATTAACAACACTTAACATGACTAGAATACTATGTTCTGCATAATGTTTATGCAAATAACGAGGCTCTGGGAAGATATTGTGTTGATAAGGATTCAATCTCAGGAATAGGAACGTTAGTTACGGGTATAGGAACATAGGACGTCTATTTATTATTCAAATGACTATGACCGAAGTTATGTGCCATCAATTCGAATTTTCATGAACATGTCCTGATGGTTTTCTATTAATTTTCAGAGACAAATTATTGGAAAAGCCGATCGATGCTAGGGCCCAAAGTGTTAGAATGTAATAGGCGTAGTAGGTATTAGTCTCCCCCCTTCCAGGCGCAATGACGATATTGAACGTATTCCAGAAAGCTGCTTGTCACAGCCGGCTCAGGTCAGTGGTCAATGGAAGTATTGTTACATTGATAATAAATATTTTCACGTTGTACATTAAAATTCATCCAGTCCATAAATGCAACTCAGGCCAACCCTAATAGTCAGAAGATAAACTTGTTACATCTCACACTGCAATGTCACATCTCGTAAAAATAAAATTACATTATAACCATAGCCTGGCTTCAGAGGATCTCCCTTTTCATTTCTCAGGCTTTATAGCTTTTGTTTTGTCCTTAGATTTTAGGGGCTACTAGATTTAGATTCTATTTTTTCCACAACGAATATCATAATCATCATCATCATTATCAGCCTATTAACGGCCCAATACAGGGCCAGGCCTCCCTCCTTATAGGAGAGGGAATATGGAGCATACACGCACCACACTGCTCCAATGCGGGTTGGCGGGCTTAGGGTGATAATGCTTCATTTATTAACAATCACTATCAGATGTTGATGATAGTGACCGGAACCGACCGGTCTAACATCGCCAACTTCCCGACGCCGGGCTTGGAATGTACTGACAATTTCATAGAAGAATGAAAAACTCAGAATTCTTCCGTGACCCGACCCAGGATTCGAACCCAAGACCTAATGGTCGAAGCCAGATAGGCTAATTACTAGACCAACGAGGCAGTCAGCAACGAATATGCTTCTTAGTTATTTGATTAACAGTTTAGTCAGTGAGTGAGTTTATAGAATCAACGTTTTCTCGTTATTCCGTCATTTTAACAAAACCTGTAACTCTTTAGTGTCGTTGTGACATATCTGCAGTTGTCGTCTGCTGTCGGCTACTAAACATGCAGCTTCAGTTCAGACCGTAGTTAACAATTAAAATTGTTACATTTCGCAATGTTATGTCACATCTCGTAAAAACAAAATGGCGTATAGCCATAGTCTCGCTCCCTAGGATCTCTACCTTTATTAGAATCCTAAGTAGCTTTTGTTTTGTCCTAAGTTTTTCATTTTATACATGGCATTCCTAATGTGAGATACAGCATAGAAACGAACATAATGAATAATGTATTCTAGGCTTAAAGTCGAGCGGGCACCAGTTTTAGAATCCGTATAGATTCTATTATTTCTACAATCAATGTGCTTCTATTACAGATTGTGTCCCTTTGGTAAATAAAGCCATATGGTCAGTGAAGAGTTTATAGAGTTATTTCTAGAGTTATTCATCTATTTCTTGTTATTCTGTATTTTTTCTACAATTTCTTGGGGCGTCATTAGTCATTGTGTTTTACAGAGTAACTAGTTCTCGCCCGAAACTTTACTCGCGGTAAATGTTACTTTGGATATAGTTTATTTTATTTCTAATTTTAAAAAAGTGAGAAATAATATGCTCTCCATAAAACTTCTATCCTAACAATTTGCATTAGTAATTTATCTTTTTCCCTTATTTACCGTACTCCATGTCGAAGCTTACTATAAATGGTTTAGCATTTCTAGTAAGTTAGTAGCACCAGACAGACAGTCAGTAGAAGGCATATTTGATATGCTCTTCGCATTATACCATTATTTGGTATTACTTCAAACAATATGTCAGAGCACATACAATATGTGCTAATATTAATTTCGATGTTTGTCACGTGATAAACGAATGAGTATTTCAACACGCTTGTCTTTTGACTATTTGTATAAAATATTTGCACATTAAAAATTATGGAAATCTCTTAAATTAATGACTTAGTATATTACGATATTATGTCAATAATACCTTCCTACTTTTATTTATAGATTTATAAAAATACCTCAATAAAATATTTTCATATAAGACGAATGGAGTTTAAAAAATTAATACGATTTGGATCCCGGAAGATCATCGCGATAAAATATTTTCCATACAATAATCTAGAATATATTGTATGCCAAATTCTGCCGAGTTTGGAATTAGGTACTCATAAATTTCATACATGTCACTTATGGTATACCCGACGTGTACTGGTACTATGGTAACTACACTATTAATAACTATCAAGAACTTTAAACTTTCAATAGTTGTACTCATAGATAGAAATATTCAGTAGGTAATTGATAAAAATTGTGTATAAAGAATGTATTATATGCTTAACTTTAAGACAAAACTCTGAAGTTTATTGGTGTGTCGTATCTTATAAACCTATCTATACCTAAGTACTTATCTTCACAAGGAGGGAATATCGCGATAGTTCGCGTTCAGAGGTTATTCGGCACAATAAATTTATTATTCATTCCCGATATGGTCAAATCTCGGTTTCTAAGCTGAGAGTCGTGCCTGACCTTATCCTTACTAGATACAATGAACCTTATGGCAATATCTATCCTTTACTTCTAGATACACTTTTGAATATTTTAAGCCTGATATTATAACGCCGTTGGTTTTTTAAACAAACGTACATTTCACGTTTGATGTTAAGTAATAAACGATTTTATAAGTTTAGATTGAAATGAAACCATATCAAAGATAAGTGACATCTTAGTTTTTTCGTGATAACCACACAACATAAATTACAGTGTTCTAAATGTTAAGCCGAAGACCGTGTATATAGCAGAGTATTTCTATTATTTATAGTAAAAATAATCTAAATAATCGTTTGACGACCTCCGTGGCGCAGTGGTATGTGCGGTGGATTTATAAGACGGAGGTCCTGGGTTCGATTTCCGGTGGGGCTTTCGGCCAGTTGCTGGTGGAAGGCTTTCGGCTAGTTACCACCCTACCGACAAAGACGTACCGCCAAGCGATTTAGCGTTCTGGTACGATGTCGTGTAGAAACCGATAGGAGAGTGGATTTCATCCTGCTCCCAACAAGTTAGCCCGCTTCCATCTTAGATTGCATCATCACTTAACATTAGCTGTGATGGCAGTCAAGGGCGAACGTGTCGTCAAATAAATAAAAAATAATATTTATACATCTAAACATACTTGTACAAAGGTTTTAGAACATTTTTAATGAACTTATATTTTTCCGAGATATTTACCGCGACTATTGTTAGAGCTGGCACATTTTTTGTCTGGCGGTCCAACGCGGAAATGCAGCCAGTATTCTAGCCACCACTCAACGTATGTGTGATTTGCATAGATATTAGAATAATAGCTTAGTTTCTTATTGTATTCTTTTTCAATTATAAAAATTTAAATAATTATAATTCAAATCAGTTCGCAAATAAAAACTCTACCATATAGAGACCATTAAAACTCATATTTCTTTAAAGCTCTTCAGATTTAAGTACTATCATAGAAAATATTTTTACGATCGTGTACCAAGAACTCGACAATAATAGTCATATATAAGAAATTTATTAAACAATGAAGTAGTGTAATATCAATAACAATAAAATATTGACTCCTATAATGTGCAAGTCACGAAGCAGACTTCTTACGTCGTACTTGCCCATCATCCTCAATATATACAATAGGTATAAAAAAATCTTCTATACATAAATATAAAGTAATATAAACATAAAATAATCCTTTAGGAATACATAAATAAATGTTCAAAGTCAAATATTTTTCATAAAAGCTCTTTTAAAATTTCAAGTGCATTTCGTTATTTCTAGTCTACTGATGTGCAGACTTTATGGAGAGTAACAGAGAAAAAACCGTTATGGGATCTCTGATCTTTTCAACATTATAATTTTTCAAAAATCACCATTTTTTTTAACTTTACAGTGCGAAGATAAATACGATTTCCTCAAAGCACCTTTTTCTTAAATTATAAAAATGTTACACTTTATACATTATTTATGTATAAAGTGTAATATTTAGTACTATGTTGCGTATGGGTTGAAAAACAGTCAGCTTTAATAAAATGGTTTTTAAAAATTTATTTAAGTAATATAGTTATTACAAAAGATCATCGTACTAATCTCTATATAGGTAAGTAAGGCCAAGTATGAATGTAATATATGTATCTAGAGGTGAGATCGATCATTTTTTACAAGTACCTAGGTCGCACTACAAGATAATGGCGTTAAAATCAAAATGGGATTTGATTATATAGTAATTACAGTCGAATAAAATTTTATAGTTGGTACTTACTTGTTGCCATGTTGTCAGTGTGAAATGAGGTTACAATAATGCTTTATATGAGGTGGAATTAATAGAGTAGAGCTTCTCTCGAACTCTATTATCAAATATGAAAGGAGATATTGACTGGGTTCAATTGTAAAGTTCTCTATGTACAAAAGGCGACATTATTTATTCATAATGAGAGTGAAAAGTTTGTTAAGAGATTTTATTTCAAGTTCGGATGAAATTAAATTTTTCGCGGAGAATAACAAAATAAAACTTATTATATTGTTCATGCGGGAGTTCATAATGAACTGCCGTAAAAAAACGCCTGCTTCCATTGAATGACAAAAATAAAAAACAAATAAATAGAGGCGGAACCAAAGATTTAAATAGGTAGGTAGCTTTTTGGGAACTTACAGAAAATAAAAATACCTAACACGAGTTTGCATCTGCCTTAACTGATATGCTAGGTACGACACCACGTTTGCACACTATAAAAAGGTTAGTAGGAAAGATAACTGTCCCTCACTTACAAAGGAATGATTCTTCATTAAAACATTAAACCTTAGCCTGTATACGTGACCGCGGCTCGAGTCACGTCGCTTGCTGTATTTGACAAAACTCAGATCAAGACAAAGCGTGTCTGTCCCCTTTCCAAAGTCACGGTCAAGCATCTTGTAACTGTCTACAAGAGATTTATATCAAAACATAACTGTATAGAATGTAACATCAGCGATGGACTGCCACTGATGTAGATATGGCTCTTCTTCAAGACAGATTTGACTTAATCGTCTTTCGAAGTCCTTACAAGACATCGCTCATAAAGTTTACAATTTAAGGGGCAATCAGTAGGATAAATATGTCAAAAAGCTCTTGGTCCTAAGGTGGTGGAATTGCAACCGCGCAAAAAACCGCGTCGACATTCAACTGGATTTGAGACGGTGGTCTGGGATTCGATTCCCGGCCGGGCCTATTAAGGTTTTCTAAATTGGTCCAGGTCTAGCTGAAGGCAAGCTTTGGCCGTGGCTAGTTACCATCCTATCGACAAAGACGCACCGATTTAGCGTTCCAGTACGATATTGTGTAGAAACCGAAAGGGGTCTGCATTTCATGCTAGTACTAACAAGTTACCCCGCTTTCATCTTAGATTGCATCATCACTTAGCATCGAGAGCAAAGCGTATGTAACTATACATTTCGCTTATATGAGTCATCCACATCTAAACCTTTTACAGCTAAACCGCAGAACATGTCTAAGCCTAGTTGTAAACTCTATAAAATTGCCTAATTTCATGGGAAACATCCCAATTTTAAATCAAAATGATAGAAGAAATTAAGTACATAATTCTGCTAAATTATTATATTAAACGCAAAAGAATTTGACATGGTTTATATTCACTTACCTACGCCTACTATACTATTTGTTAAGAATACGTCAATTATGCAAGAAGTGAATATTAAACTTAGAACATTGCTGATTCAAAACTTAAAAATCTAGATCTATACTTGAAACGTTAAAGAGAGGCGCAGCATATGGATTTTCAATGGGCTTTTACATAAAATATTCAATAAATTTTATAATAAATAAGCGGTGGATAAAGATCTCAGGCGATCGGTAACCATAAAATTGAGTATACGCAATAAAGAGTAAGATTGGAACAAATGCTCAGAAATAAAATACGCAAGACTGCGCGTAATAAGGTTATAATATATTTTCTTTTTCATTTTGACTGCCATTCTGAACTGAGCCATAGTACAACACAAGGTAGCAGTCCCGTAAAGCCTTACGGGACTAGTGTACCTTTTTATTTAAGTCGATTTTAAATAAGTAATTCTATAACCCGCAGAAACCATTGATCATTTGCAGAATCTATTTACTTAAAGAATGTTAAAAAACTTCACAACCGTTTACATGCATAAATCAAAATTTCCGGCACTTGAAAAACGTTATTTGTGTTTAACACTAAATTTTTTTTTTGCATTAGATAGGTATGTGGTAAAATAATCGATTATTTAGATAGGTACTTCTCTAAAGTTGCAATTGATTATACAGTTAGATAGTTTATTAAATAAAGACCAAACTTTACCCGTTGTATATACCTACTACTACTATATAGTAAGTATAGTCGTTATATCCAATTATTCATCCTTCTTTCCCAGTTTGCATATAAAGCGGAGCAATATAAACGTACTTTGAAAATTGCATATTCTTTGTTCTCGGTAAACGTAAGACGTATTTCACTAATAAATAACATTTGATGATCTAATAAGTAAACGTATTGAATAGAGAAAGAGTATAAAACAATACTTGACACGTTCGAAAGCACAATAGCTAATCAAGCACGACTCTGCTCATGATCTATTCTTCAACACAAAACGTACTAAGTTAAACACACCTAACCATTCAATAATGAACTTAAAAGTAACCCCAAAGGGTTGAATTTCAAATAGCGATGAATAAAAATAGCAAATTCAGTTTTAAAAGCTGGTATAAATCAGTGACTTTCCTCCGTAGCAGCAAACGAAGCCTCGATTTATGCAAATGAGTGTGCTACAGTCGATGCCGGAATGCATTGAAAGTGACACGTCCTTAAATTAATTACTGCTAACCACGCTGAAGCAGATCGTATTGAGATAATAAATTGTAACCGCTACCGGCACACGCACTAAGGCTCGCACAGTACCTGCGGCTTTACTGCGCCATATCGGGAGGAATTTTAATTTTAAATTTATTATTTGAGCTCAGTAGCGATATTCTGTTACGATGTTTTTATAACTATACAGTGTGAACATCGTATTTCGCTCTATCTCTCTCTGTCTGTCATATTATAGATAGAGAGAGCAAGAGATGAATTCGAATAAATTTGTAGTCTTAAATCGTATCTTGTTACCTTACTAAATGCATTTTTGTTAATCATCACCGTCATTATCAGCTCATTAATGGCTCATTATAGGGTCAAGCCTCCCTCCTTATAGAAGAGGGAATATGGAGCATAGACCCACCAGGCTGCACCAATGCGGGCTGGAGGGCTTAGGGTGACAATGTCTCATTTATTTACGATCACTATCAGATATTAATGATAGTGACCGAGACAGACGGCTTAATGTTCTCTTTAAGGCACGAGGGTATAACACCACTATCTTCCCGACTCCGGGCTAATAAAAGTATGTAATATATTCACTATTTAATACTATTTAAAGTAATAAATAAATTCCTACCTACGTTTAAAAACGATTGAAATATGTAAGCTTTTGTGTTTGCCTTAGCGATATCATGAAAATAAAACATAAAACTTAATACGTGGGAAGCGGTCGTTGTTGGTTGTTTTTTACTCGAACAAAGTAACACCTATATTCGTACAGTTCTTGGTAAATGGTAGCAGTTTGCAAATTCCCCAATTAGGTAAACGATTACTATAATTTACGCCACTCACTGTAGAAAAGGTAAGGTTTTATATAATAATAGGCCGGAGGAAATGCTAATTGTCAACAAAAATGTAGATTTATCATAAGAAAGAAGGACTGCTCAGAGACCCAAGTATAATAGTTTTGCGTACTATGATGGTATTAACTTTAATTATGGTAGGTACTATGATGAAATTATGTCATCAGTTTTTTCACTCAAGAACAACTTTTAATATTTAGTGGTCATTCCACATTTCGTTATAAATGCACCTGACGACCTCCGTGGCGCAGTGGTATGCGCGGTGGATATATAAGACGGAGGTCCCGGGTTCGATTCCCAGCGGGGCAGATTGAGATTTTTTTTAATTTGTCTAGGTCGGGCTGGTGGGAGGCTTTCGCCGTGGCTAGTTACCACCTTACCGACAAGAACGTACCGCCAAGCGATTTAGCGTTCCAGTACGATGTCGTGTAGAAACCGATAGGGGTGTGGATTTCATCCAACTCCTAACAAGTTAGTCCGCTTCCATCTTAGATTGCATCATCACTTAACAACAGATGTGATAGCAGTCCAGGGCTAACTTGTAGTCGATAAAAAAAACCTATACCAATTTTCGTGATTTTAAGCCGACATCAAAAAATGTACGTATTATTATTATGTTATTTTTAATATTTTTATATTTAAAATCTAACTGCGTTTCAATTAACTGTTAAGAATTAAAAGTAATGATTAATAATTTGATACCATTACTTTCAAAACTTCTACTTTAGTCAAAAATATCAATGAAAAGTAAAAATACTTTCCGAAATGCCTAGTCATAGAACCCTTTCCGTAATTCCGTAAATCCGTAATACCTTGGATTCATATCTTACATATCCGAAGGTTGCCTGCTGGTGCTGTCTGTAGTCGACTACAAACTCGTACCTTAACTGCTGTTAATTCGTGTTTCCAGAACCGCACGTGGGCACCCGACTCCGAGAACCCGTCATGGCAATACGTCAAAAGAACATCGGTGTCACTGTACGCCGCGTACTACGACGACAGAACATCACAACGCTACATACGCATTCTTGCTAATTTTCACGGTTAGTAGTAGGCATCCAGTTGATTGCCACCACTGCATACCATCAAATACCTCACTAATTCACTCACGTATGTCTTACACACTTCAAAAAACATTTATAGAGAGCTAGATCATTTATTTGAAACAAGGGTTCGCCTGCGAAGCGTTAAATTCTATATTTTGCAGAATAATATATATGTATCACACACATGTATCACATTCTTTGCTCTAGATTTACAATACTTCTATAAGAAGTCAGGCAGGAGAATAGGCTCATAATGATGTTGACGATTTATTGTTCACAAACTAAAATGAATTTTAACAAGATAACACTAGTTTTCAATGTTTATTAGGTACTTAATGTCGATTGTTTTCAGACAGCATAAACATTTTATTTGCAAAAAACAAAAATAACCAATCATTTGAGACCAGGCCTCCTTCCTTGTAGAAGAGAGAATATGGAGCGTACAACTACCACACTGCTCCAATATGGGTTGGCGGGCTTAGATTATAATGTTTTTATTCATTCACAATCACTGTGAAATGCTGAGGCAAATAGGCGTGTAACACCAACAATTAATTCTGTACTGAAAATGTCATAGGAGAATAAAAAACTAATTCGCGACCCGACCCAGGATTGCAAGCCAGATCCTCGTGATCGAAGCCACATAACTACACCAACAAGGCAGTCTTTTGATTATCCCGCTACTACACTAAATTATAAAACCGTGTATAGTAAATACAATAAAGAAAATTATAAAGATAACATCAAGTTTCTGCTGTACGATTATGCAAGTTAAATGTTGGTAATTATGATGAATATAGTTATGAATGTCAAGCAATTTATAGCGAGGACATTCTACACATGACTTCGTGTAAAAGTATAGGTACAGCTAGGAGAGCTAAATTTTCCTTATAATCCATTTAAAACTGTATTTCTTTGCCCTACTACAAAGTAAGGTTGTTAAATGTAACACATTGTAATGTAATACCATAGGTAGATCCTTTTTATAATTAAAGTTACAACAAACGTGACACTTTCTTCTCAAAATGCCCTCAAAAATTGATGAGAAGTCGTAAAATGAATATCAATAAATAAATCGTAAATACAACAGTCCAATGCGAGATCAAATGCGTGACCTTTCGGTGCTGAGTCCGGTTCCTTAACCGCCAAGCTAATGTAACTTAGGGCACACATGTGATTTAAGTTAGGTGCATACAGATAGATCCGTGGGTATATTTGATTATAAGTTTCCATGTTTAATTTTACGCTAATGTAAAACAACTAGTACCTACACGAAAACACCTGTGTAATATTCAAAGAAACCTGAGAAAAAATTGACGAATTACTCGTTTAATATCTTATTACTTTACTTCGTCAACAGTAGTGATGCGCTGCAAACGAAGTGATTTACAAATAAAATAATTATTATAAAAACAAAAAACCCGACTGCTTAGAAGTTATGAACTGAAAAGAGAAAAACAAGGATCACAATATCTATATAAAATTCTAAATACTTTATGGAGATGCAAGCGGGGACAAAATACCTTATTTCTGCGGGCAAAGAAAGATCTACCAAAACTACGTTTGTCCCCGCCTGCAACACCATAAAGTATTTAGAATTTTATATAGATATTGTGATCCTTGTTTTTCTCTTTTCAGTTCATAACTTCTAAGCAGTCGGGTTTTTTGTTTTTATAATAATTATTTTATTTGAGACTTTTTAGTTTTAGTTTATGATATAGAAATGAGACTGTACCCTTGGTACACTTTTTGCCATTTTTTGTTAAAACGGCAATATAAACATGTTATGATATTTATATTTTTGAAATGGTCTTTTTACGACCTTTCATTTGACACCCATATTGCTAAGATAAGAGAAAGAAATATACACGTCCCCCCCTTTTCCCCCCATTTACAGCCGCCATTTTGAAAATTTATATAGCCTATGTCACTGCCACAATTTTTACAAATTTAATGACACCTCATACGTCAAAATCCGTTCAGCCGTTTAGGCTGTAGCACGTGCCGAAGAAATGGACATACATACATACATACATACATACATACATACATACATACGCTCGAAAAACATAACCCTCCTTCTGACGCAGTCGGGTAAAAAAAGACAAACGTTAGTAGGTTAAGCAATATTATGCAAACTACAATTTGGGCTATACCATAAATGTTCTTCTCGTCATTTCTCGTTAGTCTTGTGACTAGCCTAACCTATGTAACCTCCATGACATCCTTGCTTGTATAAAAGACGGAAATTGAAAATATAAAATTTAGAACAGATCGAGTAAAATGTTATGTCGCTTATCATTTCAAAACTCTTTTGGAGTTGATGTTTCATTTGAAGGAGATATTGTTGTTGTTTATATCGACTAGAAAACTTTACTGCGTCAAACACAATCACTGTCCATTCCTAGTCCTGGCATACCTAGGTGGCGCAATTGACAAGTTTTATTAATACGCCTTAAGGCGTATGCGCATCTTGATGCGCTGTCGGCTAATTAAAATAAACCTACCGTCATAAATTATACACATGACATTATTAACGTTGGTGTACATTTTTTATCTGCCAACCACCAAAAAGAAAAAGAATTTTATTCTTTAATTATATGTGTTCCGAGCAATAGGTAATTATTGTAGTCTTATCAAACATGACGTATTTACACGAAGGTTCAACAGAAACATTGATATATTTGACGTAAAAACGATAATAATAATTTATGTGCAAATATTATGTTAAAGTTTACTCTACAACACATAATTTTAGCAGGCCTTTTAAATATATACCTGCTTTCTGCTTCAGTGGAATCACAACAACGAATAGAACGTGACGTATAAAAATTTTTGTAAATTAAACCTACTAGAAATTAGAGATGTCTAATTAGAATATTTGTATGTTTAAATTGAATCAATGAAACAAGTAGTAAAACAAGATTAAATTAAAAATTCAATATGAATTTCGCCATATTTGCGTGGCCTGGATTAAAACGATTCATAGTGTATACTTATATATTGTAAGTACTTGTCATGCCAGTAGTGTAGGGTCGGCACCAATTTTCATCAAACATAGCTAAGAAGCTCCACTAGGACAACTGGTGGTGGTTCTTAGCATTCAAATTAAAAAAACCGCATCGAAATCGGTGTATTCGTTTGAGCACTACGATGCAACAGACAAACACAAACACACACACACACGCACGCACGCACACACGCACGTATGCACTAAGAGAGACATCAGCATCAAACTTATAACACCCCTCTTTTTGCGTCGGGGGTTAAAAATACTACTGACATTCATAACATTGACAAGCAACTAAAAATTAGTTGTGTACTGAACGAGAGCACTCTGTAACAATTAAACCTAATTTGGTATTATTTACGTAACTTTTATTATGAGGTTGACAGTGCACTACATAATGCATGAAAGAGAAAAAAATGTAAGGGCGTGTTCCCACTATGTCGTTGTTGGACGACAGTCATCTCTAGGTGGTCTATCTTCATCCCGTTGTAACGACATCAATCGTTGTAACATCATCATTGTGTCGTCTTTCGAGTTTTAATGACAAATAGACGCAATAGCCCTCTCGATCTATTGCGGCAATTTTCTATCAGTTAACGACTGTTGTGCTTGCCGTTCTCATTGTCACGATAATCTGTCGCAAGCACCTAAAATCAATTCGTTAGTTAGTGCCGTCCTAGTAAACACCTCCATAATAAACATCCAAGCCACGACACTTTAAACTACACGGCATTTTTGACATCACACCTTTTGGTAAGGGATGATGCAATTACGATGGAAGCGGGCTAACTTGTTAGGAGTAGGATAAAAATCCACACCCCATTCGGTTTTTACACGACATCGTACTGGAACGCTAAATCGCTTGGCGATACGTCTTTGCCTGCAGGGTGGAAACTAATCACGGCTAAAGCCTCCCACTAGCCAGACCAGGATCAATTAAGAAAAACTCATACCACTGCACTACGAAGGTCGTCAAAACGGCATCACAAAAAGTGTGGACACGCCCTAAGGACTTCAAGCAATTAAACAATTGTCCGGCGCATTAACACAGGTCATTTATTAACACCTTACAGAAGACTTGTTTTAAGAGCTCACCACCATTTATTTAGATCTGACGTGGTTGTTTTGTTTTCACCGGCCGAGGTGAGGAATTGTAGTGTTTTTTACAAGTAGGTGCGTGTTTTTTTTTATTATTTTTATCATGAACGTGTCCGTGTAATTTATACTTTTTATGTTTTATTATGACTAAAACAAATGAAAAATAGGATTAAGGATCTCAGTATCATTTATTATCAACTCACTCACTCAATTTATTTATCATTTCAGTATTTTGCAAGGTTCACAACACTGTGTTTTATTTATTTATTTAACTATTGTTAAAATATATCTTCGAAATTTAAGGTCTTAGAATAGGCGTCTTTTATATATTTCAAATAATATTGCAATACCAGCAGAAATAAAACAAAAAAATCTAAACAAAAAATTTTAACAAAAAATAGAACCGACTCAAAACGCACTAAAAAGTAAAAAATAACTGTGTCATTTAGTTGCTTTAATTTACTTAAGCATATCTATGAAGTCGGTGCCAGCCAAGTTTAAGGAACATTTATTTTACGTAGTAAAGCAGTTTGTGGGTTCTAGGTGACGTCCTTGAAAGTAGCAACAATGGCTGGCACCGACTCCTAGATATGCTTAAGTAAATTAAAGCAACTAAATGACACAGTTATTTTTTACTTTTTAGTGCGTTTTGAGTCGGTTCTATTTTTTGTTAAAAATTTTTATTTCTTACTTTTTAGTGATTTATCGCCACGTACCGTACTCGTACTATACTGTTATAGTATATTATATGGCACTAGTAGCCAAAAAGCTACCGATACCGAGACAAAAACCGAAATCGCTGTAAGCGTGCCTCCAAAATTTGAAGAGTTCCTTCAATTTCCCCAGGATATCATCAGCAGATTCTAACATGAGGACAATGGGACCACCTTGGATGTATGCCCTTTCTAATAAAAAAAGAATTATCAAAATCGGACAACACTGTAAAAAGTTATGCGTGGTCATACATAAAAAAAAAAAAAAAAAAAACAAACAAACAAATATACGTGTCGAATTGAGAACCTCCTCCGTTTTTTTTCGTCGGTTAAAAAGTAGCTACCCTATAATATTACTAACATTAGCTAAGTATTAGTGAAAGTCTCATTACAATCAGAGCAGCCATTTCATATATGTAATAATGAATGTATAAAGTGTATATATATATAATAGTAAATGATTTATTTATTTTGCTTTTTTCTGTGCAATACTGAAGAACGCAAGCGACAAAGTCACCCATATCGGACAGAAAATCCTCCACGTACTTTTAACTCCGAAACCAGAGCTTCCTCAGGACATGTTGACTCTACATAATTCAATTATGAATAATCGCTGGATATTAAGCTCCTCAGTTGCCTCAGTTGCGGTTGCGTCATTGTCGATAACATACATTTTTTAACCGACGAAAAAAAACGGAGGAGGTTCTCAATTCGACACGTATATTTGTTTTTTTTTTTTTTTATGTATGACCACGCATAATTTTTTACAGTGTTGTCCGATTTTGATAATTCTTTTTTTATTAGAAAGGTCATACATCCAAGGTAGTCCCATTATCCTCATGTTAGGATCTGCTGATGATATCCTGGGGAAATTGAAGGAACTCTTCAAATTTTGGAGGCACGCTTTCAGCGATTTCGGTTTTTGACTCGGTATCGGTAGCTTTTTGGCTACTAGTGCCATATAATATACTTTGACAGTATAGTACGAGTACGGTACGTGGCGATAAATCACTAAAAAGTAAGAAATAAAAATTTTTAACAAAAAATAGAACCGACTCAAATCGCACTAAAAAGTAAAAAATAACTGTGACATTTAGTTGCTTTAATTTACTTAAGCATATCTAGGAGTCGGTGCCAGCCAAGGTTTCTACTTTCAAGGACGTTACCTAGAACCCACAAACTGCTTTACTACGTAAAATAAATGTTCCTTAAACTTGGCTGGCACCGACTTCATAGATATGCTTAAGTAAATTAAAGCAACTAAATGTCACAGTTATTTTTTACTTTTTAGTGCGATTTGAGTCGGTTCTATTTTTTGTTAAAAATTTTTTATTCAAGCAAAAACAACTAGCCTAGTGTGTGGACTTGGAAGGTTCGTTTTTTTGAAATACATATTTTCAAGATTTTTTTACAAGCTGATGCAAGAAAGTAAAAAATGTAAATAAATAAAGCAAACACAATACAATTTTTTAACAAAAATAGAACCAACGCAAAACGCACTAAAAAGTAAAAAATAACTTATAATAAGTCATTTAGTTGCTTTAATTTTCTTAACCATATTTATGAAGTCGGTGCCAGCAAGTTTAAGGAACATTTATTCAACGTAGTAAAGCAGTTTGTGGGTTCTAGGTAACGTCCTTAAAGTAGAAACCTTGGCTGGCACCGACTCCTAGATATGCTTAAATAATATTATAATGTTGTACGGCATTATATTAATATTACACGGCACTTGTAGCCAAAAAGCTACCGATACTTACACAAAAACCGAAATCGCTGCAAGTGTGCCTATAAAATTTGAAGAGTTCCTTCATTTTTCTCAGGATATCATCATCAAATCTTAACATGATGACAATGGGACCATCTTGGAAGTGTGCCCTTTCTAATAAAAAAGAATCAACAAAATCGGACAACTCTGTAAAAAGTTACGCGTGGTCATACATAAAAAAAATATATACGTGTCGAATTGAGAACCTCCTCCGTTTTTTTTCGTCTGTTAAAAATAGAGTATAGACTTGACAACCTAATAGAATCAGACAGTAGCTGAAAAGAACTCGTACGCTGTAATATATTGACAGTGCGAGTCAGATAACTTCAGTCTCATTTGTCACCGCGTCGTGCAAATTCCTTTTCCAACGAGCCATCCACCTTCTCCATATTGTAGTTGCGGACGTTTGTTTTTAAATACTCAGCAGTAAAATGTACATGGCTGGCGCGTTTTATAATTTTGTATCAAAAAGAGTAGGTACCTAAGTAACTCAAGCGTCCCAAAATCGTTAATGTATATTGGAAATATTTGGTATAGAGTACGTTGCACCTTTAAATCCTTTAATGGAGTAGGGTAATTTTCTATTTTCGACAATTTCTTTAAGGAAACCTTGTTTAATAAAATATTAAATTTAAAAAAAAATAGTATTAAAAGGTTTACTAAAAAATAGTGTCGAAAATAGAAAAATCTGAATCGTCATCTACTGAAACCACTCAAACAAACAATAATTTGAAGGCACGTATCTATTTCGTACATCATTATCATCATTAACGGCCCACTACAGGGCCAGGCCTCCCTCTTTAGAGGAGAGGAGATATGGAGCGTACACCCGCCACGCTGCTCAAATGCGGGATGGCGGGCTTAGAGTGATAATGTTTCATTTATTATCAGATGTTGATGATAGTGACCGGGACTAACGGCTTAACGTGCTCTCCGAGGTACGGGGGTGTAACACCACCAACTTCCAGACTCCGGGCTTGGAATGTACTGAACATCTCAAAGAAGAATGAAAAAGCTCACAATTATTCCGTGAACCGACCCAGGGATCGAAGCCACATAGGCTAACCGCTAGGCCAACGAGGCAATCACTTTTTGTTATTAATAAGAAATTATCCAATTTTAAATAATACTTGATATACTTAGACGATAGATACGGGTGATCCATATTTTATTTTGAATTAACTATCGATCTAAAGATCTGTAAAGGACCAGAATCTGTCAACTTTTTACCAAGAGAAAGTCTGGATCGACATTTAGTCTTTCTATTGTTGGAAAAAACATGGGCATCCGCTTGATAAATAAAACTGAAAATTAAATAAGCATTATAAATGTCCCTACCAGCTTAAAGCTTACACAAAATATAATAAACACATAACACACAACACACAACACACATACTAAACACATAACACAGACCTGGATATCAAAAACATAATATCAATAGCACAATTTCGGCAGCTACGTCATCGGGATCGTGGCCTAGGCGCTCTAAGTGCCCGGATTGCCAGAGAGACGCGGGATCGAATCTCGTCGGCTCCGCAATTTTTGATATTATATTTATTCTTAAATACGAACCACAGAATTAACAGATAAACACGCTTCATAAAATTTATTCGGTGGCGAAAATAATATAATCCACAGAGTGATCGTGCAGTTCACAGTATGAAGGCACGAGTGAGATAAGTGTACACTCATTTGTCACTCGAAAGCGTCGGCCAGCATCGTGTGGATTCCTCCCCGGCACAGATAAACGCCTCTCCCATACGTGTATAGTAGTGACATATTAAAACCGCGCCTTCTTTTTTTACATGGGATGGGATGGCATGCTCAAGTGCGAAGATATACGTACTCAGAAGCAGTTTATGTGTTTATTTGTCGTTTATGTGTACACCACAACGAAGAAAAATTTGGAAAAGATACAAAAAGTTCAATAATTTGAGCTGGTACATAAAGGCGACGTTTTCTTTTAACAACATTTTTTTCCTGGCAACCTTAGGTTTAGGAAAACATAAGGACACTACAGGTAATGAATAATACGTATTAAATGCATATATTCAAATACATACACACATACATAAACAATTACACAAAAACCTACATAATAATTTTAATAAATCTCAAGGTCTAATATATATTTAATGCAGTATAAAATATGAAATAAAAAGGAATGTGTGCTTATGTGGTGATGAACCTTATTATTTTGTTTTAGGATACTGTTTAGAATGTTATCTTTTTTAATCGACTAAAAAAGTTAAATGAAAATGTCAAATATTAATTAAGTAGAATACCTTTAATGTTAGACATCCTGTCCATTTCTTTTACTACAGTAAAAAGCCGCCTTGATCTTTTATGAACTCAAACAGAGGAAGTGTTGGTTTGTCTTTCAACTGTACTCTATAATTGAGACTACAAGTTTTTAGAGTGTCTTAAACATTAACGACAGTTACTACCCACGTTTGGTAAGATACAAAATTAAATTCTGTTTCATTTAATTCTCTCCATATTGTAATTCAATAGTATACAAACAATAATAGTCTTTGAATAAAAAACATAAGTTACAATAAGAAACTAAAAGCTAACTTATCCTTATAACTATTCAAATCATGCCCAAGTGGAGTGGTGGCTAGAATACTTGCTGCACTTCCGCGTTGGACAGCCAGGCTGAATATTAACTAAAAAAATAGCAATATTACGCTTTACAGAAAAATAAAATAATAATTACAACAAAAGCTTTAGTAATTTAGTTGTTTTAGTAATAGAATAAAAGCTTTCCAACATCAAATTCAGAAATAAATAAAATCAGAATTGAAACAACAACATTTTTAACCGACGAAAAAAAACGGAGGAGGTTCTCAATTCGACAAGAATATATATATTTTTTTATGTATGATCACGCATTTTTTACGGAGTTGTCCGATTTTGATATTTTTTTTTTTTTTGAAAGGGCATACTTCCAAGGTGGACCCATTGTCATCATGTTAGGATCTGATGATGATATCCTGGGGAAATTTAAGAAACTCTTCAAATTTTGGAGGCACGCTTACAGCGATTTAGGTTTTTGTCTCCGTATCGGTAACTTTTTGGCTACTAGTGGCGTATAATTTACTATGACAGTGTAGTACGAGTACGTTACGGCGCGATAAATCACTAAAAAGTAAGAAATAAATTTTTTTAACAAAAAATAGAACCGACTCAAAACGCACCAAAAAGTAAAAAATATCTGTGTCATTTAGTTGCTTTAATTTACTTAAACATATCTAGGAGTTTTATTATTTAAGGACGTTACCTAGAACCCACAAACTGCTTTACTACGTAAAATAAATGTTCCTTAAACTTGGCTGGCACCTACTTCATAGATATGCTTAAGTAAATTAAAGCAACTAAATGACACAGTTATTTTTTACTTTATTGTGCATTTTGAGTCGGTTCTATTTTTCGTTAAAAATTTTTGTAAGATACGTATCGTTTCCTTGCTAATCTTATTATTGCTGAAATCACACATATATGTTCTTGATCTTCTATGATCAAATTTTCGGCAATATATTGTTTATTGCATTTTTAATATAAAACTTGTTTTGGAATGACTGTTTTTGCCACTATTAAATAACTGTTATTATACTGGTACTTGTATATTACTGACTGAGACCATCACGGTCACGTGAGCTTATTTCCCTAAAAGTACGGAATATTCAATTCAAATATAAAGGTGATCTTTTGTTAAAGTGCTCTTTACACTTGGCACTAACTGTTTGATATATTATACTGGCAGTAGGAAGTGTCATCCATGTGGGCAGACGGCAATCTTAGAACCGTTGTAATGACGGTCCTGAGCGCTGCGATCGCAAGAAATTGGCCCGGATAAATAACTATTATAAACCTACGCGGTACTCCACTGGTGCCTTTCACTGCACTATCATTTTGTCTACAAAATAACAAAACACTGTACTTAGTGAGTAAGTTGGTTGAACAAGCTCTCTTTTATTAACGATTGACGTAAAAAGGGATATTATGAATTTGACATGTCGGTTTGTGAAACTGTGTGTCGATATATGGCATCGTAGCTTTTAAAGAAATAGACGGTCCTTTTGTTTGCAATCAGACGTGATCCTAGATTTATACCTATATTTTTTTAAATCTTTAGAAGTTAGATCTCGACTGAAATTACACCTAATGGTAACTGACAATTCAAGCGAGCTAATTTGTTAGAAGAAGCATCCACAAGTTTGGCGGTACGTCTTTGTCAGTAGGGTGGTAACTAACCACGGCCGAACTCTCCCGTCAGCCAGACCTGAACCAAATTAGAAAATCTTAATCATCCCAGCTGGGAATCGAACCCGGTGTCTCCGTCTTATAAAAGCACTGCGTATACCATTGCGCTACAGAGGCTGTCCAAACATATCCGAAAACTCTTGTTTTTCTGTTTTTAAGGAGGCTTTCGCCGTGGCTAGTTACCACACTACCGACAAAGACGTACCGCCAAGCGATTTAGCGTTCCGATACGATGTCGTGTAAAAACCGAAAGGGGTGTGGATTTCATCCTACTCCTAACAAGTTAGCCCGCTTCCATCATAGATTGCATCATCACTTAACATCAGGTGTGATAGCAGTCAAGGGCCAACTTGTAGTCGATAAAAAAATTTAAAAAAAAATAAAAATTTTCAATATTAACATTCTTAGCAAATAGTAAAATAGGTGTTAACTACGTAATCTTTTGTTCACAGGTCGCCAAATATCGTCCAAGGAATCATTATTCTGTCAAACACGCTCAGCCAATCCCAACAAATACTCAGTAGAAGTTGTAGCAGCGAAGCCACAAGAAATGTGGTGGCACGAATGGGATCACACCCAATCTGAAGTGTTCACTCCCCTACTATTGTCTTGTCCTTTGACAGAGGCTGTAAGCGATACATCTGTAGTATCCATTGTTACGCAGCCTTGTGAAGATCCATCAAACGGATTAATACTAACACCTCCGAAGACAAAACATAAATATCAAAGGACTTTCACAATATGTGTGAAGGATATGATTTTCCAAAAAGACATATCTCAAAATTTGATAGAGTGGATTGAAGCAAATAAATTGCTCGGTGTGGATATGATTGATATGTATATAGATAGTTTAAATAAGAAAAGCGAGGATGTTTTGCTACGTTATCGCTCCCAAGGCATTGTTCGTTTATTTCATGTTCCTATTAAATATAGTTTTGAAAGATCTCTATGGCAGAGACGAAGAGATCATATTATAACTTACAACGACTGTTTGTATAGAAATCTAAGGGAATCAAAATTCATCATTCCATTGGATGTAGATGAAATAATATTACCAAAAATAGCAGAGACTTACACTGAACTACTAAATCGATTAACCAATCAGGGTTGGAGTTCCAACAAGTACTCAGCAATTTTAGTCCGAAACGTTTTCTTTTTCGACTTCCTGCAAGTTCACAATAATAAATCTAGATCTACAAATAAAAATAAAATGTATATGAAAAGAGATGACGTACGAATAAACGATGATGAAAACGTTTTAGAAGAAAATAATTTAATAAACGATACTAATTTTAAGTATGAATTAGACAATGAAATTGCAAATAACTCTACACAAAACAATTATAAGTCAGTATGCGGTAAAGAAATGCCCATACCTAAAGTAGCAAGTCATACAGTTAGCTCAGCAGTTATTAGCCCCATAGGACATTATAGCAAAAGCTTCATGCTTACAAAAAGAGTGCTGACAGCTTTTAATCATTATCCTTTGGCAAGTCTCGGATCGGCGGGCATCGCTGGCTGGTCGGCGCCCTTTAACGAAGTGCAACTCAACCATTACAAGGTAAAATAAACATCAATAATAATTAATGTGTTTAGATGACAAGTAATATTTTTATGATTATAGAATATTGTATAGTTTTAGAGATCGCGTGATGAGTCAGTGGTATGTCGCTTATATTGAGATTATTAAATATAAATTAGAAAGTACATCTTAGAATAATGCAATATCTTTGCACTTCATATTATAAAACGAATTCCTTTGCCGCGTCTAATCTGGATAAACTCTAAGTCTATTGAACGGTTTTTATGTGCTTTGCACATAAGTGCAAATACATTAGAACAAAGTGATACCTGATGAAAATTTTAGTGTATAATTTGTCGAGCATTTGTGTAAATTGAATAAATCAGGACACCATTTGTTGGAAAACTCAAGCAGCCTAGGAGCTTTCACCGAATTCACTGCTTCATGCCTTAGAGATAAAACGAAACAACTTATGGTTTCACTGTTATTCTTTACAAAAAAGTCTGCGATGATATCTCCAAATAATAAAAATTGTAAGATCACGTACAAATTTATTTTTTGGTGTTGTAGGAAGATTGCAATACACCGACTTTTTTCGCGGACTAAGTTGCGGGCGTCCATTGGTATTAAATGAGTATACTGTATGTATAGTTTCTTCTTATTTAACAGATAAGTTACATCACATGCAAACGTTCTTACTGAATGTTTAAATTCAAATAACACGAAGTCGTGAGATGCTGCAGCGTTATTTAAATACAAAGCTTTCAAAGAGGAATTACAATAATTTCGCGAGTTCGCAGCACGATATACTAAACAACAGTCTTGTTACAGGAGTCATGCAACTCTACAGTGGTATCGGAGTGCGAAATATATACGAAAACAGTAAGGTTCGACTATTCGGCAGCTCATTTGGGTAGACGACTCACAAAAGCGCTTGCTGCCCTGTGCTCTAAATTAAAAACTGTTTAAACTTGGTGTGTTTTATTTACGGTGTCACGTAAAAAATCTATATAGTTATTTACACTGAACACGACATCATAACCTCAATATTTGAGCAAAGAGCAGTGTTCTACAGTTTGGCAGGAATTTTAAATAAATAAATATTATAGGACAATTACACACGTCGCTATATAGTCCCAAAGTAAGCGTTGATAGCCTGTGTTATGGCTACTATGATAACTAATGAATATTTTTATATATATCATACATAAATACTCATAATATATAGATAAACACCCAGACACTGGAAAACATCCATGCTCATCACACAAACATTTTTCCAGATGTGGGAATCGAACCCACAGCCTAGGACGCAGAAGCAGGGTTACTACCCACTGCGCCACTCGGCCGTCATATATAATTCTAATAATGTAAATTCACTGATCTTTTGCTTCCTAAGGAAGGTTATGGGCTCAATTTACAGCAGGAATCTAACAAAATTATACTTCCAGTCTAAATTAACTTAGTGTATGGTACATTTACTACACACAAATATTGACACACTATTTAAACAGTTTATCAAGCAGTATCCCGCACACTTAGATCCGTACTGGTGTACCATAGTGGTGGCTACAGTTGGATTTTTTATTCATTACAAGTTAACCCTTGAGTGCAATCACACCTAATTGTAAGTGATGATGCAATCTAAGATGGAAAGGAGCACAGTTGTTAGGAGTATGATGAAATCCACACCCCTTTCGGTTTCTACGCGACATCGTACCGGATCGCTAAATCGCTTGGCAGTACGTCGTAAGCGGCAAACTGTATTATAAATTCACTGCGCATACCTCTGCGCCACGGCAGCCGTCATAATTTATTGTTATTAGTCACCCTGTTGGCAAAAAGATGCTTCCAAAAAAAATTGTGATACTAATTAAGGATACAGATTAAATATCTTTTTCATTCTTAGTTAGCAAACTATCATCTATCATCTGCGATCGCATCTCTACTTATTATCAGGTGAGAAAGCCAATAACATAATCTTAAAACAGCTGCACTATAAAGTACTGCAAAAGTCAATTAAGATGAAAAGGCAGGCACAAGAAATAACAAGCAATAAGATGATTGATGGCCATAGTGTAATGGTTACAGCGATGTAAATAAAAAATATAAATGAAAATATGCAATCATTGGTACCTTTGTATCAATTACTATAGGACGTGCACCTCAACTTAACTGCACTAATGTATTTTGTCGTGTAATTGTTTTTGAATGCCATTCCTGTACTTAGACAAATCTACGTAATGGGCCATGACACTACATTTTATATACTGATGTATTTGTAACGATGTAATCATATGTACGATGTGGGAACGACGTCGATGACGAAAAAAATCACGACTAAGTACGTCTTTTACAATTTTTTTTTATTACACCTACCAGATGGCTTACCTACTTGATCTAAATTGTAACAGAACATAACTTTGTGTCTTACAAAGTTATGTTCTGTTACAATTCTCTCACTAGGACCAAATATGTCCTTAAAGTGCTTTTAATGCCTGTAGATAATGGTGGCTGATGATGTGGGGCGGTAATTTTTTTTAAGCAAAATAGACTAACGCTTGATTAAAATTATGCCTAATGGAAAGCTATGATGAGATCTAGGTTGGAACGCGCTTGCCTAGATAATAGAAAGTACAAATCATACTTGCTGGAAACTGACTCCGGAAGAGCGATACACAGCGACAAGCGATGCTAGTTACTCTAAGTATATTCTTAAACGAAAGAAGAGTTTAATATTTCACAGCTAGACCAGGTCAAGAGTACCCTAAATATTACTTGTGTGAAGAAGCGAGAGAGATGTTCAAGGACCGTGACAAATGGAAGGACGTGGTCTCTGCCTACTCCTATGGGAATGATGCGTGATACGTTGTATGTAAGTATGTATATAGACCCCAGAACCTCGTGATTCGAATCCAGATAAGCTAACCACAAGACCAACAAGGCAGTTACAACAACACACTTAAAACGGGAAAAAGACAAACAAAACAATAAAATACGCCTGCGACCCCACTAATTCAATGCAGTGTTCTCAATGTTGACAGGAAACAGTAATGTATGTAATTTACGGGCTAAATCTGAAATTATCATTGAATAGGAATTCGCCAATGTGGCTTCAAAGAAACATAAACAAATGTTACCTCGCCTTCGTATTACTTTTTACACGCCTTTTATCTGTGAGACTTCACTGAAATTGTATCTTAGCCGCTTTTTATAACCATATTTACATAAACAAATACGTCGAGTGCAGATTTTTAACGTAAACAACTTAAATAACATGTTGAACCAGTGGACATTCAAATATTATGATGTTCTGCCCTATCATTTACTTGGTAGGTACATTTACAGATACGCTGTAAGCTCAAAATAAAATAAAACGGCAGAGAATTTAAAGGGAATAACATCTTTTGTTTTTTAAAAAAACATCTTCATCATCCCATCTTTATTGTTACCAATGTTCTTTTTACCCCCTTGTTATTAATCTTAAAGGCTGCATTAGAAGTGGATATAACAAAATCCAATAATTAAGTATGAAACCCATGAAGTCTCGGTTGTTAAATCCGGCTACTTAACCTTGAAACTATTGCGGCTACAATATGACTATTCTTCATATATTTAACAGTGACAGTTCGCAGAGATTTTAAGACCCTACGTTAAAGAACACCTCTCCTTTACCTATATAATAGTATTTTAGGTACCTGTCTTCTTAGCATAGCTTAAGCCAAGAAGATCCGATAAGCCATGTCTAATAGTGGCGTCTTTCTACAATGTTTGAAAGAGATTATGACAAAAGTCGTTTTTGAAGAATTTATCTTCCTGATTTTTTAGACTAATTTTAACTTTCTAGATTATTTTTAAGTTATAACATAGAGCAAATAAAGCAACCAGCCATCCAGTTGCATCTTAAGTTCCCCGAACCGCAAACTGCACTGATTCATTTACAGCATCTGATACCATCGCCTACTTTATTGGACATTGTGCGTACCCGCGATCGCAGATAAGGCGGTATCGATGCTACATTAATCAATTACCCAGTAACCTATACAATGCGACAATTTTATTGCAATGCACGTGAAAATGAAACACTCATTCAAGATAAACGATAAAATAGTAATTGGACTTGAATTGCTACTCGCATTCAATTTGCGATGTTTGTTTATTGTCGGGGCTGACCGTATAAACGCAATTAGCGGGTTAACCGCTAAATTGTTACCCCTAATGGATAGGAATAAAGAATACCTAGGTACAAATACACAGATTTTTAATTAAGATTAGAATATATATAGTGAGTAATTTATTAAGCTATTCGTGAAGAACGACGAATCCCAGCGACAGCACATAGATTCGACAAAAAAATATTTTTATCTACGTTTCAATCCGATACTGGAGCATCCTTAAGATCGTAGAGTCAATAACTGGAAGTGTTGACGTTGTGTCGGTTTTTTTTTGCGGAAAATTGTAAATTTATAGAGAAATTAAAAAGCGCTCTATAGACACCTCTCGTGACCTACCTCACCTGGACTCTTTTTGGTCAGAGGACCATTGCCATCCAAAGTGGCTACTTGGCATTAAGTTAACTCTAGACCTCAGTTCGGAAGAATACCTACTATTTATATTTTTTTTACATTTTGTATAGTTTAGAATATTGTAGCGTGTAAGTATTTATTTTATTCAAGCAAATTTTGTCTAATTTTTTGTATATATTGTTTAGTCTCCTTTGGAACATTGGTTTCAAAGTAAGTAATAAAACTTTATCAGAAATAGATCATCTACTCATTACTAAAAATAAATTGTTTATTATTAATTATGAACATCGACAAAATAAAGCATGCTTCTCTTGAATACTATAATACAATTACTTGATTTAAGGTTTCTTCTTCAGTTCGAGCACATTTCTAGATACTACTCTACTTATAATGTCCACCCGTCATCTTGTTATATTTGTAATTTCAAAGGCAACTCAACACTTCAGACCAAAGAGCCTTTACAAGAGATTAGTCCTATCTCATCTCAGGTAGAACAAAGGAGCCATAATGAAAATGATAAGTGTATCTTAGACAATCTCATGCCGCCTGCCAAGACGAACTAAAATTAAGTATGGTGGTATTGACACATTGTAAGTCATGGGTAGTTATCTCCAACATGTCTTCAAAGAAACCATATATTATCTTATATTTGAAAACAATTAAGTAATTTGTAATAATCAACCTTATTGTGCTGGAAATAGAGTGTACGTGAGGTGAAAATTAAGTTGGTAGAGCATGATTAATACTCATCATGCAATATGTTTGTCCTGTTTTGTTGTACAAATCAACGACATCCCCAGATGGAATTGTAAACTTGGATACCTTGTTCAGTCTTTTAAATGTATCACATGTACTTATACCTAACTATTCTTTGTATAAAAGCAGCTGAAAAGAATTCTGGAAAGTACCTTTTCAATGTTGGTAGACGCCCAATTGGGGCATAAGATGCCTCTTATGAGTAAGTAGCCAGATCTAACGCTCTCATATAATTTTAAAGGAAAAGATGTTCCTTTGAAATAATGTTTGGTATCATTAAATACATGATGTTTCAATAAAATCAAAAAAAAACTAAAGGTAAACTCCTGTACTTTCTACTTACGTATCATCCTAAATGTAGGTATCAATTTAAAAGTAAGTTTGATTCTTGTATAGGTAGATACTCTTTCATAAATACCCCATCGATCATTTGGAATTATTTTACAAATAATTTTGCTTACGTAGTTAGGAGTACAAAAGGATAAGAAAGGTGGTAAAATATATTTTATTTAAAAAAAACTTTTAAATGGTCGCTCAGCGACAAAATGGCTGACCACTAAATCGCAAACGAATCAAAGATCAAAAGCGCTCTTAAAGTATAAATTTCGATTATCCTATAAAGATATAAAACTACCTACATATATAAAGCAGCAAAGAATATTGTTTTATTTGTACAATAAATCGACACTGGGTTTATTAGCCCTCAGTTCTGTGCCGTTGGAGTTTATTTTATTCCTTGTAACGATGTCCGTAGACCGTACGTGCTGTAAATGTTACCGTCGTATCTGCCACTGCGCGGAGGACCAACACAAACTTAATGTTAGCTCACATAAACAGAACTTACATATATACTCTGTTATAGTATACATATTTAGTAATTAACAAAGCATGGTTGCCGTAATTGATAAACTAATTTATTAAAAGTTGTATTGATCTTGCAGAGATTATCGATGTAAAAAATCTAAACAAATAAATAAATCTAAATGAATAAATATAAGAATAAACAAAAGCTTTTAATGACGAGACACCGATACACGTTATGTTTAGTTGCAGAGGAATATCGTAATAACGTGAAGCACGTGGAGTGTTTTGGAGCCAATTCCAAAACACTCCAAGAGGCAATTGACAACCTGGGCGGCCTGCTAAGCTTCTGGAGCTAGCTCAGCTGGCTGGAGTGAGTCAGCGGGAGCCTAAACCAGGGGAGCCACGCACAGCGGCCAACTCTAGCTAAGTGCATGAAAACCCAGGAAGAAAGAAGAAGTAGAAACATAAGTAACTATGTATAAGTACATCCTGTGGATAATGTAACTTATGAGAGCCTTGTTGGTCTATTAGCCTATGTGGCTTTATTAGAAAGAGATCCTAGATTCGGAAAGCGGTGGTAAGTTTTGACGACCTCCGTGGCGCAGTGGTATGCGCGGTGGATTTATAAGACGGAAGTCCTGGGTTCAATTTCCGGTGGGGCAGATTGAGATTTTTCTTAATTTGTCTTGGTCTGGCTGGTGGGAGGCTTTCGCCGTGGCTAATTACCACCCTACCGACAAAGACGTACCGCCAAGCGATTTAGCGTTCCGGTACGATGTCGTGTAGAAACCGATAGGGGTGTGGGTTTCATCCTACTCCTAACAAATTTGCCCGCTTCCATCTTAGACTGCATCATCACTTAACATCAGGTGTGATAGCAGTCAAGGGCCAACTTGTAGTCGATAAAAAAAACACCCTCGTGCCTTAAAGATCACTATCATCAACATTATCACCGTAAGCCCGTCAACACGTATTAGAGCAGCGTGGTGGGTGAATGCTCCATCTCCTCTCCCATAAGGTTGTAAAGTTTTGCGCCGTTAATAGACCGATAATGATGATGATGTTGACAATCAGCAAAAAATGGGCCATAAAAAATTACAGCAGTTGGTAGATAAATTCCATATACAGCCATTTTCTAGTTCTTGTATTAGTATTTTTTACTTAATAAATAGGTTATTTAATCTGATGGATATTTTTTTATTAACTACGAGTATTTTAATCGGAATATTGAATTTCCTGACATCTAATAAGTTATGGCTCGGTAGTGTACTGTATGCAACCAATGCACTATTGAAGTTTATCGTATCCTGCGAATCTAGCCTCCGAGGCTGGAGCCGGTCGATGACCTAGGAACAGCGTTAGGACACCTAGGTTATACCTATATGGTATAGCTTAAAGTACAAGCTGGATAGCACGACGAACCCGGATGCTCTCTTGATTTATAGGACAGATAGTGGGCTGCCTTTCGAATAGCAATAACAAACAAGAATATCCTTTTATTAAATGTTCACCGAGAGAAAGTAAGTACCTCTTTTAGATATTAATAATAAGTACTAAATACTTATCTATCACTATATTTATTTATTTAAGTACACGAACAATATGCATAAAGACCAATAAAAACACATAAAAAAATTAATAAAATGCTCTCGTTAAAATGTGTAAGTACCAGATAAAAAGTTTAAAGTTAGTAGTCGATGTATGATTTTAATACGAACTTTGTACAAATGAGGCCATAAATAAATACTATTGCTTTTACAAATAAAACAAACCTACCACTTAGCTCTAAAATAACAACAGTAAAATTTGAGTAATATTAATATTTCTTATATCTGCAAATAATTTAACTTAATTTTTAACTGTTGCGAAATCATTAACGCTGTAGAGATTGTTCTAAAGCATTTTTAAGTTCTAAAGACAATAGAATTATTAGACAATCACTTCTGAGTTAACTGCATGTAAGCTCTGAGAAACAAAAGCAAAACGCTCTTATTAATTCCCAACTCAGTGCACGTGTCAGTCCTATAGCACTTCCCGGCCGCCCACGCGTTGTACGCTTGCAATGCGAAAATATTTTTGTTATAGGATCTAATGATTCATAGTTTACTATCACTTTAGCTATATAAAAGTTAAAGACTATAGAATCAACAGACAGGCACTTTTGAATTAAATCATGTAGGTAAGCTGGGAGAAACAAAAGCAAAATGCTCTTATTAATTCCCGACTCATTGCACACGTCAGTGCCTTCGCACTTCCCGGTCGCCCACGCGCAGTATGCTTGTAATGCGAAAATATCCTTGTTATAAGATCCATGCTTCATATAGTATCAGACTATCAGCTTTTAAAACAAAAAAACTGATACAAATTTATTTTTGAATCCTGGGTCTGTTGAGGCAGTGAATTTTTCTATCTTCTAAGAAATTCTCAGTAATTTCTAAGCCCGAAGTTGGCAAGTTAGTGGTGCAGTGTTGCACTCCCTTGCCTTGGAGAGCACGTTAAGTCATCGGTCCCGGTTACTATTATCCATATATTCTCTTCTACAAGGAGAGAAGCCTGGCCTAGTGGCCCATTCATAGGCTGATAATAATAGATACGCAAAAGAAAGCAACCATGTCCTTCATTCAAATTTATCCATTTTGCACTCTACAACGGCCCTGAGTTCGATCCCTGCCCGTTTAACTACAAGGTACCTACCAGTATATGTATTATCTATCACTATATTACCTACCTACCTAATACAGTCTTTATTACTAAGCGGACGCCCGCGGTTTCACCCGCGCAGTTCCCTTTCAGTAAGTTTATCATGATTCAAAGCCATATCAGTCCTCAACCCATGTCAGTCCTCAATCTTCAGTCTGGCTATAATTTACACATAATCTTTTTTACAATCCGACTGGAATTTTCAGAGATACCAGAACAAACAGGCAGACAGACAATTTTTATGTTTGAGAAGGGAAAAAATGGCTTAGAAAAGAAATAGGTTGCTACGCCTTATTCTGTAACTATGTTTTTATTAGTTGTGACTTTCACATTTGTCTCTATTTCTCTTTATAATTCCTACATAATAATAATATATATTTTTATAGTATTGCGTTAGACGTACAGATAGAGACAAATTCGTTAATAACACAGTCGAGTTATAAAAACATCGTTACAGAATATCCCCTCAGTATAATAGACAGTTACGAGTACATAAAGTAATAGTCACGAGTGGACTTAAAATGCCATAAAATACAGTCTTGGTCAGAGATACATTACAAGTCGTTAGATAGAACCAGAAACGGTTAGCAATATAGGTATCCAGTTCTAGACCTGTCTGGGAACAGTTATTTCAACGTCCTTTTATGGCTCAACATTTACTTCCTATGTAAATGCTATTTGAAACCACATTAAATTACGATCAAGACGTTTGTATAGCTGAGTCACTACTCTCTACCACGTCTCTACCTACATTCTTTTGCAAGATATATTAGAATTTAATAATAATATCTTTATTATCAAAAACAGACACACAAAGTAATACAAGAAGTACTTATAACTAAGTTATTAAAGTATCCTAAGTTACATAAATTTTATCCCAAATAACAAATTGTTGTGTGCATTCTTAGCATATTATATGATGAAACTAGCGACTGCGGGTGCATCTAAGTAATACTCCCTAATTTTAGTTCTAGGATAGTTATCCTATAGAACTGTTGATACACCATATTAGTGCTTAGTGTCCCATTAGTTCTATATACAACTAATGGGATAAAATTAAAGAAATGTCGATATCAACATCTTGTTTGTACGTTACATATAAAATATCTATAGTTTTTATAAGTATAATATGGAATCTCTTTTGATTGCAATAATAAATGTCCACCTAAATTTGAGACTATCTATAAACATACTATATCGAATACAGCTTTTGCTTAAATTGCACAAAACGTCTTTAAAATGGTATTGAGGTTTTTAATATAATTTTTTTCTAAACTGAATAGTTTGCGCGAAAGATATGTACTTCAAAAGTGGTAAAATGTGTCCCCCCCTGTAACTTCTAAAATTAGAGAATATTTTTTTAGACACAACTACTACTTGGTTTTAACATTAGCTTTTGTCGCAAGGGACATTTTTTTTGTTAAAAACAAAATGAAATATCAATCAAAATAATATAAAGTTTATAACTTACATAGAATAAGTAAAGTCAAGAGCAAAAACTGTACTACAATACTATATAGAACTATTGGGATATAATTTGACAGCACGGAAAATATCCCAACAGTTCTATAGAACTACGATATGGGGTACTACTGGGATGCACCCGCAACTGCAATAGTATATAGACTGTTGCAACTTCCATCGCTTTTCCCTTGGTAAAAGACACTACACAGCTTATGAACTACATATAACTATAGGTATTTTAATCTAAATGCCACATGTTATTTTGATTTAAAAATTAAACTACTGAAATGATTTCAGTAAAAATTCTTTAGAAATATCTGGAATAAAGAAAAATAATAATAACACTATACTTCAATTTGCAAGTAGGCATTTAAATAAAAAATAAATGAAAATTTAATATTTGTGACGGAAAGTACTGAAACGATTTATGTGAAAATGCTATGGGAACATTCTGGAAGTAAGATAAATGATAATAATATTCAATAGTTAAAAGAAGAAGACGTTTCTAATAAAAAAATCGTTTAATAAGTTATTATGGCGTAAAGTACTGAATCGATTTCTGTGCAAATGCTATGGGAATTTACTTAGCGGCCCGGATACAACCGGATACACGAGACCATTATGGCCTTATGCGTTTAAAGGTATTAGATTTAATAGATAACAAAAATTTAAAAATAAAATGTTTTATCTTTTTTAAGTCTGTTAAAAAGGAATTGCCTGTCTACCCAGACAACCCAACAAATGAATTTGCATAAAATCATAACCAACCTACTTAAGTTAATGTAAAGTTAAAAATACCCACCAGTGAACAAGAGCGTCGTTGGGGGCAACATATGTTGTAATAATGAGCTTCATGTCAACGAGTGATGATGACAGATGAATAAGTTTAGTGAACACAAATGAGCTGTTTACGTTTGCTTCAGATGTGGATACGTTTATTTACATGTTCCTCTGAGTTAGGTTGATGACATTTGCGATGCAGAGATTGCAATTTGAAACTGGTTGTACTGCTCCCGTATAAATTTTACATAACGTCTACCAAGTACTTGTGTATAGTTGCAGATAAGCTTCTGGTTTAAGATTAGATGATGGCAAATTGTACGGAAGAAAATGAATAACAACTAAGTTATGAACTCACCCGCACTGCCCTGAGGACACATTACGAACAAGTATCGGGGAAGGAATTTTCCATTTCGTGTGGTTAGTATCTATCCTATACTAAAGCCAAACTCGATTGAGAATGCTTGTCAACAAACAAATTTAAAATGAAGGTAGAAAATGCAATACATTTTATGACTAATAAATTCAAAATTATGTTATGTTTTTTATAAAATCTTATTTAAAAGATATTGAGTATATTAATTAGTATTAAGCTAACTAATCTAATTTATTGTCAAATTAATTCGTCATTAACTAGTTAATTAAAAAAAATAGATGTAAAATGACTAGTGATTTCTACCTTCATTTATAATTTGTTTGTTGACAAGCATTCTCAATCGAGTTTGGCTTAAGTATAGTTAAAAACCTTGGGCACTCAACTGCTCACATCTATATTACTATTATAATGCTGAAGAGTTTGTTTGATTGTTTGAACGCGCTTATTTCGAATTGAAAAATTGTCCGATAGTCAATTTATCGAGGAAGGCTTTAGGCTGTATAACAACACGCTGCAATCAATAGAAGCGAAATGTAGTCTCATCTCAATGGACTAATATAGTTATAAGCAGTAAATTAAGCTATTTTTATTTTCGTAATATAATTTATTTTAATTCCACACAGACGAAGTCGTTGGCATCCGCTAGTTACCATCGTAAAAGTTTATGTGCGTGTGTGTTTGTTACTCTTTCTTGACAGTAGTCATTAATTACAATAATGTAATCTGGGGTTTGCGAAGCTAGTGTCATAGTTATAAATATTTGTTTACTAGCTGACCCGGCAAACGTTGTTTTGAAAAAATTTAGATGAAAATTAGATAGTAGCCGATTCTCAGACCTGCTGAATACGCATACAAAATTTGGTAAAAATCGGTAAAGCCGTTTCGGAGGAGTACGGTAACTAACATTGTGACAGGGAAATTTTATAAATTACTAGCTGACCCGGCAACCGTTGTTTTGCATTAAAAATTGCCGTTACGAAGGAGTACGGTAACGAACATTGTGACAGGGAAATTTTATAAATTACTAGCTGACCCGACAACCGTTGTTTTGCATTAAAAATTGCCGTTTCGAAGGAGTACGGTAACGAACATTGTGACAGGGAAATTTTATAAATTACTAGCTGACCCGGCAACCGTTGTTTTGCATTAAAAATTGCCGTTTCGAAGGAGTACGGTAACGAACATTGTGACAGGGAAATTTTATATATTAGATATATATTTTTTGCTAAATATTTTTTTTATATAGGTACTACCTATATAAAAAAAATATTTAGCAAAAATGTTGTTGTTTGTAAGCCCTCAATAAAATAAAATTAAAAATAAATAAAATGCCGCAACCCTTTTAAGCTTAAATTGGGAATGGAGACAGATTACACCCAGGATAATCATACGCTGATATAGGAAGCACGAGGGTGACTGCTGGTCTATCTATTAGAAAGTAGGTACAAACTATAGATATTTCCGAAAAGTTAATACTTTTCGGAAATATCTATAATTAGGTAATCCGTTTCTCTCCTATTGCGGTAGTGAATTATTCCACTCTTGCATCGAGAGAGAACGTTACGTTTATGAATAACAGTAGAGACCACAAAAGACAGTTACAAAAACTACTGTTACCTACACTTACCAGTTAACACTTTTTATTTTCTTCCGAACGACTTAAAAGCGGTGGTTTACAGTAAACGACATAACTACAGAACAATGTAGCTATCATAGCTACCTGCTCGTAATAATTGGCAGCCTCTATGACGTAGTGATATGCGCAGTGAATTTATAGATGGAGGTCCTTAGTTCAAATCCCGGTCGTTTAATTCTATCCATATCTTCCATCTCATAGGTACCTGTCTATACCTGTCAAGTTGGCTTATACAAATTACTGAGAATATACAAAAAAATAATAACCAAATTATTTCAAACTAGCATACAGCACGGATAATACATTCGCTTAAAAACCAGCGTCACAGCTCGCTGTGGCTTCGTGCTGAGGCAGAGATCGTGTTCGACCACGACACTACTCTTTTTACAACTGTTATTATATTTTGTTGTTCTGTGGTGCCACCAATCGGATTTTTATTAATTTCCAAAATATACAATTTTAGGCCGTAATTATTTTATCACACACAGATACAAATGGGGAATTATTATCCTGTGCAAGAAAGCATTCAAATCTACCCGCTTAATGTATAGTACAACAACGATCAAACAAACTAACAAAAGATGTCGCTGTCTTTAACAGCTTCATAATTATGCATCACATAATGAAAGGTGCGACCTCTATGAGCAAATCATGACACTAAGTCGCCGTCTCACAGGTTGCGTTTTATCTTGCGACTTAGCGAGAGCATGCTCCATCTATCACATTATTTTATTCGCATAGTTTAGAATTTACTTAATCGCAATACAAACGTGTTTATTGGCTAAATTGTGACTAGCTTGGTACTTATATTTGGCTATAAAATGAGACAATTGCAGTATATAAATTTTAAACCTATAATGGCGAAAATAATAAAAAACGTTAATTTGCTTGCTTCGCTTGGGTGATGAAGTTTGATTCATTGTACGACTAATCCTAAACGGTAGAATGTTACACATAATATTATCTATCTATTGCAATGATTCAACACAATAGTTATTCAATCAATAATACAGTTGCTAGGATATACAGTAAACAAAACAAAGATAAGTCAAACAAAGATAGTTATTGTTACTATGTATCCGACTGAATAAAATCTAAACTCTATCAAAGTGCAACTCATAATCTTATATTTTTCATAAAGCGTCATGCATCTTAACAAGCTGAAAATATTAGTTATTGGACCATCTGAAGTAAAGTATCTATTTATCAAACCCACAAAATTTGCTTTGATCAGACACCTTTGGATATCAATGCGAATTGCTTATGAATGAAATTACTTGCTGCCTAACCTCAAAGAACCCCAACTGCGAAATTGTAGCTAATCGCAAGTGCAAATAGGGGTTCTTTTGATTAGATTCAAACTTTCTGTAAAATAAATTTAATGCAACATGTGTGATAAAAAAATCATTCGTCCAACAAGGTCAGTATTCCTTCATTTTGTTTCAGAGTGGAAAGTCTAACATTGCCAATTTCCTATCCGAATCTACAAATATAGAAGAAGTTATTATACCCAGACCGACACAAGGTGTAAGAATAGTTGAGTTTGAACTTTCTCATCTAAGCGTCAATGATAAACAGGTCAAAGTCGACATCGAAATGTGGGATTGCAGTGGTGACCATAAGTAAGTATAAATCATCCCCTTAACTATATAAAGGAAGAAAGTTCAGTAGCGCTATTCAGTAACGGCGTTTTTATAACTCGCCAGTGTGTTTCCAATTCATCTTTCTTTTTCTCTCTGATTGTATCAACTTAAAGAGAGACAAATTCGAGATTAACATTGTCGAGTTTTAAAAACATCGTTACAGAATAGCGCTTCAAAAGAATTAAACTACGTCGTAGTGTCATCACGCGGTGTTCCAAGGCGGTCACCCATTCAAGTAAAGACCACGCCCAATGTTGCTTAGCTTAGGTGTTCGCACGAGAACCGGTGTATTCAACATGGTATGGACGTTAGCTAGTAGCAGAAATTAGTTCCCATTTTTTCCGCAAAATGGCGCGGTTATTTAAGTTAAGTCAGACCATACCTACCATTACAGGCAAAGAAAACAAACTATGTAGTTCTATAATTCACTTTCTGTTCATTTGCTTAAGCATCACTATAAAACTAATGGGTAGATTTTATTGGCGGACAGATTGAGGTCTTTGCTTCGCCGTCTCGTTGAAATCCAATTAAAATGTTTATAAGTGAAGTTAGATGATTTTACAAAAAATATAAGACCTCATTAAAAAAATATCTACGAGTTGATTAGATACCTGCAAATATACTTCCACTGAATATTCTCGTTTCACGTTCCGTTTTGGCTTGAGTTTTGCACCACCCACCAGTAAATAAGTGACTTTGAAATGTCAGTTTGTAATTTCATATTAATAGCTTTTCGCTAAATGAATTTATCATCATTACATACTTACCTATTATAAAATTAAGTTCCCGCTGCATCTGTCTGTCTGTCCGCGATAAACTCAAAGACTCCTGAACGGATCTCATCAGGTTTTTGCCAATAGATAGAGGTTTTAGTATATAATTTGTTATCGTTTATTGTAAATTAGCTTAAATATGAGGATAATTGTTGAAAAAACGGTGTCCAATTTATTTGAGATACTTATAACAAAACAATGTTACTATTGAAGGATTTGTAGGAGCCCTGTACACACATTTCTAGAATGGCTGACGTTGTATTTCTAATTGTTGCCGCGCGCGTCCCCTCACCGTCGGAGTTTCTCTCACAGGACAGTAGGGCGCACGCGTTAGTTATTATACGGTAAATTTGTAATAGTGATTTAGTTAATAAAACAAAATAATTTCTCAAGTGTTTTAATATATATTCAATAAGCCTTCTGATACTAAATAGAGGGAACACAACCATTACACACCTAAACCTCTAAAGATTGTTCCTCTTCATTAGGCCTACAAAAAGTCCGCGCTGGCGTATCTGTCCTATCTTTTAAGGATACGTTAACATACCCATTATTTAAAAAAAAAATTAATTAGCATATAATTTTTTTGTGTTCTCGGAAGATTGCAATACATTTACTTAGATCAAAAATCAATTTTTCAAAATTCTGTCCATTTGTTCCAAGTATCTGATACTACAAGTCCCATTGTAAAAAAATATATATATGATAGCCAGTGACATAGGCTTAGTTGTATCCTGACATTCCCACAGAAACGGAAACTACGCGGGTAAAACCGCGGGCCCTAGTTTGCAGTATTATTTTTACATAATATTTTCGAAAATCTGGTTAAATATGAACTTATGACTATCAGGTTCGAGTCATGTTGGCCCTCTCTTCGCCTCGGCGTCCAAGGTGTCATATTAGTGTGTTCACCTAACACTGTCAACATAGCTGCGAGGGAAATGGAACTACTATACAATTATTTCGTAAGCCAAGCGAAATTGTCAGCCAAGCAATGCGTGGTATTTTATAACTGCGAAGATGATCAAGATGACTTGGACTCTTTAAATCTATGTATGTATATAATTATGTTAATGTTCAAGAGTGACCCATTTTAGATCGAGAAAAGCATAATTGACAGTTTAATTCATAATTAATTATAGAATTAAAAACGTCATAATGAGAAAATTTTACTTCGTCTTCGTGCTTTTATAATTTTTAAGATCATAATTATAATTGTATTCGAAGACATGTGCTGCGGTTTCGTAAAGAATTTCTAAATATTTCAAGTAGGGTATAATTCAACAACAGACTTGACTTTTTGAAAGTCAAGTCTGTCAGTGCGCAGTGACTCACCAGATTTTGCGAAGCCAGTTCCTATTTTTAAACTATTTGTTGCAATTTTAATTTATTGTTTAGGACCAAAGGTATCCCCATCTTGTGTGAAAAAGATATCCGAGCCTTGCTATTAAAATCACGTAGTATTCTACACAAGATATTAAGGAATGAGAAAAAAGAATAAAAGATATTATTTCAATATGGATTTGTAAAACTTATTTTATCTCGAAAATTATATTAACCCTTAAAGTAAGTAGTTATTGAATTAGCGGCTCATTTATTATTGATCTTTTTTGCAGCTCCAACATTTTCCAAAGTATCACAAGTGGGTGTTAATTTGAAAACTGGAGGGAACCGTCTAAAAATCGACTTTTCCAATTACGTCACATCTATATTACATACAATAAATAAAGTCAATGTAATCTAATTAATCACGTTTTATTCCAGTAAGTAACAGTAATTCTTACCGGTTTGTAATACTTACCTCACTTTTTAATTTTATCATACAAGCTGAAAAACATTCATAATTTTTTTCGCCTGTAACATGATTTTTTTGTACTTTTTTCCTCTATATAGGAAATAGATCATCTTTACTGCTGTAACTGGAAAAAAGCAGGTTTGAAAAATTGCAAAATTAAGACAGTGTAATTATTAAAGATATATTTATTTTAAAATCGAGTAGGCTTTAATGAATACAATTTTCACCTACATTACATTATTCAAAAGAACGGAAGTCTATTTCTTTCTATACAACAAAAGTTAATCTATATAACGTACTGTATTATTGCTTTTGATTAGGAATTTACTTGACCTCTAGATAGTCGCAAATCTACATTTACTGCTTCGATTTAAAAACTGTATTTTTACCTTAAAATATTTAAATAATTATATGCAGTCACTAAGGCACAATTAGTGGCTGCATGCTTAACTTAATCTTTCATTAATTATATTATTGATTAGTAATCACAAGTTCATGATAATTTGATCACTATAATACCTACATGTAAACACAATAACTCGATTATAAACCTGCACTCAGTCTTAAAACATTTGGCTCGTATAATGAGTACTTGATGAAATGAACATAATAATAATTCATTTGTTTCTTCTATAAAACAATTAATTATATATAATTAGCCTTATGAAAAACTATAACGAAAGGATTTACGTCCAAATATATTTACATAATTATAATATGTTTACGATTATGAACTTGTACAGAATGTCTTAATCTATCGGGATAAAATAAATTATAAAAAATTATCTTCACAAGCCTGTTACTAAAAAGTTATCACTTCATTTACTCCTTGTGGTATTTGGAAGATTATTTTTATTAACTACAATTAATAATAAAACTTTTTACAACAGTTAATTCCTATCGTTTTTCCAATTACCACGATCATTGAAATTTTTCCGATCCCTGTGTCCCCTGCCCGAGCCTCCGCGATTCTATCGGTCATTTCCGCGACCACGGTGTCCACCTCTGTTGGGATATCTTTGAAAGTTTTGATCACCATCCATATTGAAATTAAAATCACCCTGAGGACCGTTAAATCCCATATTCCCGAAATTTCCAGGAGGACCTCCAAATTTATTACCGTTATTGAAATTATGAGGCATGTTTGGTGCAATACCTAAAAGACCTGGAGCAGGGCCGCCTCTTGGATCAGGCAAACCCTGATTAAAACCATGTAAATGGTTCATCGGGTTCATTCCACCCATAGGCGGCATGCCCATCATATTCATATTGCCTTCCATGGAGCCCTGCATGTTATTATTAACTGCAAACGGATTTGGATTCTGATTGAAATTTATAGGCGTTTTTAATAAAGCCTCTTTGGGTTTTGATAAATATGAAAATTCCCCATTTTCTCCTAGTGTAATTCCTAAATTATTAAAAATACTACATAATACATTATTATTTTGAATTGGTGTAATATCAAATTTCTTACCAGGCATCTGATCTTGTTGATACTGCTTTATCAGTTGAGTTATGGGAGCTAAGTTTTGGTTCACAAAAATTTTGTGTGTAGAACTTAACTCTTTGTACCAATTGGAATTTTGCAAAATGTTTTGTATATCTAATGAATTACTTTTCTGTTCTAGTTGAGACGAATCAATTTGACTTACGGTTTCTTTTGGTTTCCTACGAGGGTCTATTCGTGGACCTGTATTTACTGTTTTAGTAGGCTTTTCGCTGTCGCTATTGGATTCCTCCACTGACAGCCTAAAAACCTTCCTTAGCCTAGGATCAGTCAACGCTTGTGATTTAGCGGTGCTATTCCGGATGTCAGTGTAGTCCGGCCGTGGAATATGTACTAAATGTAATTTGTATTGAATGGGCGGATGACTATTAATGGAGCCATTAATCTCAGACGCTGGCGTATAATTAGACATTGCTTTGAAAGGTAAAGCTAAACGCAAATCAATATCACCGCTTGTGTTCGGTCTCAAGTCTGTGTCCCCAAAGCTAGGAGGCGTATAATCTGTTAGTCGTAAGTCTACATCAGTCCTTCTCCGTCCGTCAGTTGGTTCACCGTCTACACATTCATAAATTGACACACGCGGTATTTTTTTGCTAGGGGGCGATTTTATCTTTTCACTGGTACGAACTGGAGATCTTCTGGATCGAGGATCTCGCGACATATTGTACTCTGCAGGCTCTGGAGTCTGTGATTTGTTATCATGTAAATTATTTTTCATAGAATTTAACAATTTTGTTACTTCTTCACTTATATCGATTTTAGAAAGGTCTCCAAGTTTACTTAAAACAGCCGAAGGTTCTATTGAATGAGCAGGTGGGGACATGAATGCTTTTTGTGGCGAAGGACTAGAGGACTTCTTTTTATTTCCCTTCTCTTCATCGCTAGAGTACCATTTTTCGTCTATCAATAAATTATTATCTTCATCGTCATCAGTAGTGGAGCGACGATTTCTTTTTTCGGCATTTTTGAAAATTGGTTCTGGCTGCAAGAAACGTATATCAGTATCACCTTCGGTGTGTAATAAATGTTCTTCCGTATCAGGTTGACGACAGCTAGAATTTGATTCAGCGAATGGGAGCACTCTGTGGTCAACATCTTTTACTTCATTTAAATTATTTCCTTTCTCACTATCTAGAACTTCATTGGAGATATCAATATTTTCCTTATCTTTCGATGCAAATTTAAGCGCATCTTTTGTATACTGATCGATATCAATCATATCCTTGCTACTTGAATCCTTTTTTAAGGATTTACTCGTAGAAGAATCTTCATTTACACTAACAGCTATGTTCGGCAGAAAACGCATATCAATATCTTGCTCAGGTAATTCTGATGACATTGTCAAATTATTAGTTGGTGCTGCTGGTGGGACTCTTAAATCTAAATCTTTCGCAACGTTAGATCCAACATATTGACTCTGTTGTTCGACACTATTAATTAAACCGAATTTTTGAATGCTCATAGTATTCAATTGAATTTCGGTTATTTGTTTTAATGATATCCCAATACTGTTTAGCTGCAAAACTGTTAATTGACCTAATTGATCAAGATTTTCAATCCCCATTTTAGAAAGGTCTGAAATTTGTCTTGGTGTTAAAACACCTGTCAAATTTTTAATACATAAAACATTACTGGTGCCTACATTACTATTAGGAGATAAATTTGAACTTTGATCATCATTTTGCCATCGTGATTGACGCACTTTTGGCGAAACTTTATTTTGCCGTTCGTTATGAAACTGATTACTTTGACCCGAATCGAAATTGTTTGACGGGTTTGATATGTTAAAGTCAAAAAGTGAAGGTATATTCCTCGTTTGACCATCTCCATTTTCAGAAAATTGCTGTATTAGTTTCGCTTGTGTTGTTTGAATCATTTTCATTGCTCCTTCCCTGTTTAACCTCGGGAAATCACCTAAAATTTCCTTAGGAGCAGATTCAATATGCTTTAGTAGAATATTTTTCAGGCCTTCATTCAGAGGTTTACCGTGTGCAAACTTACACTCATCTTTATATATACAAGGAAGCCCGGTATGGTAATATTTACAAGGAAAATCAGCATGCATATATAAACATTTATCTCTTTTCGCACAACAGTCCATAAGATAAAATTTACACAACTCCATCTTTCGTGGCGGTTGAGCATCATGCGAATAAATACAATCATCACCTTTATGACATTTTCCTTGCATATAATATAAACAAACGCCGTCAGGGTCTTGCATTGGGTGATTGCCGCGTCTTCTCTCGTTTTTATTTTTATTTCTATCACGCTGAGATCTGTGTCGTTGTCGATGCGTCGAATGCCCTCTTGAATCTTGACTGCTCTCAGATTCGTATGAATCTTTATCTTCATCATGATACATTTCTTGTGGAGACTGTCTTTGAACAGGTGATGCTCCCCTAACGCACATCATTTCACTTTCATCCATTTCTTCCGAATAATCTTGCTTTTTACGTTTTTTACTTTGTCCATCCTTTCCATCATATTTCTTTCTTTTTTTATGTTTACGTCGCTCGTCAACATCTTCATCATTTTGCTCTTCATTAACATCGGTTTTATTCATGGCCTTTCGTATAGCTTTTTCAACACTACCAGCAAAATCTTCTTCTGAATTAACAAACTTACGACTTTTCTTACTTTTATCTCTCTTTTGTTCGCTTTTATGTGATTTAGATTTCTTTTTCTTACCTGATTTTGAAAAGTAATAATTTTCGACCTCTGCCTCATCTTTATCACCGGATTCGTTAACAACTGGAGCTGCCTCTATATTTTTTGCTTCATTTTGAACTTCGTTAGATTCCTCACCATCACTTTCAATCTCACCGTCTTCCAAGTCTTCTATATTAGCAGCTGGTTCCGCCATTTTGAAATTAATGCTGAAATTGAGATAATACAAAATTAAATACGTTAAACACTCAGCATTTGTAGCTTTGTACGAAAACTTTTTCAAATGGTTTTATTTGAATACTCGTGATATTTAAAAATATTATTTTGAACTATTACCGAAACCAAACTAAACTTAGTTATATTATATTAAAATTTTATCATGCAGCATTTCATGTATATAGATAATTCATCACATATATTTGCTTAAAAAATATATACGTAACATGAAAGACCGAAAAAATAATATGTCTTTCTGAACCTTCAAATATAGAAAAACAACAGGTCAAATGCAATGCAAAAGTTATTAAGTATATTACATTTTATCAGTCCGTATTTGCAACAGTATTCCATAAAAATTACTAAACGACTTTAATAAGATTTTCACGGCGTGGTGAACTTAGGTTCTAACTCTAAATTATATCGCATTTCTTCTAATACCATGCAGTAAAACCGGAGCCATTGTACCTATGACCATATACAGATTACAGTAGAGTCAAGTAGTATCTATTTTTATATATTTTTAAACTTTGACGATTATTTAATAAATATTGCATATACCTATGTATTATTTATTTTTCGAATTAACCAATAAGGATAATGATTTCATAAGGTATGTTCATTTTACTCTTTTATTAAAAACAAAATTCATAAACGTTCCTGAGACGTTTTCATTCGATGTTTAATAATTATAAATACGTCTCAAAAACGTGGATATGTACGTTATGTATTTATACCAAACCAAACAAGCAGTCTGCAGCTGCCCTTGATATTTAAGGTGACGTTTTCTAGGAAACTTAGGCAAGTTTTCCGATCGGATGTGTGTACTTATTTAAAATTTGAATTGTGTAGGTACTTATTTGACTTAAACTTACTGATTATTAAAAAAAATCTATATTTAATTAAAATATTACTATCGAACTATAAGTACAATAACAAAAATAAGTTAATTATTTGCAAGGCTACAAGGAACTTTACGTAGGATTTCACAAAGTTACTTTGATACGAAATAATGAATAAGTTTTGACTTTTGTACCTACAACATAAAATTGCGACGTTGGTACAAACAAAGTGAACCTACTGATTATTAAAAAATCTATATTTAATTTAAATATTACTATGAAACTATAAGTTCAAAGAGAAAAACAAGGTCATTATTTATAAGGCTACAACGATCTTTACCTACGTATGTCACAAAGTTTGTCCGATACGAAACAATGCTTATGTTTTTACTTTTGTACCTACAACATGCGACGTAAAAACTAATTGAACCATGACCTATATATATATATTATATGTACATATACATAATTATGTTGGTATGTAGTTATTATACATACATAGATAAGTTATCTAAAACACAGTATTTTGACCATGATATATTTTTCTTCTAAGATTACTATGATCAATTATTATTAAATTAACTTTTAATAAGCTAGTTTAGTAATTAATTTAGGCGTTTTTTTGTTGTAAATAAGTAGGTACCTATATCACCTAAGACACCTTTTACAAAGATTTTTTTTTAATCATCCAGTATGAATTTAAACGTTTTACAATAAAGAAATCAATATTTGCTGTTCTGTAAAATCGTTACTAATATATTGATCGCGAGTTTCGCAAATTCGTCATAATATTCATTGCTCATGACGCATGACGTCACTCAGTTGGCAACGTCGCAGTTCGCCATGTTCCTATAACCCGACTAATTTGAGAAGACATCTACGAGAACTTTTGTGATTACTATAAATAGAATTTACGATTAAATTGATAGCACATGACAAAGAAAATGTATTCTCGAAAATATTTGTCGCTATTACACATTAATTATTATGGCAAAGTAAACAAACATCAATGACACTGTGGTGTTTTCGTCACAATCACATTCGTGAATTATACTCACACATACATGTATGCTATTTAGAAGACTGACGTGATGCCCTATATTTACATATTATTTACTTGTGAATACTTATATTATTTAGTTTCACATTATCTTTTATACAATCTGTTCTACGTCGTGTTTCAAGCGAGAGCAATTATTATATTGTCGATCTCTATACTATACCTAATAATCGTCGAAACAATAGGGTCGATTGTCATTGGAATAATTTCTTCCAGTAGATATCACAAATTAATGAAAAATGCGCAGTTTCGAATTCGACATGTATAGCAGGAGTCAATAGACTGACTAACTGTGCATAGCCACAACTTTCAAGTAAATTATTAGATACGGACAGATATGCAAGCAGTGGGTGGCCGTTCACATTTCACAATGTCTCGCTAGTTGTTGTGCGTTGCGCTCTCGCTCCGCCACGATATTAAATGACGTCAACCTTCTAGAACAGCAAGATATTTGTCCTTCCTTTTTCGAGGTCACGCGTACAACGCTCACTCACACAAACACAGACTTACAACATTGGCGTATAGTGACTCGCGTTTTTACGACTAACCTACCAAATGAAATAGGTAAATTTTACATTTAGAAACTCATGTAAATGTAATGAAATGCTTGACATTACGAAAATAATAATTAAGTGGAACAAAAGAAACTTAATATAGACAATAATTTAGAAAGTTAAGTCAATAAAAAAGCGTAATAATTACCGCCACCATTATCCTCATTAGTTAGATTAGATACCTATATACTGAAGAAATTCTCAATCGTTAAATAAGTCATCGTTAGAAAATATTTAACAATGACAATGAAAATAGTTCATGCGCATACTATACAAATTTTTCATACAATAATTTATTCAATTACGAACTTTTAATAACCAAATTTCTAAAAATGGCGTCCGCCATTTTGAGAATTTTATATACAAAACAAGATATCAAAATTGATTGTTCAAGAAATTGGAATCAATTTGATGAAAAATATGTGTAGCAATACATAATTGCACGTGTGTGACAATTTGAGCAGAAGCACTTATTGCGATATATATAAATATTGGGGGCACGCATTTGGTTATATGACCTAACAAAATACATAATAGTGTTACCAATCTTACATTTAAATGAACAAATCACTATGTGCGACTACTATACGCCATGTAAAGGAAATCTTTCATAGCATTGCTGCATATAGACGGCGTAACAAATAGAATACGCAAAATATTGATTTCAAGTTCGGACGACGACTACTGCAGCGAAACAAAGGCAAAATTCTTAGTAATTTAGTTCCAATTTTCAACACGGCAGTAGACGCTTGAGGCGCTCATGTTGCTCCATAGTGGCCACAATAAAAATCACTAAAGTTCCGGTCAATGTGGTTTCTTTTATTTTATTGTATTTATTTTGATTCTAAATTATAAGTTTTATATCGGTAATAATAAATATTGTATTTATTTAATTAAATTTTAATAAATTAGTTACACGACTTGTTATTTTTGCAATGAAAGTTAATCAACATCTGTGTATCGTAGCTGTCACAGACCTTAAAATCAAAATAAATCACAGAGTATATAAATAGATACTTATTTAGTTTATACATAACTAATACTTCTAATATTGTGTTTATTGTATAATAATAGAATTTAGAAAGCAAATTAAAATTTGTTTCTAAATTATGTATTATTAATTTTTGCGTAAAAATGTACAATCTATATATTTACGTAGGGAGAAACGTCAGCGTCTCTGTCAATGTCAAACGTCAAATATTATCAAGCAAGTTTGTGATAACGAAATTACAGTCAGCGTTTTTATGAAAACTAATCTTGTTCCTCTTAGCACGGATGAAATATTCATTATTCAACTCATTGACATGTTAATAAACAGTGGCTTGCTTAAAATGTGAATAAATACAAATTTGTGCAGTGGTTTTGTTTTTCATTCATAAGTTTGAATTAAAATGTCTGACCCAAGTAATCCTTTTGCGGGTCTTTTAGGAGTGTCTGGACCGAAGACAACGAATGATACGGAGTTTAACAGTGGTCCTATGTCACTGGATGCTAAGCAATCTCAAGAGGAGGTACAGGTTCAGACAATAAACCACATTGTTGAGAATGTTTTCAGTTTTACCATAAATTCCAATGCTGTTGAGGGTCAAACTGATAAACAGTTGGTATATCTAGAAGAACTAGCACAAGCTGTTAATCCGAAAATTCATATTGATATAGAGGTGTTAGAACAGGCACTTTTTGAAAGATTATTGTTACAAGATGTAGAACAAAATGTACTGCCTAAATCAAGCAAAGTTTTCAAGGAGCATGTTGTGCAGAAGGAAGTGTTTGCATATTTATTTAACTCTGTGGAGAATCTTAACAGCTACAGAAAATGTGATGCACAGTATATAAGGAATGCATTGGAAAAGATGAAGGAGTTAATCCTGAGAAATGCTGTGACAGCGTTGAAGCAGCCAGCACTGTTTGAGGGGCAAGATTTTTCAGTGCAGCTAGTGGAAATACTGCAGAATGGTGGATCCCAATGTTATACATTTTTTAATGATTTAGTAGAAGCATTTGTTGCTGATGGTAAGTGTTCCATTTTCTTATTGGTAGTCAAAATCAATATATTTCTAATTTTCATTGAAATCTGATCAACTCATGTTCCTGTGTAGGAAAACTTATAATATTTACTTAATTGCTTTCTTTAATGCATCTGCATTTGTTGTGTTTGTTGGAATGTCTGTATGTCCGTCTTAGTGAACACATCTAGCTCCAAAACTAGCAGACCATTTGGATAATTTTTATTGCATAATATTAAGAATTGTCTTGAGCAGTGTAACAGCTACTTCGGGATTCTATTTGCCAATGGGAAGTGATTACAAAATTCATGAAAAACTGGCTGTTTCCCTGAAATTTTGTTGATTAAGAAAGTAGAATTCCCTGGCAGCCCTGCCTCCACCCTACCACCACCTCACCCCGGTACAACTGGCAGGATTGAGCAGAATTTGATACAGTGCTCTACAGAATGCCATAATATGATTGCTTGTTACCTCTCAAAACATTTGTAAAAAATGGTTATGTTTCTTTTTTACAGAAAGTGATGATTGTTATACACAATTAAGAGATGCCATGATACCTGTACTGAAGAGAATTCACACTGATGTAAACAAATCAAATATAATTAATTTACCTATATATGTATTGCCATCAATACAATTATTTGCATGTAAGTACATTTTGCATATTATTGCTTAATTTTAATGCTTCTATTTGCAGGGTTAGGTTATAATTTTTACATTCTGCCTGTGTCTGCTCTACACCATTCTATTCCAGAACAACAAAACGCCATTGGCTGCCTCATTAGTCTAGTGGTTAGCCTATCTGGCTTCTATCACAAGGTCCTGGGTTCAAATCTTGGGTCAGGTTGCCTGTCATACTGTCATAATTCAGTCTTTGTGTCATAATAAGTTTTTAATTCTTCTATTAAATTCTTAGTACATTCTAAGCCCGGAGTAGGGAAGTTAGAATCAACATCTGATAGTGATCATTAATAAATGAAACATTATCACCCTAAACCGACTCCAACCCGCATTGGAGCATAGACCCATGCTCCATATCCCCTCTCCTATAAGGAAGGAGGTCTGGCCCTCTAGTAGGCTGTTAATAGGCTGATAATGATGATAATGAAAACACCATAGAAACCTATAGTAATCTCATTTCAATGGGCCATATTTGGCATATGTCAATAAAAATTGTGCGAATGTGTTAATATGGAATCATGATAACTAATAATTATGATGTAGCATAATAATTATTTATAAGCAAATTAACTTATAATTTCAAACTTTTTATCATACTTAAAATGTCCTCATAGAAGCAGATTTGTACATTTAAGATTACTGTTGTATGTTTTTACTATATGCACCAAACCATTCAATAAGTCAAAAAGCTAATATTTTTATTATAATATCAAATAAATATATTGCAGTCCTTTCTTTGTACATGAGCTTACATGTATTTTGTATTACGACTATAAACTCCCTTGATGTTAATTGATACACATTTCACTTAGTTTTAAAAAAAAATTATGGTATGTGCTTTTATATTTTAAAATTAAATAAATATGTTTTTTCTTTATTTCTAGCTAACTCACATTTAGCACCGATATTGATGGAAGCTTGTGAACCAAAGATTGAGACAAATGGAAGACTGTACCAAGATTCTGTGATTGGTGCTCTATTGAGCTTGTCCGTCTTACCACGGAATGCAACAGCTGCGCCTGAATTTTTTGACAATCCTATGGACCAGGTGCTGTATAAAATATTTTATGTATTAAATATCCTTTGGACCAGGTGCTGTATTATATATTTTATAGACGGTCGAGTGGTGCAGTGGGTAGTGACTACTTCTGTGACCTAGGCTATGGGTTTGATTCCTACATCTGGAAAAATTTTTGTATCGTGAGCATGGATATTTTCCAGTGTCTGGGTGTTTATCTATATACTATAAGTATTTATGTAAAATATATATAAAATATAAATCAATTATCCATATATATAGTACCGATAACACAAGCTACCTATGTTTTATATATTACTTTGGGGCTATATAGTGATGTGTGTAATTGTCCTTTAATGTTTATTTATTTTATGTCCAACCTATTGGCCTGATACGAAATTCTGATATTCTATTCTGATACGAAAAATAAACCAGATTTGGTTGACTTTGTAGTTACAAAAGGAGTACCTAGCTCTTACTTGAGATGCTTGTCCTGCTATGACTTATCCTCTGACCGCTCCCCAGTGATCATCCTACTGAAAAGGCAAGGCTACAAGAAATACAAGAATTTGTAAGCTACATACCAAAAAAACCAACTGGACATACTTCCAAAATATTGTCGATAACAAACTTGATAATAAAATACCACCCACATCTAATTCTGATATTATACAAGCCGTAGAATTATTCAACAGCTGTATACAACATGCAGCATGGTCATCTACACCCGATCTCACATACACAGAAGACATGTGCTACTATCCAAAATACATCCTAGAACTAATAAAGGGGAAGCGCCCCAGAGTCATGCCCTGAAGTGGAACTGAATCAAATCAAGATCCCTCAGTCAACAGTGTCCGATACCTAGGCATCTATCTGGACAGACGACAAAGTGGACCAAACATATTTTCACAAAAAGAAAATCCCTTGGCATGGAAGTGAGAAAGATGTATTGGCTCTTAAATCAAAAGTCCCAACTATCCTTAGAAAATAAGCTTCTATTATACAAGGCTATACTCAAACTGATATGGATGTATGGGGTACAGCTGTGGGGTACAGCTTGAAACTCGAATCTTGAAATTCTGCAACGGTTTCAATCTAAAATGCTTAGAATGATTTCCAATGCTCCATGGTACATCAAAAACGATTGTCTGCATCATGAGCTGAATGTTAAAACTATAAAAACAGAAGTTGCTTACTCAGTGAAATCGTACCAAAAATGTATTAAAAATCACCCAAATTAACTTGCAAGGAACTTAATGTATAAAAAACCTGGCTCAAGAAAAGAGCACCACAAGATATCTTATTATAGACAGTACAAAATAGTCAATGGATCTTGCTCCAAACACGCCTTAAAATAAATACATAACATCCAGCTGAATGTCTCAAGACAGATTGCAGGAATAATGAGAGTCAAAAAAAAATAATTATGTCCTGGTTTATCATAATTCTTATGTATCTGCTCTATACATTATATTATATCGGTTAAAAGACATTATATATAAAAAAATTTATCAAAAAATAGAACCGATTCAAAACGCACTAAAAAAAATAACTGTCATTTAGTTGCTTTAATTTACTTAAGCATATCTATGAAGTCGGTGCCAGCTAAGTTTAAGGAACATTTATTTTACGTGGTAAAGCAGTTTGTGGGTTCTAGGTAACGGCCTTAGATTAGAAACCTTGTCTGGCACCGACTCCTAGATATGCTTAAGTAAATTAAAGCAACTAAATGACAGTTATTTTTTACTTTATAGTGCATTTTGAGTCGGTTCTATTTTTGTTGAAAATTTTTATTTCTTACTTTTTAGTGATTTATCGCCACGTAACGTACTCGTACTATACTATCGTAGTATATTGTACGGCACTAGTAGCCTAAAAGCTACAGATACCGAGACAAAAACCGAAATCGCTGTAAGCGTGCCTCCGAAATTTGAAGAGTTCCTTTAATTTCCCCAGGATATCATCATTAGATCCTAACATGATGACAATGAGACCACCTTGGAAGTATGCCCTTTCTATTAAAAAAAGACTTATCAAAATCGGACAACTCTGTAAAAAGTTATGCATGGTCATACATAACAAAAAAATATATACGTGTCGAATTGAGAACCTCCTCCGTTTTTTTTCGTTGGTTAAAAATGGATTGCCCACAAGGAATGACAGTTATACAAAGGTAATGTTTTGTGTACGTGTATATGTATGGCCCAGTTTGCTGAGATTTAGAATGAAGATAGATATAGTCCTGGGCTACTTTTTATCCTGACACTCCCATGGGAATGGGAGCTAAATATATAAATCAAACTTATGTTAAATCAGCAGAAAGATACAGACTTATACATTAATCAGTAATTATTTATATGTAAAATTAAAGTTTATCCATCTTTTCAATGTTCTGTGCTTAACTGCTATTTATTCCTCATTTCAGGCTGCTACGTCGCTGATAGAAAATTCCATATGGAATGCCGCATCACATCTTACAAATAACTTGCACAAAATATTTTTGACTCTGTTGAAAGGTGGCCCAACAATAAAAAATCGATTATTGTCGTGGATAGGAAATTGTTTGAAAACTAATGTTGCCAGAGGAAAACTTTGGAATGTGCAGGTAACACAATATTTTAAACTGATTTAATATTTTTTTATACGTCTGGCTAAAGAGCCATTTAACTGTTTCGAGCCGAAGTCTGGAATATTTGAGCGCAAAATTTACTATCTTATTGATATTTTTCACAATAGGTTATGCAACTGAAAAAAGTTCTTTCAACTTGTACAATAGGCAAAAAAGATTTAGAATATTAGTTTATTTTTTTTGTAATTGTAATAACCTTTATTCACACAGAATTTCGCAAAGTTTTCACTATATATTAAAGTAGTCAATTTGATTTAATCTAAAAAATCTAAAATCTCTATAATACTAATAAGTAAGTGTAAGTGTAACTGTAAAAAGAAAAATCTATATAAGTGTCGAATTGAGAGCCACGTCCATTTTTTCGTCGGTTAAAAACAAATTCTGGAAAAATATTACAGCCATTTTTAAATTTTAGTTAAAAACTGCTATTTACGAAAAAAACAGATTTTAGCGTAAAAATTAAAAATGCAAGCCATTTTAAATTTCTTTATTACACTGCTAAACTCCACCCCCAAACTGTGTTCAATACCCAAAACGATATGTCGTATTTTTATGAACTGGCTCTTAAATATACAGTTGATCCAAATCACTTTTATAGAAACTCTTCTTAATTAATAATTCATTAGTTGCGAAATAGTTCTATCGAAAAGTTTTCAATTTTATTTTACTAAGCTAATGTGTAGAAGGAACCCATATTTAAATATGATGTTACTTCCAGACCATATTTAATAATACAGTCATAAATATTCAAGCAAGTTAAATAAAGCTTATATTTTACTTACTAAAGCTTATACTGTACTTTTTGATTTCTTAAGATTTACAAGAAACAAGTCTCATAGCTTAAGATGGTTTCACAGCGGGAGTGCCACATTCCCCATGTGACATTAATATTACCCAAATTTTTTTTATATTAAATTACAGGCTGCTGAAATGGGTACATCATCATTAACTTGTGTCTCTGATGGATTTATGTTGAACCTTGGCGCGGTACTCCTGCAACTGTGTCAACCATTTTGTTCAACTGCTGATGACCCAAAGGCGCTCAAAATTGATCCTACCTATGGTGCAGTTTTGGTAAGTAAAGTATAAATGTTTTTTTAAACTCAAAAGTTATCATAGCTGATGAAATATTATAGTCATGAGAGAAAACGGTAGGAAAAAACCAAAAAAAAAGTATTTTTCACTGCTCTTGCCCAGAAATGCTGCTAATTTTTAATTGAACAGTGGGGCTAAAATAGCATTTCCAACTCTATGGGCTATAGTAATATTATTTTTAAATAATCATATACTTTAATTAGAATATACATAATAATATAATGCCTCTTATTTAACGATAGAATGGTGTAATTAATAATGAATTGTTCTATAATATTTATTTATATATTTTCAGCCTGAAGAATGTGCAGCCAAGTCGGTGCATCTCGACTGTTTGCACAGTGAGACGTGCCTCTTGCCCGCGCGTGAGACTGAAGAAGGCCAGAGCCTGAAGAGGCCCACCGCTGACAGCTACAATTTTGTTACCGAGTGCTTCTTCATGACACAGAAGTGTATTGACTTAGGTGAGTTTTTTTTTATATATGCAATATACTCACGCTTGACGATCTCACCTGATAGTAAGTGTAGATGCGGTCTGAGGTGCGACGCGCTTGCTTAGAAAATGCCTATTCACTCTTTGTTTCAAAGATACCTAAGTTATAGGAAATAGGAAAAACTGATTTCTCAAAGATCTCATGTTTATCGTTAATATGCATCTATTATTTGTCAAACAATATGATTTAACTGTTAAGCTAGAATCACATAACAAACAGATAATAGATAAATTATCATGGTTGTGTTTACGCTAGGTGTGCGCGTGTGCGCGGAGAAGCTGTGGCGGTGTGCGCAGGACTTGGGGCGGGCGCAGCGCGTGCTCGCGGACGCCGCGCCCGCGCACCACTTGATGGAGCCGCTGCGACAGCGCACGCAGTTCCTTATGACCAAGTGGGTATTTGCTATTTATGCTTTGTTTGTACTGCATAGATAGTGGTTCAATAATTTGTCAATGTTTTATGTAAATTGTATGAAATATGACGACATTAGTTAGTTGGTAATACAAAAAAACTAGTTAAGGGCTTGAAATAGAGACATCTTAAACAAGTTGGAGGAGGCTTTTTCCCGCAAGCGACCACTATAATCACGAAGAAAAATACGTGTACGGTTAAAAGTAAATCAATGTAAAGTGGAAATAAAGCATAATATTAATAATACATTTGAATTTTTCATAATCAGGCTCTACAGCCTCCGATGCGCGCTCCTAGAAAACGAAATGCTGATGAATCTTCATCGCTTGCAAGCTACTACTTGCACGTGGCTAGTGCAAGTGGCCGTGCGCGCCGACACCGACGCGCCGCGAGCGAACTATGCGCCCATCACTGTGCAGGAGATACAGATGCCCATCACTACGCCGCCTCCGGACACTTTGAGGCAAGTATTTTTTTTAAATAAATATTCAGCGCCTGCAAACCACAACTTGCATGTGGTTAGTGCAAATGTCCATTACTATTGCCCCCGGATACATTGGGGTATTAGATGGGGTATGTGGTATGTGAGACTGCCGACAAGATATACTCAGAAAAAATCGTCTTTTGTTTTACTGCTACTATTATTACTTCTACCACCGACAATAACTACTAATACTAGTGCAACTGCGAACTAGGTGCCCATGACTAATTTGTTTTTGAAAATTTCTCTTTGTCATGTTTAATATCTATGAAATATTCAAAAAAACTCCAGCTATATCTGTGCTAATACTCTTTGATTATTAAAGTAAAAAATCAGTATAAAGCAGTTGCATTAACACTGATTCAATGAATACGACTAAACAAAATATTTTATGTTAATGCAGATGCATTCCAGAGTTCGTGCTAGAAAACATAGTAGTGCTGATAACAATGGCGCGACGTACCGTGGGCGCCATTACTGAAGAAGCGGACATAATGGGATATCTACAGCCGGCGCTCACACTTGTGCTCACTTTCATGGGCGACTCCTCACGCACCTACAACCCTCATCTCAGGTAACTGTCGGATTAAGCTATTGCTAAATTCCATGGTGTGACGTACCGTGGGCGCCATAACAGGAGGTGGACATATCAGAGCTGTAACTGCCGGCGAACACATTTGTGCTCACTTTCATGGGCGACGCCTCGCGAACCTGCCACCCCCATCTCAGGTGAGGTATGATAATGAAGTCTATCGGCTTAAGTCCTTGCTGATTACCATTTGACATATCGTGGGCGCAATTAACCATGGAAAATCATAAAATGTCACTAGGCCGCCATATTGATTTGGAATGACATAACTTACTATGTACTCTGTATCTATGGAGGGTAGAGGAAAGGAGGATCATCTGTGTATATGAAAAAGTGTCCGTCAAAATGTATTAAATTAGGATGGCGCCATAGTTGCATCAAAGTAACTCTCAAAAGAAGCGCCAAATATTGTTAGGGTATATTTTTTTTGTTTTGAGATTTACGTCCACTTGGACAACTTTTCACAACACAAATTTTACCCATAACTGTTCTGTTATTCACTCACTTTTTCATAAAATTAAATGTTTATATATCAATAACCGTACTATTTACTGTTTACGAACTAAAATCACTCTAAACGCACGTTTGGTTATAATTCTGTAAGGTTATATTTACCACAATATTTTGTACAACGTAAGTTGTTGAAGTTCTCAATTATTAACTACTTCAGTCGATAATGACATTAAATTTTTTAACTCATCATCATCATCATCATTATCAGCCAATAGACGTCCACTGCTGGACATAGGCCTTTTTTAGGGACTTCCAAACACAACGATCCTGAACCGCATGAGCCCAGCGGCTCCCTGCGACCCGTTTGATTTCATCAGTCCACCTGGTGGGGGGTCGACCAACACTGCGCTTTCCAGTGCGGGGTCGCCATTCTAGCACCTTCGGCCCCAACGTCCATCAGCTGTTCGAACCACGTGCCCCGCCCATTGCCACTTCAGTTCTGCGACTCGCTGAGCTATGTCGGTTATTTTGGTTCTTCTGTGGATCTCCTCATTTCTGATTCGATCACGCAGAGATACTCCGAGCATTGCTCTTTCCATCGCCCGCTGATTGACTCTGAGCCTTCTTATGAAGCCCGCAGTTAGCGACCAAGTCTCGGATCCGTATGTCATCACTGGCAACACGCACTGTTCGAAGACCTTCCTCTTCAGGCACTGAGGAATTTTGGACGAAAAGATGTCACGCAGTTTCCCGAACGCTGCCCAACCGAGTTGGATTCGGCGGTTCACCTCTTTCTCGAAATTGGACCTACCTAACTGGACCATATGCCCTAGGTATATATACTCGTCTACAATTTCGAGTGCAGAATTTTCAACAATAACTGGGTGGAGCGAAACATGAGCATTACACATGATCTTTGTCTTGCTCATGTTCATTTTAAGGCCCACCTGTTGAGAAACTCTGCTGAGGTCATTGAGCATATTATTAAGGTCATAACCTTAATAATTTTTAACTCGGCATACTTCAATTCATCTATGATTGCTACATTCATACCATACCCTGTGCATCCACTAGCGCGATTGTGGAGGATTTTTGAACTGTTATTTAACGCATACAACTGGACGCTTTTTCAACTTTTCTCCCATATAAGATGACTCTCCTTTCCTCTACCCTCCATATCTGTATCTAAACCTGTATCTGAACCGAAAGTATTTTCATTTTAGCATAACTGGTTGAAGATAATTGTTTAACGAACAAAAATAAAAAGTAACTACTAAGTATATTTTGAGTAATTAATAAATAGATAAAATATATAATTTTTCAGAGCCCGTCTCGCCGAGTGTCTTGAAGCAATGTTGCCCAACTACCCCGACGATCAACAGCCCCTCAGCAATATGGCATCGTTCTACAGGGAGCAACTCTTCAAAAACCACCCGCATAGATTGCAAGTAAGATCATGTTAGGATCATCTTTTATTTAGTTAAAAAATTCAAGTAAAAGTTTTGATGTAATGTCATGTAATCTATATTGTTCTAGATACTTTCCACTGTCCATTAATAAATTAACCAATAGGTAATCATTCACACAAAATACATGATTAAAATTAACAAACTATTCTATTTAACGATTTAACCCGGATGACCGAGTTTTACTAAAAATCGATGTTATTTTATATATTTTGTTCATTGAAATTATAAAAGGGTGCACTATCATCATCATGGTCATTTTCCATCCATTCATCCATTTATCAACGGCCCAACCCGAAAGTATTGAAGAGACTTAATACATCTTTTTCAGTGCAGCCATAACTTCGTCTCAAAACTTCGTTACAATATTACACTGTTAATAATATATCCTATTGGTCTAAGAAGCCACTGTTCGATTTTGCAGGTATAAGTTTGTTTGATAAAACTAATTTTAAATGAAAATTGAGGGAGTATCTATTGGAGCAGGGTGGGGGTGGCCTCTCCTACAGAGGGAGACCTGGCCTGGTGATAGGTCGTTAATAAGGTTATAATATTGATGATGAAGATATTGACTTAATACGATATAATATATCGTAGCTGGTGCCGTGCCTACTGGACGTGTTCGTGGGCATAGAAATGACGGGGCAGAGCGTGCAGTTCGAGCAGAAGTTCAATTACCGCCGCCCCATGTACCTCGTCATGGACTTCTTATGGAGCATCCAGGAGCATGTGGACGCGTTTACGTGAGTTTCTTTTAACTTGAACTTCCTTAGAATCATTATTTGAAACTGGTGCAGTGGATTCATAAGATTCAATTCCCGGCTGGAAATTTATAAATTTGATTTACGATTAATTGTACACTTCTCTAGAAAAGTCAGATGACACATGCCAAATAATGAAACGAGGTCACTATAGTAGACAAATACGTAGTCCAAACAAAGAATAATTCTTTCCCATATAATTGAAAATCTTGTATTGTTTTCAGCCGACTAGCAATAGAAGCGGAATCCAACATGGAGGCAATACGTCCACCGCTGTTCCTACGCTTCGTCAACTTGTTGATGAACGACGCCATTTTCCTTTTAGACGAAGCACTAGGAAACATGGCTCAGATACGGACCTTACAAACTGCGCAGTATGTATAGTTTGTACATTTCATTAAAATAATAAACGTAAACAAAGGACCGATAAGGCCCTCACATCTCTAACAAGGTTCTCGTCATATGGAATTGTGATGTCCACCAAAACCACCCTCGACTGTCCGGTCTAACATCACGATATCTGGCTTATTCGCTATAGTTCATTTTTGTTAAGAATGCAGTGAGTCATCATTGTTCGCCGGCAAGCCCCGCCCCCTATCCAATCAAATCGTGTGTCGCGTTCAAAGCTATGCCTTTAACAGATCACTATGATGTTGACGCTGTAATTTGTACAGATTTGATTAGTTAGGGGGGCGGGACTTGGCTAGCGCTCACTGCGTTCTTAACGCGAACGAACTGTAGTATAGTCTTGACCGTAATAAATGGTCCCAATAGAGCCAGATTCCATCGCGTTTTAGCACTGGCACCGGTGCATACTTGTAATAAGGCAGCCTCTGATCCAAGAGACCGTACATCAGAGCAAGCTCTTGGTGAAGGATTTTGGCTGCTTGGTTGTATCTGTGCAAATACTCAGTGATGGCAAAAACCGAACATCCCGAAAGCACATGTCTGAGTGACTCTCTGGGATGGCGACAGGCTCGACAAATATTGTGAGTGCGTTGCTTGCGACTGTAAGCCCAACAGCATAGGGATGGGATGTTTTAAATAAATAAAAAAAAATTAAATCAGAGACCATGTCTGGTAACCGACTACAACTTATATCAGGCGTGGGTGAAATGGAACTGAAAATGTCATCCGGGTGTCGAGATCTAGCTCACTGGGAATTTTTCCTTACAGAGAGTCGGGCGCTTGGGCCGATCTGCCGGCGCACGAACGCGAGCAGAATCTCGGCAACCTGACGCACATCGGCATGCTGGCGCGCTTCGACAACATCCTGGGACGCGACACCGTGCGCACGCTCGTGCGGCTCACGGAGCTCGCGCCCTCCGTGTTCTGCCACCCCACGCTCGTCGACCGCATCGCCTCCATGCTCAACTACTTCCTGCTGCACCTCGTGGGGCCCAACAAGAAGAACTTCAAGGTTACTATATTATGTTGTTACTGCGACTACATCCTGGGACGCGACACCGTGCGCACGCTCGTGCGGCTCACGGAGCTCGCGCCCTCCGTGTTCTGCCACCCCACGCTCGTCGACCGCATCGCCTCCATGCTCAACTACTTCCTGCTGCACCTCGTGGGGCCCAACAAGAAGAACTTCAAGGTTACTATATTATGTTGTTACTGCGACTACATCCTGGGACGCGACACCGTGCGCACGCTCGTGCGGCTCACGGAGCTCGCGCCCTCCGTGTTCTGCCACCCCACGCTCGTCGACCGCATCGCCTCCATGCTCAACTACTTCCTGCTGCACCTCGTGGGGCCCAACAAGAAGAACTTCAAGGTTACTATATTATGTTGTTACTGCGACTACATCCTGGGACGCGACACCGTGCGCACGCTCGTGCGGCTCACGGAGCTCGCGCCCTCCGTGTTCTGCCACCCCACGCTCGTCGACCGCATCGCCTCCATGCTCAACTACTTCCTGCTGCACCTCGTGGGGCCCAACAAGAAGAACTTCAAGGTTACTATATTATGTTGTTACTGCGACTACATCCTGGGACGCGACACCGTGCGCACGCTCGTGCGGCTCACGGAGCTCGCGCCCTCCGTGTTCTGCCACCCCACGCTCGTCGACCGCATCGCCTCCATGCTCAACTACTTCCTGCTGCACCTCGTGGGGCCCAACAAGAAGAACTTCAAGGTTACTATATTATGTTGTTACTGCGACTACATCCTGGGACGCGACACCGTGCGCACGCTCGTGCGGCTCACGGAGCTCGCGCCCTCCGTGTTCTGCCACCCCACGCTCGTCGACCGCATCGCCTCCATGCTCAACTACTTCCTGCTGCACCTCGTGGGGCCCAACAAGAAGAACTTCAAGGTTACTATATTATGTTGTTACTGCGACTACATCCTGGGACGCGACACCGTGCGCACGCTCGTGCGGCTCACGGAGCTCGCGCCCTCCGTGTTCTGCCACCCCACGCTCGTCGACCGCATCGCCTCCATGCTCAACTACTTCCTGCTGCACCTCGTGGGGCCCAACAAGAAGAACTTCAAGGTTACTATATTATGTTGTTACTGCGACTACATCCTGGGACGCGACACCGTGCGCACGCTCGTGCGGCTCACGGAGCTCGCGCCCTCCGTGTTCTGCCACCCCACGCTCGTCGACCGCATCGCCTCCATGCTCAACTACTTCCTGCTGCACCTCGTGGGGCCCAACAAGAAGAACTTCAAGGTAACTATATTATGTTGTTACTGCGACTACATCCTGGGACGCGACACCGTGCGCACGCTCGTGCGGCTCACGGAGCTCGCGCCCTCCGTGTTCTGCCACCCCACGCTCGTCGACCGCATCGCCTCCATGCTCAACTACTTCCTGCTGCACCTCGTGGGGCCCAACAAGAAGAACTTCAAGGTTACTATATTATGTTGTTACTGCGACTACATCCTGGGACGCGACACCGTGCGCACGCTCGTGCGGCTCACGGAGCTCGCGCCCTCCGTGTTCTGCCACCCCACGCTCGTCGACCGCATCGCCTCCATGCTCAACTACTTCCTGCTGCACCTCGTGGGGCCCAACAAGAAGAACTTCAAGGTTACTATATTATGTTGTTACTGCGACTACATCCTGGGACGCGACACCGTGCGCACGCTCGTGCGGCTCACGGAGCTCGCGCCCTCCGTGTTCTGCCACCCCACGCTCGTCGACCGCATCGCCTCCATGCTCAACTACTTCCTGCTGCACCTCGTGGGGCCCAACAAGAAGAACTTCAAGGTTACTATATTATGTTGTTACTGCGACTACATCCTGGGACGCGACACCGTGCGCACGCTCGTGCGGCTCACGGAGCTCGCGCCCTCCGTGTTCTGCCACCCCACGCTCGTCGACCGCATCGCCTCCATGCTCAACTACTTCCTGCTGCACCTCGTGGGGCCCAACAAGAAGAACTTCAAGGTTACTATATTATGTTGTTACTGCGACTACATCCTAGGGCGCGACACTGTGCGTACGCACTCGAATTAAAATCACTTTATATGTTACTGCGACAATATGCTCGGACGCAAAACGTTGCGACTCACGATGCACACTTAGATTTTTTTTGCATTAGTAGTTTTAGAGTTTACCCCAACAAACAAACACATTATCTTTTTACCCGACTGCATCAGAAGGAGGGTTATGTTTTTCGAGCGTTTGTATGTATGTATGTAAGCCCATTTCTTCGGCACGCGCTACAGCCTAAACGCCTGAACGGATTTTGACAAGTGAGGTGTCGTTGAATTTGTAAAAATTGTGGAAGTGACATAGGCTATATAAATTACCAAAACGGCGGCTGTAAATGGGGGAAAAAAGGGGGGATGTGTGTATATCTTTCTTCTATCTTAGCAATATGGGTATCAAATGAAAGGATGTAAAAAGTTATATTGCCGTTTTAACAAAAAATAACATAAAGTGTACTGAGTCATTTCTATACCATAAACTAAAACAAAAAAGTCTCAAATAAAATTATTATTATAAAAACAAAAAACCCGACAAACGTAGTTTTGGTAGATCTTTCTTTCCTCGCAGAAAATAAAGTATTTTGTCCCCGCTTGCATCACCATAAAGTATTTAGAATTTTATATAGATATAGTAATCCTTGTTTTTCTCTTTTCAGTTCATAACTTCTATGCAGTCGGGTTTTTGTTTTTATCATAATAATTTTATTACGATATATATATATGTATATATGTAAATAAATGTAATGTAATGTATGAACAGGTAAAAGACATGAAGGAGTACGAGTTCGAGCCAGCGAAGACGGTGCTGGACATCTGCCGCATGTACGTGGAGCTGGGCAACAACCCGCGCTTCTGCGCCGCCGTGTCGGACGACGGCCGCTCCTACTCGCCGCAACTCTTCACTCTCGCGGAGGCGGTGCTGGGTAAGCTTGCTCTTGACTGCTGTCACACCTGCTGTTAAGTGATGACAGTAGGATGATTTCCACACCCCTTTCGGTTTCTACACGACATCATACCGGAACGCCTATTCGCTTGGCGATACGTGTTTGTCGGTAGTGTGGTAACTAGTCACGCGACAGCCCCACCAGCCAAAACAATACAAATTAAGAAAATCTCAATCTGTTCCGCCGGGAATGAAACCCAGGACCTCCGTCTTATAAATCCACCACGCATACCACTGCCACGTAGGCCGTCAAAATATTTATCAGCGTATCATCTACCGGGTGCAAGGCACATGTTTACGAAAACTTGCTGAAGAAGCTAAAATAATCTACAACGACGTTATGAATTGCCACCATTGCGGATAGTATTTTAATCACTTGTAATTGAAATACAAATGCGTGTTTGGTAATAGTATTTTAATTACTTATTCAAAAATATAATTTGTAAATGGTATTTCAAATACCTAACGCCAAAGTATCTTGTATTTAGTATTTCAAATAGAATAATAGAGCCTGAAAGTACATCTGAACATAAATACATTGCGTAAGCAGTGTGACACGTTGATGACCAGCCTAGTGTGGTCTTCACAGTGTCTTGATTACTTCTCATGAAAGGTGCCAAAATGGATGAATGTAATACGGACGAAAGAAATTGAGGAGATAAAAAAACGTTTCCCTTTAAGTGCGCATCGGCGGCGGCGGCCTCATCACTTCGCTGCAGCAAGTGGCGGCGCGTGTGGGCATGCTGGCCGAGCAGCGGCAGCGCGACGAGGAGATCCTGGCCAACGCGCCCGAGGAGTTCCTCGACCCCATCATGAGCACCCTCATGCTGGACCCCGTCGTGCTGCCCAGCTCGCGGACCACCGTCGACCGGACCACCATAGCCAGGTACGGCATGTATCATCTTTATGATGCATTCAATATATATATTAGTCTATCTTAAGATATTATTTTAATTATTTCGACGACCTCCGTGGCACAGTGGTATGCGCGGTGGATTTGTAAGACCCGTCCTTTTGTAAGTCCTGGGTTTGATTCCCGGCGGGGCCGATTGAGATTTTTCTTAATTTGTCTTAGTCTGGCTGGTGGGAGGCTTTCTCCGTGGCTAGTTACCACCTTACCGACAAAGACGTATCGCCAAGCGATTTAGCGTTCCGGTACAATGTCGTGAAGAAACCGAAAGGATTTTCGTCCCACTCCTTACAAATTAGCCCGCTTCCATCTTAGACTGCATCATCACTTAACATCAGATGTGATAGCAGTCAAGGGCCAACTTGTAGTCGATAAAAAAAAAGAAAAAAGTATTTATAGTTATTTTGTGTAATTGTGTATGTATTTGTGCGTATGTATTTGAATGTTTGTATTTTTCTACGTATTATTCACCACCTGCATTCTTGTGATAAGGCCGCCTTTGTACCAGCTGTACTTATTGTATTTATTTTGTCTCTGTTCTGTTTTTCTTCTTAGTGGTGTACAAAATAAAAATAAATGAATACCGGGTGTACTGCAGGCCAGAGACATTTAAGTTTTTCGAACAAACATACTGCTTTAAACAGTTTTATGAAATTGGCATGATCTTCGTAGCGAGTACACACCTTCAGCAGACTTGAAACAGTGTCAGTCTTATCGATCAGTACAATGTCTATAGACGTTGCCTTAGCAATTTAATTTATTTATTTATGCATGAATTGACATTTGCTCCTAAAGACTAGCATAGTTATTTGCAAATGAATAGGGACACATATTTAAAGCATTTTTCTTTAGTCAGCCCAATATTAAAAATAAATAAGATGCAATATGTCGAATTAGTGCCTGTGTGTGTAATCCGCAGCTTTCAAACATATATACCATGTGAAAAGTGTCAACTTCAAAATGGCCGCCACGAAATAATGGCCAATTACAACTGAGTCACGGGATTTTAATTTCAATTGAATTTTAAATTGGAAATTAAAAAACCCTTTCGTTTGTTGTAATAGTTTAACTTAGCTGCGGCACAAAATTTGTTTTTATGTTGTAATTTAAAATAACATTTTCCAGGCATCTTCTAAGCGATCAGTCTGATCCATTCAACCGTTCGCCCCTGTCTATGGATCAGGTGAAATCCAACTCCGAACTAAAGGATCGCATACACGCGTGGATAGCTGAACAGAAGAGGAACATGGATCCCAACAGAGCGGAGGCGTCGTAATACAAACGTAGTATAAACTTCTATTTATTATTATACATTTGGTTTCTACCAGTTAAGTTGGTGTCAAGTTTTGTAATGGCCTATTATCAACAGTTTATACTCCCTCTCAAGTTCCTATCTGACACGGTGAAACGAAACAACAGATGTTTAGCTTTTCTGTTCGCCTTCGCATTTCTGACTCAATTTGTGTTTGACAAAGTATTTTAATAATGAGGGAAGTATTTATAAATTATTTTTACCTTTCTTTTTGTGGGGAAATCCTCATTGATACCCTTTGGCCACAGGCTAGGAAATTATATGGACTAAAACCCACGGATTTCCTACACGTCACCTGAATAATTGGACCACGGGAACTAAAAGCGGCTTCCGAGATAAATTATTTCTACCTACCTCAATAGTGTGTTGAATACCAATTTTGTTTTTTAAGAATGAGCTCAAAACATTAAAGCAACCGTAATGAATTGTTATCAAGTCTTTGATAAATTCCTTACACACTGGCGTTTCTTAAACGCAAACTTCTGTCTCACGTAAGCACAATACAAGACGCAAAAATTTTACTTATTTACTTTATTATAGACTAGAGTCAAAATAAAAATAAAATCGGACAAAGATATAAAAAGCATATCTATGAAGTCGGTGCTACGCAAACCTACTTTAAGGACGTTAACTAAAACACAAAAAGTACTTTGCTACTTCGTTAAATAAACTTTCCTTAAACTTGGATGGCACCGACTTCATAGATATAAAGTAAATTAAAGTCACTAGATGCCGCAATTATTTTCTACTTTTAGTGGTTTTGATGTCAGTTGATTTTTTTTTATTGGTCGTATTGTGCAGACGCGATGTACTCACGGCGTACGCGTAAAGTTATAGCGGGAGCTATTTGCGTTTGATGAAAGCTGCGCTTGTTAAACGCTGGTGTATACGCGGTGTGGATGTTGATAATAGGCCCATGGTTGTTTGTATGATTTAAATTGCACTCCTGTCAAGTCTATTATAATATTATAAATGCGAAAGTAACTCTGTCTGTTCGTTACTCAATCACGGCAAAACTACTGAACCGATTTCAATCAAATTTGGTACAGAGATAATTTAGAGCCTGAAAAAGGACAAGACTTTTTTCAAAATATCCCAAAATAGAATTTCTGGTGTCCGCTAGTAGCTAATAAATTATTGTGGTGATGGATATTTTATAAGTGTGGTGTTTAATAGTGACTCGGATGAATTCAAATACACAAACTCAAATTAAAAATATTATTTATTTATAAACTCAGATGTCAAACAAAAGTAGTTTTTATAGTGCTACAAACTTATCTGGCCCGGTGAGGGTGTCGCTGTGTGAGTGACACCTGCGACGTTAGTTCCAGTTTTTGTCGCCGTTTGTTTTTTTAAATGCTATATTTTTTTTCAGCTATTGGCATTTAATGAACATTTATTTTCAGGACTTATCCACTTGCTATTTTGTGAATTAATATAATACCTACCTCGTTACTGCAATAGCTAGCCTATGAAAATTCGAGTCATTATGATCTGTAACAATCACTGCCAGATGATTTTAATAGTGATTGTTATTGAGTCTAACATTATCAGTCGAAGCTCGCTAACCGTCGTAAGAACAACATGGTGAATTCTCACTCCAAATCTCCTGTGCGAGGAAGATCCATTTCTGAAGTGGACCAAAGTATGCTAACGATGGTAAACAAATTGAACGAAAAGTTAATATACGAGTATATATATCTAGCATCTTGTATTTTATCGCTATCGAGGTGAAAAGTTGTATGTGTCACTCGGGAGTAAAGATTTTTGTTTCTTGTACCTTTGAATTCCTCACTAGGCTCAGGATTCTAATCTAGAATCACTCGCTACGCTTGTGATTCAATTATAGAATCCTTCGCTTGTTCCAGAGAAACTCGGTACGCGCAACAAAAACGGTCTTTGCTCTCTTGCTATAAATAATTATTTTGTCGGTTTTTCTTTGACCATAATGAAGTTTGGTTGACTTAAGATATTGTTTATCCTTAAACGTAAGGTACGATTTTTTATTTTTCTTTATCGTGGAGCTACTAAAAGTAGCGTTTTTTTGTGATATTAATTAATGTCATTAGTTTATATATTGTTTAACCTGTCATCCGAAATCAATTGAGCATTTTTGTGTTTTACAACAACACTTGTTAAAGGAAAAGTTAAAAGACATTTCTAAATATTAAATTAGAATTTAATTTTTTCTAAATTTAACTTAAAACCTTCAGTGGTGTGTTATTATTTCTAGAGTTACAACCCCGAATTCATTGTAAAAATGCCAAAGAATTATTAGAGTTCAATTGAGAATATGCAACTATGTACTAATATATATATTATGCACTAATATAATCTCCTAGTAACCTATAACCCAGAAATCGTCCAGCTATTGTGTAGGGCAAAGAGTGTTGCTCTAGAGATAATACCATCTCATTAGTTAACATTAAATGCTTTGTTTCATGAATTTTGAAAATAAATTGCACATGTTCTACAAAATTTTTAATATGAAAGTTTAGTTCACCTATTTTGTTAAACTTGATTTATCTAAATATATTCAATAAAAAGTATATAAGTCTTTAATTATTTTATTTAACAACCCCATCTTTCTCATATCCCATAATTTTTATAGCATATTCCGACTATAAATAAATTATGATTATTTGTGACTGGCGTACCAATCAACAAAACGTAACTCAACGTAGCTACGTCGTATATTGCACCTACGAGTATTGCAATGAGTAAAGGACGGAAAGATTGGTGTAAATAAAAAATATTAATTATCACAAAAAAAGCTTTATCTTTAATACGCTATTTTACGCTATTGCATTGTCACCAAACTATCTCCCTTCATATAGAGAACATTAACTTAACACCGTTCCAACTTAAATCAGAGAGTGTATAAAGCTCTTTAAAACTTGCCAGTCTTTGGCAACGCTGGAAACAGTTTAAAAAGGTCAGAATCTACAGCATTGGACACTATTGGGGCATTAAAAAAAAGTTTTCAGAGACAATTTTCTTGTTCTTTGACCACAGACAATCTGTCATGGCGGAGTAATCAGCTGTTAATTGCAATGCCGACGAGTAGAAATAAATTGTTTCGTTTTTATCACTAATGCACAATTTTCTTCTTGCTTTTAATTTCATTTATTATAATAGAAAGTGATTTTTCATTGAAAGTTTATTTTTTAACAGTAAAAGAATGGCGCGATCTCCCATGTCACCTGTCAGTTTTATTCATTCATCCATTATAGTGCAGAAAAAAATGTGACTTGTTTGTTAAATTCGTTCTATCCACTACTACGTGCTAGATGAATATTAAATGCAACCGATTTATGTTTACTTGTAGTTTTACGGACTCGCCGGTGCCAGTGATGTATAGTGTAATCTTATGTATACGTACGTAGCGCAGTCTTTTTTATGGCCTAACAAATTCCTTCTACAAAGAGCCCGTGCGGCGTCGTCGCTTTTATGTTATTTTATTGGACATCGGTGGTCAGCTTATGTGTTATAGTTGGTGCAAGGGTTGTTTTATTTTGAGTGATAGTAACGTGTGGGGGTTGAAAATGTCGGGTCGTGTTCGAAAACAGTCGGATTGCCCAGTGGGCAAACAGGGGCCTATGAGGGCGACACTGCCGGTGTCGTCGGTGATGAAAGGCGGTGGACTGAAGAAGAACGCCGCCAACAGTCCAACTCTGTCACCGACCAACGTGTGGCGGCGGATATCGCCCGACCACGCGCTCTCCGGACAGCGGAGCCCTGGCGCTGTCAACTACAAAGGTATTGTTTACATTCTTTGTTTATGCGTTTTTATTATTTTACATTACTTTCAGTTATTCTTTTTTTTTATTTATGAGTTGAAAAGTGAAAAAATGTATTTTTAGGTGTTGTAATTTTCATTAATTGTTATTATAAACTATAAAGCATTAATTATTGAATCGTTCATTAGATATTTACAATATCTCAGCTTTGTCCTTGACCCTGACCAAAAGCCTTTACTCTTAAAAAAACCTCCTTTTTGTCGGTCGGTTAAAAAGCTGAAAGGATATAGAGCTTTCACCCACCTGCTGTTACAAATTTATATGATAGTATTTCGGTGTATCAATTGACCAAATCATCAGGGAATCATCAAACAATCAATAGGGAATAAACCTAGAATATACTAGTTCCCTGTTTTGTATTGTTGACTTGTACCGAACATATAATTCTTAGTAAGAACAATAGGAAAATATGGCCAAGTAGAATAAAACAACAAAGTATAACAACTTACATTTGCTTTTATTTTACATTTTAAAAAACATGAAATTATGATCTTATTGTAAAGAGGATGCCTTCAATGCTGTAACTAGGACAGTGCCAGCGGTGCCCAGGCACAGGGCGCAGACCTTGGAGGGGCACAGAAATTATTTAGAGTCAGTTACAAGTCTGTAGGGCGAAGTTACACACTCTGGCACAGGGTACAAGGTTACTGTTGTTGCAATAATAACAAAGCAATGCTTATTTAAAGTATTTTCTATAGATAGTAGATCAGGCTGGATTGATACTGAGTGAGTTAAGAATAGTATGATAAGAGAAAGGTGTGGTATAGAAAATGTATGAAACAAGATTCATAAAAGAGATTTATGAGGCAAGGGTGAAAGAAAATGTTGGGAAAGGAAGGCCTAGGTGAATTCAGGACTTGAAAGTATATCCAGGTCTCTTGACCTGGTCATACTTAGGTCCCTAAACCAACAAACTTGTATGAAAGGTTTAATGAAAGTGAAGATGGCAAATGGAAGGTTGTAGTAACTGCACACCCCCTATGGGAATGAGGTATGATGTTATGTATGTAGTAGTGCTTTTTTGACAGATCTTACTCAAAGCATGATGATGATGAGATTGTCTCTCTCTGCTTATTTGTACTGCTAAGCAGCATTGCTATGTTCTGATCTGAAGATTATAGATGTCAGAGTACTACAGGCACATAAAGGCAAGGTAAGGCAAGGCTTAAAACTTATGCTTCAGATTGCTAGACACTGGGCCACACTTTAACCTGCCCCACCATTGCTGCTGAGCCCTGGAGCAGACTGCAAGGTGTGGCACAAGGGGCGTGGTTGTATTCGTACAATTAATAAAAGCAAAAAAAAATTGGCACCTGGCTGGTGACCTTCATAATTTGGCTGGTAGTGAAACTGTTCAGGATGTACTTCTCGCATATCCTGTTAAGAATTATTCTGTTGTAACCTGTTCTTTTTAGGTAACAGTCTTCCAATTACTATTGTGTGGGCCTGTTTGATGCATTAATGACAGTTGTTAAAAATATTCAATACTAAATGTTATCTGATCAAAGCACAAGATGCTGATGACATACATGTACATTTTAGTCACATTAAAGAGTTTTCAACCCTTCAGGAATAACACTTTTCTTGGTTATAAATTTTAGGTTAGGGTTCCACATTTAATGGAATCTCCTTTATTGTAGGGGAGCCCCACTTAATATTTTCTTTATTCTATAGTAATTGTTGTTATACAGGCAACAGAAATAGATCTGTGAAAGTTTTCAACCATCTATCAAGATTCATGAGATACACAGTCCACTAAATATGGTCCCATTTTTATCCTTTCAGTATGGAACCCTAAAAATCTGCCAAGGCAAAATTGACCTTGAAAGTGATTAACTTTTAAGCCGGAAACAGATTTGCAATTTAATCTATATCAAAGTTATTAAATGTAATGAACAGTTGGACAAGCCTACAGATTCATTGATAATATTAGTTTGACAATTTATTTTCAGGAAAAGGCCGCTTTAGCTCCAATGTTATCAGACGGACAGCCTCTCTAGACACTCTTTATCACAAAGGCCAATGGCCGAGGGATTACTACCTTCATGCAGGACAGTTACAAGTTGATAAATCTACACAAGTAAGAATTTTTATTATTATTTATACCTTGGCTATTATAAACTTTGTAATCATCCTAAGATACGGGCTTACCTAGTTTAGGGGCCAGGGGTTCATTGTCAAGCTAATCTGTAATTTCTCAAATAAATATATTCTTATTCCTATTTCACAGTAGAGTGGAGCAGTGGGTAGTGACCCTGCTTCTGTGTCCTAGGCTGTGGGTTCGATTCCCATGTCTGCAAAAATGTTTGTGTGATAAGCATAGATATTTTCCAGTGTCTGAGTGTTTATCTATATATTTTAAGTATGTATGTATAATATATATAAAATATTCATCATCATATATCATAATACCCATAACACAAGCCACCTGCACTTACTTGGAACTATATAGCAATGTGTGTAATTGTCCTATAATATTTATTTAATAATATATTTATTTATCACATAGGATCAAAGTTGTATTGACTTGGCAATTACAAGATGGTTTAAGTCTACCATGTTAAATAATGAATGTTGTGGTTCATAATTTCCACACAGACAAAGTTGCGAGTGTCTGCAAGTAGACCATCACTACATATTAAAAAATAAAGTCCTCCACTGCATCTATCAGTTTGCAATTAACTCAATTTCTACTGAATAAACTGTGAGTTAGTTTGCTCTAATATAGATCATGAGAAAGGTTTTAGTATATAATTTATCAAGTTTAAATTAATATGAAAGTATGTTTTTTATATAATAGGTTTATTTTTATATATATTATATTTTCTCAATTTTTCTTTGTTTTTTTATTCAGTGATACTGATGCATTGCTCAAACAAAAATATGAAATATGAAATATATTTTGTAAAATGAGGAATTTTCTTAATTTATTATTATATTAGTACAACTTTGTTACATCATAGAGTTGTAGGAAATATTATTGACTTATCAATATTTGTTACATTTTAGACTGATGATGGTGGCGGAGTATCTGGTCGGTCGTCCAGGGGCTCAGACGATGACAAACTAGATCGTTTCCTAAGAAGCCGCCTACAGAGACCACACAAACCATCAGCATCTGGAGATTATTCCTCACACTCTATGAGTCCTGGTTTTTGTAAGTATTTCTTATTTTTTATATTAAATGTAACCTGAGATTTATGTTAAATATTATAAGCAAGCGCTTAACTGCAATCACATCTGATGGTAAGTGAAAATGCAGCTTATGGTGGAACATGCTCGCCTAGAAGATGCCAATTCATTAATTTGTTATATTTTTATATGCTTCTCTATTAAAAAATTCTAGTAAGCTTACTTTACATTTACAATAACAATCAAGTTGTCTGCTTTTAGTGGCTTAATTAATCCATAAATTAGATTAAGTTCAGTTGAGTTGGACTTTTCTATCTCTAAAACTGTAAAATAATTTATTTATAGTTTTTATTTCTCTAACTTTATATTTAAAATAAACAATATTAAAAATTTATAAATAAAAAAATCTGCTTGCTTGCAGCTTGTGGGGTGTTTGAATATTTAAGTAACACGTGGAACTTTTTCACAATACAGACCATTTCAAGAACCACTGCCTTCTGTATCACTACCCTTCTGTACCGTTTATCCAACCGCTAAGTGAAACTTCTTTATGATTATTATTTAACATCTCTACAGGGTCTCGTTTTGGCACAGGCAGCGTACCTCTAAGAGCAGCGCGATCATCAGTGGAGGGTCTCAATCAAGAGATAGAAAGACTTGTCCTCTACCCTGCCAGCGGCACACAGACACCGCATATTGACCGGCTAAGAGATAAGGTAATTTTACTTATCATATATATCTTAAAATAAATGTTGAGTGTGAATGAAATTTCTTTTTAGGATATGATAAACAATGATATGTTACCTATTATTACATATTATAAAACAAAGCCCCCGCCGCGTTTGTCTGCCTGTCTGTTCCATTAAACTCAAAGGCTACTAAACAGATTATATACAGCTTTTACCAATATATAGAGTGATTCCTGGAAAAAGTTTAAGTAAATAAATTGTTTAGGTTTTATGTAAATTACATAAAATATGATGATAATTGTAGGAAAAGATGGAGAAATTTAAACCACCTTTTGAGATAACAATACAATGTATGCTAGAATTGTTTGTTTTTTATTAAGGCTACAAAGCCATGGCAGCATATATCTATCTTTTGAGGATAACTATAGTGGAGTTAAACTTTATTCTTAAAAATTTTTAATAAAAAATAGAACCGACTCAAAAAATGATGAAGATATGCTTAAGTAAATTAAAGCAACTAAATGACACAGTTATTTTTTACTTTTTAGTTCGTTTTGAGTCGGTTCTATTTTTTGTTAAAATTTTTTATTTCTTACTTTTTAGTGATTTATCGCCACGTAACGTACTCGTACTATACTGTCATATTATATTACATGGCACTAGTAGCCAAAAAGCTACAGATACCGAGACAAAAACCGAAATCACTGTAAGCGTGCCTCCAAAATCTGAAGAGTTCCTTTAAATTATGAAAATCGGACAACTCTGTAAAAAGTTATGCGTGGTATACTTTCCTTGTACTTGAGCTTGATTTTTAACTTGTGAACAAAGCGACAAAAATACACCCGGTGCTATGTTATATATATAATAACATAGCACCCGTAAGTAGCAAGCTACTTACGGGTGCTATGATAACTGATGAATATTTTTATATGTATTATAATATATAGATAAACACCCAGACACTGGAAAACAAAACACAAACATTTTCCAGATGTGGGAATCGAACCCACAGCCTAGGACGCAGAAGCAGGGTCACTACCCACTGCGCCACTCGGCCGACATATATTGAATCACTGTTAAGTTTTTGTTAACATGTCCCTTAATAATAATAAAAATAAATAAAATAAAAATAATCATTTATTCATTAGAACATAGTAACTTAAATGGATGTATTTAAATCTAATTCTCCTAATACACACCTATATATATTTTTTTACACCAATTATGGTGGATAAAATTAAGTAATCAAAGTAGTTATAAAATTAATTTTAAGTTTATCTGTTAAATGTTAATGACATCATAGTCAATCAGTATTGCTGACATTTATGAAAATTACACCCGGTATATTTGAATGTGTTCAATTATTATGATCAGGTCACGCCTGAAGGTCACCGCGCCCCACTCGCTGAGCTCCTGAGGCGTTCCGTCAACACACAAACTCCGCACGACCTCTGTCACACGGCTCATTCCTCAGGTATGTGCTTCTTTATGCTTTGGAAATAAATAATACTTGATATAATTGTATAACATTATTTTTAACTTTATTGTAATTTAAAAATAAAAAATAAAATACTGATAAGAAAAATAAATAATATTGATATATAATATACATAACAAATGTAATTTATAATTAAAATTATTATAGAGGCAAAGAGTCGAAAAGAAAGAAAGAGAAATTTAGTAAATAGTCATACAATATTGTAAGAATAACTAAAGGCTATGCAATATATTATAAAATATTTTTAATTTTTTATAAATATTATTAAAAATTAAAAAAACATTATAAATAAATAAATGACACAGGAAACTAAATACTATGTATTAGGAATGCAGGTACTCTCAATGTTCTCTCATTGTTGTCTTTTAACTTTTTGATAATTACATTTATTTATTTTAGCTAGTAAGAATTAAAATTTAAAAATGACTACTCAGTATTATAAACATTTATAACGTTCATATTCTCAAATGAAAATCAAATTTACATGTGCCTCTGGTTGACTTACTTTGACAGATTGCAATAGAAATTTGTCAAATATGTTGACTCGAGACTTATTTAAATTGATTTGCGTTTGAGTATGCGGGCGTAAGTCAAGCAAAGATTTTATTTATATATATTTAAGTAAAATAAATTGTGGGCATAGATCCACCGTCCCGGGGCTCTCTCTCCAGCGCGGGCTCGGCAGAGCTTCTAGCGACAGGTCTCTACTTCATTCGCTTTACTATTTACTCTTAGGCACATTGCAGTCAAATCAAAGATTTTAAACTTTTACGCCAAACAGATACAGGAAGACATTTTTTTTGTACCCAATTTTTTTATATTTTGTAAAATATGTTTACTTGATCGCTATTTTATTTAAAAGTGAAATAAAACATATATAATTAAATGATTAGAACAAAATTAAAACCAAAATAAATCTAAAACCTCTTTAACTCCACTGCAATGAGGCATAGTACCCGGGATACTGGCAGCATTTCCCCTTTGGATGGCCAAACTAATCTGTTGGCCACAGTAGCTGCCAGCTCATTGGTCACTCGTAGACTCAATAACTTTTATAAATAAGTTTTTTGTAAAGAAATGAAATTTAATAATGACTTTTTGTTATTTTAACTGAAAAATAAAAAGTTACTTACTTTTCAAGCTAATTTGACTGTCACCCTATTAATCAGTACACAGCCAAACGAGGCGGTGTCAAACAAACTCAGTGAACTAACGCGCGGTTTGTTTGATGATATTGTGTCCATTATTCTGTTATTTTTGATTCAGAAATTTAAAAAAATGCGTTTCGTAAAATATACAGAACTGTTAGTGGATTTTCGATCAATTAATGATATAGAACCGCAGAAAAACACTGGTAAAAACTTGGCAGGGACAAGTTCTAGCTCCTCCGCCATGATGATTGATTTCAATGAAAGTTTATATTAAACATACCAACCATAGTACCAACAGATTAAAACATATAAATAGTAATTAAAAATATATAAACATTGGCATTTTCCTGTAAGTGTTGGGTGTAAAAGTTTATGGAATAAAAATTCATTACTAAAATTACATCAATGCAAATAGGGCAACTTTTTTACAACAAGTGCAGATTAAACTACTTTCATTTGTTGAATCTAATTTATATTCCCAACAGATAACAACAAAACTGCTTAAATCAAAATATTATTCTCAGCAGATACAGGACTGCCTTCTGAGCCGATGGTAGAGTCACTATAAACAGATGAATTTGACATTGTAAACTAAGTCTACATTAAATAAACGAATTTTGATTTGATCTGATTATTACATTGCAAGAAGAAAGTAAAAATTATTATATTTGAAAAATTGCTTTTAATTTACATATATAATTAATAAATAAAATAAATACAACAACATTGACCTAACTTCAAATCAGATACTTTACGTTACGTTTATGTTAATCATTTCAAATTATTTAATTAAATGCAATTAGTATGAACATTAATATAAATATTCAAAAGAATGTCAACCAAAAGAAAAATATACTCTTTAATTTACCATTAGTTTAATCTGCACCTGTCTAAGTGAAAATCTAAGTTTTGTTCATGCCTCAGAACCATGAATAACAAAAAAGCTATTAACAGGAATTAATGAACTCATAGATTTATATTGGGAATGCATGCGTACATTTCACTAAGCCGAGCCAAATACATAGTGCTCGATCACTTAGATCCCTGCATCTTGTGCAATCAATAGCAATATGCACCAACAAAACGGTCCAAGCATGCATATCTGATCATAGTTCAGAATATATGTTATTTATAATCTATATTATCCAGTATTTATTGCAATAACTGGTTACAGGTATTCTATATAATACACAGCCTATACTTAATTTTTTTAATTCTGTGGAATTCTGACGTATGACTTTTTAATGTTTCTGATGTCACAAACCTTTTCACATACAATTTTTTTTTCATTAAATTAAATAAAAAGACGGTATAAGGTGATAGTTGATGTCATCTATATTTATGACTTGAAATTAGTATTTTATTATTTTAAAGTAAAATTCAATTTTAAATGGGCAATTTGATGGTTGAAAATGCTACTATATTTATTACCTAACTTTTACTTTAGTTTATTTGCATGATAGCATTGTGATCATCATTCGCATTATTTATATTATCTGTAAAAGTATCATGAACATTTTTGTAAACAGTATAAATAGTTTTTATCTTCTACATAATATTTTTTTTTGAGTTTATAAACTTAAAACTTAAGTAATTGAAATTTTGTTAATTCTCAGATAACAACGAAAGTATAAATTTAAAAATTTACAAGTGATAATTATTGCATTTCTGCAGAATGCTATAAATTCTGAACTTAAGCCAGTGTCAATTCTTAGAACCCAATAAATGCTTTTATGGAAAGTGTTTTGTCTATGGAAAATTAAGGAACGTCAGGTGAATGTCAAAATTAAAAATTCAAATTCGAGTATAGGTATTATATAGAATATCTTTATATAGATTGTTGGTGACATGTATGAAACAAGTATTGAGTAGTGTTGTTGATTTAATACATTGAATCATGATTTACCTAATAGTGTTTTTGAAGGTACTAGCACAAAATATATATTTAGTAAGAGAATTTAATTGATTCCGTTAGAACATATTTATTTACATTATTTTGACACAAATATTATTTTATTTATTAAAAATAGGAATATTAGTCATGTATATTTTAAACTAGAGGACGCCCGCGGTTTCACCCGCGTAGTTCTCGTTCCCGTGGGAATTTCGGTATAAAATGTAGCCTATGTGTTATTCTGATATGTAACCTATATTATTGTGAAGTTTCATCAAAATCCATTCAGTAGTTTTTGCGTGAAAAAGTAACAAACATCCATACAAACTTTCCCCTTTATAATATTAGTAAGGATAAGACCAATATCCCATGGAGAGGGCATGAAAATAGACCCTTTGGTGGGCATCAAGACCTAGACTTTTTAGATTGGAGTTTAGCCCGATTTTTATTACAACGAATCTCTGGTCAGATGAAACTAAGCCTAGTATATTAAGCAGGCATAATAAGTTAAAATATTTAGTTTTTGTTGACTGCTCAATTATTTTTGTAACCAATTTTAATTTATGTCTATGTTCTATACTGTTTTTATATGAATAAATTTAATTTAGGAATTAAAAAAAAGAAATAGTCATATTTTATTTTAATTTCTTTTGTATTTAGTATATTTTGCTTGTTAGAAGAAAAATAATAATAGAAACTTTATTGTTATAAAAAAAATTAAGTTTTTTAATATAATATTCCAGGCGGGAGTGTCTGTTCATCGCCAGATCTGGACGGCTCAAAGCTTGGCACTTCACCACAGATAAATCGATTCCTAGCCCGCGAACCTCCTGATGGTTGTGAAAAGGTGAGAAAGAAACATTTGAGTTTCACACGAAGCTTCTGCCGCTGGGAGTGATGTCCCCCCATAGTCTGTCGAGTGATCCCACGAGCATAATAAAATATTTTTTTTTAAATTCATTATAAACTACCGGGACGCCGCTGCTATGAAAATAGTGTAATGCAATTTTCCAAGAAGACAAAAACAAATTATCGCGAGTATTTTCCACATTATTATAATAGAAAAGGCTGAAACTAACATCACTGTCGAAGTATGCTTGACTAGCTTCGTTTTGTCTCAAATTAATAAACCAGCGTGTTCAATGAAAGCTCCCAGAGGGCTTAAATTTCTCCGACTTTTCCAACAATTATCGTCATATTTCATCCAATTTACATGAAACCTTAACAAATTATATATTAAAACCATTCAGTCAGGAACCATTTTATCTATTGTCGAAAACCGCATGACACTTGACGGTCCGTTCAGTATTTTAACCCATGTTACGTAAAGTGTACGGTTATTACGTCACATCACGTATATTTTGCCATACACTATTTTGGCGTCTGTTAGTATAATATATATTTGTACTGTTATTATTATTCAACAATTTGAACCGTCCTCTCGTTGGCAGGTAAACCTGAAAGCGGGCGACGGCGCGTACGTAGAGCCGATGGTGATGAAACCAACGGTGCCCGCGTTCACGCTGCGGCCATCGCTCGGCTCCGCGTTCCAGCCGCTGCAGCCCGTGCCCGCATCGCCGCACGCGCCGCACGCGCCGCACGCGTCGCCGCTCGCGACGCACGCGCTGCCGCACCCCGCGCCGCACCCCGCGCCGCACGCCTCGCCGCACTGACGAGACGAGCGCCGGGGGGCCGATGTCACTCGACGACGCAATAGGGTATTTGACATTTTCTTACAATGTTTCAGATGTTAAGTTCATAACCTTTAGTAGCGCTATTTTGGGACGATGTTTTTAAACTAGACAGTGCAAGACAGGCTAGAGTGTTCGGTGAAGTTCTGTTGAGTCTAAAAAACATTGTTACTGAATATCGCTAAGTTCGTCATCACGAAAGTTGAATTTGTTGTCAATGTTGCTGACCGTGTGAATTTTTGAACACGCGATAAAACCAGCCCTCTTTCAACTTTCGTGACGCGAATTTAATAAAACCATTTATTTAGTATTATTCCTCTATATTAAGTATTCCTGAAAATACACGCCACGACAGTTGTTAAACGGTCAAACCGCCATTATAGACTAACCATAATCAATATTTAATAATTTAACTTGAGGGAAAGCGAAACTACGACGCATTACTATCACATCAGCCTATATGTATTTGTACACTGCCTATGTTGTATTGCTAGGCTTCGAGCTTTGACTAACAGTCAAATAACTATCAAGCGTTAATGATAATAATTACTTCAGCTTAACATGGTCTTTGAACCGACACCACCAGCTGGTTAACTCCTGATGCTACTGGAAATTTAATGAAATAATACTCGATATTTCCTAACCTGGCTCAGAACTCGAACCCAGGATCTCTTGACCTAAATACGTATAGGCTCTGGAGCAATGGGGCAGCTATGATCAACTATACGCCGAATAAAATAGATTGGCAACAAAGGGCGTTGAACTCTCGACAGTTGTTAGACAAACTACTATATATCTCTCTTGCCTATGATTTGCAATCCTCTTCGTGAGTCTCATTTCCAAATCAAGTTTCGCCGGTCATAGCCAACCGACGTTGGGACGTATCGAGGGTTCAACGCCCTTTATTGCCAATCTATATGGTTTGAAGTGTATACGTCGGCGTAACTTATAAAAGTTGTAACACTGCACCAACCATGCCAATATAAATACATTATCGTTGCCTAACTGTCGGGGTGCGTACTCATTCAAACATTAATTTTGTTCTGTTCTGTCAATTTCATCTCCATATATTTTAATCCCTGTAATTTTGAAAATGTCAAATACCCTATTGTAATATAAAAGTCGGTAGACATTGATACTGGTCACACTGGACCCATAAACATCACATTTGACCCCCGATTTGTAACAGATCACAAAAGGAAATTAAACACTGATTGGACACAAAATTTATGTACAGACAAAAATCCATCCACTTTTATAATAGACACAGAAAATTCACAATATCGTATATCATAAAATATCTGTATTACTTATGTATTTATAGATAAATGTGTAGAGACATCGAACAGCTCTTTGAGTTTATTTGAAAAGAATCCAACTTAATCTTGTGTGAAAACCAACTTATATTGAATATTCATTCGGTTTCATTGGGAATCATCGGAAATAAAATATAAATGTTCATATCTCTGCAGAGAGAACATATTTGCGATTTTTGATTTTGGTGTATACCTACGAATAAAGAAACGGAGTAATTAAAACTTACTTACGACCTCTGAGTTTTAATTTATCTATATGTCTTATTTTATGACAACCTCCGTGGCGCAGTGGTATGCGCGGTGGATTTATAAGACGGAGGTCCTGGGTTCGATTCCCGGCGGGGCAGATTGAGATTTTTCTTAATTTGTCTTGGTCTGGCTGGTGGGAGGCTTTCGCCGTGGCTAGTTACCACCCTACCGACAAAGACGTACCGCCAAGCGATTTAGCGTTCCGGTACGATGTCGTGTAGAAACCGAAAGGGGTGTGGATTTTCGTCCCTCGTAACAAGTTAGCCCGCTTCCATCTTAGACTGCATCATCACATAACATCAGGTGTGATAGCAGTCAAGGGCCAACTTGTAGTTGATAAAAAAAAAAAAATTTCTTATTGAGAAAATATACAATAAGGAACTTAAGCTAACTTATACTTATAACTATACAAATCATGCTCACATGGAATGGTGGCAAGAATACTTGATTCATTTCTGCGTTGGATAGCCAGGCTAATCCTTTGCGCAAAAATCGAGCCAGCCCTTCTGTCACCAATTGAGGCATGATTAAGTCCGTTGAACCCTCGAAAGTTACTAAAAGCAAAGGCGTAGACAAACTACTATTTGTCTCTTTATGTATGTATTTGTAATTCACTGCGTGAGTCTCGCTCTGTTAATACATTTAAGTTTTGTCGGTTGGCAATGTTGCCAAATAATTATAATTATACACTCATTTATTTATTTACAATTATTTTTAAAATTTTTAACAATGCTTATAGAATTATAAAAATAAAACACTATTAAAAATTTATAAACAAATTCATTCCGCCTGCTGCGGGGCCCGGGGGTCCAAGCAACCGGTGGTCAGGGCTCCAGAGTGAGGAACCTCCTCACAATACGCGCCGTTTCAAGAATTACTGCCTTCTGTATCCGACCCTTGATCCAACAATTAAGCGAAAGCTTTTTAAGATGTTCGTCAAAGCTTTTCGCTATAAGACCGTTGACTGAAACGACTATAGGAACAATCATTGTTGAATCAACAAATTGAAACTTTTTATTAAGGTGTGAGAATCGCACAGTGGATTACAAATACATAGGTAAGAGAGAGATAAATAGTAGTTTGTCTGCTGCTCTTAACAATTTTCGAAGGTTCAACGCCCTTCATTGCAAATCTTTATGGTTCGGTCTATAGCATATAATCTATAAAAAATGCATTTTGATGCCTACTGACAGACAGACAACATCAGAAAAATTGCTATCGAATGGTATTATTGTTGATATGAACGAGCGTGTTAAGAGAAAAGAGGAGCAGTTAAGGCTAAATACTATGAATATTTTATTGCCTGTAAGCCTCGTATATTTCGTTATTCGTAGGTATACCCAATATAAATTAATTTAATTAAAACAATCGAGAGTTCTTGTACAAAGCGTGTTTTGCTCATGCTTTTAAGTCAACTGTTTAAATAAACATGCAGTACTACCACTCTTATAGCTTATATCAACACCTAAAGTGGTCAATATAAAAGTGGTATTACTGTCTTTAATATGATCTGCCCAATTTCTTCAATCAAATTTTGATTACAATATAAAAGGAGAGAATATTGAATAAAATATCTAATATTCATTTTAATATTGTATTGAAAATTATATTTATAAAGATTAAAAAAGGACCTGATAATTGACAGTGGCATAGACAAGCATAATGTTTAAATATTTGTTGCCAGATAAAAATACTTTAAATACAACTGACATCAATAGACAAAGTGTAATTGTTAAATCTAGCATGTATGTGTAAGTTCATCTTTAAAATTAAATCCAACTTGCGTCTACAAAGAATGGCACAAATATTTGATCAAACTCATGTTAACATAAATATTTCTCGGAGACCCTTATAACAATTAGTTAGTAAAGCGTAATAAATAATATTTGTTCTTAATTTTTACTAAACGAGGCAGAAACCTTGTGACAGTACTTTGGTTTATAGTGAAGTTCAAAAATTTTATAGAATTTATGAGAGTTTAAAAGAATAAAAATACTATGTTCAATGTTCATAGTATAGAAATAAAAATGTATTCAAACGTCTATACTTCGACTATAACCTTACATAAAATTAAATGTTTTCGTTAGATCTAACTTTAGTGATACTTCGCTCGAAATGCGAGGAAATTTAGTAAATAAAATTTAACACATTGTATGTACAAAATAATTTTCATCAACATAATAATATTTATGTAATTTGTGGAGAAACGATGTTAAAGAAATTCAATTATATGTACTAAAATTTTATAAAACTCATGGTTAATAATAACAGTTTTTTTAGTACTATCAAAAATTTAAATTGTAGCGACAATAATGAATTGTATATAAGTTAAATTGTGTATTTGAATACATAAATAACATGAGTTCATAATATTAATAATTTCAAAATAATAAAACCATGCTCTAGAATTTTAATGAATTCTTTAATTTAATAGCGATTTTATTTGCAAATAAACCAAAGTAATAAGTCACTACATTGAATTCAATTATCTTTGCAATGTGACCTCTATTATTTTGTATTTAGATTTTTCTTTCGTATGATGGATAAGAACTCCGCAAAAATATCAATGATACATGGATATAATATAATATCGGCCCATAACCTAAGAATCATCGTAACTGACAAAAATCTAATTTTACAAGAGGTTTTAGTACGTTTACCGATTTTATCGCAAATGAAAAATGTTGATGTACTAAGTCAGTCGTCAATACAAGTAGGGTCGCTTACGATACAATGTACTGTCGGAAAAACCGTTGTATTCACGATAAACTAATCTGTGGCATATCTAATATATAAAATTTCCCTGTCACAATGTTAGTTACCGTACTCCTTCGAAACGGCTTTACCGATATTTATCAAATTTTGTATGTGTATGCTGCAGGTCTGAGAATCGGCTACTATCTAATTTTCATCTAAATTTTTTTTTAAATTTTAATGCAAAACAACGTTTGCTGGGTCAGCTAGTAATAGAATAAAAGGGGTTTTGTTGCAATAAATGAGATGGGTCGATACGTTACCGTTGGAAAATGTTACTCGTTCTAAAATTGTTGCTTACAATAGTTGTCGCTTACGATAATTCGGCGGTTATGGTTCGATAAGTGAAATATTACTTACGATAAAACTCATGTAACTTTGCAAGTACTGGGATTTAAACTATGCACTTTGCAATCTTAAGTCATAGAAATTCGGACTCCATTTGATGTTTTAATTGGACCTTACCTCATCCCATAATCTACCTATATATGTTTTTAATGTAAATTGACTTAAAAATATTTTATGTGTTTAAAATATTAAATAAATAGTTTTTGTGTTATAAGTATACAGTTTTACTTTACAGATTAGAGAGGCATACTGAAGTGCATTGTTTAAATCGTATTGCAGTACTTATTATTAAACGTCAATATTTTAAACTGAAATATGGAATTTCATGCAACAATGTTATATTACAGTTGTCTTACTTAATGCAACGTTATATAGCAGTGTTTACATAAATGGATGTTAAATGAAATGTTACCTAAAAACTACGAATAGACATGGAGAGACTGGGTTACAATTTTGATCTCAAATATTGTTTAAATCTTGTATATAAACTGCAGTATCTCCGAGTATTAATAATTGTTTTTACATTCAAGTTATGAAGTTGGCTGACTGGAATCCGAATGTAATTTTTTTTATATTTGGTGATAAATAAACATGGACCAAAATTCTCATGGGCTAGAGTATCAGAGATGCGATGAAAGCGGTGGGCTCGAGGTATGCTGTTTTTCTAATGAAGATAGCTTTAAATTAAAGGGATTTGACAAGAAAACGTGGAAGATGATAGACTGATTTTTTAAATCTTTACTCATGCTTTGGTACAGGTATCTTGACAATGATTATATAATAAATATAAATATATATATTATATATACTCGAGAGCATGCGCGCCATTTTCTTTCAAGCTTGGTGTTAGGCGTGTTACACACGAAGGCTGGCATGATGCCGATCTGCGTGTGTGTGACACGCCTAAGCGTGAACACTTATGCCAACACAAGATATGTAATAAATGAAGTTTTTGCTTGTATAGTAAGAGTATATATATACAGTACAGTGTTGTTGACATTTGGTTGGGGAATGCGTCGGTCAGGTATCTGTACTGGGAGCAATGCAACGGATAGACACGGTACTCGTTATATATCATTGGATAGGAAAGTATGGACCATGCCAATTGGATCTCTCATTTTGGCCAAAACGCATTTCTATCATCGAGACTGATAATGTAGAATGTTGAAAACATAGTTAGATCTGTTCTATTATTTTTTAAAGTTTTGTAAATTTCGACGGCAAAGTATATATATTTTTGGGACGGCTCACCTTTGGAATATAGAGTATTTTAAATCTTGTCATTGCTCAAATCAAAATTTTTATTAGGAGCCACACTTATGATATAATATGCCGAATTTGAAATGTGAAACATTGTGATTGTAATTTCCAAGTTGCTGATATCTATATTATGTGTATTATAATTTTATATAATTATGTGTATGGATTATTATTTAATAAATGAATGTGATATGTAAGTGAATATAGGTCGTAACTTGACAACTTGGGGCACTGAGCCGCTGGCGTGTCTGTCTAGTGCAGCGCATACACATTCAAGAGTATGATCAAACAGACTGCTCGAAACAGTTCTATCAAATTGACATGATCTGAGAAGCGACTGCACACCCTCGTGCAGACTTGAAGCAGAGAGAGAATGTTATGTTTCTTTACAATGTCTACAGACGACGTCTTAACAATAGTCAGTTTAGTGTATGCTTTGAAGGGCATGAAAAGAAAAAAAAATCGTACTATATAGTGTAAAAAGTGTGGCTCATGATGTTGAAATACCAAAAAATCGTATTTCTTCGTGCCATTTGATTTATTTGATCAAATTTTCACACAAATCTTCATGCCAATTTGATAAAACTGTTTGAAGCAGCCTGTTTGATTAAATTACTTGATTGTCTATGGTCTGCATATCGTATTGGTAAGTCGGCACAGAGCAGGCAGTGGCGGGAGTTGTGAAGTGTTACCGAAGGTGCTGCGGAGTGATTTAGTGTAAGGTTTGAGCTGGCTTTGTGTCACGGGACGGTGTTGAATATCTTTTGGACTCGAGGTAACTTGATGGCAGTTTTTTTTATTTTATCATTGTATGTGACGATCGATAAGAGTTTTGACTATGTACAAATAATTTCATATATGTATTATATATTTTTTTCATAAAGAACATGTATGTAGATACATTAAAAATTTATTCGGTAGTATTATATGAAACCAATAAAAGTCATCTATGATTTCACAATCATTAGTAGTAAATATTGTAATGATATAATAGTAATATACGCTGCGCAAAAAAAAACTAAAGAAATTCATTTTAATATGGAAATACAAAGCCGAGCCAGTATTTAAAAACCGGATTACTGTGTAGATTTCTCTCATAAGTGCAATATCTAGCTGTAATGTTGACAAATATTAGCGAACCGTATATATGTCGTATGTCGTCTCCTCCGAACGGACTCTATCGTTTAGTTGCACACATGTATGCGTTACGCACACGTACATGCTTTGTTCATTGACGTCACAGTGGTCGGTCTAAGCTGTTAAAACTAAATATTTTTCAAGGGAAAGTAAATAGTATTTTTTGTAAATGTTATTTAAGCTATCCATGAATTGAATCACACAAAGTTTATAATCTACCTACGAATCTTATATCTTCGAGCAATTAATTTTTAAGATTAAAATTTAAATATTGTTTTATTAGTTTTTTCATACAATGAAATACTGACGCAGCAACAAGCGTAAGTAGTAAAACTACTTAACAACAAATATCGTTGCTATGTAATTCTTTTTTAAATATAAAATACCGAGCACAGCTCGATCAACCAGGTGCTTTTTATTAATATTAGGAACTTGTTGCATCTATTTCACCCAACTCTTTTTTCTTCGCTGGGAAATGCTTTTACGCACCCTCCCCGGAAAGCCCATAGCCCCGGCCACAGCTGCGCCGTTTCCGGGGGGTATGTGGGACTCCCTGGCTGAGAAGCAGCCGAATTACCCACTAAAACCCAGTGATGTTTCTGCGCGTCGCCTGGTATCTGGGTCCCGGGAGCATCATTAATCGTCCCTCAACTGGGGTATCGATGGATTCCCTAAAATCCGTTTGGGGCGCATCAGGGACATGCAGTGAGCTCCCACACCCTAGGAAGAGTCTCAATAGGCGATGGGTGCCCCAAACCCATTGCCCAGAGCACTTCGTTAAGGAGGCAGGCGACGATCGAGTGCACAACGTCTGCATCCCTTTTCAGACAACCCTGATATATCTTCGTCAATATCCAAACGAATTTTTACTGACATGTTTGGCAACAGATCTTTGTGAATGTTTTTTGTTACCAGTTATGGATATTAAAAATTAGATTTTTAAATGTCACACCACCCACAGTTCGTTACTCCCATTTAATTATCAAGTGACTTATTTTATGGATAGCCCCTACGTAGAAATAAAAAATATTCCATTGAAACATTCAGTGAATAATTTGTAACTTGTTGTAACTATGTGTTAGTATATAAAGTCTGTACGTTTGCGTAGCTCCGTAAACAATTGTACAGTTTTTGTAATCATCGTAAGCTTTATATTCGCATCGCTTCCTGTTAGCTTCCGTGATGTTAATAGATACCCACGTGGTACCCAAAACAATATGCTTTAGTAACGTACGACTTCGATATATTAGATTTATGTCACAGGTCCAGGTTGTACTTTAGGATTTATCTTTTCCAATGTCGTTACCTAATTTAAGATTTAGTAAATTTAGGTGACCCTAAACATTAGCTGTTAATAAATGTGTGCTATACAACGGTACCCATACCGATTAATTTTATGTAAGAGCTGTCTGCGTAGAGTTGTTTCCAAGTACCATTAAAATTTAAACATATTGTACGAGCCTAAGTAATAGATGGAACCTACCTTTTCAAACATTCACACATAGTTCTTTTCAAGAACCTATTGGTGTTGTGTTACAGAACTCTTAACTAAGATATTCAAGTTTATTTTTACAATCTTGGAATACATGTTTTGTAAACCATTTTCTAAAATGAAACAACTCTGTGCAGAATCATTAACGTTTTTTAAAGTACATAAAGATATTTTTGTATGTTCAGGGTAGGCGTTGTGCGAGATGGTGTAACATAAAGAATAAAATTTGCTAGAACCTTAGATTTGATAGTTCTTTTATAGATGGTTAATATTATTTTAAAGTTTGCTTTTAGATGATTAATAAGTTTGTAATTTTTATTACTACGATATTAGATTAAATACTAACATAAAACTAAACCAAAAGTGCCCATTGAGATAAGTTTATAAACGAGCAAGCCTTTTGTTCAGCATTTTGTTAAAGAATAATGTTTAGGCGACTTTAAAAATTAGTAATTAAGGAAATTATGCGAGGATTGTTGAGTTTTAGTTTTCTAAAATTGTTGAGGTTTATTGAAAAAAAATTCTTTTATTTTTTTACGCACAATGTTCAACAGAAGGCTTGTTTTTAGAGGCATTAATTAACATCAATAATAATAGTATCGAGTTTAAGTAATGATAAGAATGGTTTATTATAGTTTTGTTTCAAAGAAGAAATTCTAATTACTATTTTTGTTTCCAATATTTTATCACTTTTACCTGTTTTCATTGTAATGTATCTTGCTGTATTGCAGACATATCCAATATACAGACTGATTTAAAATACTCGTTTTTTATTTATTCATTTTCCTCTCGTCGGCTTTAGATCACCTGCAAGCCTAGGCTTACTATCAGGCGTGAATTCAGTCAAGCGCTAGCTTATAACATTAAAAAAAATATTATTGTAGATTCTCAAGGGTCTTTCAAACTCTGCTGTCACACCTACAGAAGAAAACCGCCTAGCTGCAACCATTAGGGCCTACGCTAAAACAGGCGCGGTCGCCCGCGCGCGGTTGTATAATGAATAAAAATTTTTAACAAAAAATAGAACCGACTCACGCACTAAAAAGTAAAAAATAACTGTGTCATTTAGTTGCTTTAATTTACTTAAGCATATCTATGAAGTCGGTACCAGCCAAGTTTAAGGAACATTTATTTTACGTAGTAAAGCAGTTTGTGGGTTCTAGGTAACGTCCTTGAAAGTAGACCTTGGCTGGTACCGACTCCTAGATATGCTTAAGTAAATTAAAGCAACTAAATGACACAGTTATTTTTTACTTTTTAGTGCGTGAGTCGGTTCTATTTTTTGTTAAAAATTTTTATTTCTTACTTTTTAGTGATTTATCGCCACGTAGCGTACTCGTACTATACTGTCATAGTATATTATATAGCACTAGTAGCCTAAAAGCTACCGATACCGAGTCAAAAACCGAAATCGCTGTAAGCGTGCCTCCAAAATTTAAAGAGTTCCTTCAATTTCCCCAGGATATCATCAGCAGATCCTAACATGAGGACAATGGGACCACCTTGGATGTATGCCCTTTCTAATAAAAAAAGAATTATCAAAATCGGACAACACTGTAAAAAGTTATGCGTGGTCATACATATAAAAAAAAAAAAAAAAAATATACGTGTCGAATTGAGAACCTCCTCCGTTTTTTTTCGTCGGTTAAAAATAGTATGGACAGCGCGACGGAGCGCGGGCGCGGGTGGCGGATTCGCAACCGCGCGGCGGGCGGCGGGTACACGGCGCGGGCGGCCGCGACAGGCACACGCGAGCGGGTTTGTTTCTACAAATCAGTCGAGCGCCGCTAGATGCTACGGTCAAATAAATATTTGTTGATTTTATTGAATAAAATTATACTAGCAGCGCTAACTGAGACGGGCGCACGCGACGGGTGCCCGCGCGCGGTTTTGTGGCCCGCGGCGGTCGCCCGCCGCGGGCGACCGCGAGCGTGCAACCGCGTCAGTTTTAGCGTAGGCCCTTAGTGCCAACCAGCTGTTTACTTGAGTGGCAACCACAATCTGGTGTGGAACCACTAAAGGCAAACAGCCTACTGGACCATTCTGACCTTAATGTAGTTTAAGGGCCATACTTTGTGACCTATCCTCTCGACTTTCAATAACACCTTTAGCTTTTGCTACCTAAAAGCTAAAACCTTTTCCTGGGCTTTTCCTACACTTGGCCATGAGGTTGGCTTGTTGTGCATAAGTTAAAATCTTTAAAAATCTACAGTCAAGAATAAACTTAAACAAAGGACTGGTATTTCCCCATTTCCATGACTCAACTTTAATATATTACACAAAATAGTGAATACCACTGACTTACACTCTTCCACAATACCACTATAAACTATGTTAAATAGATGTCAAGTGTTGATTGACTTTCTGTTATTACTATATGAATCATTTCAGTTCAGAAGTGATCTATCTACTCATATGTGGATGAAAGCAATAGACACAGCTAGAATTGTATAAAATACATACCACAACACTTGGTTTGTAATGTTTAGAATTTATACCTGTAATGGTAATCTGGTAAAACTTTAGGTACATAAAACAAACTTGTTCAGTGGAATCATGTTTTATTTGCCTTATAAAATAATCATACATGTAAAATTGTTATACTAGTACTGGATACTGCGCTTAGTCTGTATGTCGTCTAACAGTATTCTGAGCTCTTCATCTTCAAACCTGCCCTCTAGTGATGGAATCAATGCTTTAGCTTCTTCAGGTGTCTCAGGACATAAGTTTGCTAAGCTGGCAATTTCAAATTTATGTAACTTCTTTGATTGGAGAAGGCTGAAATTGAAAATTATAAAAATCTGTAAACTGTTATAAAATCACAATTATTATTTACATACCACTCTTGTTTCTATTGGGAGCACAATCTCTTATAAAATAGCTTGGATGCAGTCAAAAAATTTCAAATTATTTTTGAATAATCGTTTTTCAATAAATTGTCTCATCTCAAGTTTAGTTCCACAAATGTTAATGTACTTTTACTATTAGTTTAGTAATTGTAGATTGCCTATATATAAAATTTTAATTAATTTTATATATAGTTTTGTAGCACTAGAGCTTTTTGTGACAGAGCTTTTTTAGGAAAGTAATACTACCTATATCCTCCTTAAAACCATTTACTCATGTTTTGGCCTTTTCCTTTGTTTGATGTGAAGCAAAATGTTATTTACAATGAGCTGAAAAGTGCATGTTACAGGAGACTGCTATTGACTTAAATTGATGCTTTTAGGTCAACCATTAAAAGAAAAATGTCCGTTATTTAAGCAGAAACAAAAAGTGATTTTGTTACATGACGCTAGGCCAAATGATCTAAACTAATTATATTAGAAACTACTTGGAATCACTGAAATTTACTGGATACAACTTCTGATTATTAGTTTGCTGAATTGGAATTTCTATACAGTCAGATACATGAAAAATAGTATTGCCTACAGATGGACACTATTTTCAGTGAAATGTTATTTTATATTTAAAATAAAGTATTTTTTGTCAAAAAAAATATGATAAGAACTTATTCAAGTCCTTTGTATATGATTCTTACAGCGTAACTAATTAAATTTATTTGTAGTAAACTTTGTAAATTTTGCCTTTCTATACATTTCAGATCTACCATTTTGTACCATAAAAAACATAGTTACTCACTTTCTAATAGCTGTAATAGTTTCTTGGTTTTTAAACTTTTTGAACATGTTTGTGTATGTTAGGGTCTTCATAAACACTTCAGAGAATTCTTGCTCTTCCTCTGCAGATTCGTTCTGTGCTTTTCTGTGCTCTAATAACATGTCGACTTCTGATATGAGTAAAGTTTCAGCGTTTTCGAACTCTGTATAAAAAAACCATTCTTTAAATAAAAACTTCAAAATATAACCTCTAACATGTACTATAACAATTTTACAAAAAGTATACCTTTAGGGAATTGCAAATCTGCAGCATCTTCTTCCACAACGTCTTGAATGGGCCCAGACATTATTAATTTTAAGTATATTTACTTCTTACTTTTCACTTCCAGTAAGTAAACAATGAATCAAATTAGATATTCGATGAGAATACTAAGATCAAAATTTAATTGAGCGCCAGCAGTAAGTTTTATTCCTATTCTTGAATAGTACCATGGGAGACTATTTTGCTAAGCACTGACAACAGAATTCGGTTATGTTTTTGTGTATTTCATTTAAAATTTTTTTTTTGTTCATTAAACAGTAAACACTAAAGTTAGCAAGTGAAGGTGCGAGTGTCAGACGTCAGTGGCAGATGTCAGTTAATCACTCATAATCAGTTTGACGTGTAAGAGATTGCCGATGCTGCAATCGAATTTTAATTATACCGAGTAACAATTCTTGGTAAAAACTATCGATTAAAATTGGACTAAAAGTTAATGCTTATACCACCAAAAAGATGCAATTTACATTAATCCCATTTGTAAATATTTGCATTGCATTGCATTGGAGTATACCCACCACGTATAAGCTTAAGAATAGGCTGATAATGATGGTGAGGGTCTGAGAATCGTTATCGTTTTCAAAAATTCAATTCAAACATTGTCAATCTCTAGTATGTCAAAATAATGTCACCTGCCAGCTGTAGAAGAGAAATCACAGACAGCAAACAATTCACTATTTTAAACGTAGACAGAGAGTTCTCCCTCTACGATTTTAAACAATTTCAAAAAAAGGAGTTTTTGATATAGACATAGAGGAGGCAAATGCAAATTGATGTTTGCGTCGAGATTGAATGTGATTAAGCATGGCTGCATGCCTTACAATCAAATTGAAAACTTGAATAAATATACTAAAGACATGGCTCTACGGTGTTATACCTTTGCCTTTTCCCATCGGGAAAGAATCAAGCAAAAAAAAAAAATGATGTTTGCGTTGAGGTTATAAAATAAAATAAAATTACTTATATTTATGTTACTATAGGTAATTGTTTTTGTGTAACATTCATACATTTTTATTCAATACTTTTATTATTTATTGCTTAGTAGAAAAATTTGGTTGTCATACGAAATGTCTAGAACTCCTTCAAAAAGTGTGCAAAATTTGAATTACCAATTTAGCTTGAAAGGTAAATAAACTCAAATTGTCCAAAATTACGATTTATAAGTATGCATTTGCAAAATTCCATTTTTAATTTTTGTTTTAGAAATCACTAGTCCAAATAAGGATAGCCCTGGGATTTCGAAGACTGTTTATACACACCTGACAAATCTCCATCGTCTTTTAAACGATTGGTCAACTATCAGGAGTAAAGGAGTTCAAATTTGTAAAAGTTTATCAGCTTTAAAATTGCATGAATGCGAAGATGACTACTATCCATCTCAAACTAAACCACTCACCGAAAGTTTGTTGCAATCATGTGATGCTTTGAAGGATATAGTTGATGGTAAATTTAATATTTATGAATTGTTATAAAACTGCTTTGCTGGTCCAGTCACTTATTTGAACTCCAAGAATAACTTTACTGCTTGAAATTGATGTTTGAATTTAGGAGATACTTAGTATTATTAGAGATTCTTAATATTTCTGTGATGTTTCAATATTTGGGAGTTAGTGTCATAATGTTTGATTCTGTTACAATTGCTATTGAATGTGAATGTTATTGATTCTAACTATACATTTTTATTAAAGAAATTGATTTTATTTTACAGGAGTTGAAATAATAAATAGTCAAATGAATGCTCTACAGCAATTACAGTCCAGTGATGAAGCTATCATAAACACTTGGTCAGTCAGTGAAATATCTTCAAATGTTGGTATCATATGTGATGCCTTACGAAAAGAACTTAGATTAAAACAAGTTATTACAGGTATACCATATTACCAAATTATTTATTTTATAATGGTAGAATTTACTGTCAGAGAGATGAATATCTTTGCATTCCATGGATTCACCGTGCAAGTGCCGGGTCCATCACGTGGCTGAAAGAGAAACTCCAAACAGAGCCCGAGACTTGTGACACAGGTGTAGGTTTAAGTGACGCGCGTCAACACTCACCTCCTCTGTTCAAGTTATTCTCCCTGCCCAGCCAAATTCGGAAGGACCCTACTAAAGCAGCTTTGGACACTCGTTCCAATATGGAGCTTACTGCACTTCTAGTAAGGCCAAGGTCTTTTAGCAGGTTATAGAGAGACTTCGCTGGTATACCCCTCGCACCCACTTCTACCGCGTATAAACTAACTACATAGCCATTTTTGGTTAGTTCATTAGTAAGGTCATAATATTTATTCACTTTGAATACATGGTCTTTAGGGATGTTTGTTTCCCATGGCACTGTAATTCAACAAGTACTATACGTTTGATTTGTTTGGAAAAAAGAAATATGTCCAGTCTTGATGTCGAAATAGCTAAGTCTTCCGGGATTTTATAGTGCTTTTCATACAGCAGTCATCCTCATCTTGTTTAAGAAAAGATTTTATTATGTATTGGTCTTCCTTCTTCTGTCTTGCACCCAACCCGGTTCTATTTACCTGAGCCCCTGCCATAAATTGTTTGTAAAATTGAAGAAAGAAAAACTCCGAATCATTCTGTGCCCCAAACCAGGATTCTAATCCAAGACCTCATGATCAAAGGCACATATGTATGCCCATGTTATCATCATCGTTATCAGTCTATTCTAACACCAGGTCTCGTTCCCAATAGGGCCTCCATTGTGTTGGGGATATGGACCACCATTCTGCTCCAGTGTGGATTAGTTCCCAACAAAACCATCACAACCATTTAATAATAACTATTAAATAAATCATTTAATAATAACTATTAAATAAGGTCCCCAATCATCAAGGACTCATGTGGTTTTCACTAATCAATAGAGTGATTCCTGAGGAAGATAGTATATCATTTATTAAGGTTTAAGTTATAAGCTTCCTGAAATATGACAATAATTGATGGAAGAGTTGCAAAAGTTTAAGCTGGCTGGGAGCTTTCATCAAAAATGCTGCTTTATTTATTTGAGATAATACCAAATTATTTATAGTGAGATTGTTCCTTAATGGCTTGTGGATGCAATCTATCTTTTAAGGATAGCCACTAGCGCTAGCAAATAATCTCCATAGACATATGATAACACTGTCCATATTGTTAACATAAATAAACAACCAAAGTATTTCTTGTTGCAGAAAACATTGCACATTGCAGAGACGAAAATTTAATAGAAGTTTATGCCAGTGCGTGGGAGTTTGAAGCATATTTCAACATGGAAGTGAATTCTTATTTGTTTGCTGAAGTTGGTTTAGCAGGAATTACATGATGTTTTATCTATTTTCCTTGTATTTTATTTGGAAAGTAGATTATATGTGTAAACGAGAGATTTTTCCTTTGATAACATTTATTGCTTTTCTTATCTATCCATGTAATACATTTAAATGAGCAATTCTTGTGTATATAAATTAAAAGATCTAGTTAGGTTTCAGTTTTAGAAAATATTTTTTATTAGTGTTATCAGGCAATGAATTTTACCGACACAGCAACACTTAAGCTACTTAACAATAAATGGCATAGTCATATAACTTATATCTAAATATAATCCAAAAAATTGAGCTTTGCTTAGTTTTTTGGATTATATTTAGACAATTCCCGGTCAACCAGGAATGTAGTTTTAATCGAACTGGGCAATTCTTAGACTGGGCTGGACAAGTAGGTAGATACTTTGTTTTCTCTTTAAAGAGGAATAGAAAAGAGTTCGACCTTTATATTTGTACCTATATAAAAATTTCCTTCATGTCACTTACCTTACCTTACATATTCAGCTGGACATGTACAACAGAAATAGTATGCCATCAAACAACTATTTAAATTTTTATTAATTCAACGCTTCGCTCTGCCTACTTTCGTTGTTTTAACTTTCGATGTAATTGGGGCCTTGAACTTTAACCAGTGAGATGTGATATCAACAGGGCATTTGGACGAAGTACTTCGAAGCAACAAGGTCGTATCCATAGCGACCGGCACTAAAACACCATTACTCAGTTTCAAATTTGCTTTCTTTAAATTATACGAATGCTAACACACTGAGTACTATGGTTCCGGCTGTCAAAATATATACGTAAAGATAATTGCTCCCGACAAAAATTCATTTTAAACATAATTATAAGCAGTGAAAAACATAGTGTGTGTTTGCAAAACAGTATTTAAGTGATAATAATACTAAAAAAACATAAAACATCCAGTGAAGTGACGTATTAATAAACATCGAATCACGTTTTAAACTTTATAAATTATAACCTCTTAAGTGTATAACCGCCGCAATTCCGCGCTACGTCGTAATAATAGCAACAGATATTGCTCACATTAGACAAACGCAACTATGGATAAACATATTACTACACTTTTAGATGAGTTGAAGATGGAAATGCAAAGACAAACTGACATAATTATGCAGAGAATGGATGAAAAATTGAACCCTTTAGTCAAAGAAATAAAGGAATTGAAATCCGAAAATCTGAACTTACGCGAAAAAATTAATAATTTAGAGCGCGAAAACCGCAGAAATAATATTATAGCTTTCGGAATCAAAGAAGAGGAGCTATCTAAACACAATCTGATGGAGATGGTCATCAAAATTATAAGTTCAAAAACCAATATGAATATTAGTAACAACGACATTAACAATATATACCGCTTAGGAAAAAAGGACACAGAAAGTGAAAAACCTAGACCTGTTCTCATCTCCCTTTCACATGCTTGGAAAAAAGACCAAATTATGAGGAATAAAAACAAACTGTCTGGTATTCAATTGTCAGATGACTACCCAAAAAATGTACTTATAAAAAGGAAGAGTCTCCAACAGCAACTTATAGAGGAAAGGCAGAAGGGAAAATATGCGGTACTGAAATATGACAAACTCATCATACGAGACAACTTCAAACCAAAAGAGAAACGGAAGCGAGAGCGCTCAGTATCAAGTTCGCCACAAAACTGTACCCAAAACCGCAACACTCAACCTACCAAAACTACTAAAACAAATAGATCGAATGCCTTTGACGTGATGAGAGGAAGAAGCAACTCTTTCACCATCGCCTCCACTTCAAAGCAATTATAGGAACCCGGCAGCCGGATGAACAATGAACAAATGAATATTAACACAACACATAGAAAAACATTCCCCAATCCGGCTGGTCCCCGTGGGGAATCAGACCAAAACCCTCCAGCAAAAATAAAACCACCAAAAATGATCTTAAAAATTGGAACTTATAATGTGAGGACTTTATCATCAACAGAGAAATACATAGAACTTTTGAATGCACTGGAAAATGTCAAATTTGATATATTGGGATTGTCAGAAGTAAGAAAATTAGGATGCAATATAGAGGAACACCTTGAACATATTCTCTGTTACAAAGGAGAGACACCTGGGCTTCATGGAGTTGGGTTTCTTATTGGTAAGAAACACAAGGCCAACATTGTAGAGTTTACTGGCATATCAGAACGGGTGGCCCTGCTACGCATGCAATTTGGAGAATTCCCGATATCTCTCATTCAAGTATATGCACCAACTGAAGAAGCAGATGAGGCTGAAATAAACAAATTCTATGAGGACCTTGAGAGGGCCCATGGCACTCCTGATGGAAACATACTAATATTGGGAGATTTCAATGCCAAGATTGGCCTACCCAAACCCAAAGAAAACCTCATACTAGGCAACTACGGCTATGGCAGACGCAACCAAAGGGGTGAGAGACTAATCCAATATGCCTATGCACACAAGCTATCTATAATGAACACATACTTTAAGAAAAAATTGAGTCGTAGATGGACTTGGATTTCCCCCGATGGTCTAACTAAAAATGAAATCGATTTTATTTTGAGTAATCGACCCAAGTGCATAACAAACATAGAAATCATAAACAAAATAAAGTTTCCATCAGACCATCGATTAGTCAGAGCCTCTCTGATACTGACAACACCATCTCTGTCAAGAAAGACATTCCAAACATTACCAAAACCACCAGAAACTAGCACTGAAAAATCTGAATATCTGAATAACTTGATAAATAATGTTAATACCCACTCTATAAACATAAACACTAGCAAAGATATTCAAACTTGCTATGATGCACTGGAATCAGTAATTAAAGAAAGCCTCAAAATAAATAAAGACTATAAAACAAACAAAATACTTAGCGAATCGACACAAAATCTGATAAAAGAACGATCCAATTTGATCCATAAAGAAAATAAAAACAAAAAAGATAAACTGAAACTTAAAAAATTATTTAAAACAACAAATAAAGCCATAGCAAAAGATTATAAGGACCACAGAAAACATATATTAGAAAAAAACCTAAAGCAATTCCGAAGTACAAAAAGGGGGCTCCAAGATTTAAAGACACACAAGAGCTGGATAACAAAACTAGAATCAGGTCATCAAGTAAAGAGAACAAGGAAAGATATCATGGATTGTGCTACAGAATTCTATAAAGACCTTTATAATTATCAGAATGACACTGCAGAGGAAGCCCGAATCAACGAGAACTCTGGCGAAATACTACAAGCCATTGGTAAAGAAGAAATCCTTAAATATATTTATAAATTAAAGTCTGATAAATGCCCAGGACCTGACCATATAACTAATGAGGCCATAAAGATTGGAGCACCCATACTTACTAATATACTAACAAGATTATTCAACATGGTGATAGAGAAAGGCTGTGTACCTAAACAGTGGGGTAGCTCAAACATTATATTACTATACAAAAAAGGAAACCCCCAAGACATTGGTAACTACAGACCAATAAGTTTGATACCGACCATCTACAAGTTATTCTCATCAATTATACTGAGCCGAATAACACCAATAATTGATCGAAACCAACCAATTGAACAGGCAGGTTTCCGCACAGGTTTCTCAACAATTGATCACATCCATGTTATAGAACAACTTATAGAAAAGTACAAGGAATTTAATAGGCCACTCTACATTGCTTTTGTGGATTATTCTAAAGCATTCGATAGCATTACACACACATCCATATGGCATACTTTGGAAAATAATAAAGTGGACAACAGATACATTCAAATCATCAGGGACCTATATTCCAAAAGCACAAGCAGAATAAAGCTGGAAACTAAAGGCACTATGTTTCCCATTAGACGAGGCCTAAAACAAGGAGACCCCCTCTCCCCGAAGCTATTCATAGCTGTGCTTGAAGGGGTCTTCCAAAATATAAATTGGAAATGCAGGGGCATACAGATAAAAAACAAGCGCTTAACACATCTGAGGTTTGCAGATGACATAGCCCTTTTTAGTGAAACTGCATCATCTCTAGAAAAAATGTTGCAAATCTTAGATGTCGAAAGTAAGAAAGTAGGTCTGAATATGAACCCTAACAAAACAAAGATCATGTCAAACAGCTTACAGAAGCCTATAAAGGTAAACGAAAAAATAATAGAATACGTGGAAAACTATATCTATCTGGGAAAACAAGTGTCTTTTGGCACGTTGAACAAAGAAACAGAAATAGATAGGAGGATAAACATAACCTGGAACAGATACTGGGCACAAAAGGAGATTTTTAAAGGAGAATATAGCACAAAATACAAAAAAATTGTAATGGACACCTGTATATTACCTAGCCTAACTTATGCCTGCCAAACATGGGTATTTGATAACAAAACGAAAGGAAAAGTAAGGTCCTGTCAGAGAGCCATGGAACGCAGTATGCTGAAATTGAAAAGGATTGATAAAGTAAGACATGAAAACATCAGAGAAAGAACCAGAGTTACAGACGCCTTAAAGCATGCCTTGAAACTAAAATGGCAATGGGCGGGACATACGTCACGCTTGAAAGACAACAGGTGGACATTTATTATTACCAAATGGCTAGGTCCACAAGGAAAAAGAAGAGCTGGCAGACCTCAGAAACGCTGGACTGAGGACATTGTCCAAATAGCTGGAAATGATTGGATGGCAAAGGGTCAGGACAGAGAAGTTTGGAAACGGCTGGAGGAGGCCTATACCCTAGAAAGGGATCCATACTTAAAAACTTAAAAATAAAATAAAAAACAACTAACAACACTAACAAACTCATTTAATTAAACATTAAATTACATTAAAATCATTTATATCTTTATTGTACTACTAACTATACTAACAGCTTAGTTAAGGTTTTGTAATGTAAATGTAAGTATGGAATCAAATAAAGGCTTGATTATTATTATTATTATTATTATAACACACTGAGTACTGTAACTAGTAAAAAGTTTTGAAATGTTAGAGTCCTGCGCCTGAAAATTAAAATAACAGAACCCTTGCCATTATTATCACGTGGTTTTCATCATTAGATAGAGTGGTTCCTAAAGATTTTAATAGAGTCATTCGGGGTAACCGAGCGCAGTGGGTAAGTGAGCGCACTGCTTCTATCTCCAGGAAGGGGCACTGGAGGTGAGGAGTTTGTTTTGGTCAATCAGGGGCACCGGTAAGGTGAATTAGTTGCGACATGCCCAAACGCCTTACAACGTGCACTCTGTTAGTAATTGTCAAAAAAGTATTTTTGTTGATTTAATTTCAACTTTTTAGCGTGTCGGAAAACACGAATACTTCTAAAATTGTTATGCGAAGACGGTATGCGACGTTTTAGTTTATGAAGTGCATATTCTCCTGTCTTTTTTAAATCATTATTTAAGGTTAAGTTGAGTGTTTGCAAGTCGGCGGCCATTTGTTTGATATTAGGCATTCTGGGTAAAGTGTGCGCGGATAAGTGTGCGCATGCGCTCACTTACCCGCGCGCTTAAACTAAGAAAAAACCTTTTAAAGTTAGACCTAGCCCAATATTATTCCCCGTTACCTATGTTAAGATAAATATGTTGACCAACAGAAGAATGGATTCAATGCGTAAAGAATAAGGATTGACGGCATGAATTGTGTGTTTCTCAGGAAGGTGATAATAGTATATTTGTTTGTGATTATTCTTCTAATTTGATTTAAAATTCTTCAAATTTTTGAACAATATCATGATATTGTCATTCATATCAACAGGTTTAAAGTTAAAATACTTTGTCTGTAGTGTTGATTGCTTTATTTGTGTACTAGAGATAAGAATATTCATGAAGATTTAATAACAGATAGATCTCCATTGCAAGACTTGTTAATGTTAATGTAATATAATTAATGTTAGATTTTAAGATACTTTTGACTGTGTTTAAATGAAAACTAAATATTTCGTTAAGATGGCTTTACTTTTTTTTGTTTGATGATCCTAGTTTCATTTCAATTTCTTTGTTATATATTGATTATTTATCGAATGCGCTCACTTACCCTATTCTACTTACCCCACAGGGCTGCGTACACTTACCCGCAATACGGGTCAAGTGTCCGCATTCCGACTTACTATCAAAATTTTGATTTTTTTTGTTAACTATGGAACAGGATGTTTTATTTTCTGTTTCAATTTGTAGGCTAATAAACATTCTTTTCGAAACATTTTTTTTATTTTCCAATTTCTGCTTTGGTTCTGCTCTGTGAGCCTGTAAACAGTAAAGTGCGCACACTTGACCCGAATGACTCTATATAGTTTGACAATACGACGGTAATTATGGGAAAAGTCAGAGAAAATTCTTCTATATCTATTTGAGATTAAACGAAACAAAATATTAATTTGTATGAAGTATTGTTTCACTTTATTAACACTACAAAAAGTCTGCGAGACATATGTCTATTTTTAACCGACGAAAAAAAAACGGAGGAGGTTCTCAATTCGACACGTATATTTGTTTTTTTTTTTTTTTTTTTTTTTTTTTTTTTTTTTTTTTTTTTTTTGTGTTCTCATGTTAGGATCTGCTGATGATATCCTGGGGAAATTGAAGGAACTCTTAAAATTTTGGAGGCACGCTTACAGCGATTTCTGTTTTTGACTCGGTACCGGTAGCTTTTTGGCTACAAGTGCCATATAATATAGTATGACAGTATAGTACGAGTACGTTACGTGGCGATAAATCACTAAAAAGTAAGAAATAAAATTTTTTAACAAAAAATAGAACCGACTCAAAATGCACTAAAAAGTAAAAAATAACCGTGTCATTTAGTTGCTTTAATTTACTTAAGCATATCTAGGAGTCGGTGCCAGTCAAGGTTTCTACTTTCAAGAACGTTACCTAGAACCCACAAACTGCTTTACTACGTTAAATAAATGTTCCTTAAACTTGGCTGGCACCGACTTCATAGATATGCTTAATTAAATTAAAGCAACTAAATGACACGGTTATTTTTTACTTTTTAGTGCATTTTGAGTCGGTTCTATTTTTTAACCGACGAAAAAAAACGGAGAAGGTTCTCAATTCGACACGTATATATTTTTTTTTTTTTTTTTTTTTTTTTATGTATGACCACGCATAACTTTTTACAGTGTTGTCCGATTTTGATAATTCTTTTTTTATTAGAAAGGGCATACATCCAAGGTGGTCCCATTGTCCGCTTGTTAGGATCTGCTGATGATATCCTGGGGAAATTGAAGGAACTCTTCAAATTTTGGAGGCACGCTTACAGCGATTTCGGTTTTTGACTCGGTATCGGTAGCTTTTTGGCTACTAGTGCTATATAATATACTATGACAGTATAGTACGAGTACGCTACGTGGCGATAAATCACTAAAAAGTAAGAAATAAAAATTTTTAACAAAAAATAGAACCGACTCCAAACGCACTAAAAAGTAAAAAATAACTGTGTAATTTAGTTGCTTTAATTTACTTAAGCATATCTAGGAGTCGGTGCCAGCCAAGGTTTCTACTTTCAAGGACATTACCTAGAACCCACAAACTGCTTTACTACGTAAAATAAATGTTCCTTAAACTTGGCTGGCACCGACTTCATAGATATGCTTCAGTAAATTAAAGCAACTAAATTACACAGTTATTTTTTACTTTTTAGTGCGTTTGGAGTCGGTTCTATTTTTTGTTAAAAATTTTTATTTAAGGATAACTTATGTACAATATCCATTTTTCCTAAAAAATGGTTTAGGTAATAAATTTTACTTTTTTAATTTTGGTGATTTTGGAAGGTTGCTACATACTATGTACCACGCGAACGTCTACTAGTTGTAAGAAAAGACTGAAGAAGAACGTGGTAAATTGGTCGGGAAGTATATCGATTTAAGATTATAGCAAGTAGGTAAAGTTAAATTTGTCCATCAATGTTTAGTTCCTTCTTACTGAATCAATTCTTATCATCTGTTTTTCTACATAGTATAATTAATTAAAATAAATACTTACTAATTTATTTTTGTACAAAATCGATATTTCACAAGCCGGACTCGCACTTAGCCGATGCTTTTTTACTTTTAGGTACTTAATTCTACTACGTATTAAAATTTTCACATGGCTCGGTAATTATAATAAATCTTGCCTGCAATAATTTTAATTTTTCCTTTATATCTTTTGAATTTTTGTTTAATGTTCCAAGGAGGTATAACTACTTTAGGTTTGTTTCTTAATGAATAAAAAATATCGAGTGTTTTTTGTTTTATATTCCCTTTTTCTTGCATATCAGAGGGCCTCTTCTGCCGCCACTTGACGTTAATGAAAATGACTCGGACCGAAGGCTTAACGTAACTCTCGGTCTCCGAGGGTGTTGTTGCACTCCTGTGTCTTTGACCACCAACATCTCAACTGCAGGCTGCTGCCGAGGAATTCTTGGAATAATGCAAAATATTTCGAACCGAGTATCTCCAGATCTGAAGCCACATTTCACATAGGTTAATCACAGGACCAATGAGAAAGTTTGTTTAGCTTACGACCTACGTACCTACGTTTACTTGAAACTATTTTATAGAAAAAATTTAATCATTTTCAAAAAACGATGTTTCGAAGCTTTCCTGCAAAATATGCGTTCAGAATATATGTAAACTAATTATCCTGAAAATCGTTGACTTAGGTAAATGTGGCAAATACAGAATTTCGTTTTTATAGTCGATTATTATATTAAATATCCACATAGGTACCTACTATACATTCATAGGTATATGTTGGTAATCAAGCGTTATCGACCTTGGCAATAATTATTACGCTAATTTAAATGAATAGCATCGATTTATAGTTTTATAGGTCGGCACTTATAGCTAGGTAGAAAGGTAGTTATAGACAACCGAGTAAGATCTTACGTCATGGTATTTTTAAAGTAACTTACTGTTTTATCTGACTGACCAGCAAAAAAAAAAGCCGCCACTGGATATTAATGATAATATGACCGGATCTGACAGCTTAACGTTGCTCCCGATCTCCGAAGGAACATCATCATCCGTTGCACTCCTGTACCATCAAGTCACTGCGGTGTAACACCACCGATATCCCAACTCCGGGCTGCGGCCGAAGCCGGAATAATGAAAAGGTTTGAACCCAGTATTTCCAGATCTGATGCCACATACGGCATAGGCTAATCACTGAACCACCGAGGAAGTTTGATAAGTTTAATGACGAAATCTAACTCAATAAGTACGAGTACTTACTTACTGTTTTATAAAGTGACCACCAACCGTTCTGCAAAGAAAGTTATTTCTTGTTCGTGGAAGAAAGTAATTTCTACTCAGAAATTTAATAACTAGTTTATTTTTTAATTTTCTCTCATTTATTTATTTACAATTATTTTTAACAATGCTAAAAACACACAACAACAAACACTATTAAACATTTATAAAAAAATCTATTCCGTCTGCTGCGGGGCCAGGGGGTCCAAGCAACCGGTGGTCAGGGCTCCAGAGTGAGGAACCTCCTCACAATACGCGCCGTTTTTAAGAATTAACGCCTTCTGTATCCGACCCTTGATCCAACAACTAAGCGAAAGCTTTTTAAGATGTTGGTCAAAGCTTTTCGCTATAAGACCGTTGACTGAAACGACTATAGGAACTATCATCGTTGAATCAACATTCCACATGGCAGTAATCTCATGAGCAAGATCCAAGTATTTTGATACTTATAACTAGTTTATTATTAGTAGTATTAGATGTATGAAAATATAATTCATATCTTAAAACAAGCAATTAGTAACTTTGTCAATAAGACAGATGTCCTGGGTTCGATGCCCGGTTGGTTTAGGATTTTCTAAATTGGGCCTGGTCTGGCTAGTGCGAGGCTTCAGCTGGTGGCTAGTTACCACCCTACCGACAAAGACGTACCTACTGCCGTTTTTTAGCATCCCCGTAAGATGTGGTGTACCACTCTGAACAAGTTAGCCCGCTTCCATTTTAGATTGCATCATCACTTATCATCAGGTGCGATTGCAGTCAAGAGCTAAATTGTAATGAATAAAAATGTAATTGTATTTAAATACGTACTTACTTCTTTTCCTCTATTAGATACCTTCAGACAATGGACCCAATTAAAACCATACTTGGTTATTTATGACTGTTGAAAAAATCACAGCAAATTTTTAGCCGCTTTTATCTTTCAGCTAGCTATTACTTGCGGTAGATTGCCAGTGTGTAAATATACCTACAGTTAATATTAACGTGCAAAGTATAAGATGTTCTTATAATATGTCTACCCTAAAGTTAATAGGGTGTGAAATTGTCATAAACGCCATCTCATTATACCTTGCCTTAGAATTTAGGTCAATTTGCAACGCTTCTGAAGCGGGCAAAGGGTGCGCTTCCAAACTCTTCCTAAAAATAAATCTCCTTATGGTCCAATTCCAAAATCTCACTGCTCGATTCTGCAAGTATTATTTAGGGAAAATTAGCCTAGCCTAGCTATTAGATTGCATTTTAAATTAGCCATAAATACCTGTAATTCAATTCTAAATATTATTTGCTGATATAAATAGCAATTATCTACATGCTTTTTCAAATAAATTTTATATAGTTTTTAAAGGAAATGGTGGCCTATGTTATGTCAACCAGGTCGGATTATCCATTGACGGCTCATTCAAATCATGTCATCAAAATCGGCTTAGTAGTTTAGGAGCTCTACAGAAGACCCCATCTTTTTAAAATATAAACAATAGCAAATATTTATTTCCTAAACTTAATGTTACTACTAGAGTTGAGTCGTATTAGTATTAGTACAGTAAGTAGAAAAGAAGTTTTATTTTTCAGTTTGCACTAATATTTTTTGTATAAAAATCCTGTTTTATAGAAGTTTGTATATTAACTTAATTTTATTGCTTAGTTTAATGAAACAAAGAACGGAAAAAAACATAGAGTAGCCTTTTGCTCTTAAATTTTCTTTTATTATATTAACGTATTATAAGCATCTGACTTTGCATTATAATAGGTAGTAATTAAACTGTAATAGAATGATTTACAAAGCTGAAGAGTAAAATAGGAACGTCATATCTACATGAAACAGAACATGCTCCAGACAGACGTAACTCAACACATCCAATCGGTTCATATTCAACATAATATCGACTTAAAAGCTAAAAAAAGAAAAGTGTGGAAATTGAATACCAGCCAATTAACTTCAATTACATCTTATTTTAGCTTGTAGTCTTGAATTTTATTACCTTACAATTATAAGAGTACTTACTTATAATGAAGGAAATTTTACGAGTACATACAGGCACCTATCGCATGTCAGCTCATTTGTTTACTCGCACATATCAAATATGATAACGGTGACAGTTTTACTGTTTCTCAACCTTGCAAGAACTGGAGCATATGTAGAGTCACTATTAAATTCGTGAAAACTAATGTAATAAAAAATGCCGTTTTAGGTAAATTATTGCGTCATACTGATATCCATCTATGATATTAAAGCATTGTGTCTAATAAGCTACATTCCAGTGATTTGCTTTTATTGTAAAAGAATCTCGTGGCACAGTAGATTTCATCATGTGTCAAAACGAAATACTCTAGCTTTAACAGATTACATTAGATTTAGTATAGAACACCATACATATACATAAATCATACTAAATAAATGAACCTGTGGAATGCAATTATACTAAATAATTAAACCTGTACCTATTTCAGTTCAACCGATTAGGGATGATTCTTTCAACGACTTCCAAACTAAACAAATAACCATTAAAAGATAAAGCATGTAAATAATAATAGATATATTACGTTATATATCTACTCTAAGGATTTTTCTACTCCCATGCAAAGCGCAGCCTATAATTTCGGTTTAGCGCGTCGCTCGGCACCATTTGCAAACTGTATTCATTCTAAGAGGCTACTTATTACGGGATCGTGATTTCACCATTAATTTTTGTAGCAGAGATGTAGCCGATTACCGCATTAGCCGACTAGTGCGGTAGTTTCTACGTAAAAGTCAAATTTATATGATTGCTTCTTGTAGTTTGTATTAGTTGATTATATTGTATAGTTTCGCAACCTATGTAATAAGTTTGTTTTAATTTATGTCATCGTATGGTACACTTAAATTTTGCACATATTCAGCACTGAAAATCAATAATGGCACATCTGATGAGGAGTGCTTTTATTCTCGGCGCTGGCAAGGACTACGAAGGTAAGAGTTTTGATTAACTACGGGTTGTTATAAACTCTTGATGTAAAATGTGGGGTGTCTGTTTGACGTATCTGCGTGTTTATGTCTATCTGTGGTATTCTACTTACTTTTTTGTGCGAGAGCTGAAGTGATACAAATTATTACTCAACTATATACGATGAAGATTTAATAAGATTTTTTGTATTAGCGTTTTTGTTGATGGATTATGATGGATATTATGATGGACAGATGACATAAAACTCGTTATTATAGTTTAATTCATATAATTGTTTAATTTGACGGCCTCCGTGGCGCAGTGGGTTCGATTTCCACATCTGGAAAGTGTTTGTTTGATGAGCATGGATATTTTCCAGTGTCTGGGTGTTTATTTATATAGTATAAGTATTTATGTATAATATATATAAAAATATTCATCACTTATTATAGCATCCATAACACAAGCTACTTACGAGTACGCTTACTTTGGGTCTATGTAGCGATGTGTGTAATTGTCCTATAATAATTATTTATTTATAATATTTATTTATTTATTTATTTGTTAGAGGATTTTTGGACTTTATATATTAATGGACACACGTACGTTACGTACACACGTATACGTAAAAATAAAAAGTGTTCTTTTTTATCGACTACAAGTTGGTCCTTGACTGCTATCACACCTGATGTTAGGTGATGATGAAAATGAAAATGAAAATGAAAAAATCTTTATTCATTAACTAATTAAGTCTTAAAAAAACAAATAGCAAGGGCCCCTGTACTAGGATGCAATCTAAGATAGAAGCGGACTAACTGGTTAGGAGTAGGAATCCACACCCCTATCGGTTTCTACACGACATCGTACCGGAACGCTAAATCGCTCGTACGTCTTTGTCGGTAGGGTGGTAACTAACCACGGCGAAAGCCTCCCACCAGCCAGACCAAGACCAATTAAGAAAAATCTCAATCTGCCCCGGACCTCCGTCTTATAAATCCAACGCGCATACCACTGCGCTACGGAGGTCAAACATTTTATTGTGTGATTATTTACATTATCCTGAAGACACTGTTACCGAATACTCAACAGAAATGCGCAGGATTTCCATTTCATTGATAGATGTTTGTGATAACTTAAACTGTTCATAATTCTTAATTTAACATACAAGCGAGATACTACTGACTGAATTATTGACTCGTCACAAGATATCTGATAATATACACTTGATTAACTTGAAATTAAGCAGTAATAGACATTCAGCGATGCAGACGCTCATTAAAAACGGATTTTTTATATTCCCACGGGAAAGCGTTCTACGCGGGGTACAGCTAATGCTGCACAGCGTCTAAAATACTCGTAAACATAACTTGATAGCAGCAGATACGCAGTACGTAGGTAGGTAAGCGGAGGTAGTCACAGATATCTGCTGGTAGGTTATAAACTACACAAAATGGTAGGTATAAGTTAGCAAAGTATAGCCTGACAAGTAAAATAATAAAATCCTAGATTGGGATTGTTTTGTTGTGTTCGGTCTGTGCTAAGTATAATATGTAGGCAGAAGAAATAAGTTCCTTTTTGACGTGAAAACGTCTTATAATTCGACAGAGCCGGCTGCACGCACGAAAAAACATGACTCATGCGTTACCTCGCTTTGAGGCGTTCCATGTAAGGCTTGAAGTGCAAGCGAGAGCGCAGAACGAGCGACAAAGAAGCACAATCGGCAACCTTTGCGTTCGGCAGCGTTCGACATCTGTCTATTAAATATAATTATTAAATATATTAATTTTAAATTAAAAATGAATATATTTATAAATTAATATATTTATTATAAATTTATAAAATCAAAATCAGTTATTTTATTAATTTAAATTAATATACTTAAATTAAAAATTTTAATAACCAATTAAATGCTACCATTCCATCAGTATTTTCTTAAGACGTTGTCACGTTCAACTATCGTCAGTAAACCGACTTTACAGACAACCAATTTTTTTTAGATGTAACGTGGAAGGATGTTCAGTATTTTCGCGTAGCACGTGTAGCGTTCGTGGCGCTTTGCCGTATTTCCTAGAAGCTACGAGATTCTTTTACAATAAACGCGGAGAATTTTCACCCCTCAGAATGTTATCTAAGTTTCACTCAATCTATTTTAATACAAGTACATACTAACGTCGTTAATGAATGTGTATTATACACATTTATTTACAGATTAATAAGCCAATATATTTTTATGCCATCGGTCCCGGTCACTATCACCAACATCTGATAGGGTCTGTCAATGAATGAAAAATCATCACTCTACATCCGACATCCCGTATTGGAGCAACATGGTGGATCTACACTCCATATTCCCTCTCCTATAAGAAGAGAGGCCTGGCCCTGTAGTGGGCCGTTAATAGGCTGATAATTATGATAATGATATTTTTCATTATGTTTTATTTTCTTGCCTGCATTTTCAAAATTATATTCCAGTTTTCTTTTTAATTTGTTTAATTTAACAGGTAAATAGTCATTTTATAGCTACATCTTCATTTTTCCGGGTATAAAGCAATTTATCATTATTATAGTTTTGGAATGGTTTTTTTTTAATACTTAATTTGTACTTAAAAATACTTTGTTAACATATTACCGATGATAATAATGATAACGATACGATACGCACGATAAGTCAAATTGTAAAAAATGGTTTTAGCTATCCTGTAACGAAACTCGGCTGTGTGAGTGTACATCTTATCTCTGTCGCTGTCTGTCTAACACAATACTATAGTTAGAGAGAGATAGAGCCAAATTCAAAATTTGCACTGTCAAGTTTCGTTACCGAATTGCGCTAGGTTGATTAGACAAAGCCGAATTCGAAATTCGCACTGTTGAGTTTCGTCACAGAATTGCACTAGGTTGATTGGATAAAGCCGAATTCGAAATTCGCACTGTCGAGTTTCGTTATAAAATTGCGCAAGGTTGGTTAGATAGAGCCGAATTCGAAATTCGCACTGTCGAGTTTCGTTACAGAATTGCGCTAGGTTGATTAGATAAAGCCGAATTTGAAATTCACACTGACGACTTTTGTTACAAAATTGCGTAAGGTTGGTTAGATAGAACCGAATTCGAAATTCGCACTGTCAAGTTTCGTTACAGATTTGCGCTAGGTTGATTAGATAAAGCCGAATTTGAAATTCGCACTGACGAGTTTTGTTACGAAATTGCGCAAGGTTGGTTAGATAGAGCTGAATTCAAAATTCCCACTGTCGAGTTTCGTGGCAGAATTGCGCTAGGATGATTAGATAAAGCCGAATTTGAAATTCGCACTGACGAGTTTCGTTACAGAATGTCGCTAGGTAGGCTATATAGAGCCGGAGTCGAAATTCACCCTGCGAGTTTCGTTACATAATTGCGATAGAAAATATTTTATAAGCAACAGGTTTAAGTTAATACCACATAGGCTATCTATTATCTATCTCCATGAACTAGTTATTTGTAAGAAGCTTATACGCAATATGGTTCATGTAGGTAGTAGATACGAGTACATTATCTACCGCAGCGTGAAGAATGTTAATCAGTCATAACGTAAAATCAACAATGTTAATTTACAACAATAGAGTCACATGCAGACGATGTTAAAATAGCTGTACACGAGTAGGTACTTTAACTCTTTGTATTATTTATTGTCACTACACTATTTGTCGCACAATATTTGCATCGACTTAGTGTGATTGACGTAAAAAATAATCTACAAACAACACTCGCAAAGCACGTGCAGTAATACGTGCTTAGTAATTTTTATTACAAAGTACAAAGTTTAAGAGATAATTGTTGTAAATACGACTTTCTTCAAAGAATTTTTGTATCATCTATGCATATAGAAGACGTGGCATCCCCTTGCGCAGGGATTGTCTGTATGTCGCAATAAATTCAAGATGAACTGAATGATTTTCATACGGTTTTTTGTCAGTAGATAGAGTAATTGTCAAGGTAGTGTTTAAATTGGTTAAAATATTGCGAAGTTTCATAGGAGTGTCAGAAAAAAGAAGTTTTTTTAGAAAACTGTCTAATCAAATTTAGGTAGCAAAGTAATAATTGTATCTACATAGTAGGATTATTCCTTTCTGTTAAAGCTACAAAAACGTCTAACGTCTATCTTTTCAAAACAGCTCACCAAAAAATTAGTTACTTAGGTACAATTTTTTTCTTAGGTTTAATACGCTTATTTTCTCGCAGACGAAATCGTGAGCATCCACTAGTATATTTTATTAAGTACTCCAATAGGTAATTGCTATTGCAGAATGTAGGAAAAACCTACGCAAAAATGAAACGTAGTATTTTTATTGCAGTCTAGGTGTGGTAGTATCATGAAATAACAACAATTTTAAAATCATTTTGAAATGCATTGAAATTACATAATTATTATTTTATTGTATTCATGATTCAATAAGCAGAAAACGGTATTTTTAGAATATTCCTAATAACTGAGATTAACAATTACATGTTATAATTATTAAAACTATTATTTAGAGAAGATTTATGTTTATTAGTGTGATTATACCATTTGTTAGGTAGACTGGGGACTTAACCTAAAGTCTATATTTTTATATACCGATATAACTATTGATTTAATTTAAGATAATATTATTTGTTTAAAATTTTGCACGTAGTTATGTACTTAATTACTTTTTATCTTATACTTTTAATTAGTACAAATATAAAGAGCGGAAAATCAGTTTCACGATGACGCATTTATTTCTATGAAATACCTATTGTAAATTATAATAATTCATATCTCGGTATAGGCCTTCGCTTACATTAAGGTATAGCCTACAGGTAGGAGTTGGGATTCGCTTTGACGATCCAACTTGGATTATTGATACAGTTTTTCTCGAGTGTTAGTTGATCTAATAAGGAATAATTGAAGTCGATTTATGAAGCGATGAAATGGGTAAACCTATTTTACTGCAAAATTGTATAAGTAGGCAATGAGTCTTGAACGTAGTTGCACTGCTTATTTCTTTTTATACTAGTTGACGCCCGCGACTTCGCTTGCTAGGAAATTGATGTACTTATTGCAACCTTCCTACAACACAAAAAAAAATTGTTCTTGTAATTTATCACAAACAGACAGACAGCAGGGCAGGATTTTATTTTAATATTGTGCTCTCTAGCGGTTTGTAATTTATAAAAGTTTAAGCTCCTTAAATTGTTAAACATTCAAAAATCTAAACATTTCATGTTTCTGGTCTTAAACAACTGCAGATTTTAACTATATTAGAAGCTGACGTAATTGAGATGGTATCAAATATCCTAGGACAAAGATTCGATGAAAAAATGAAAATACATCATCGTGTTTTCTGATATATAATATACGTTATATCACGACTGTCGGACGATTTTGATGTTTTAATGTTAACTTGTTGTATTTGCTCTTGTATTAATTAGTATATAGAATCATTTAATATTTAAGCACGTTTCCTTACATGATGTGCAAATTTTATCAGACGGGATATTTGAGTAAGGCTTAAGTATGTATAGCATGACATCTCTTTCAGTGCAGTGACAACGATATTTCATCTCTGAGTTAGTATAGTTTCAAATCCAATCTAATTAACATCCCGCAGTATTTTCGAGTCATTCTTACGTTCGTGTCTTCGGAGTTTATTTTTTAAATTAACTCAATAAACGGTTTACGAATATTTCGAGCTCTTTTTCGATTTATTAAATTTTTGTTGGAAATTTAAAATAAGTCGACACTATGTTCGGATTGTTTAATAATACTATTGTGAGTATTACGTTTGTTTTATGATTATACTTTATTTATACGTTTTTTCATATTATTATTTCACCTCACACCATACACTTAATACTCATATGCACCTTTATTTTTTTGAAAATTACTTACTTTTTATTTCTTTTTGATAAATAGATTAGCAAATATTCGGATTAGTGAACGATATCTAATATTTATTATTTTATGTTTTAATTTAGAATTTACCGCTTTATTTATTACCATTACTGTACAATAAAATAAAAAAAATATTGATAATTCAAAATGATTTTATAAATAAAATACATTTTATTTGGATTTTAGAATAAAAACATTTGAATTACATGAGCCATCGCAACCAAAGAAAAGAAATGAATTATTTCTAAAAAAACTGACAAAATTATTTGTTACGAGAGATAAGAGCAGAGATAATACTCGTCCGCTTTCACATATCGATCTTTAGTTTACTTCAAGTAGCTAAATAAATATAAAATTTAACTGCATTAGAATATTACAACCTTTTCATAGTTTCGAGATTTTTGGATAGAAATAAGTGCAGCTCGAGCTCATAGCTACTAACTTAGAACTCGAACCTAAGTCTGCATATTTGGAATCCATTTTAACTTACCCCAGGTCCAACGAGATATTAATTTGTATATACTAGGTCTATCAACGCACAGCTCAAAGTACTGAACGGATTGCGCTGAAATTTGCACAAGATTAAAATAACACATTTCAGAAAAAAGGAGGTTCTTAAATTGATGCTTATTGTTGATATGTTACCTCATAAGTAAGGCGGTGCCAGGTAAAATAGCAAAATAAAACTAATGCCAACGTAGGACTACGCCATTAAACCGAGTAGTAGATAGGTATGTATTCAATTTATTTTTTCAAAAAGAGTTTATCCTAAACTCACTTCCTAAAGTGATGAAATGGGGGTTCAAGTATTACATCAACTTTTTTCAAAAATTCATTTGTTAGCCCTTGACTGCAATCACCTATATAATAATAAGTGATGATGCAATCTAAGATCGAAGCGGGCTAACACGTTAGGAGTAGGATGAAATCCACATCCCTTTCAGTTACTTCACCACATTGTACCGGAACGCTAAATCGCTTGGTGCGCCTTTGTTAATAGAGAAGTAATTAGCCACGACCGAAATCTCCCACCAGTCATACTTGGTTTAATTTAGAAAATCTTGATTCGCTCAGCCAGGAATCAAACCCAGCACCTCCGTCTCATAAGGCACATTCCACTGCATCACGGAAGCCGTCAAATGGTCATTTAGTTATCACACTTTTCACGCGGAGGAATTCGCAGGCGACTGCTAGTTGAGGTATAATGCTTCAACTTGAACGGTTGCCGTGACACTTACGCTGCAGGTGGGTGAATGAACTGAGAAGTTATTAAGGTTATTGAAGGAGATTAGATACTTAATCAACAAACCTAGAAATATTATCACGAGGAAAATATCAGGCGCATCAGATTTTTTACCACAGTGTCAACAACATGCATCATCATCATTTTGACGGTCTCCATGGTGCAGGGAATGGAGGATATATTTTTATTCCTGGGTTCGAATACCAGCTGGGTCGATTAGGATTTTCTTAGTAAGGCTTAGGTCTGGCTGGGGGAAGGCTTCGGCCGTGGCTAGATACCATCCAGCAAAGACGTACTATCAAACGGTTTAGCGTTTCGGTACGATGTGGTGTAGAAACTGAAAGGAGTGTTAACCTAACAACTTAGCCCGCTTCCGTCATAGATTGCATCATCACTAACCACCAGGTGTGACTGCAAGTAAATAAAAAAAATCATCATCTTCATCATAATCGTTTTTTATCTGTATCAGGAACTGAACAGTATGTAATAATCTATTTTAGGTTAAATATTTTTATTTCAAAATTCATTTCGTAAATTAACATAACATTAGAAATACGTTCAAATTATCATATTCCTGTAAATCGTGAACAACGTGTTAAATGCATTTGTCCATAACATTCCATGAGCGGAAAAATAAATATATATAGAAATATTCTGGTGCATTCCCGCGTCTCCGTCTGCGAGATAATATATATGCAACCTTCAAACAACATTAAAGAATAAATTTATATTTAAGTGATTTTTTTAACAAAAAGATATTAAATAATACACTGAAACCTTTCTCGGAACTTGCTCTATCCGTCGGTGAAAATCGCGTGAAAATCCGTTTAGTTGGAAGTTTGTAGTCATATCGCGAACAGGCAGAAAAATCTTGCAAAGGATTTTGTTTTTAACCAACGAAAAAAAGGAGGAGGTTCTCAATTCGACACGTATATTTTTTTATGTATGACCACATATAACTCCGAACCCACAAACTGCTTTACTACGTTATATAAATGTTCCTTAAACTTGGCTGGCACCGACTTCATAGATATGCTTAAGTAAATTAAAGCAACTCAATGACGCAGTTATATACTTTTTAGTGCGTTTTGAGCCGGTTCTATTTTTTGTTAAAAATTTTTATCTTATACTGACATTATTTTTATTATTGAACAAAATAAAAAAAACCATTCATTTAAACTCAGTTAAACTGCAACTTAACAGAGTTTTAGGATTCCATAAGTTCAATAGGAAAATACTGAATACTATCTGATAAGACCTTTTCAGAGCCAAGCTCAATACAATATTAAACTAATGCAACAATATTAAAGCTCTATAATAACCAAATTCTATGTCGACATGACATAACGTAAAAAACCATTAACATATAACAATTCTTGTGTACGTAAATTATATACAGCATGCATATTTTGATATGAGATATGAGATATGCCCGCCAGAGGAATTAAAATCCTTAGGCTACTTCCGGTTGACATTGAGTTTTCAAACTTGATGGATCCCTCAGTATGCGCTTACGACTACTCGCACTATACCGGTTTTATAAAATGTTACGTATTATTAATATGTTTTAATAATACGTACCTATCTACTAAATAAAACAATTGATAAGGAATCTAGCAAAATGAAATAAAAATTGCCGTAATTTCAGGTCCAGTTGTAACTTTGCTCTAAGGTCGTGCTCGTGGATACGATTCGCAGTCATTGTAGGATTTTATGATCTCTAAGTCCGATTTAGTAGTAGGTTGTGAGTTTCCGGACTTTTCAGATGCTGCGCAGAAAAGCGCTTGAATGGAACAAAATTTACTCCTAGAATGTATTTTGCATCACTCAAATGATAAGTACCACAGGGTAAGATCGTTGTCAAGCGTTTCGTTTTTAAAAAAACATTAGGGTAATAAATTAGCCACACTGTAAACTAGGTCAGGTTTTATCTAAAGCATAAAATACCAGGTCTACTGTTCAAACACCCAAATCACACCTCTTCATATTACCTTCAACTAAGTAAACTAGGTCTCGTGAAGATGAATTTTCCTAGGTATTTGCTGAGCGCCTGATAATGTTTGCAGGCACTCGTTCACATCGCTGATAAAACATTTTAGAAGCACCGGAGGGGCAGGCGAGGCAATATCGTCCGGCGCTTATACTCGTATCAGTGGCCATGTCAACGTATACTGCAACTGTATTTTAATTATAAAGTGACGGCCTTCTCGGTTTTATCTCATTTATGTCTCGTAAACAAATCAGTATCTCGTGCAAGTCAATCATAACGTGGTGTGTTTGTTCGGGCGAAAACGAATTTACTTTCCGAACGCGAGTTTCCGATTTTGTGCAATGGAGTATCAGTATTATGGGAACTTTGACCGACCGCGAAGGATTCAGGAACAGCCGTGGTGGGATGAGGAAGATACTTTGACGGACAGGCGTCTTAACGGTGAGGGTTGATCACTAGCAATTTATTATCTATTCATGTCGTGTAACAATATAGCTCATCTGATGTAAAGTAAAAAAACTATCTGCTCATAAACAGCACTAGAAACACGCCCTAAAGTGCCCTGAGGTCGTCACTCTGAGGCATACCTATGTGTCAATTCTCTTATGATAGTAATTTCACCGGTTTAAACTGTAACACAGTGATGTTGCTTCATGCTTGATTGCAAGAATAAGCAAAGTAATAATATCTAACAAGCTCATAAAAACCGTTTATACATATCTTTATTATCGTGTAAGTCAAGTTCGAGGTCTTTAAACCTATTTATTACATCGATAGACTTACTTCCTATTGAACGGATATAAAGAATTAATTCATTTGAGTAGGTACTAGATACTAGGCAAGTAATTTTAAATCCTAAATAACATAAATAAATAATATTGCTATTCAGGCTATTTATTTTAATCAGGAATAAGTATAAATGTCTTGTGATTCTTGAATATTATTTTTTGGGTATTCAATTCAAACAAACGTCATTTTGATATAGGTATTGTTATCATTAATACCCGTTAGCAATAAACTTGAAAGTTCAAAAGAAGTTCAAACAATAAATAATACATGTCAGATAAAATTGAAAGTATAGTTTCATACAGTAAGTAATTAGTAGTTTCTACGCGATTACTATCGTACCGGAACGTAAAAACTGCTTACCGGTATATCTTTAGCGGCAGGATAGTAAACTAACAACAGTGAAAGCGTTGGTAATACGAAATTCTAAATTGATATGAACTGGAAATAGAAACTTGAACTTTTCGCTTGTGGATTACAATTGCCAGACACCATCAAATAATATTAAACACTAACATTAGCGATCAGTCCTAAATTATAATAGAAGTAGTACCTAAAGATATTTGTGAGAACCAATCTGTGTTCCAGTTTAAAGGTATAGCTACCGTTTAACTATTGTTTCAAAAACAATTTACTAAGTCGAGGTTCCTATAAAATTGATGACTTTATGTAACGACAAAGTTTCAGTGGAAGCAATCGGCTTTCTTCCTTCACACTAGACGTGATGACCAAAATGCTGAGTTTCTTGCCGGCTTTTCTCGGCAGAATTTGCCTTCCGAACATGTTATAGGATCACTACGTACTTAACTACGTTTCAAAATAACTTGTATACAGTCTACTTGAATTAAATGAATTTTGATTAAATCACAGGCACATTCTTATCATATTAATATTATATTATCATATTAGTATAGAGACACAGATTTATTGGATTGTGCGCTTACAAGGTAAATCTTTTGTAAACCATACGCCAATAGACGTGTATAACTGATATCATTGTCTATTGTAACGTAGACACGTTCGACGTATACAAGAAAAGTGATTTACATTTTCAATATTTACTTATATGCTGTAGGTACATTAGGCTGTGCTTACTCGAAAAATAATTGATCATCCTAAAATATTCAGTAGATATTTTTGTGAAGAGAAAGAAACTACACGAATATCACAGAATCGCTTTTTTAAATGCTTATAAAGTTATTAATTTTTGAATAAGTTTTAATTTTAGTTTAATTACAACAACATTGAATATGAACAAAAACCTGTGGTATACAAAACTGAATTGCGACCCTAAAGAAAAGAATTTACAATTCTTATTTGTTATTTTTTATTTTATTTCAAAATTCAAAACTCATGATATTTTGTCTGACATAGCCATATTTTTTCGGATACATATTTACAGTTCAACAACATTCATATGTCAAGTGATGTATCTATCAAGATAATATTTTATGTAGAACAACAGATAAGAACATCTCGACACCTAACGCGCCGCTAGATATAAGCACCTAGTAGGTATTAATAAAAGTAGATCCGTATACGACTGTCTAGACGGTACGGAAAACCAGGATGTATCGATTAGAAAAGGGGATAATTTTAGAAAACATCCTGGCCCGCCTCTATACTGAGCCTCAGTCCAACACTATTGACAGGATATTAAGTAATTTGTAGTTAGATATAGTTATACAGATTTCATAGTTATACTTCACCCTGCTCTATTGTTCACTGAACTGCAGTTCCAAAGAAGTAGACAGGATATTAAAATAAAAAGTTAACAGATGTTATACTTACACTGAGTGATCTATTTTTATTATTTCTTGATTTTATTCAATTGTCTGGGTTAACGCATCTTTATTATCAAATGGAAACACTTAATAAATAACTAATATGATATTGGTAGACAATACAATAATATGTTTTTGTTATTGAAAAAAACATACGTGCGAGTAGTCAAGATAATATATTAGTTCACTTAATCACTCTGTATTATTTTAACAAAACCTCATGCGAAAGACGATCGCGAAGAAAATTACCTAATCTATTGAAAATTTTCAACAAATTTACACAAAGTGTTGACAAATTATTATATGTTTACTAAAACCTTCCTCAGTGAAAATATTGGACCGCACGAATATCCGTTCAGTACTTTTTGAGTTTAACAGGACGTACTTTTTGACGCGACGTTCCATATCTCCATACTTTTGCTACATGTATCAACTATCAACTAGTGGGCCGTTAAAATATGCTGATAATAATCATTTTAAACTGAAAAATATACCGTTCCATTTCTCCATACTTGGATATATGTGTATAATGTACATAAGCCTGTAACTATTGAGTCAAAGCAATTCGGGTCACTGAACAGCCCATTGGCCATTAGGATCCTATATAAAGGCGCCACTAAAGAGGTTGAACCATGCGTGCGTGCCTACATTGTGTTTTCAAGCAAAGAGACTCAATTATATGTATTTCGTGCATATTTAATACTATTTTTTTTATTTCAGTTCAATAGCCTAAAATTCGTTTTTTGTTGTTACTAATATGTGTGTGTGGCTAATAGGTATATATGTGTTAAGTGTAAATTTAAAAAATAATTAAGTTTATTTGAGTTATCTATGTATTAGTCTTAACAAAACTCGAAAACTGCTTATCTAATAGATAGATAATTTAGATAAGCAAATAATCACTATTTTGTTTCGTTTGCTAAAGAGGTGGTTTAAACAAATTACATCAGGGAAAGCCTAAAGGAAAATCCCAACCATCTAAAAATAATGATATTGGTAATATTGTATTAGAAAATCATGTACTTAATTAATTATTTTAATTTTTTCAAAAGTAGATGTTTCGCTTTTAATTTTGAAAATTTAAAACGTCATGTTCTACATCTTTGTTATCATAGTAATTAACTCTTAAAAACTGTATGAACATAGTATTTTATTATATACTATGTTCATACAGTTGCTTTATCCCATTCATTTAATTCCCGTAAAAATGTTACAACTTTTCAAGGCCTGGGATCTTGGTACAAAATTTTATATTGGATACATTATAAAATTTTGTCACAATCTTCCAAAAAAAAACGACGAGCGAAGCTCTGTCATCCAAACACTGACATACAAAACTGTGCAAACATCGAGCGAATACATTGAAAATTTTCTTGTACAGTTTTCCATTTTCACCGGTGGACAACCACAACAAACGGGACTGTTTTAATTGAATCCGGAGCTCAAACGTGAATTCAATTTTCATCTGAATGCCGGCGACAGAATCATTACGTTTTTATTCTAATAATAACAAAACCCGATATCGTGGTATAAACACAGTTTTTGTTGTGCTCCTCTGAAATAATCTGTTTTAGTATCTTATTAAATCGTGTGGTAATTGTGTATAACGAACAAGGGCATTTTTGTTTTTATTGGCATGTACATTTTTTTTGTTTTTCGACTAACTTGAAAAATATTCATAACATAATTTATGTATTGTGCGTTTTTTGCACCGTTTTTTAAAACTGACTTCTAGAAGAAGCTTAGAAGTCCGATTGTATTTTTATTATAGTAGGTAAATTATATCTCACTGTATTTCAAAATGTTATTGTATAATCAGATTGATGATCGATGAGATCAGACATTAACTTTGGTAATTAAATTTATATATTTATCTTTTTTCTTTTAAATCCGTATTAATGCATTGTCTTCACCATGAATGAATGAATGAAATGAAACATTCTTTTGTTATACACCAAATAAAAAAAATACATAGAGAAAATACCTTAAAAACTAATCTTCAATTGGCTGCCTTATCGCTAATGTGCGATCTCGAATCAGAGGACCAATTATGTTGAAGAGGAAAACCATCGTCATTATCAACCTAATTTGACGGCCCGTTATAGCACCATGTTTCCCTTCTTTTAGAAGAGAGGACACAGAGCTTAGACCCACCTCGCTGTTCCAATGCAGGTTGGCGGCTAAGGGTCAATATGATTTTACGTTTTTTTTGATAATCAGTACCAACGACTTCATTGAACTTGCTCATCGAGGTCAGCGATATAGCACCACCAACTTCTGAAATCCAGGCTGAGATTTTTCTTTGGGAAATTCTCGAAAGTAAGAAGAGTTCAGTATTTCATAGCCTAACAAAGAACGTGGACCGTAGACCTCGTAATTCAAAGCCGCATACGCAGAACCGTAACCAGCAATTTATCTCCGCCCTGTGCCAGCGTGCGTAACTGCGACCTATAGACTTGTAACTGACTCTAAATAAGGTACGACGATGACCTTCGTGGCGCAATGGTATGAGCGGTGGATTTATAAGGCGGAGGTCCTGGGTTCGATTCCCGGCGGGGCAGATTGAGATTTTTCTTAATTTGTCTTGGTCTGGCTGGTGGGAGGCTTTCGCCTTGGCTAGTTACCACCCTACCGACAAAGACGTACCGCCAAGCGATTTAGCGTTCCGGTACGATGTCGTGTAGAAACCGATAGGGGTGTGGATTTTCATCCTACTCCTAACAAGTTAGCCCGTTTCCATCTTAGATTGCATCATCACTTAACATCAGGTGTGATAGCAGTCAAGGGCTAACTTGTAGGCATAAAAATTCTCTCTTTGTATTTTTCTGCGCCCCTCAAGGGTCTGCGTCCTGTGCCTGGGCACCGCTGGCACTGCCCTACTTACGGCACTGCGCATAGGCTTACCACTGGACCAACGAGGCAGTCACATTATCATTATGCGATAATTATTAAGCTATATTAAACCAGTCTAACCCGACCGAAACTGGCTTTATTTAGAAATTTTCGAGTTATGCAAGTACGATCGATGATGACAACTTTCCTTAGTTAAACACATGTAGAGGTGGAGTGACTGGTATTAATACAAATTGAATTACACCGCGGCGCAAATGCCCTGTTGTTCAAGTCTCGAGGCTACTGCCATACAAACTAACATAACTTGTCAACTAGTCCATAACATATGGCTAAAATGGGTTAAACATCAGAAAGAAAAGGAAAAGCAAAATTAATGTAAAAGCATTTAGACATTCAAGGTTACAAAAACTATTTTTTTTTTTAATTTTTTCTTTGTGCCTCAAATCGTTTTCGTTTATTATTAAAACTAGGAGAGCATAAAATTTTGTAAAAATTTTGTCTAATGCAATTTTTATCTGTTGAATCCACCGATGGTTAAATCTTTTTTATGCTTGCCACGGGGTGCCACAACACAGTAAATACGCAGAGTATACAATGCTGCAAACAAATGTTTTTCGAGATGAAAAGTAACATCAAATTTTTAATCCATGGTATATAATCTGTCTATATTCCAAACTTCAGCTAAATCTGTTCTGTAGTTGTGACGTGAACAAAACAGACACCCACACATACAAACATTTGCCTTTACAATATTAGTGTAATATTTAATCCTATTAGGTCGAATCGCGTAATCGAAATTCATTAAGTAGTTAAAAACGAATTTTCACAAACAGTTCCATTGTTTTGTTATCATAGTAGCACAAACACCTCAGAACTTGCTAATTTATGTAACGAGCCATAATTATTAATTATTACCTAGTTATTGGCTGTTTTCAACCTGTTTAGTTTTTTTTTACAGAAACAGTAAACACGGAAAAGTTTATGTATCTTCCGCGGGTGTTTGTTAAATTAAATTTACTTGATTTACCTAAACATATCTATTATTTTTTTTCCGGCCGCTCAATAACTAGTTGTCCTGTAAAGTGGGACCGCAAAACTCGCACTTTAAAATTGACTTCAAATAATAAGTAGCGCCCATTCTTTGACAATACGTCGCTTTGACAATGTGTATATCTGTTGAATTGAAAGTTAAAACTAGACTATTTATTCTAGTAAGTGGATAGATAATCGGATTTTGGACTATTTTTACTTTAGCTTTAGCATCTACCCGTATGTCTTGGTTATAGGCTCACAATCCTCCTTTCGTCTCATTCATACTAATACTGAACATAATAATAATTGCTACTTAAAGGTTGAAGATAGAGTCAGAGCTCATTATTTAATCTAGGTAAATTGATACAAATATAATTTTAGCTGTATGCTCTTTATATTTGGGTTCCTATTGAGGGCTCCTTAACCGAGTCACTGGGAAAAAATGCAGTAACCACTCGTAATGCCGATTTATATGGAAACAAAGTGGCATCATCTATTTATAACATGAGGAAATACTTCAATTTTCCAAATAAATTAAACTAGTTTCGAGTGGTTACGTCTTAACGGAGTCATTCGGTGAAAAACTCACTCTAGCTCCTCGGCAATTTTGCGGATTTTTCCAGACAAATCTCTTGATTTCTCTTTAATTGTTACAGGTAAGTGAAGAGCGAACTGCGTCCGTTTGTACCTGTAATATTGGCGTTGCTGAAGATCTTCGCCGACCTCATGCGTGCCAACCAGGTGACGTACCTATTTATATAAAGCTCGTTATACTTCTAGTGTGAACAAGAAAAGTATAGGTACCTACGTGTATGAAAATAAATGTCAGCGGGGCTATTAATCCACCCAGTTTGGTGATTGGTGTAACTTCATTACGGACTAGAAGTTTGGTGTGGTCTCTATCATACATTGAGTTTGTAGTCAAATGATTAGTTAAAAAGTTATATTTTTTTATATAATAGGTTTTCATATGCGCTAGAATTCAATTTTATTATAATACTTATTAAAAGGCATTATAAAGACAAGATAGATGCGAACAGAAAGAAGAAGATTTATTCATATACTTTTGCAAGTTACTTTGAAAGTTATATTTTAGCGAATATGCACAAAACCAGCCACTATCTATTCTTTGTTATGGTCAAATTATATACTCTTCAGAGGTTATTTTAATGATCTTTCTATCTTCAAACACGGTTAGTATTGATTGGTTTAGCAATGATGTTCGCTAAATTTTAAATATCTCCATATTCATAAATCACCTTATTTTCATTAGAAGTCGATTTTCTACATTTTTTTTTAATATTTCAAAAGTTGAGATCTCCTGTTTGACACTTTCAAAGTCTTTATTCATGAACTTATCCTAGCAAAGTGGCGTATAGCAAAATAAGTGTACGTACTCGTATCGTGAGTTATCACGAGAGGTTGGGGGACATAGTTCGGTTCCGGTTTAAGCTGGTTTTCGTCATCAGTACTTACATTCTACGTCACTCCGGCGCCACTGTAGCTTAAGCACAAGTAAGGTTTCTTCCTCCCTAGGCTATATAGTATGAAAAACCTTTTATTGCGATTATGATGAATATCGTAATAATCTATATTTTCAGGCTTGGAGAAATAATATTTGACTAACGTAACGATTAGATATTAGAGTCTAACTAGCTAGTAGACTAACTAGTAGAGACTGAAATCGCCTGGCAAAGGACATAGTAAAAAAAATGTATGGAAGTCTGCCCAGAGATGATATATATGTCATTAAATAGTACAGATCTTCTAATTAAATAGTAATAAAGTTAGTTGTAGCTAAGCAGTCGCTGATAAAAGTTATGAAGGTTGATAAAAGTTTACTTTTCATACTACGACGACGGTCACGTGATTCAGAACTCAAAAAATCGATTGAAATTCATATATTTTTGATATATTTTCCAGTGATTGTTATGAAACATGGGTAGTTGTTTAAAATTCACTGTGTATTTAAATAAAATAGTTAAATATGAGCATACGTTTGGAGAGCCTGCGGCAAATTATGGCAATGTCCTTTATATACATTTGCAAAGTAAAAAAATAAAGTATTGCAATAAAATTGCACTATAATTTAGGGAATGGCCTACGGAATAATAAATCTTTCGGGTGATTTCAGTCTCTGCTTTCAGTAGCCAAACTCTATCAGACGTTGAAGATAATAACCAGGTTTCTGGGACTAAAAGTGCTTTTCAAGGGACTCGAGTATATAACACTACGTCGCCACCTACTTCCCAATTCCGAACTACTAGTTGAAAATATACTTCAAACTCCTGGGATCTTGAATTTTAACCCAGGACCACGTTATCCTAAGTGGCATTGTTTAACTACAAACTAAAGAGGCAATTTGTAGTAGTATTTTAACATAGCAAGCAAAATAACGTTATTCATTAATGTAGAAATTTCAATATGTCAGAGCACCTCCAGTCACGCCGATAACCTGAGATAGCGGAGTTCATTGGCGTCACTTACTATACTGGGTATTAGTACTTTACTAAACGGAGAATTATCTGTTTAGTCTAGCCCTCCAGTTTTATTTTTGTATTTTGTTTTTAGGATTTCCCAACCAGTATTTCGTGAAACTCTGGTAGTCCGCTTGAGAATTTGGTTCACGATCAATGCTAAGAAGAACTTATTGAATCACAAAATAACAGAAATCGCACTCTAATCTTAATAATTTTCGGAAAAGTAAATAACAACCTAACTATTTATGGTAACAAGAGTTTCATGATTGATTACGCTCATACGGGTCGAATTGATAACCTCCTTTTTTTGAAGTCGTTAAAAACAAGCTCAGGTACTGCTGGAAAGTAAATAATTAATGATATAATACGTGTTGTTATTTTAGAAGTGTTTCTAATTCACGAGGTCTAATACGACTATCGAGTGCTACTAACTGTTTCGATTAAGGATTAGGAATTTTAACGTTTTTCTGTCTTGTTGATATACAAATACTTACTACTGAAATTACTGAATGAATGAATATTTATAGTTTATTGTACAATAATTAAAAAAAGAACAATTTACAGAAAATTAAAAAAACTAATGTACAACTGGCGGTCTCATCGCTAATGAGCGATCTCTTCCAGACAACCATTCCTGTAATAGGTTGTTAAAATGATATACAGAATGTTACATAAAAATGTATCAAACGTAAATGGGAGATACGTCATCTAAAATTTTAAAACTAATTTGACTAATTAAAAAAACCGCAGGATTGGTCACCTTATATTTTTTAAAATTAAATTTTAATAAATAAACATTATTTACATTAATGATTTCAATATACTTTCATAATCTAATCCGTAACATTTAACTAAAATCAGATCTTAAAAAATCTAAATTTACTACAGCATTAAAAAATGTGATTTTCATAAAATCTGAGAAAATTAAAGGATCTTAAAAATTACGGCACCTTACAGCTTTGTGCTAAGTGGTCCAATTAGTTTTAGATAATTAGCTGACGTAGTTCTATTTTCATTTGATCCATTATTATTTATGGGACATCCTGTATATATTTATCTATCTATATATCTGAACGTGACTTCACCTAAGTTCAGTACTATTTGACGTGCCGCAAAGCGCCCAAAATGCAAATTTTTTCTTCAAAAAAATAAATTTAAACGATTATAGTATTTGTACCTACAGTAAGTACAAATGTACATGTCCTCCACAACAAGTGCGGTCGACACTTGTAGCCGTTCTAGAAAGCGGGAAATAACCTTATCTTTATTTCAATAACAATTAGTTATCTCACTCATTCAATATATTTAATTGAAATACTATTGTATTGGCATCGGCAAGGAGCTGTGTTGAAGAGGTTGATATTGTAAGAAAATATTGTTGAAGATGAAGTGCAGACGTGTTGTTTTTTTAGTCATTACATATTAGTGATTGAATCAAATACACCAGATGGTTCGTTATGATGCAATTTAAGATGGAAGCGAGAACAGCATCGTACCGGAACGCTACATCGCTTGGTGGTACGTCTTTACCTGGCAGGGTGGCAATTAGCCACGTCCGGAGCTTCCATCCAGCTAGACCAGGAAAAATATAGAAAATCTTAAAATCGATCCCAGGGCCTCCGTCTTATAAAACCACCACACACATCACTGCGCCAAGATGGCTGTCAAACTGTAATAAGGTGCAATTTATAATTCCTTAGACTTTAGTCTATTTGAATACTGAGTTATCAGAAAATACGACGTTGCAGAGTTAAATATCACCCTATGCCCGCCACTTCACACTGAAGCAGCGTGGTGGATCAAAACTTCTCAATATTTTATTTCTTCAATATCCTCTCCTCTAAAGAATCCTTGCCTTGTAGAAGGCCAATAAAATAGGTCGATAATAATGAATTAATACTTGGATGTCTATAAGTAATTATTGCAAATAATGGTCGAGCATTACGGAATTACTGATTCTAATTAAAATTCAATCGTTAATTGAAGGTTCTTCACTACTCAATCAGTCAAATGTTTGTTTGTTTGACTCTACTATCGGTTTGGGAAGCAGAACCTTCTAATAAGAGCTGACAAGTAATTCAACAGTAATTGTTCACGCTATAAAGCGCACTAACACTCAAATCTTTAGTCAAGCTAAATTTTAAAACTTTTACCCAATTTTAATTTTACAGTTCATTTAAATGTATATGACAATTTTTGTCATGTAAGTCTATGTATATATATATATATTAAATAGATTATTAATGTTTTAAAATTTAAATTACAGACATCATAGATAAAAACGTTATTTTTTCATAGTCTATATATATTATTTTTGATAATCTATCTTTATATAGTATATATATATATATATATATATATATATATATATACTATATAAAGATATATATATATATTAAATAGATTATTAATGTTTTAAAATTTAAATTACAGACATCATAGATAAAAACGTTATTTTTTCATAGTCGTTTTAAAATATTGATAAAACATATAAATAAAAAAATAAAGGTGATTAAAATTAAATTAAAAGTATTTAATGTTATCTCCAAAAATGTTCCTAACTCAGGTTTTAATTTGGAATTAAACTGGTAGTACGCGTAGTTTAAAACTAATTATTATTTCAACTCGTTTGCGGTTATTAAAACTAGGGAAACTAGAACTAATGGCATGATAACCTGATTGAAAAGTTCATTTTAATAAATAATAACAATAAGTAATTAATATGGTAGGTACATATTTAAGCATTGTTAAGAATTAAAAAAATGGTAGGTAATAAATAAATTATAGATAATAAATAAATGAGAGAAACAAGTAATTAGAACCCGAGCTGGTACAGACAGACCTACGTCAATTTTTGAATTATGAAAGATTTTCAGGCCTACGAGTTGCTAGGTTCAATTATGAGATTTGTGTCTTTTGTGTCTTTGAAAAGTAGTAATAAATGTTTCAAATATAAAATTTATCAAGTGAAAAATCCCAATTTTTTTCATATTTTGAAAATAATATTAAAATTTAAATACAAACAATATCATGCCTTCATAGTTTCATGGTAACCATTTACTGCACACCCTTAAAATTTATATCTTTAACGGCAAAGGGGTATCTAGTATTTTACGGTAAAAGTTCCCTGCGCGTCAAGCTCGCGTGACTGAAATATACGGGAAAGCGGCATTCGGCTGCCGATGCAAGCACAGATATACGTGTTAAGAAAGAGATATATTGTTGAATAATAGGTATATTGTTGATCAACACCGAAATCGAAAATATTGCTGCCTTTTCGCTACTAATAGATATGTTTCTCTATGTACACGAGATATTGAGGCATCCGAGGTGCACTGGAGGAGCTCTACTAGCACTAAAATTCGTTTATTATATATAAGAAGCCTTACAATATTAGGCGTGGTGGCGATCAGCTACGTCACAAGTTCATAACACTTCCCGATATCTATAATAGATCGTATTATAATTGTAAAGTATGGTTGCGTGGCCTTGCCGCCGCCCGCCTACGCAACGCGTCTTGTTGTGTTTGCAGTAGTATTTTTTATCACCATTTATTCTGTGCTATTTTTTATTCAGGACTTTGTATATCTTCCGAGAGGTTTTTATTTTATGACATACGAGTATTTGCTGACCGGATCGACTTCGTAAAAATCTTCGTAAGATTGCTGAGCTTTTTCCATAATATCATAATTTTTAGAACAACGAAAAAAACTGATACTGTAGTTTTATGAAACCACGATATAAGTAAATCTTTGCATTGCTATATTTACTTTAGCTGCTCTGTCGAGCGCCATTCACCTTATCCCAATTCCACGGCCGGTTATAATGCTGCTTGCAATAGATGAACGAACGGAGGCGATGGGATAAATAGTTTTACTTTCATAAACATTGAGTAGAGAACCTCCCCCCTTTTTTTTGGAGTCGGATAAAAAGCGAAGTATGAACGGTCAGTCACCCAACTTGTAATATCATATTTCTATGGTTTTTATCCTTCAACACATGACTGAAGCTCACTGTCACTTGTAGGATTTCTTCCTGTATCCTGTGGGACTTAGTGCTTTGCACCGGCAGGTACCGGTTGCCGTCTTTTTTAATGTTTCATTCTAAAGACAATCAATTTAGAATAAAAATTAATTATATATTATATGATATTTTTTACTGTATGAATCTAAGATATCGTTTCATTTCGACCTAACTTGATATCGATGCTCGCTTTAAAAAAATATATTAGAAAGTGTTTATTGTTTGTGGTAAACCACAGATTAAAACATAAGTTAATCATGCTCGTACAACTTATGTTATAATCATTTTTCAGTTAATCAGTTATCAATTTTATCTATTTGTGTTATAAAAGTAATGGTTTGTAGTTCTATTATAAACCTTTATCTATTATCGTACTGAGATACACTTATGTGCTAATAACTAGAGTGTTTTGTACATTGGATGGATCATTGAACACAATTACAACAACTTGTAAATTGCGAAACAAAAAATATTTGCATTATGTTGTAATCTACCCTTTGCTAAAAGGTTGTTGATACTTTATAAATGAAAGAATGGCGTTCTATGTAATGGTAGATTATCCTAAAGGTATTCGATCTCGGTCCCATTTCATTCTCACTAACAACATTCACACAACTGCCAATGGTCCAGTGGTACTACTAACCTGTATGGCTTCCGATCACGAGGTTCTGAATTCGAGCTATGAAATATAGATTATTTTCTTGTCGGAAATTTACAGTGAAAATTCTAATCCTAATATACTATTATCACCCACCATGTCTCAGAGAGCAGGTTCAGCCATTAGCGCCGGTTGTGTTCTCATATCTCTGGAATTACAAGTAAGACTTAAGTAATTCTTTTTTTGTTGTACTAGGTATTGTTCAAGGGAGTACTGCAAGTTTCATCAAAATCGGTTCAAAAGTTTTTGAGATAGGGATTTTTTATGTATGACCACGCATAACTCTTCACACAATAGTCTGATTTTAAAAATTCTTTTATTTATAAGAAAGGGTACACTTGCTAAATGGTCCCATCATGTCATGTCATCATGTTAGGATCTCATGATGAGATCTTGGTTAAATCGAAGGAACTTCACAAACTTCATATGCACATTGCAGCGATGTCGGTAGTTTATAAGCTTAATGGCGAATATTGGTACTCGTAATTTAGAACGAGTAGGTTTTACGTATGTTCGTTTTCGATAAACCACTAAAAAGTATGAAAAAAAATTAATAAAAAATTAAACCAACTTCAAAACGCACTAAAAAGTTAAAAATAAATTCGTCATTTAGTTACTTTCATTTACTTAACCATATCTATGAAGTCGATGCCATCTGTAAGCTTTCTACTTGAAAGACGAAACCTAATTCACACAAAGTGCCTTGCTACTATGTTGAATAAACTTTTCTGAAACATGGATGGCACCTAAAATAATATAAATCTGAATCTTTCGCGGTATTACGAATGCCCCCTAGTTTTATGACGATTAAAATCACGCACGAAGCCTTTTTAAATATTTACCTAGTAGATAAATATAGCAGAAGAGTTCGTCACATTACCTCAATTAAAATCCCTGTGTAGGTACGCCAATGACCACCTTGACTGCGGCCTTATAGCCACTAAATACTCCCCACTTGTTGTACTAAGGCTTCGCTTCGACTAATCGCAATGTTACAACTTAAGAATATTTTCTTATTAAGCAGATGGCAATTTTCATGAATTTTCTTTTTATGTGAAAATTTTTCACCTTTTCTCGTTTCAGTTTTTATGCCAAGTTCATTAATACAATAAATTTGTTGGTTTTTTGGTTAATTATTTTACAGATTACATATAAATATTAGAACATTTTGGGTAAGGGTTTGTCTGGTCATCCAAGTTATTATTGAAATACAAACTTTCATGTAGACATAGAATCGGTAGGTACTTTTTCTCCAATCGAATAAAATCAAACATTTGTTTAAACATTATAAGGCGCCATAATATTATAAACGGTTATAAACAAATCGTTGAACTCTTTTGTATGGAAATATTAGGAAACGGTAGAACATAACAACGCAACGAGCTCTCATTCGATATAAAAGTAACGTCGCATTCATACGTGATACTTTTGTAAAGTACGATTGCGATTCCGATCTCAAGTTGCAATTTCACGCATATTAAATATTGGATTTAATGTAGCGCATAGATCAGTTCCATCAACGGCGAAAATCTCATGGGAGAGCGAAATTCGTATTTTCCTCCCGTGGTTGTAAATACCCGATTGGATCGTAGTGGATGAAGCCGTGCGAGCGCCGGCAGTCGCAGAAAGGCGCCCGCTTCGGCAGCACGTCGCGCCGCGCTTCTCGAGCCCGTCCCGCGTACCACTGCCGACTGCGGCTGTCCACGTATCGTCCGGTACGATGACGGTCCACACCCGTGGTACAGTCCGCGCTTTCTACGCTCCAACGGTACAGGGTGACCGCGATCCGAGACGTAACACTGATCTTGTTTACATCCCGATTGTTTACTAGGCGTTAAAAGTTTCCCGGCCGTCGACATTTACTAAATCGTGCAAATGCGTACCGGCTGAAACATTGAGAAACTTTGAAGTGAAGTTTAAAAATAAATTTGCTCTAGTGCTGAGTGACGCTTGACCGAGATGTGCTCGTGCAGCAAGTTCTACGACTTCTGGAAAAACTCGTGTGGCGCAGGTGAGCTATCTCGCGCTGGAATCATCGCTCCAAACTAGTTGCTCAATATGCATCGGCAAACTTAACAACGAAAAGGATAATGCCCACTCTATTCCATTGTAATTTACTTCTAAAATCTTCTAAGATGTCTTTAGATAGTTCTCTGAAATAAACAGCAAAAAGTTTTCATTTGAAAGGTCACTTGTACTTTTCACTGTTGCTATGCAATGTCATAAAATACCGTGTAACAATGTCTAAGACCTTGATGGATCTTTAAGGAAAAGCATTCACCTTAATATTTTAAACTTACAAATTCTTGTTACAGTAAGGGTATTTAATAATAGCTGAGTTGCTATGAAACAAAGTAAAAAGTGGTCGCGATATTACGCGTTAAGGGGAGAGATTGTAGTTCCGCGTCGCTAACACCAGGGTCACCAGCATCATGAATGGGCATGTGTACAGTGTCCGGTTGTTAGCAAGCAAATTTTTAATCGTGCAATTAATATTCTGTTTTATACACCAACCAAACTGGTGTCGGACAACCTTTATTTTTAATTTGGTGTTCAAAATAACAAACTGCAGGTAGTTTATAATTTTTGGGCAATCCCCTGCAAAAGTTGTATTGTAGTTAATAAAAGAATACATTACGCGAATGAGCACCAAAATTAAATGGATCGCTTTACTTGCAGTCCCGTACCTTGACACTCTTACCACACTGCAAAGCGGTAATCCAATATGAATTGCAATATCTATTTCTCACAATGTCTCGAGACATGTAGGTGCTTTTGCAATGTGAACGGCACAATGAGATAGGTAATGCTCACAAAAAGGGTCATTTAATTCGTCTCAATTCTGATCGAACATTACCTAAAAGCACTTGTGAACTGCTTGGAACCAGTCATTTACTGTTTTTTCGATTACTCGCTTCAACGAATGCCGTCTCGCTGACCTCGGTGTCTAGCGCTTGTCCTTCACCATTTCGCAGTCCGTTTTAATACTCAAACTCACAACTCAGCTGATCGTCTGAATTGCTGAGATTCAAGAGCACGCGGATTTATGGAGTGATGCCAAATCTAACCCAAATAATGACGCATTCTTCGACGAAAGTGTAGTTGTGTGTATAAGTATAGTATGCTGCATGCTAGCTGACCATTTGTAAGTGAATATTGGGAGTCGTGACTGACGGACATTATTTTTACCCTTTATATGAACTTCTGTAACTATTCTAATTGACGCCTCAGTGTCTGGGTTCGAACTTGTAATTATTCTAGCGATTGTAACTTATAGATACTATGTAAAAACTAATTTATATTATCAATATAATGTATTGCAATAGCCGACGCGATAGGAAAATTTGTAAAATCGCAATCGACAGCAAAATATGTCTTAAAAATAAGTTTAATTTCTAACGTCTACGGATATTATAATTTTATTCCTTTTTCAGATTACTTTAATGTACTAATAAAATAAAATAAGACTATTTTAAAAACATCTTGTCAGACATCTATAAAAATTCTTAATCCTGACAATATCCTGACAAGTACACAAATAAATAATAACCTACGTAATGCCCAGTACTTTTACTAAGAGAAAACTGTCTCCTCGTACTCCCTCAAAACATATAGTAGTACTCGTAGCTCCTAGTAAAGTATATCGTTATAGCAAAGTCCTGTACAAACCGGACGTGATGCCGTCTTCATTTGCTTGTCCTCCTCCAGTCGTTTAGGATTACAGTCTCACAGGACTAAATTGCATCTTCATTAGTAAGGAAACCAAGAATGCACCATGCCCACGCTTCATTAATGTCAGTTGTATTTGTTGCGTAGTTTGTACCTGTAAGATTGGTTTCCATGACAGTATCATCATCATCATTATCAGCCTATTAACGGGCCACTACAGGGCAGGCCTCAATCCTTATTGGAGAGGGGATACAGGACAGTAGGTATAGTTCGTGCCAATCATCAAATCCCCTCTTAAGTTGCAAAACTCAAAACTGCGCCTCGTATTAGAGTGGAGCTGATGATTGGTACGAATTATTCTTGTAGTGTGGTCAGACATTTAAATTACGAATTAAGTATTAATAAATGAATTCTGTCGTCGTTACGATGAGAGTGAAGTAGGTAACTGGCGCTTCTAACAATGGCTGTCATTGAACGTGCTTCGTGTTTGTTTTTTGCTACAGTGTAATTATTGTGGTCAACGTTGTTACTGCAGATACTGCATTTGAATAAACTGTGTTATTTAGCAGTTAGAATTAGCATCCTGGGAGCCTATTTTTCTTGAAAATGCAACGAATTTGCCTTAAAGATGTTTAATTTTTCTTTACCTCATAACATCTTCATCTTTGAGGTTATTTAGGCCTATAACATATTGCAAGCAAGACTTTTTGAGTTGGCAGAAAGGAGTTTTACCCTAGTAATTTTGCAATTAAAAGCCCTCGTTTTTATACTAATATCTCTAGCATAATATTATCCTCTCAGATATTATTTTAGTATGAATAACAAAGATTTGATTGTCGTTCTGTTATTAATTAATAACGATCTTTACCAAGCGAGTGGTAAAAAACCTTGTATCTATATGTGTATAGGTATGTGTTCAACACGGAAATCTGGACAGTTATAACCGGATTAATTAATAGATATTATGATAAGTTACTTTGTAGTTATAATTAATTCCTTTACCAAATACCAACTCTTTACTTCCAGATCCACCACTTAAGAGTTCTTTTTTGCAGATAAAGGATGAGGAGACTTACGCTGCGATAATGTCATTTTCTAGTGGCTCTGCTGGTGGCCTGGACGGCATAACTCCACAACATCTTAAAGATCTTGTGGCGGTTACTGCTGGTGACGCCGGCAGAGCGCTATTGAGTGATATTACCAGACTATGTAATCTATTGTTATCTGGCGAGGTAAATTCATCCTTTTTACCCTTCCTTTACGGTGCAAGGCTTTGTGCTTTTAATAAAAAGGACGGTGGGATCCGCCCCATCGCTGTTGGCTGTACTTTTCGTCGTTTAGCGTCAAAATTAGCGTGTAGACACATAGTCGCTACCTTAAAGGAGAAGTTTCAGCCTATTCAAGTAGGATTCGGTAGTAAAGGTGGTTGTGAGGCAGCGGTACATTCGGCTCGCACATTCTTAAAGGGTGGCGAGGTTGAAGTACTGCTGAAAGTAGACGTAAAGAATGCTTTCAACTCTATGGATAGAGCAACTCTGCTGAAAGAAGTTTCAACGCATCTTCCCGAAATTTACCCATATGTTTGGCAGTGTTATAGCTCAGCTTCTAAATTATTTTTTGGCAATAACGGTATTGAGTCCAAAGTAGGTGTTCAGCAGGGGGATCCTTTAGGTCCAGCCCTTTTCAGCTTAGGGATACATAACCATATCTCAAATTTAACATCTAAATTTAACATATGGTATCTTGACGATGGAACTATTGGAGGCAACGTGATTGATGTCTTAAAAGATCTTAACCACGTTAAGCAAGAGTTTGGTGAAATTGGCTTAGAATTAAATTTCTCGAAATGCGAATTGTTTTTTACGGAAAAACTGTCGCAAGAACGGCAGTTATTGGCTTTTGTATCATTTAATAGAATTGCCCCTAATATCAAAATAGTTAACAAACAAACACTTTGCCTACTTGGTGCTCCTCTTTATGACGAAGCCATTCAACCTTGTTTGGATCAAAAACTTAAAATATTTTCGGCTAATACAGACAAATTGGGCTCTCTAAATTCTCATATAGCGTTTTCGATTCTAAAGCATTGCCTTTTTGTACCTAAATTAATGTATGTTCTTCGTTCTAGCCCAATTTGGAAATTTTCTGGCCTACTCGAAAATATGGATACCACCCTAAAAAACACACTTGAAAAAATTCTAAATTTACATTTTGATGATCAGTCCTGGAACCAAGCTACTTTACCGGTCAAATACGGTGGTATCGGCGTGCGAAAAATTTCTAGTGTTGCTCTTCCGGCTTTTCTTTCCTCTGTGCATAGTATAAAAGAGCTAAGTTCTCGTATTCTTAAATCTAACATTTGCATAACCTATGCCACAGAGGCTCTAGAGAGTTGGAAGGTCAGGTGTACCAATGCTGATATCCCAGAGGAACGTTCTGCACAAAAACTTTGGGATGTCCCATTGGTTCAACGGACACATAAAAATTTGATTCAAAATCTTACAAGTGCTACAGATCGAGCTAGGCTTCTAGCTTTATTAGAGAAAGAATCTGGGTACTGGCTTCATGCTTTGCCATCAAAAAATCTCGGAACATTTTTAGATAATGAAACTTTTCGTGTGGCTCTAGGCCTCAGGTTGGGAACACCACTGTGCTTAGAGCACAGATGTCCATGTGGAAAAGAGGTAAATAAATTTGGTATTCACGGGCTCTCATGCCAAAGGAGTGGCGGTAGGCTTTTTCGGCATGGCTCTCTTAATGATATAATAAAAAGGGCTCTTGCCACCATAAACGTTCCTGCGCTAATCGAGCCGTCAGGAATAAGCCGGGATGATGGCAAGAGACCTGATGGATTGACGCTAGTTCCCTGGGAAGTGGGGCGGGCCCTAATGTGGGACGCTACTTGCGTTGACACATTGGCTCCGTGTCATATCAGGGAGACAGAATCAAGACCGGGAGCCGCAGCAGAAAAGGCTGAAACCGGTAAGTGGCACAAGTATGCCTCTCTGACAGAGAGTTACATATTTGTACCTTTTGCCGTGGAGACCCTTGGGCCATGGAGTCGCAGTGCCAAAAAATTCTTCCGTAATATTTCACCGCGCCTAATTGCCTCAACTGGTGACCGAAGGGCTGGCTCATTTTTTGCGCAAAGGATTAGCCTGACTATCCAACGCGGAAATGCAGCCAGTATTCTTGCCACCATTCCACGTGGGCATGATTTGTATAGTTATTAGGATAAGTTAGCTTAAGTTCCTTATTGTATTCTTTCTCAATAAAAAAAAAAAATTAATTGCATAATTTGTTCATAGGTATTTACATATTTTCCACATATTATAGGATTTAAATCATCTCATTTCATCATTATAATCACCCGGAAAGTCCATATTTAATCTACCATGTTCCTCTGTATCCTTTGTAATAGATTCTTAAACTAGGCAGATAAGGACTTTTTTGCGGATAACAATTATTTTAATTTAATCTTTACTAATATTATGAAAAAAAAAGTGAATTTATTCACTCGTTGCTCTCCTTTCTACGTATAGAACAGAACATATTGAGATATATGTACATCTTTACCTTTGATTCTTAAAAAAGCAACTGTTCCCGATCAAAACTCTGCTAAATGTGAGTGAAGCCCTATAATATGTATATATGTATTTTTTTCGCTAGACATGAATTTAGGTACGTTATTGTCATCTCATATATATATCGCTTGCATTGCTTTATCTTTTATCGATGCTCGTTTGTTACTTACTATCGTAATCAGAGCTACTTAGTTCAGCCTACTTAGTAAACCCTACTTGGGATTGTAATCCAACTTTTTAACCGACGAAAAAAAACGGAGGAGGTTCTCAATTCGACACGTATATTTTTTTTTTATATGTATGACCACGCATAACTTTTTACAGAGTTGTCCGATTTTGATAATTCTTTTTTTATTAGAAAGGGCATACTTCCAAGGTGGTCCCATTGTCATCATGTTAGGATCTGATGATGATATCCTGGGGAAATTGAAGGAACTCTTCAAATTTTGGAGGCTCGCTTACAGCGATTTCGGTTTTTGTCTCGGTATCGGTAGCTTTTTGGCTATTAGTGCCGTATAATATACTATGACAGTATAGTACGAGTACGTTACATGGCGGTAAATCACTAAAAAGTAAGAAATATATTTTTTTAACCGACGAACAAAAACGGAGGAGGTTCTCAATTCGACACGTATATTTGTTTTTTTTTTTTTTTTTATGTATGACCACGCATAACTTTTTACAGTGTTGTCCGATTTTGATAATTCTTTTTTTATTAGAAAGGGCATACATCCAAGGTGGTCCTATTGTCCTCATGTTAGGATCTGATGATGATATCCTGGGGAAATTGAAGGAACTCTTCAAATTTTGGAGGCACACTTACAGCGATTTCGGTTTTTGACTCGGTATCGGTAGCTTTTTGGCTACTAGTGCCGTATTATATACTATGACAGTATAGTACGAGTATGTGATGTGGCAATAAATCACTAAAAAGTAAGAAATAAAAATTTTTAACAAAAAATGGAACCGACTCAAAACGCACTAAAAAGTAAAAAATAACTGTGTCATTTAGTTGCTTTAATTTACTTAAGCATATCTAGGAGTCGGTGCCAGCCAAGGTTTCTACTTTCAAGAATGTTACCTAGAACCCACAAACTTCTTTACTACGTAAAATAAATGTTCCTTAAACTTGGCTGGCACCGACTTCATAGATATGCTTAAGTAAATTAAAGCAACTAAATGACACAGTTATTTTTTACTTTTTAGTGCGTTTTGAGTCGGTTCCATTTTTTGTTAAAAATTTTTTAAATAAAAATAGAACCGACTCAAAACGCACTAAAAAGTAAAAAAATTTTTTAATAAAAATAGAACCGACTCAAAACGCACTAAAAAGTAAAAAATAACTGTGTCATTTAGACGCTTTAATTTACTTAAGCATATCTATGAAGTCGGTGCCAGCCAAGTTTAAGGAACATTTATTTTACGTAGTAAAGCAGTTTGTGGGTTCTAGGTAACGTCCTTGAAAGTAGAAACCTTGGCTGGCACCGACTCCTAGATATGCTTAAGTAAATTAAAGCAACTAAATGACACAGTTATTTTTTACTTTTTAGTGCGTTTTGAGTCGGTTCTATTTTTATTAAAAAATTTTATTTCTTACTTTTTAGTGATTTATCGCCACGTAGCGTACTCGTACTATACTGTCATAGTATATTATATGGCACTAGTAGCCAAAAAGCTACCGATACCGAGTCAAAAACCAAAATCGCTGTAAGCGTGCCTCCAAAATTTGAAGAATTCCTTCAATTTCCCCAGGATATCATCATCAGATCCTAACATGAGGACAATAGGACCACCTTGGATGTATACCCTTTCAAATAAAAAAAGAATTATCAAAATCGGACAACACTGTAAAAAGTTATGCGTGGTCATACATAAAAAAAAAACAAATATACGTGTCGAATTGAGAACCTCCTCCGTTTTTTTTCGTCGGTTAAAATAGCTGTGTCATTTAGTGGCTTTAATTTACTTAAGCATAACTAGGGGTCGGTGCCAGCCAAGGTTTCTACTTTAAGGACGTTACCTAGAACCCACAAACTACTTTACCACGTAAAATAAATGTTCCTTAAACTCGGCTGGCACCGACTTCTAAAATATGCTTAAGTAAATTAAAGCAACTAAATGACACAGTTATTTTTTACTTTTTAGTGCGTTTTGAGTCGGTTCTATTTTCATTTAACAATTTTTATGTTTTATTAATAGGCACCTTAATATCTATGTTTTCATATTGTTGATTGACGTAATTACGTATTAATAGTAACTTCTTGTATGTTCTAAATTTTATAACAAGGTAGGTGTCTAATGTGATAAAACCAGTTTCGGTGGAGTCAATTGGTGGTAATTGCTTGAATCATTAATGTCGCTCAGTGTATCTACCTTAAGGCAGAAATATACTATTGTGTCGTGATGTGACGCGTTAAAGCTTTCATACATTTAATACTAGAGTACGCCCACGGGTTCACTTGCGCAGTTCTCGTTTTCGTAGGAATTTCGCGATAAAAGGTTTCCTATGTATTATTTTGTTATGAAAGCTATATTATTGTGAAATTTCATTAAAATCCATTCAGTAGTTTTTGTGTGTAAGAGTAACAAACATCTATCCATACATACAAACTTTCGCTTATAATATAAGTAAGAATGGGTAGAAACTATGGACCTCTTATTAATAAGAGGACGTGCCACGTAGAAAATTACACTTAAAAGCTGAGCACTTTTTGTTTGGACATATTTAGAATACGTTAAGAAAATTAAATCTAAATGCCTTTCCTTAAAGTGCAATAATAAAACTATTAGTAATAAAACCATAAATCCAGAGCAAATTCAACCTTGAATGGATCCGTTTAAGGTAAAATTTGCAATACGAAACTATGTGAAAAGTCCACCCAAATCTGATTTTGGCACTCATTTAATGAGGACGTTTATTGGTAGCTGATTGTGGATCCTCTATTTAGTAAGACATCTAGGTACTGTGGAAACACCTTATTACATTTTGTCGTCTTGTGGCACTCATGTTGGTTTTTTTTTATTCATAATAAGTGAGCCCTAAAGTACCTGGAAGCAACTAGAAGGTGGATGAAATCTAGAGCTCATTCGGTTTCTACCGACAACAAAATGTCTCTGTCGATAGGGTGTTAACTAGCCGAAGCCGCACTTATTAAATGTATGAAACCGGCACGCTTCCGACGCATCACGACACAATAGTGTATTTCTGCCTTTACATCTCCTCCCTGCAGTAGCTCACCTCATTGCCTTGTTACGAGGTAAGTGACAATCTGCCATCTTTAATTATTCATGAACATGTCTGAGAGGCTTCAAAGAAATTGTCGCTCGGTTTGAACAAGCCCCTCAATGACTTTGAAGAAGTCAACGTAGTGACAACTATGTAGTATGAAATACCCAGTCACTTAAAATAGTAAAATTGTTTTGTTGTAGGTAATTAAGGAAAAAGGTTTAGCCTTTAAATTAAACCTTCCCTGCAAAATATGCACTCAACGGATTAATAGTAATTTATAACATTGCAGACATGAAATCATTAATTATTGCGACGATTATTTATTCTGTCTTATAATTGTTAGAGGTCAAGTTGAGGCATAATAATAAATTATCCATTAATTTCATAAAAAAACGTTATTAATCAACAATAAAACAAATTAAATTAACTACAGAAAGTCCTTTATTAGTTAAAAATGCTAATTAACGATAACTTAAACTATAATAACAACTATATTTGGTTTAATAAAAACATTTACAAGGGTTGGAAATAGAAAATACGGAATTTTCCGAATGATTAAATTAATCGAATATGGAAATGTTAATTCGAAACTTCTCGCAGACGATGTTATTATACCCAATGTAAATATTTTTGGTGTGTAACCAAACTAGAAAATGTTGACGTAAACGTTCTGGTATCATTTAATGCCATCCAATTTGGCCTTGGTTCATATTCTTTTTGTTGAGCATTACTTTTGTTTCGAGAATATATTTTTTTAAAAACTACACGCAGACAAGTACCTATTTTCACTGAGTTTACAAATATTACTCTACAAATATAACTCCTAAAATAGATTGTAATTAAAAAAAACGATATTACTCAATTTCGTTCTATATTCTCAACTTTATTGCACGTTACAGCAAAACTAGTGATAAAAACATAGGCCAAGGCTAAACCCGGATCTTTTTATTTACAATGAATGCTGCAATTGTACATAACAAGATTAGCGAACTGTACAGGCGGCCGTTTAAACATTTTTTTGCATCAAGTATTATATTTACTACGCCTTAGGAGTTGGAACTACTCGTAGTACACAAGTAGGTACTGTGGTAGATCTAGCCGTGTGTACTACTGCGGTGTTTGTTTACTAAATCTCTTTAGTATTTTATGACGCAAGTGAATCCCTGCAATTTCCTCAATGTGCTAACAGTGCGGATTTAGAAATTTATTTTCTAGAACTCATAGTGTTAGTTATCTACCTATCTACCGCTACAATTATTATACTGTTTTTGTAAACACCCTTTTGTGATCCGTACAGTATCGTAGCAGATAACAAAGGTGTAATGACTACTCTAAGTAATTACTGTTTTATCTTTTGATGATATTTTGAATGCTATAAACTATAATAGCTTTGTATCACTTCTTTGACTATGGATAATGGTTTAATTACTTTTGACGTATGCTTCTATTTGTTGTGGCAATTATCTAGATTTCTAGAAACTGATAAAAAGTTAAAAGTTATGGAAAAATTTACCTCATTTTTGTACTCTAATCTTTTGCTAGAGTACGTTGCAATTGAGTTATATATTACATGAAAATTATTTTAAAAAATTTAATTTCGTTTCGTTTTTTAATATGAACTTTTAACTCATTTTGTCTGATTTTAAATAAATAAAAGTTTTTGAGAAGCTAACCTTACCTACTTAACATAACCTCATAAACCAGGTTTGCAATTTAACATCTAAAAGATGTTTGTGTCGTTCTCCTAATCTAGCAACAGCTAGCAGTCCTCATTTTAAATTATACATTATAAAAGCTTTTGTTTTATTAAATAGTTTAAATGCTAATTCGTTCTGTCAAAATCATTATGAATAATATTTTTTATTAATGTCGTCAGCGACATTTCTAATCGTGTTCGGTCACAGTTGATCGCGCCATTCGAAATCGTCGAGCAAATCCATTCGCTTCACTCAAGCTGCTCGTGACTACGCCTGTATAAAACAATGTACCTATTGTAACGTACTTTGCTTTCTTCTTTATGCAATTTAAATTACTTGACACGAAACAGTCTTAACTAAACGATAAAACGTAGGTATACATTTCGATAATGTTTTTGAAAATTGAAGAAAATTAAAACAGAAGGCCTATCCAGCAGTCCAGCAGTAGACATCCATCGTTTAATAAGGATAGATATGATAACGTAAGAAATGAATTCTTATTTACAATATTTATGAATATATCTTCTTGAAACAAATCATCAATTGTTGATACCAAGAGGCGATGATTGTGACCGAATTAGCTCGAGCAATCGAGAGGTTCTGTCGGAAGAGATTGTTCACGGTTTCGCTTCACTGCGCTCTCTTAATCTGCTTTCGTGGAAAAATGGTGAATTAAAGGACAATTTATAGCATATTTTTATAAAGGTTTTGAAACCTCTGTTCCGGTGGATTTCTGGAGGATTTTGACTTCATATCAATATCTATTTGCGACATTTACTTCTTTTTGGAACATAACATCAATCAGTTGTTGATACGATTACGAGCAGGCCTAATTTGCTCGAGCAAACACGAATATGCGCCGCGAATGCTCGAGACGTTCTGTTGGAAGAGATTGTACACGGTATCGCTCCACTGCGCTCCCCTAATCTGCTTCCGTGGATCATCATGAAATACCAGTTCTAATAAATATAGTACCATTTATTAATATACAGAAAAACATACTGAGAAAAGATTTGCTGACTTATAGTAAGACTTCAATCTTTGTTCTGCACATGCTATTACAAGGGTTGGAAACAGAATTATCTACATTGACATAACTGATTCAATATAAAATGATTTTCTTTTTTTAGTAAATAAAAATAAAATTACGTTAGTTACTTCAATAAATGTAAAATATTACGGAAAATTTACATCAAATAATTTTTAATTCAACAAAATTTAAAGATCCTGTTGAATCGTTTACATTATTGTAAAGTTATGGAAATAAATCACAGTTGTAAACTTAAAGTAAAAATTCAGATGAGCGTTAAATGGTGAATTTTAATACAAAATTATAATTCTGAATTGCAACAATAGAAAACGTTAAAACTATTGCTAAAACATGTTAAGAAACTGTAATTTCTTTTTATTTACATGTGTACATGAAGTGCCTACATTACGAAGGTACTTAAGAACTGAAATCGCTCTCTGAAGTCACGTCCATAGATAATATTATAGGCTCATAAAGAAATAGATTGTTAAACGTTTGATTTGCGTGAGTCACGATGGTAGATAGTGGTTTTAATTGAAAGTAGGAAACCAACACACTAGCGACGATGAAGGCAATTTGTGAGGCGATACTATCAAATATGTTAATGTTCAAACAAATGAAATATGTTTAATAAATACAAAAATGAAATATAAAAAAATCCAACTATGCACATACCTAACTTTGAAGGTCGTAAATTACGTAAATTACATTTTTTTAACGTGAAAACTTCTTAAGAGCGCTGTGTAAACTATCTACATTTACGAGTATGATGGTATTGAATGAGAATATTTTGTTGCTTGTTTGACTGTAGTGTACTTTACTTTTCTCTGTACTTTCTTTTAGTGTCTACTTACTTCGATTAAGGAAGCGAATAATATAACATTTTAATTTTAAGATATATAGAACAAATAACACATTGCAGTGATAAAAGAAACTGCCTTCTTCTAAACATGTGATAGTCGCAATATCGGAAACTCGGTTGAAATGCTGTGTACCTTGGCAAATAAGACGTGAATCACGTACGCCTGTAATTAGAATAACTGAATGTCCTTTATACTCGTAACGTATCGTGTTAGAGCAAACCTGACTAAGAAATCGTTTTATTAACTGAACTAGGTCTTTGGCTACTTTATTTGTTGTTAAGGTAACTTACCAAAACGAGAATTATTTAGACCCTCGTTTTGAAAACTTCACTCGGGTGCCTTTCAAGTTCTGGCCCACTACAGAACACGCTCTCGTACCTACTTATTTAATTTGAACATTTGTAAGAATTTCTATAAACAGTCACTTTATATATCTCTATTTAAGTATATATCTCGTAATAAAACTTATATTAATTAAGTTATTTTCTAAGTACTGCTATCTACTTTGAAACTGTATTCAGGACAGTATTAACGTAATGAAGATTTATGAACCAAGATTATTTTCACATGTAAAAAATATTTAAAATATAGCGCGAATCATAAAAAGTTTGTATTAAAGTTTTAAAATTCCTCCTTGCATATCAATTGTATTTTAATGTATGATAATAAAGCATTTGTAAATTTTATATTCGTTACAACTCCTACTGACATAGCTGCTCGTAGTGTGTGCGCAGGCATGTACAAATATCGAGTGATTGTTTTATTGCTTCAATACAATCCTCTTAGGTGACGAAGCTCAATTTTGGCGGCGAACAACTATATAGTCAACGTCATTTGCATGATTTGTCCTCGAAGTTTGCAATGTTTCCGGGTTCAATAAGGACGCTATACACGTTCGAGTTTTTCTGCTGTTTGCTGATCGATTTAACTTGGCAGGTTTTAATAATAAAGTGATCTATGCGCATATTTAGCGACCAGTTTTTCCAAGGCTTCATTGATTTACAAGTTAAAGCCGTAAACATACTTTGTATTACGCAAAATCTACATTGACTGCTTCCGATGGTTTGATTAATATAAGACCTAAGTTCGATTAAAATCAGTGATTTAGGGGTAATTAGGAAAACGGAGATTTTTGAACCAACGAAAGTAGTAAAATTCAAGTCTTATTTTTTTGGTATTTTTAACTTCAGACGTATTTGGTATAAAATATTGGCTATCTTAGTGCAAATTTTTGTAACTTCCTTATTTGCGTTAAAAGCCTAAAATATCTTACCATCATAAAACATACTTATAATATATCTAAGCATTAAAATATTAGATGTGTGATTAAGAGACATTAGTTAAAAATACTTTATTAATAACAGGAACATTTCAATAACGTACTGCGTATATTCTCCATGTAAAAGAAGCCCCTGTACTGATAAGCTGATTATGCAAAAGGAAAATACAATATTATACATGTAAACTACTACAACAGCTATCTAGATAGGACCATTTTATGTATATCATTCCTATTAAAACATAACAAATATACATCTTATATAGTTTTTTATGTGATGCAGAACTTGATTTAAAAACTGACCACCGTTTTAGTGTACTGCGATACGATTACAGTGTGGTTTAAATAAACTGGCTTAACAATTATTTGGACGTATATGTGCCGTGTAGACATACGAAGTCACAAAATATAAATCTGCGGGCATTTGTTTCTTTATTATATGATACCTACCTTGTAACTAATAGATAACAAAGTAGTTGAACCAAACTATTAAACAAACTAAAAGTACAAGAACATAGTAACAAATCACATGATCTTGCTCGCTGTTATGACGTATACAAACCTATACAGTTATTAATTTATTTTATTGACAGTGACCGTAGCTCATCAAGTGATGTCACATGCTTCAGCAATCCCTCTTACTCTAGAATCTATACTACTTGTGCTATTGTTTGTTCTGTGCTTCTACGGACATCTTGACCACCTCAATGATGCATCTGACTTTTATCCCAATTAAGGCAATAATTTTAAATTGCGGCAAATAGACGACTTTGTAACAGAATTACTCTTCTGACTTGTTAACATACTTCCATAGATTCAATATAATAAGAGAAAGCCTTAAAGAAGTTATACATATATTGTTCTCATCATCATTAAATATTTATTTCTTAACCGACGAAAAAAAACGGAGGAGGTTCTCAATTCGACACTATACTTTTTTTTTTATGTATGACCACGCATAACTTTTTACAGAGATGTCCGATTTTGATAATTCTTTTTTTATTCGAAAGGGCATACTTTTACGGTGGTCCCATTGTCATGATGTTAGGATCTGATGATGATATCCTGGGGAAATTGAAGGAACTCTTCAAATTTTGGAGGCACCCTTACAGCGATTTCGGTTTTTGTCTCGAAATCGGTAGCTTTTTGGCTACTAGTGCCGTATAATATACTATGACAGTATAGTACGAGTACGATACATGGCGATAAATCACTAAAAAGTAAGAAATAAAAATTTTTAAATAAAAATAGAACCGACTCAAAACGCACTAAAAAGTAAAAAATAACTGTGTCATTTAGTTGCTTTAATTTACTTAAGCATATCTAGGAGTCGGTGCCAGTCAAGGTTTTTACTTTAAGGACGTTACCTAGAACCCACAAACTGCTTTACTACATAAAATAAAGGTTCCTTAAACTTGGCTGGCACCGACTTCATAGATATGCTTAAGTAAATTAAAGCAACTAAATGACACAGTTATTTTTTACTTTTTAGTGCGTTTTGAGTCGGTTCTATTTTTATTTAAAATTTTTTGTATATTAGTGCCCTATTTAGGATACATGCTCTTGGCTCTATAGTGTTTGAAGCTTAGACCCTCCGCATTTCTCTTATGTTGATTGCAGAACTTAAAGTGCTAATGTTTGTCTTTGTACCTATTTCTTTAATGATCGCTACCAGATGTTAAATATTATACCTAAATACTGTCCTTAAAGTAGACGTGACTCTTAAGAAACCGATTAATTATCCTACGTGGTTTCCGGATTGCTACTTAAAAAAATATTCAATAAACACAATTTTTCATGAGTTCTTATGCAGGACTCAAACCCAAGGACTCATGATCAGTAGCCGAACATTTAACCACGGAATCAAAGAACATTTAACGAATAATATTTATTGGCACTGGCAATAAAAATAAAACTTGACACAGTTCCAACGGAAGATCTTATGAAAATAAACAACATTCTGTTGTCCGAAATCGTAGTAGTTTGTTGTGTAAACAGTAAAAATCTCGGTCGTTAGGTTACGATCTCGTAAATCAGCTATCATATCTATTAGATGTCTTAGTTTTAATAGATATACGTCGTCTAGTCAACTTTCGCAATATTGATAGTTGCTACTTCAAAAAATTAAATATATTATGGTATGAATAATAATTTCACGTATAAATTACAACTTCGTACATTAATTCACTTTTTGTTTTATTATAATTTTGAAAGATGGTGTCATATTGTAAAACTAAATCCTATACTTATATTACAAAAGCTTTAGTGAAATTGTTTTGTTTGTTACGCTTTCAAACTTAAAACTAACCCGATCATCTTGAAAATCTTGAAATTATGGTGTCAGAGATAAAAAAGAACATTTTTTCAACAATTATGTAATTGACAAATATCTTTCAAAAGTTTGGAGACGAGATACTATTTTACTTAATTATTAAACTTCCAAAATATATAATGTAAAAGTCTATGTAAATTACGTGTATAATTTATAGTTATAATGACTCATATAAGCGTATTAATTGATTGGTTTCTACTCGGCATCGTACTGATACGTGCCTAATGTATATTCACTTGACCTTACCGATTGGTCAATAGCATATCACTAATTAGTATTTACCCTATCTCAGCTTCCTAATAAACTAAACTATTTATTTATTTGACTAATTTATAAGATTTTGCGTCATATGCACACAGAGCAAGTTATTTACTTGCAAATTTAAAATCACGTTCAATTTGCTTTGGTTACTTCCTATTTTTTAACCGACGAAAAACCGACACGTATATATTTTTTTAGGACCACGCATAACTTTTTACAGAGTTGTCCGATTTTGATTTGAATTTTTTTTTATTAGAAAGGGTACACTTCCAATATGGTCTCATAGTCATCATGTTAGGATCTGATGATGATATCCTGGGAAAATTGAAGGAAATCTTCAAATTTTATAGGCACACTTGCAGCGATTTCGGGTTTTGTGTAAGTATCGGTAGCTTTTTGGCTACTAGTGCCGTATACTATGAGAGTATAGCACGAGTAGGTTACGTGTCGATAAGTCACTAAAAAGTAAGAAATATAATTTTTTAACAAAAAATAGAATCGACTCGAAACGCACTAAAAAGTAAAAAATAACTGCGTCATTTATGAGTCCTTATCTATGAGTCGGTGCCAGTCAAGGTTTCTATTTTAAGGAACCACAAACTGCTTACTACGTTAAATAAATGTTCCTTAAACTTGGCTGGCACCGATTATCAATTTATTATAACGACCCACTACAGGGCCAGACGAAGATACTATATAAATCTTAAACCACCACCACCAGTACCACGCTACTCCAAATTTTATCAAGTCAAATCAAAATTCATTTTTCAAGTAGGCTCAGTTTACAAGCATTTTTGAACCGTCATGTTTATTTTGACTATTTGTATTACTCTACCATCGGCTCGGAATGCAAATAATTCAATTTGTCTTACTTCCTGTATTTAGAAATAACGATTGGAATTGGATATATAAAATATTTGTCTTTAATAGTCGCATCGACCATTACATTGGGGATTTTTGGAGCTCGCCTTCATTAATAAACTTGACACGCATTGCTATGATTTATGACCTCTTAATTAACACGAAAGCGTAGAAACTTTATACTAAAATAATAAAAGCATTACAAACAAAATTATGTACTAACTTACCTATGTAGTGTGTAGATTAAGCTTATTAAAACTATTTAACTAAATAGAGTACCGTAGCCTAGCAGCGCACCTACAGTTTCGTTACCGTAAGCACATACATTTTGCCAAATAAACAGACTGATTAGTAGTTGAAGTCAATTTCGTCAAGTCATAAAAGGAAGAGTCTTTCTGTTTATAACAGGGAACGTGTGAGTCAGTTTTTCATAGTTTTGTAAATATCTTAAATCTTGCTTTTACTAGCAAGTAAGTGAGGAAATGGCTTATATTTTAGGTTTTAGACTTTAAGTTAAGGTAGGTAGGTAAGGTTTCCAAAATTAATCTGTTTTCCTGTTTCAATTTTTTAAATAAAGAAAATGGAAACATTAATAACGTAACATAATTTTTGTATGATTTGTTAACAGGTAAAAAAAGGTAGGTAGGAAGAATCTTATAAAATATACGATATGTATTTTATAATGTGCACAACGCAGCGGGTTAAATAATTGCCCTTCGTAGCTTTTGTTAGGTTAGGAAAGGTTAGGTGTTACAAAACAAAAGTTAATATATTTTAAAAAAATAAACAATAAGTATTTTTAATACGCTATAAATAAATTGACGGCAGCGTTAATAACGTTTTTCCAAGTTTCCCCTACACCGCGGGTTAATTGCCCGTCGTAACATTTCAGGGCGCAGCGCAGGGCGAGAAAAGAGCAGTAAAGAAAGCCATTGTAAGCTGAAAGCAGGGGCGGCACGGCACGGTTATCGTTCCCGATATTTAGTTCGTTCTCACGTGAGGGGGCGAATGAGTGACCTGGATAAATCACCGCCATTTATTTCATTCTCTTAAATGCTGCATTGGTGCTTGTTAATGACTGTAATATACTGGCAGAGTTATTATTTTTTCAGCGTGTAAATTATGAGCTGTATTTATAAAAACTATAATTTCACATGCAAGACTGGACTCTAAACTGAAAAGACTGGATTCTAGCCGATCCAGACCCCAAAAGTAGGCTAAGTATCGCAGCGACACCACTGATTTCCATGTAGCGTCACTGCGTTATGTCGTCTGCGATCGGCTATAACTCGCACACTAAACTTATAGGCCAGTGCCGATAATTTTTGAAACCAAAGAAAATCGCAGTAGGATGAAACCCATTGGATAAGAAGGAGAATATCATAAAAGTGAAAGGAAAAATAAATTACGGGTGATCTGAGGTCGGAAAGAGGTAAAGGGTGAGGGTTTAGGGGTAAAAACGGATTTTCTCGATTTCCGGCAAAACTAAAAGTCGTACGGAAAAGAGTTATATAGCAAAGTTGTAGGTAATAAAAAGATCTAAAACTTTTGTTCTTACACTTTTTTCACGTAACCCCAAAATTTATGTAAAAAATTCAAAAACTTATTTTTTTGTTTTTTATTTTTATCTTTTAAGACCAGAAACAGATTTTTGTATATGTAGGTACGTACCTACAAAATTATACGTCTTGTTTCCACCTTGTTGTTTTTGTTTTGTTGTCGTAAGCTATATTCTCAGACTCGTTATGTAATGTAATGTAATTATATCTTGTAACAATGTACCGAAATAATTTTAAGATCGTATTTGATGATAAAATTGAATAAAAACAGATTAATGCGATGTAGGTACACTTTACCAGCCAAAGATATATTTGTGTGATATTTTGATTCGAGAATCACAACGATGACGACGAGTGATAAAAACAGTCCAAAATTCAAAATATCTCTCCAATATTAGGTATAAGCTAAGTGCAAAATCTCCCATTTACAGTTTCAGTGCATCACAGAATCTTTCGATTACCTATTAGAAATGGAAATAAAAGTAAAAGGAAAACTACCGTGCAGTTTTATGAAAGGAGTAGTAGACATTAAGTTCATCATATTAAAATGAAAATGTTATTATTATGCCTTCATAACTAATAACGACCTTCTTTTATTCCGCGGAATTGGAGCGCATCATGTGACGCTGTTCCTTTGTGAAGTAGTGCGTAATATTCGGATTTTATAATTTCTGATTTTGAAGTTTAGATAAGGCACCATTGAAAACAAATTGTATGTGAAAATGTGTAACTTAATGGAGGCAAAATGATTCATTAAAAAAATTGGTTGTTTGCAAAGTCGGTTTACTGACGATAGTTGAACGTGACAATGTCTTAAGAAAATACTGATGGAATGGTAGCATTTAATTGGTTATTAAAATTTTTAATTTAAGTATATTTTTATAAATATTAATTTAAATTAATAAAATAATTGATTTTGATTTTACAAATTTATATTTTAAATTTATAATAAATATATTAATTTTTGATTTAAAATTAATATATTTAATAATTATATTTAATAGACGGATGTCGAACGCTGCCGAACGCAAAGGCCGATTGTGCTTCTTTGTAGCTCGTTCCGCGCTCTCACTTGCACTTCAAGCCTTACATGGAACGCCTCAAAGCGAGATAACGACGCATGACTTCATGTTTTTTCGTGCGTGCAGCCGGCTCTATCGAATTATAAGACGTTGTCACGTCAAAAACAGGACTTGCCCTTGGGTTTTTTTAATGCTGTATATATGCCGTAACTGCCATTTTAAATTCGTTTATTTCAAGTAGACTTTTGAAAATGCTTGTAATACAACTTGTAGCGACTGTACCACCGGCTCGGAAGGCTGTTTATGCTAAGAAGAGCCGGCAAGTAACTCAACGGTTTTTCTTATCAAACATTAATTGATTGATTCAGATAAAGAAGAGACTAAAAGATAAACTCCTGCCTGTTTGTAGTGAAAGTACTCTTCTTGTTTCAAGGCGCGTTTTGAGCTTGGTGAATTTACTTTCGTCATGTCGCCTAAAATCTTGCATCCTAAGCTATGTTTGACTTTAAAACAGTCAACAATTTTATTTGTCATTTTTCAGTCAATCCGTGTATTCTACCCATGTTCTCTGACTGTAGTTTACAAAGTGTCGTACTGAAAAAAAACATGAAGCCACGTCTTGGAGGCGCGATCAAGTTTGCGCCACTTGAATTTCATGTAGGTTAAGTGAAATATTTTCAGAAAACAGTATTATTTCGTTCCAAATAACTGAACTATAACTGACCACGTGACGTATCAAACTTTATTTGAGGCAATTCAGGCCAGAAAACTGTACACATAGGCCATAGCCAATGTATACAATATAAACCGATTCACACGCCAACGGAACTCTAAATCTCGACCTACATTTCCGTCACGCAGTAAAGTTTGGTTGCTAGCTATTCTCAATTATCGTAAACATTGTAAGCTGTAAGCCGTTTCAGATTTAGTTTTCCTTATTTATTGTAGTAGATATGGACCACTGAATGTGGTGTGATAGTGATAAAATATTCATTTATCACATAGGTATGAGAGGTATAATACTTATGCCTTGGTTGAAATAGTAGGTTAGCAAATAATGTAGAGTGAACTTTATATATACGAATAAATCTTAATAGAAGTATAACAAATGGACAAGTTCTCTTAGACTGTAGTTCAATTTTGAATGTAATATTTTTTTTGTGGGATAATTGTACTTAGGCATTTCATAATTTTAATACATAAAAATATTAAATATCTCAGTAGGGCAACAGTTAAAAAAGGTATGTATAAAAGTGACAGTTAATTTCTTTTCTTCTTCCAAACTTGCCTACGGTTTACAGATAGAATCTTGCAAAGGTATAGAATTCAACATGTAAAAGCTCGGTTACCTAAATATGAAAAGATTCTTTTGAAAACTGATATTTAAAGGAATGTTTTCTCAAATAAGAATACTCTCATTGTATGTTGTATGAATATACTTATTTTATCTAAGAAAGTTGATGCATAAGTCGGAGAGCTTTTAAAGCTTTTATCTCATAATACCTAGACATACTCGTCGTTCTGTATTATGAGTTTACAGTCTAGACGACTTGGCCCCATTGTTATTGAAACATTCAACCTTTAAGTATTGGTAAGTTTAATTCTGTGTTCGGACAGAAACCTTGAGATCCTGCTGTGAAGCGAATAAACTTTCTAAAGCGGATGAGCTGAGATCCGCACACTTCTGAGTGTCGCGGTCACTGAACACTACCTACATTAAACGAGATTTAGTTCAGTCATTTATTTTATCTACTTTTTAATAAACAATTTGAGCTGGAAGGCAAGACATGTACTCGTATATTATGAATCGTCTTCCACTTTCTATTATTATTTAATTTTTTTGAAGATTACTTGTCATAATTTTGACGACGGTCGTGGCGCAGTTCGATTCCCGGCGGGCCTGATAGAAATTTTTCTTATTTTGTCTTGGTCTGACTGGTGGGAGGCTTTTGCCGTGGCTAGTTACTACCTTAACGTCAAAGACGTACCGCCAAGCGATTTAGCGTTCCGGTACGATGTCGTGTAGAAATCGAAAGGGGTATGGATTTCGTCCTACTCCTAATCAGTTAGCCCGCTTCCATCTTAGATTGCATCATCACTTAACATCAGGTGTGATAGCAGTCAAGGGCCAACTTGTAGTCGATAAAAAAAATACATATCTCCTGATAATAGGATGGGAAGGAGAACGTTCCAGTGTAACAGTCCAAAAGGCGAGCATCAAACACATGTCCTCTCCGGATTCGACTCCGGCCTTTTACATATCTTGATTGTTTCATACTTTTATTTTTTTATAATATTAATCATTTAGATCCGAAACAGATGGATGACCTGGTACCTGTAGCACATATGTCGCTGCTTGCACTTAGTAACTCTCCTTTAAGAGAGAGATCTGAGAGAGATTTAAATAAGTTGATTTTAATCATAATGAATAATTTGAAACATATAAAGGGCATTTTGATCTATACAGAGCATTCACAGTTGATGCAGGGTTATGTAAAGGGAGCTATTTTCGTAATGTGTGAAGGCCGAGTCCAAGAGTTTGTATTCATTGGTGTAGTATCCGAGCCCTCGGCAGCCCGCCACGAATGTAGGTACGGCAATTCACGCTCTAATGAGACTAGGTAGGTATTATATTTTCATTTCTCTAATTGATTTCCGCGAGACTGTTTAAATACGTATTCGCGTGTAATATCTGCTTCTTTTGTATTTGAATATTGAGTATAAGCGGACGTTACTTTGCTAAAGTTCATTATGAACAGTGAAAAATATCAAATACTAATAATAACAGACACCCGCGAGTAAGTATTGCAACGTTCTGAGGGCACCAAAAAGTGAATAATTCTACCTTTTTTATATGCCATCGCTGATTTGTATCCTAATAAAGAGAATCCTACCATACACGGTTTTGTTATATCGTAAAGGGATTAGGCAGCGTAAGCTTTCAATGAAAGCTCCCAAGCGGCTTGAGTTTTCTGACACTACGTACGAGTAGGTACGTACTAGTGACTGGCGACGGAGGACTTTGTTTTGTTATTTGTAGTGACGTCATAAAATGTTTATACTCTTTACCAACCAAGAACCAGTAGCTCAGTAACTAAAACCTGTCTAAGATAGACGTATATATCAGGCACATATAGGTATTTTCTGTTAAACGCTCAATGCATTAACATGCACAATATAAAAATAATAATTACTATTATTGTAAATGTGGGTAGTGATAATAATAATTATTTCCCCACTTTTAATATGAAATGAGCAAATATAAAAGAATATTTTACGTGACTTAATCCAAGAAGGTAATTCTGATATTGTTTTCCGCAAATCTTGTGTTGGGGAAAATATCACGTCTCCTCTTAAAACGATATCTACTCGATGATAAAAGGTCCTGCTCACTTTTAATATCGTTTTCATCAAAATTGAACCAGCACTTTTAAAATAATTCAGATACATGCATTTGGAGATTTGTTTTTATTTACATACATATTTTGTATTTATCTATATAAATTTTAATTTTCTTTTACCTTTTGCATATTTATATCGTTGAACTGAGTTTGTGTTTATACGGACAAATATAAACACTATTCTACGAATTTTCACATTATTTTCACAAATGACAGCCACTAAGACTATAATTTATAGTCGAAATTACCGACATTATGATATTTGTAAATAGGAGCTTTTTTGACGTGCTCTGCGTGAATAGTGTCTTATTTCTTGTAACAAATATTTTTCTGAAAATCGCATCAAAACCGATTCAGCCTAACGGAAGATATCTAAATGGGGTTCAAATACGTACATTAATGGGGACAATCATACGTACAAACAAATAGGTCAAATATAGAACCTCCTTTTTTGAAGTTGAAATTGACTTATTTTAATTTTTATAAGCGCATCGAAATGTAACGGTTTGTTAAAAACACAGGTCGTTATTAGACCGACATGTAGGAACATTACTGAATAATTCATCAAAGTAATTAGACCACTTATGGCAGCTATACATTTTTAATAGCAAACGATATTGATTGCCCCGACGCTTCCATGTCCACGGCTGATATGACCTCCAATGTAATTAGCAGTCGACATAACCTGTGTTAGATTTTTTTAAAGTGCTTTTATTGATTAGACGATGATATATTAACGTGTTCTGAATGCGAAAGTAAGTTTTATTGTTTACAAGCAAACGCCTGCGCTTTCACCTGTGAAGTTCTAGTTGCCGTAGGAATATCAGGATAAAATTGCCTATGTTACTCCTAATGAGATTGACTACCATGTAGTTAAATGAATTTTTACAATCTGACTGGTAGTTTCAGAGATTATTCTGAATAAACAGACAGACAAAAAAAATACCATATATACGCACTTAGTGAAATGCTTTTAATTTAAAATTATAAACAGACGCTTAAATTTTATTTCTTAATATAAAATTTTTTATAGGCATATAGTTAGGAGTACAGCAAACGTCCATGTGTAGCTTTTTCTTTCTTTTTTTTTTTACTTTTCGAAAGAAACATTTTCTACGTTAAAAAATAATGTTCACGAGGGGTAGGAAATAACTTTAGACGCCAAACTGCGCAGTAAGTACCTGATATTGAAATAAATGAGAAAATAACTGATACATTTTCCCGCCGAAATAGCATAATTAAAATGAATTGAATTTGGGTAGAGAGTATCTACCATTTGTCGCAAAAATAAATCTTGTGTTGAATTTCAAGATGAAATTTCTATGAAAACTGTAAGTGTAGAATACTTACAATTTTTTTAATTTTTAAAAAATACAGCAAATGTCTCCCAACACCCAGATCTGAATGTAGTTTGGTCGTCCCAGCCGGGAATCAATCCCAGCACGTTCGTTTTATAAGTCTACTGCCTTTACCACTGCACCACGGAGGCCGACACTTCAAAATCTTATGGTGAAGCGTCTTTTTTAACCGACGAAAAAAACGGAGGAGGTTCTCAATTCGACACGTATATATTTTTTTTTTTTATGTATGACCACGCATAACTTTTTACAGAGTTGTCCGATTTTGATAATTCTTTTTTTGTTAGAAAGGGCATACTTCCAAGGTGGTCCCATTGTCATCATGTTAGGATCGGATGATGATATCCTGGGGAAATTGAAGGAACTCTTCAAATTTTGGAGGCACGCATACAGCGATTTCGGTTTTTGTCTCGGTATCGGTAGCTTTTTGGCTACTAGTGCCGTATAATATACTATAACAGTATAGTACGAGTACGTTACATGGCGACAAATCACTAAAAAGTAAGAAATAAAAATTTTTAACAAAAAATAGAACCGACTCAAAACGCACTAAAAAGCAAAAAATAACCGTGTCATTTAGTTGCTTTAATTTACTTAAGCATATCTAGGAGTCGGTGCCAGCCAAGGTTTCTACTTTAAGGACGTTACCTAGAACCCACAAACTGCTTTACTACGTAAAATAAATGTTCCTTAAACTTGGCTGGCACCGACTTCTAGATATGCTTAAGTAAATTAAAGCAACTAAATGACACAGTTATTTTTTGCTTTTTAGTGCGTTTTGAGTCGGTTCTATTTTTTGTTAAAATTTTTTTATGTTTAAATGACAAAAAAGTATACTATCATAACATCTTAATTTTACGGTTAAGTGTAGAACGTTGACACAACCTAGTTATTGTATGCATCACTTGACTTACGGATTAATATTTACCTAAGAGCGTTCCACGAATAAATATTATTCATTCTTTATCATTATCTTTATATCATCATTACTTAAAGTAGGTAGATTGACGTAGTCTTTTTCTCATGTTAAATATTAGTTGACGGATTAAGATAATCCTTATATTAAAATAATATGAGGATTATCTTAATTTCCGTGGAAATATCAGGGCCTATGAGTGACATGGGCTTAATTGGGCCCTGATATTTCCCACAAGTCTAGCTATTATACACAAAAATAAATTGTAAAATCAGGCTGGTAGTTTCACAGATTAGCTAAAAGAAACAGACAGCCAGACAAAAATGTTAAAAATGGATTTTTCACGTAAATCCATATATACTTGTCAAGTTACTTAATTTTATTCATTTTTATAGATGGGTAATCGATGTATCTCAAATGAATAACTACATCACACCAAAGTACCACCGTGTTTGCAGTACTGTCTTTACCATTAGGGACCCGGGAGCCATGAAATGCCGATACAAAGTTTTTCTAAATGAGAGAACAAACACTCTATCATTTTCATAAACATCTGATATAATTAAGAACTTTAGGACACTGACCTAATGTTAATGACTTGCAAATCCAAAAATATTTAGATTTCTTTTATTTTCGGATTGCAAACAATTTTGCTCTTCTCCCAAATGTATATCGACATACGTCAGTAACCGTAAGAGCTCCCACAGACATACAATAACTATGTTGGCTGGCTAATAAGTAACTTTGATGTCAGCAGTCCACCTAGGTCGCCATTTTTGCACATTGCGACCGCAACCTCGATCAGCTCTTCGAACTATGTACCCCGCTTATTGCCAGTTCATGTTTGCGACTCGTTTTTAGATACATCGCCGATTTCAGTTATTCTGGAGATCCCCTCATTTCTGATTTAATCACATTGATATACACCGGGCATAGCTCGCTCCATAGTGCGCTGAGTGACTCTGAGCCTTTTTATGAGGACCATTACTTGGTCCCAAAGGGACCATTAGTTAGCGGCTGCATGCGGTTGCCTCAACCATGTTTTTTGGAAGTTCTTGCAAAAGACCTATGTCTAGCAGTGGACTTATATCGGTTATAATGATAATAATTTAATTGACTTTTTAATTTAGCATTATCGAAAGGAAATCTTGGTCTCCGATATGATCGGTGTCCAATTACTCGTAATTAGTTGAAAGATTTAGTTGATAATCTGCGGGCCTACTCGTATTATTAACTATAAGTACAATTTAGTCGCTAAATTACAATTGTATGTCTGCGGGAGCTCCAATAGAATGACCTAAATGTCAACTCACGTTATGTATCTGTATACCTACTGAAGTCATTAACACCGGCCGAGAATAGATTTTAGCTAGGCGTCTGAAGATATACGTTGTAGCTATTCTGTCTCGTACGTTGGATATTCTATTTTCTAACTACACGGAAGCGCATTAATAATAAACAACAACAGTGATTAATGCAAATATATGCAGATATACATAATTTGTTTAGTTGTTTATTATATGAAGCTAATGAATAGGGCAAATGGAGGAGAGGTTGCATGTTTAATTAACAGTGGCGAAGATTGATAAAGTTTGGGTTTCCCTTGCCATCGTTTCTTTTTAGCTTCTGCTAGAGTGCCTAGCGCTAAAGAGCGTAAAATGTACATTATTATTTTAGAATTGAAAGTACAAGCCCTGATTAACCACGTGGTAGTACCTAAGTGGGAAAAATATCCACTATGAACAGATCACCATTTCGCAGTGCATGCTTGGAATACTCACAAAGTGCCGCCCGGCGTGTCCATCAATCAGTGCCGTAGCCGCACGGCAACCAGGCCCTTTGTACCTAAATGTGATACCTAAAAAAAATGGTGAAAGTACTTTTCCGAACGAGCTTTGTCACTATGAAACAACCTTCTATCATTCACTTATGGCATCTTCTTAGATCTATTAAATTTTGAAAGAAACCAAACTAGAGATTTCTTCTGTTAGTAGAAATTTTTCAATAGATGAAAAGATAAGACAATCGAAAATTTTAATAAACATTGTTTTGAGTTCAGACTGATTGGAATTTTCAATTACCTACCGATCTGATTCTGTCCATTGTTAAATATCTCATCAATGGACTGCTGATGGAAAGGATATTGAAGGCTGTAAAGAATTACGATGACAATATGTCTAGCTAGCTGTGACCCGGGGTTTTACCCGCGTAGGTAGGAAGTCCTTTCTTGTTACACGCCCACATCGTAATAGCTACATACGAGTATGTGCCAAATTTTAGCGCAATCTGTTTAATGGTTTGAGCTGTGCGTTGATCGATCAGTCAGTATCGGTTGCCTTCTATATACACAGATTTACATATTTCCGTTACTGTTTGACAGATAGACAAGGACATTGTTGGTACACTGTTTATGTAGCTGTCCGAGTAAGTATAGATAGATTCGTGGTAGCAATCGATACGCTACAATAAGCTATAATGGGCGGACATGATTCCCTGGAGCTTTTGAACGAATATCAGTTCGCGAAAGCTTTTACGTATTTAAATGAAAATTGCGAAGTCATTGCCGTAATCGATTGGGCTTTATATTGATCGCAATTGTTGGCTCATATACCTGTGATAAGTGATATTAAAAAGATATCTCAGGTATTGTTTTGACGAACTCTAGCGTATGTCTAATGACTTACAAACGGGCGGTTCTAGGTCCAAATTCAAGTTTAGGTCATTTTTTTTTTTAATTTTAGAAGATTTTTGAATCAACCGTGACTCTATTAAAAAAGAAAAAGTACGTTTCGTTCGTTTTATTTTTAAATAAAACACTTTCAAGTAACATGGATCATTTTATATTATTAATCACAATTTATTGCAAATCTAAAAGATCTAGGTTTCTTAACTCATTAATAAAAATATCAATTATAAAATATTGAGCTTTTATCAAGTTTTAACATACCTAGGTTATTGGCCACTTCGTGTGACACTTGACAAGTAAAATAAGAGTATGTACGACCATGGCTACATTACACCTGCATAGCCAATGTCACGTACAAAGTTGAAAACGTACAAAGTTAAATGCGGAAAATTTACATAACACTAATAACTTGAATTAAAAGTGAGTGGTTTCCAATAATAACTTTTGGTAGTAATTTTGGTAATCCCCGTTACTTTGTTTTCTAAATAAACACAAGTAGCGTTCGGGCTAGAATATTCTCCAACAAAACTGTACACTTTCAATTCGATTAATGTTTAACTAAAATGAGTAGAGAAACTAAAGAGACTCGAAACAGTAAGTAACTTGCTTTTGACGCAGATCTTGATTTGTCAATAGGCCTCGTAGGCCGTGGCCTAAGGGCAGCAGCGTCCTAGGGGTGTAGAGAGTACGAGTACATTAGGCGGCGGCAATAAAGTGGCCTACACTCGTAAAAAATATAAATCGGGCAATGTTTTGACAAGTATGTAGGTTAATTTGTTGCGCTGGCACTTCTAATTGAGGATCGCGAACAATTCGCGAAAGCCTTGGTTAATTTTTTGCGATTTTCTGACATCTAATGACGTCTGGTTTTGATAGCTTGTAAGGGGCCTACTTGGCATTTTGCGTATAATTCTAAAGTGTAGTGAGAAAGTGTCATAGTAGACAGAGATTCCATGTTACCTATTGATAACGCCTTAACTATGTCCTTGTTAAAAAACGTTTGACTGGATAAAAAATATATCCTTACATTAACAAAATTAATATTACTGTACCTATTGATACTGTATATATTGATTTTCAGTCGACACCTAAGTAATGAAAATGTTTATTTTTAGCTCGTTTATCGTGTTTCGATCAAGTTAACTGTATCAATAGTTGGATATTTGGAGCGAGAAATAATTGAATTAGCGACCAGTCAGGTGATGTACTTTGCGATTACATACAAGACAAATCGAATGGAGGTGTGACACCCATACATGGATGAACGGACCGCCTTCACCAACGATTTTTTACAGATATTAAGGACAGACTGCCTTATTAGCCTATGTGGCTTCAGATTATGATGTTCTGATGTTTTTCATTTCATCATCTTTTATCTATAGAAAATTTCAGTAAATCTTAGAATCCCCTACTGAAAATTCCCGGAATCGGGAAGTTGGTGGTGTTCCAACCCCGTTCCTCGGAGGGAACGTTAACTTGCTGTCATTATCATTAACATCTAGGTATCGTTAAATAATAATTAAGCAAACATTATTACCGCCATTCCGCATTGTATTGGAGCAACGGGGTGCGTAAAAGCTCCATGAGTATTAACGATGAAAAACGGATTTTATATTGACTTCTCTAATGCATACCCTAATGAAAATCCTATGCGCGCCATTGAAAGTTTTGTTGGCTAACGAAGGTTTTTTCTTGTTTTACTTTGGTCCAAAGTCAGAATCAATCAATCAAGAGTTTAAAGTTCAAACTTACTTGTGAGCTTGGTCCAAATTCTTATTCATGAGAGTGTCAGTGGGGCCCGGTGCCCACTGTGGGAAATCATTCATACGTAATAATAGAACCTCAAATAAGTGAATGAACTGTTTATAAAAACAGTTCATTCACCGACCAAAATGACCTACGTTTCTTCAAAATCCTAAGCAAAGGCAAAAAACTGTAAAGAGGCACTAAAATAAATTATTTCAATTGCGTTTATTTAGTGTAGGAGGGTCAAAACTTACGTTATTCCAAAATAACCAGCATTTTCGTAAAAGTTAAATTATTAGACATTAAGATCCTTAACTAGTGACCTTTCGTGTTTGAATATACTTAGCAGTAAAATAAGAATGGACTCTTTGCCGTATATATTCGTAAGGTTTCGGAAAAAAGCCACATAGTTATTCGTTATAATAATGGAACAAGATACGGTTTACTAGAAATTGATTCACTTCGCCTTAAATAATATAGGTTTTGCCTATAACCTATTGATTTATTAATATTTTAAAAGAAGGAAAATTAAGTAACACCAAAGCTAAAAACCCATTCTTGATCTGATGAGTAATCTATGACGAGTAGAGCTAATGATAACGAGGGATTTTCAAATATTATATTTATATAGTAAATCCAGCTAAAAGTAATTAATCCGGTTTTAAGTTGACGTCATTTGCCATCTATACAGATACATATGATGGTCTAAGAGGCTGTAATGTATTTCGTAAAAATTGAAATTTTGTTAGCCTATCCTTTTAACTAGGTGACTACGGTAGACAACTATTGAATTGAAATCATGGTGGCAAAGCAAATTTTTGTTAAAAACTGCCCAATAGTTCGATTTTGGCACATAAAGCCTATCACCTAGATCTCAGGCTATCATTTTAAGTATCTTAATTAGCCCTTCCATTATCCCTTTTTTAGCTACAACTTAAAAAAAATTACATCAAGGTATCAATTTGATATAGTTTTTTTTAATCGAATGTATCACATTCGGTTTCTTTTCGGTACCTACCGAAACTTTTTTTTATAATGTTGCGCAATCCGCTTTGATATTCAATACACAGGTAACTATTACACAATATCATATGAAATTACTTATTAGATACATAATCTTTATACTATATCTCAGTAGGTATACGTGGGTATATTAATGCATAAATTTTATAGAGACTATATATATACTATATGATAAAACAATTTTCCTTGTAGTTAGATAGGTATATATAGGTAGTAGGTACTTATATGCGCTTAGATCATGAACTCAATATTTGAAAACGAATTATATAATATGGATTTATATAACAATGAGGTTTTAATAGACCAAATGTTATATCTATGTCATACACATAATACAACGTGTCATTCTGCGTACGTAATATTTATGCTTAGGTGCGTAATAAAGATTCAAACTCGAACTATCTAACTAAGCGAAAAGCCAAGTTTAAGAGTTAGTACTACAACAGTCCAGAGGGCCAGAATAGAACCCTCCTTATCGAATTGAAAGCAGTCCCCTAATTTTTGTGGTAATGAGGTTTAAAATTGTGTCCGCCTCTTAAAAGATGGTATTACTAAGGCTATAGTTTTAAATTTTGATTTATAATGTGTCCGGTCAGTGAACCTTAATGTAATCTATTCTGTGGTGTCAATAATGCTTTAGGTATAGATATTTAACATTGTTCTTTTAAGGCTTTCATTTCAATTGTGTGGCTGTGAGGGTCTTGGTGTTATTGATGGTATTGAACCATCATCACTATCCGCTGGTAACGGCCCACTATAGCGCTAGTTAACGCTTTTCATAGGAGAGGGAATATAGAGCTTAAACTCAGCACGCTGCTCTGGGTTGGTAAGCTTAGGGTGATAATGTTTTATTCTTCAACGAGCACTATCAGATGATAATAGTGACCGAGACAGCACAATGTACTCGCCGAAGCACAGGGCTGTAACAGCGCCTTTTCGGCTCCGAGCTTAGAAGATTTGAATTAAAAAATAAAATAAATTAAAGAATTGTACAAAAAATTTAGTAGATTTTCTTAAAATTGAGGTAAATTCAACATTATTTGAAATTCAACCATTTGATCAATAAGGCATTAAGTCTTTCGTTTAAAATGCGTCTGGCCCCTATACCTTGAGGGCCTTGGTGTTGTTAAGGCTATAAATGTAGATATAGATTAGTTACACAAAGGGGGTGTATACGTGCGTCGCGTAGCGCCAGCCTACGTCACAGCTGGAGTTACGACTTTTTGCCCAATAATTACTACAAGCCGGCTGAGTGAGCCATTGCCACTCGCACACACCTCCGCGCCGACCACAGACGTGTTAACACTTATCAATACAATTAGACTGATAGCGCGGCATTCGAGTGCTACCTGACGTCATTAAACTAATTAATTTGACTCACCTGTGATACTTACGGCTACTTTTATATATTAGTATTTTTTATTAGTTTTAGTGCTTGTGATTTGTGCAAGATTTCATTTGGATTTATACAACTTCGAAACTCTGCCGGTAAGTTGAAATGACAGAATATATATAAATATTGATTTTTTGTATTAATTGACCAAGCATATGGCCTACCTGATAGTAAGTGGAAAATCTTTAAGAATACAACTAAGTTTTTTTTTTAAAGAAAACGTCCTATATACCAAACATAGGTGTTAAGCTTTATTTTCCTTTAATTACACCTACCATGTCCCACATATCGCAACACAGCAATCCTGCATGGTGGCAATCATAACCATTGTGGTATTAGATACTTCCCCAGTAAGGCATTTTCTACATAAGATGAGGTAAACCAATATAACCCATGTTCGGTCGCTTTCAAAAAAAAGAAATCCTCCGCACTTGTTTGACATTTAATAATTTTCCATAGATATGCTAGAGAAAGCTTTTTATGTATGACAATAAGCTTGTGTAGATTATACATTGGTTTCGCTCCCCTTCGACAAAACTTTTAATTAATCTATGGAAGCTTTAATATGACGGCCAAGTGGCAAAGTGGGTAGTGACCTATGCTGTGGGTTCGATAACCACGCCTGGAAAAATGTTTGTGTGATGAGCATAGATGTTTTCCAGTGTCTGGATGTTTATCTATATGTTATGAGTATTTAGCTACTTTGGGAGGTTTTCTACTTGTTATGGTTTGACGCACAAAGGTTTAATCATAAGTTTACCACTTTTTATTACCATTACCTATAACGGCCAAGCCTTAAATTTTACCGTAGGGGCGAAAGTATTAGTACGTATAACATTATGATATTATTGAGTTTGATATTGGGTAAGAGCGTGTAGAACTAATAATAAATAATGAAGTAATTAATAATCTAATAATTACTGACGATTCAAAATAAAGTTAAAGAGATTTCAATAAATATTTTTGACTTTGAAAGGTTATAGGAAATAGCTGAATTTGTAGTACAAAGTTTTACGTAGTTAGTGAATAATCCAGCTGAACTGTTATATCGATAGTCACGTTTTCAACCTTTAACTATGAATTCGATCAGAAGTTTCAGCCCGTGATCTTAATTCACGTGGAATTTCTGTTTTACTGTAATCCCCTAGGAATGAAGTGTTGCCGATAAGTTGTATTTCCACCATTTTGGATTAGGCTATCAATTATTTCATAAGACAACTAAAATTAAACGTTGCAATGTTTACAATTCTATGTTCAATTCTATTATTTCTAACGTGGGGAATATATTATTGGTATAAAGAGATTTATAGAACCAGTTGTTTTCCGCAATATAGAATTTACCGGTTTCTTGAAAGTCCGAGAGACGAGAAACGTCATATGATCATCGTCCTATATATAACTAAAATATAATATAAAATTTATAAGGAAAAACTTAAAGGTTTAAGGTTAGTCTCTGTATAGGCTAAGAGTTACATCATTCTCAATGATCACACATTGATGTGAAATTATTTATGGTTGTTGAATCAAATAGAATTCAACAGGATAAATCAGTTTACAACGGCTCACTAGCCAGGCCTTACTTATATTAGTAGATATATGAAGCTTAGACCCACCACGCTGCTCCCATTATATGATTAGCGCATTTCGTTTTTAATCAGATTGTAACGGTCACTGTCAGACAGGGGTGTAACACCACCATCTTCACGACTCCAGACTGAGAAATATTATTACATTAATTTCTCGAACCTAGGACCTAGTGGTCCGAAGCCATAGAACTGGTCCAACGAGCCAGTAGTATGCAACACAAACAACTTTACGCGGAAGAAACCAGCTTGTTAATATTCCGATATCCACCCAAAGCCTTCCTACTCGTATATAATATTAATGTTTAATAATTATTTGAACAATGCTCACATGTTTCGCGTTCATTTGCGTCACCAAAGTGGGTTTTGTTTGTGAATTTATTTTAGGTTGATACCTTTAAAGGCAGCAATCATAATAACAACGACCTTAAGTCACAGATCTCTAGAAATCAGTCCATCCGATTGCGTCCAATAGCGATTCGTCACAATAGTGCCTATGTATAGGGTTGCCATCACGAAAATATCGCAACCAGGACAAGGAACGTAAATAAAAATAACGGATTTTGGAGCTAAGAGTGCATTTTAACTTGATCGAATACGTTTGACAGCTCCAATCGTTAAGTGTGTCAAATTAATGTAAACTTCCTAAGAAATATAATGAAATAAAATCTTACTGGCAGAGGTATACATTTAAGTTTTTATTTAAGGTATACATTTAATTACAGAACACGGACATAAATATAGATTTTTAAATTTTATATTTTTTTAATATGTATAGATTTTTTAAGATAAAATCTTTAATAGATTTTTTAACTTAATCAGAGTATCCAATAGTTGAAAATGTCAAAATTCAATTTTTTTTATGTATTCTAAACTATTTTGTATTTATTTGCAAAAAAAAATATTTTGTTAACTATGAAGAGAAAGTAGGAAAATCCAACAATTCTGTTGATCACAGTGCGACCTGACTTAATTTGATACCCGAACTTGAAATAACACCTCACCCTCACTCTGGGACCCTTTTAAAAATAGGACAATTCTGGGGAAACCCGATCGGATGGCAACCCTACATACGTACCAAAAACATGGATAATGTCACAAATGTTTTACCGTTCACAATGAAATATCAAAACAAAAGGCGGTAAACGTGTTACGCAATTTCTACGCTTGTTGTTTGTGCAACGGTCACTGCCAGTTGATAGAGCACGAACTAGCTGACTGTAGAAAGTGTAGTGTTACACCGACGTCATCATTGATTCATTGAAGAGTTACTTGGAAGATTCTAACGTCACTTTTCACCGAACGTGTGGAGCTCCTTATTCGCAGTGAATGAGAACGAGGTATTTTAAACATCTAATATATAAAATATCCCTGTCACAATGTTAGTTACCGTACTCCTCCGAAACGGCTTTACCGATTTTTACCAAATTTTCTATGCGTATTGTGCAGGTTTGAGAATCGGCTACTATCTATTTTTCAAACCCCTAAGTGATAAGGGTTGTCCACCCCTAACATTTTATTTTAATTTTTTGGACAATTTTTGTTGAATGTTTCGTAGAAATAATATACATGGCAAAACAACGTTTGCCGAGTACAGCTAGTAATTATCTAAGCGAAATACCACTGAACTGTTGAATCATCTAAAAATGTAAAACTAGAGATCTCTAAAATAATAGATAATATATAGCAAATCAAGGTAGACATTCACTAAGAATGGATTTCTAGATACTCCCATGGGTACGGACGTTACGCGGGTTTATGTAACCGCTGGATACAGATTACAATTAATTTAAAACAAACCATCTTCAAGGCACATAAAACATGGCGATGAATAATTTATTTATTTTCCAATTTTCCTCGAAAAACCGACAAATCCTATTCTATACAATGACTCACTTACAGAGTCATCTGGTATAAAGCATGTCAATAATTGACAAATATGCACTATTATTATTCAAGAACTAATTGTTTAGTTCTTGGATCTGTTTGGGCCAAGTAAGGTACATCCCCCGTGTTTAAAAAAAATTGGTTGTCTGTAAAGTCGGTTTACTGACGATAGTTGAAGGTGACAACGTCTTAAGAAAATACTGATGGAATGGTAGCATTTAATTGGTTATTAAAATTTTTAATTTAAGTATATTTTTATAAATATTAATTTAAATTAATAAAATAATTGATTTTGATTTGAAATTTATAATAAATATATTAATTTTTAATTTAAAATTAATATATTTAATAGACGGATGTCGAACGCTGCCGAACGTAAAGGCCGATTGTGCTTCTTTGTCGCTCGTTCCGCGCTCTCGCTTGCACTTCAAGCCTTACATGGAACGCCTCAAAGCGAGGTAACGCCGCATGAGTCATGTTTTTTCGTGCGTGAAGGCGGCTCTATCGAATTATAAGACGTTGTTACGTCAAAAACATCTGATAATGATCGTTAAAACATTATCACCTTACGCCTACCAACCTGCAGTGAAGCTGCCTAGTGGATCAACACTCTATATTCCTTCTTCTCTAGGGTAGATCTGAAGCCTCGAACTGTGCCGTTAAAATGGCTGGTAATGACGAGAGCTATTTTCATGTCGACGATTTAGAACTCAAAAGGCATATTCGGGTGATGTTTATAAGACCAGTTTACTCACGCCCGCTGCCTAAGGGATTACTCAGCTTGAAGCTGCAATTTCTAGAAGTTGGTAGTTCATAATATCGTCTGTTGTAAGTGACAGCAGACTATAGTGCGTCGATTTGTTCGTACGGTGCGGTAGTCACTTCGAACTTTCTCCTTCATTACTCAGCAAAAGCCTGCAGCACCCATTCCAGTATGTAGGCCGCTTTCGTTTGCCAATATGATTTCTAAGTTAGGTATATAAATGACTAACCGATCATAATTATTGACAACATACATTTGCAGTTAAATCTCTCTCCCAACGATCCTCATAAAAATGGAAAAGAGAGGTTGCAAACCTACCCGACTTTCTTTCATATAGATCCATAAGGCTTTCGACTTTAATACTTAATTGCACTGTTTCTGTAATTTTGTTTGTCTTTCACTTGTTATATTGCAAATATGTTAAAAGTTTAGTAACGTAGGTGGACGGAAGGACTCTCTTAAGTCCCTAGTTAGTTATCGACTGACACCTGATGGTAAGTGGTAATGCAATCTAAGATGGAAGCGGGCTAACTGGTTCGGAGTAATAAATGTATACACCCCTATCGCTTTCTACGCGACATCATATCAGAAGCTTGACAGTACGTCTTTGTCGGCACGGTGGGAGCTAGACAGTCCTGGACCAATTAAAAAATCTCAATCGGCCCAGCCGAGAATTGAACTCAGGACCTGCGTCTTATAAATCCACAACAGAGGGACGTTAAATACCATGTATCTTTATAACGTGCTTTGTTATCTATTTTACAAATCAATGTATCGGTCATTATCATTGAAACAATTGTTAGCTAAATGACATAAACACTTGAACAGAGTGCACTCGATGCGCTTATTGCTTCACGATGTTGGAGCCAAATCCGCCCCCGGCAACTATTTCCGGCACAACGCTATTGACTTTCAGTAGCTACCTACTGCCAGTCTGTCTACCTGTTCATTTGCACCTCTATTTATATCTCCCTCACAAAATATCTCAAAAACTCCAATATAAATAAAAATATTTGAAATACGCCGTTTCTATATATATTTAAAATATTTGCGTTAACCATTATTATGATTACGAAAGCGTGATCGATACCTTACCAAGTTTTTATTTATATACGAGTGTAAATACTTGTAGCGATACAAATACAAAGTTTATACATAGTTACAAAGTTACAAATGTCGAGTCGGTAACATAGTAATGTTTGTTTTGTTTATTTTACTCCTAAAAACTTTTTGTAACTTGGTAATGTATGGTGTAGTTTGCGAACTATAGTCATCTGTAATTCAAAAGACCCCATCGACCTCAAGACAAGGTCCTTATAGAAGAAAAAGTACGAGTCTCATAGGAGACGTTCTTAGATAGGTGTAGTTTTGTCTGGATCCTCGGAAAAGAATCCTCGTTCTTTTAGCCCTCGAATTCTACTCTGATAGAGATTCTACGGTCGCCCAAAACTATTGCGACACTGCCAACTAATTCACGATCAAAAAATAAAATGTCTGCATAGAAATATAGATTATTATTTACCAGACAAAATTCTATTCAAAGGCAGTATATATACAAATTATAGATTAATTAAAAAATCGTAGGCTATAAAGCCAAACCATTGGTTTGGTTACAAAGTGTAAACATAAACAACAGATTTTTAAGTAATTATGCACATACCGACATGCTTTAATACCTTATTTAATTTTCAAGCAACATAAAACTATATCAAATATTGAAGTAAAATAAAAATAAAGGAAACATAAAAAATATAGAATGCACAATGTTTGTATTTTACTTTTATGTACCTAAATAACTAAGTAATAAAAAGGTACATTTCAAGTATGACGAGGAATTCTTGTATTTTACTTATTTATTTATTATGTCATTTACGGAAAAAATTTAACGCCATTTAAGTACTTAGTACAATCACACTTAATCTAAATTAATATAAATAATTATATACACTCAATACTTAAAGTATAACATAATAATTAAAGGATCATTCAATGGTCAATAGGTACCTACATAACATCTTCATTTTCAAAAGCACTCATTCAAAATAATTTTCATTTTCCACCGAGATTTCCAGAGTTCCGAAACTTATTATTTCACATTGCGAAATCAAACGCAAGATATAAGACACAAAAAATCGAGTCATTGACCTGTGGTTTACTAGACATAATTCTTAAAATCTTTTCCTTTAGTCTATGGTTTTTACGTCACACAAAGACAATATTAGTCACCTTTCCGAGTAACGGTGTTCAACTTGAGTTTTTCTTATACTAATGTAGTGGTCCATACAAAAAGAAGATTATGTTTATTTCGTCATATTACACCGAATCAAGCCGACGTTTCCGTGAAAATGTTGATTTAATATTTATCTTGTCTTATTACGTAGGTGACAATAACTTCCTTATAGTTTCTACTTATTATAGAGTTTTGTGAATCCTTAAATTTAATAATTTATTTTAATATAACAATTTATCTAGTCCTATATTATATGCTGCCATTAACTTGAAATGAATTCAATTCAATTCTTCTTTATGGCTTTCGTTTGTGCCAACTGGGCACAGCTTATCTCGCCAGTGTCGCATGGATGGAGAAGGCACGAACTTGAAATTAAATACGCATAATTTTAACGCAACTGTTACCATCACTTTGACGGCAGCATGGTGGCCTTACATCATCCGCCACCCTGGATTGGCGGTGATAATGTTTAATTCATTAACGATCACTATCAGATATTGATGATAGTGACCGATACCAACGACTTGACGTGCTCTCCGAGGCACACGCGTGTATAACCTCGGGTATTGAATCTACTCAACATTTTTAGAAGATAGAAAAACTCGGAATTATTCCACGACCCGACCCTGCATCTCATGGTCGAAGCGACACAGGCTAACTACTATTCCATCGAGACACTCAATGGTATGGGATTGTTCTAGAAATCAATGTTCAATATGATATAGCAGTTTTAGTCGAAGAAAGAACATCTGCAAGTCTATCGCGGTATTAGGAAGAAATTTAATTAAGTGAAAGTGTTATGAGGTGGGCGACCTCACGCGGGCGGTAGAGCATTATGTCCATGCCATTAATATTCCACGCGGAGATCGAAAGTGGGCTCCTTAGCCATTGTGTAATCATTTTGTCCTATTTATTATAGTCTTACTTATGCAGTGAGCATTGGCGATGCGTCTGCATAATCTGTAAACCAAACGGAAAAATAAATTATCCTTATGGTTTTTTAAATCCGAAACAAGCTCATAAAATAGGATTGCTTTAAATGCTATGTCATCGTTTGTATTCTTCTTCTTTCAAACCCGTTATTCTGAAACTCATGTTTATAATACGTTGCATAAAAATCATTGGGAGCCCGTCTCATTGATTTAGAAAGCTATTGTACTCTACCTACGTCTCTAAAATAGTAGAAGTAAACAAATAAGCCCAAACAAGGTTTCAAAAATGAAATTTTGTTTATGTAACTGTTTTTCCTTGTATATAGGAACTTCTGTTACTTCTTCAATTTTAGATACCGGGTCACCCAGTTATTTTATTACTAACTTACAGTTTTTAGGCACACGTTTGCAATGCTTAATGAACAAACATTAATGTTATAGAAGAAATAATACAACAAATTAATGACTCTAGTACTAATCAAGAAACCTTCCATGATATGGACTCCTTTTTTAAGTCCGAAATTTCATCTAGATTAAATAAAAAACAAATAAAGCATAAAGGGAAAGCATTCAAAAGAAATATTTATTTCACTTAAGGTGACGTATTAAATGTATTAAAGTCTTTGTTAGGTAACAAAACTAAGTCATTAAAACAGGCAATCTTATCCTTAAAACGTTTCAAATTTAGATACACATTCAAATGGCAGGTTATAGGTATAACATTAAGCAAAAACCGGTTGATTGTTTGAATATAAATAGCTGGTTCAGATACAACGAAAACCAGTTCGCTACTTTACACTAACGACTTTTGTGATGTTCAATATGGGTAGTGAATAACGAATATATTTTGCTGATCTGTGCAAAAAACGCACCATTCCGGTAACCCTTATCCGACAAATTATAGTTCTTACAAATCATTAAGTCCCCTCTGAAGTTACAAAACGCCGAAGTGCGTAAATTCATGGCGGCGTTGGTAACTATTTTGTACTAGAAAATTAATTTATCTAGTGCGTAGGCATAAGTTTTGTGTTCAGGGCGTATGATAAGTATGAACTATATACCCTCAAAGAACAGCATAAGTTACGCTATTAAACCGGCGGTCCCTCAGGAGACGTCAACACTACATTATAAAATTGCCGAATTTCGCGGAAAATTACAAACTAGATCTTAGATATTCAATGCTCAAAATAAACCTAAAGAAACCGACGTCTATATAATTTTATATTTATGAATTCTGTACTTATAGAGAATCCAAGTGACATTTTTTTAATGCTGCTTTAAGATTAACTATTAATATTAATCTAAAAACTATACAAAGACAAAGGTTTTAATTTAAGCATCAAGTGCCTATAATTACAACGATTCCAGATGAGAAGATGGCAGTACTTATGGAAAGCTATATTTAATATAAGTGACTAAAAATATAATAGAGATATATATATCGAAATCTTAACAAATAATTTGAAATCTATTATCATATTGACCGCCGATCTAAAACTTCGTTCTTATATTTACAGTAAAACTTTGTATGAGTTTTATACGGTTCTGCGATAGTGTGCATTTATACTTAAAGGAAAAGCGCTTTCGCTAAGCGGGAAATAGATAACCCTATTGACGTATGTCGGTTGACGTTGCCTACAGCTTCCTGGTAGGAAATTGGGTAGTAACGCTCTGTTTGTTTTAATGAAACACATTTCATTAAACATTTTTCAACAGTTTATAATGTATCTATAATATATTATCTATTAAATTGTAATAAAATTGAATGTCTGTTTGTGATTTCAAATTAACAACTTTTCACTATATGTACGTGAAAGAATATACGGTACTTATACATCAAAAATCACTCATAAAATAATTATCTCTCTGTTTGTTCCGGCTAATCTTTGAAACGACTGAACTGATTTTGACGAGACTTTCACTCGTAGTAACAATAGCATATTAATAAATAGTATTATTTTATGTATTTCAATTTTTATTCTAAGCGAACAAAGACAAAGCTACTAGTAATCAAATAAGTTTCATTCCCACCATGAATTCGATTTAATAAAAAGATTGGCCGAAGAAAACCGGATTATATATAACCATAAAATTATGTAATTGTTAGTATATAATATTCATTAGGCTTGCTTGACCAGCAGATGTTGGTGAAGGTTAAACTTGGCAATTAACTGAGTAGTGGAGGCATATCTACAGCATCTGCGAGAGTCGGCAAGGCTTCCGTATCATAAGGTCACTTGCTCTATTCCCGCTGCGAAAAGAATGTCAGCAATTTGAATTTTTTATGTTATTGTTATTTCACGAATATTAAAAACAAAAATATTACCCGAAAGCATATTAATACCACTTCCTACATAATACAATAAACTAGCGAAAACTCGCGACTTCGTCTGCATGGTATAAGTTGAATTTTTGAAATATGAGTAGCCGAGTTACTTATTGTAACATTTAATTTTATATTATGTGTGTATGGAAAGATAATGTAATATTAAAAAATGTTCTGTTTATTCTTACTAACACTAACATAAGTCATCTTGTACAAGTTGGTAAAAAATGTTATGACTTAGAAAAAAGGCTGGTGGTCCCAGAAATTTTTTATCTTTTTATTCCTTTTGGAGGTCAGTATTATTTACGAGTAAGTATTTATGTATGATAAATAATTAATAATCGAAACAGACTATATTACTAAGTTTATGAAAATTTAAGTTACTATTCCTGAACTTCAGAAGAACCATAAAATAAATTTTAGTTTTTAAATTTTAGTAGGTATTTTTATATCAAATAAAAATATTAATATTTATTAAATATACCTAACGTCATAATATTATATAACCATGAACATTTGTGTTATCATTTATTCACCCATGTCCTTCATTTGTTTTATATATGAAATTCTCACATACGGATGATGTATTTTTTGTTTTCTGTAGGATGTACGCTGTGCTAAACGAAAAGGTCATACGAGTATCAAAGTTAAAACCTAATGAATTTCGACATTAGTAATAAATTTATTTATGATACTTATTACCTACAAATAAAGCAAATTATAGAGTTGTTCCCAAATGCAATCACTTCTGCTGCAATTATTTAAAAAACGTACATACGGAACTTCAAGTAATGTATTTTATAACCTAGCTGAGTTTGTTGTGGGCTCTTTTCGACCAGGTCGCGTTAGAAACCCTCGTAGCTTTAATTTTAAATTTCCGATCTTAATTATCACCATTACTTTTAATAATCTAAAACTTGACGATTCAAAATAAACATAAAGATTTCATTGAATAAAGATATTTTGAGTTTGAGTTTGTATAGTAGTCATAGGAAAAATTTATATAAAAATAATTCCGTAAGTCTACGTTCTTCGAGCCTTCTTGATCCTAGCAAATACAAAATCTGAAAGATAAACAAGAGTCTGTACATCATCTTAACACCTCGCCTCGTCCTGTAATAATTGATATACTCGTATGTACCTCCGACGAACGAAAACTTGATCGCAACCGGAGACGCAGACTCCAACGCTTACCAACCTTTACTTTTATTTTCATGAGATATTTAAGTGCACTAATGTTCCCATACAATACTAAGAACAATAATTATTAATAACAAAAACGAACACAGTACTGAATGTTTCATTTCTCCAATTGCTAATTCTCCGGCATAAAGGAAAAAGTTCGAATATATACTCAAATACTCTATTCTTACCTGTCTTACATAAGTTTTTAAAAGCACCTTCCTGCGTCAATGTTTCAAATTTTTGCTACAATTGCTAATAACAATGCTCACTGGGGGAACAGTTCCAAGCAGTCACGGGTCCGAGCACGCAGTACCGGTACATTTTCCCGGTTTACAAACTTATTGTACAGTGATGTCGGTCTACTTAACTCAAGTAATTGCCACAGCGAGAGCTATTGTTTTAAATCAGCAGCCGTGTCTGCAGACAATATAATAGCATCCAAAAATTGGCTGCTTTGATTAAACTATAGATACGTGTAGATATTGTTATAGGCAGCGGCGCTTAAATAATCCCAGCGTTTGAAATTTATAAACAGTTGGGCAGTATCTTTGTATGTAATAATTGTAAGACATTTATCTAAGTAATTAGTTACGTTTAAAATGTTATCATGTAATTGCATTTAAATTGCTGAAGAGGAATTTCATACTATTTACATACAACCTAGGTGCTTAGTTTACTTTGCTAACATATTGGTTTTGTTAACGTTCATTTATTTTTTCGTCATCATCATTATCAGACTCTTCACGTCCCACTAAAAAGTCATTCCTTTTTGCAGAAGACGGTATATGAAGTGTAGACCCAACAAGCTGCTCCAATACGGGTATGCGGGCTTAGGGTGTTAATATTTCATTTATTAATTTTAAGGTGCACTCCGAGGCACATGGGTATACACCACGAACTTCACGACTCCGGGCTATTTTATATATTACCTAGTAAAAATTTAACAAACACTTATTCGTGCTTATCGTTTGTGTAGTAGCCCCTTAAAGAAGCAATCTTATTGTTACATTAAGATAGGTACATAAGGCTCGATTGTTGCACGACTTGAATGGCTCATCCGGTAATCTTACGAAAGCTTATTCATGGACCTACGTATACATTATACCTACTTTGTGGAGATTATTCGTCCATAGGTATAATTATTTCCATAAAATGTGGATGTGAATGGAACAGATCGTAGACAAGAAAATTTGACATTTGACAACAGATTAAAAATTAAATTGTTTATGTATTGAACACTAGCTTGCTAACTTACTCTGACCTTATTTCACGATGTGATTTTAAAATACATGCTACTTTTCTGTTATTTATTGTATTTAATTTGATTCGAACGATGATTTTCATATTTTTATTTAACCATCTGCAACCACGCTGTTTATTTTTTTAATATTAGTTCGTAAGTAGTGCAGTTCTTTCTTCTAATAGCCAGCATGCGGAAGCCCACATCCTGTTTCGGCCGTCACGGAGTCACGCATGAAATACTAATAAAACGGTTATAAACTACAATGATTTTAAATTAATACAAATATTGGGGAAGTCACAAACATCAGATTCGTTAAATCACTTATACATTTCAATACACTTTGAAAACACGCACCGTTTCATTGTGAAAAAGTGGTCAATGAAATGTTTGAACACAAAGAAGTACTAGAGTAAATAAGTGTATTATACTAGTTAAAAGCCGCGACTTCGTCTGTGTCAAATTATTTTTCTGAATAACCTTTATACATTCATTCAATTTTAACATTCGATCGTAATGAGATAAATACAATTCAAAGAAATTAAAATTTCGTTTATTTCAAGTAGGATTACATAGTTTGAAACGTGAAGAGCATTTGATTGTAGTAACTCTACAACAGTGGGGCACCGAGTGACTTTTCGAGTTGCGAGTTTTCACCGAGCGACTGCGTAAAAATGTTCTCACTCGTAACGTCAAATTATATAGAAAAAAAAGCGTTTACTCTCGCTATAACTAGATGGCGCTACTCCGATTCGATATAAAATTTGCGTTTACTGTTTTCGGTATCGACGCGGTAAAATTTCACACTAGCCACACTGTTCCTAAGGCAGTAAAAACTACTATAAATATCCAGTATAGGCTTAATCTACTTGGGAAAGCGCATGATAATTCATGACAACAACTGACAAAATGATCAACTCTTCTTTATCGCCCCAATTCATTTTTGGTAATATATTGTTCAAAGTAAAGGCGTAGGTAGATTTTTACTATAATATTAGTATAGACCTATCTAAATATTGTTCGTAAACACACTTGAACCTACTGACTATGAAGTATAATATATCAGGTACTATAGTTACAATGAATTGTTACATATCAAAATATTTAGCACCCCACGTATTATAATTAGACGTCTACTTGTCCGCTTGTCGGACCACCTGGCGGGGATTCTGAACACGTGATATTCTGTACGCGTGATAGGAAATGCATTGTCGGCAATAACATAATTATCCACATGCCTACGTGTTTATATGTGCAGCTATCTACTTTACCTATTTCAAAATAAAACCAAGGTATGTCGAACCTAAGGCTTAACTCAGGTTGGGAGCAAATCAAACAGTCTTGAATTTGCCTATAACAAATATTAAGGAAAAAAATTGTAAGTAATAATCAAATATAGAAAAAAAATTAAAAAATGGAACGACGCACGACTTGTTGCATTTTGTATAATACGACTTTGTACTTTAGTTTTGCGAAAATAGAGTTGAATTTACGTACCTACACGCCTGTTTGAATTAAGCCTAAATTAAATAAGACAAATTAAATACATACTTATAGCGGTATTCTGTGTATCCATAAAAGTGATTTGTCCTTAGGTTTGCTCCTCAAACATATGAACAAAAAGTCGAAAATAAAATCAAGAATTAATTTTAGTACCAAATATTTACCTGCTAAATGATTTTAAATGAAAACCTTAATAGTCGAAATATACTCAAAACCTGAGCAACTAGATTCTTTTTTCCTGTAAAAATTTATATATTAATTATATTACATGGTTTCTTATAACAAAACACAAACAGCCATAAACTTACTATACTACTTTACTATAAACTGCCTAATGAGTCATAAGTTTATAAGGTCTATATGCCTGGTATATAAACAACAACTAAGCATGAATATCACATTTTAAACTCAATAAAAGATACTTTTATTATTTTATATATAAAGTAATAAAAAATCCAATAATAATTTTATAGCCACATTCGTATTTTATTTAGAGCACGTGTAATGGAAACGTGCTTATGTTATAATATTTTTCAACAACATTTCATTAATAATGGTAAGTAGATACATATAGTGAATTGGTAAATGTAGCAAAATTTAAAGTAGGTACGAAGACCTATAAAATATCACTATGTAATGGCTGCTTAAGCAAATAATTCACCGTGAACAAAAGACCGGTCTTTACCCTACCAGAACGACAAAACAGTTTACAAATACACCTGCCTAAATAGAATAAAATTAAATATGTAACATATTTACTCTTCAATACTTATACTTTGGATATAAATTCTAGAAATCAATACCCTATTTAAGTAATTTTGACTGTGATAGGAGTGTTTATCGGATGGATAGCTAATTTATTTTTTATTATTGTAGAGACATACATTTTATTGATTCATTCTTGTTCCTGATTTCAGTATTTTGAAACGATAAGAAATAATGAATGAAATGAGACTTATGAAAGGAATTTATTAGGCGACACCATGGGTGAATGGGAATGTTGGAAGTAACCAAAACCAAGGCGAACAATCCTTGATCAAATCCAGGACATTCTGATTAAATGCCAGGTGAAGAGTACCCTAAACCGACGTACTTGTATTATTAGGTTTAATGAAATTGGAAGAAGTGAGAGAGATGTATATGCATTATCGTGGCAAGTGGAAGGACGCGATCTTTGCCTACCCGTAAGGGAATGCGTGTGCGTATATAATTATATATGTACGAAAAGTTCATAGGAAATCTAGAATTTCAGTCATACTTATTACGTGCTTCATAATATACCTAGTATGACAATATGAAAGGAAGTAAACGCATTATAGACATGTGCTGGTATATCATTAGTGTAGAATCAGGTGAAAATAACTGTTAAAACTTCCCAACAAAGTTATCCGGGAAGTCGAGAATCTACCCCTCTGCCGACACTGAGCGTGTGTTTTAATTGCTGCTAACGACGAAACGCTGTTAAAAGTTTAAAAGTTTAGTATACATTGTCTTAAAAGTGGAGTGTTATGGTACTTAGGAAGTTATTTATGATAGATATGAAAATAAATACGCTAGACTTGGGCGAGGCATGTAGTTTTCTGGACGTTGAGTTCGCAATGTGTGGGAATGGTAACCATGCAAATGCAGAGTTGGTCATGCCCCACTAAGTGGGCTGAGGTCATCAAGCGTCAAGCGGATTAAGGGAGTCGCTGGATACAGTTGCTTGACCGTGTTGTTCGGAAGTACTTGCATGAGGCCTATATCCAGCAGTCTGCATCTATCGGCTGCCAATGATGATTGTTTCCTACAATATAAATTGATATGATTAAAACTTCATTAACAATAAATTTCTTAACTCATCTCAAAATTTGCCGGTACCTGACCGATAAATTTCTTTTTTTTTTTATCGACTACAAGTTGGCCCTTGACTGCTATCACACCTGATGTTAAGTGATGATGCAGTCTAAGATGGAAGCGAGCTAACTTGTTAGGAGTGGGACGAAAATCCACACCCCTATCGGTTTCTACACGACATCGTACCGGAACGCTAAATCACTTGGCGATACGTCTCTGTCGGTAGGGTGGTAACTAGCCACGGCGAAAGCCTCCCACCAGCCAGACCAAGACAAATTAAGAAAAATCTCAATCTGCCCCGCTGGGAATCGAACCCAGGACCTCCGTCTTATAATTCCAACGCGCATACCACTGCGCCACGGAGGTCGTCAAAAATAATAAATTTAATTTCATAATAAATTTAAAAAAAAGCGATATGAAGCAATCTTTATTTATTGCTAAATATGTCCCGTTAATTCAGAAGGAAACATTATATTACTTACATGCTGTTCCAGCCTATATTTTATTGTTTCAAACACCCAGATCGGTTATATCTGTTTTATATCTACTTATAAATAGTACCTACCAATAACAAAAGATTTATATAGATAATACTGATACGACTTTTCCACATTAAACACAGCAATATAGCCGCACATACGGCGATTTCACACAAGTTGAATCCTATTACCAAATGCTATCGCATTAGTGGTCTGTCGGTGGGCGAAAGGAAACCCTACTTAGTGCATACAGCGGTGGGCTTAAGCTAGCCTGTTTTGTTGCCTATGTATCAATGGTATACAGCGATGTAACTATTGTGACCAATTTTCCGTAATAGTGAGCATTAGGTAACATTAGGTGACTGCCCCGTCGATCTAGTTGTTAGTCTGTGGCCCTGGGCTCGAATCCTGGACTGCCTATTGAATATTGCTAAGTATTTGTTATTTTTAGGAATTTCTTAGAAAACCGATGAAGTTGATAGTGTTACACCCCTGTGCCTCGGACAGCACCTTAAACCATCAGTACCGGAGACTAAAGTGCGGTCCGCATCGACAGAATAAACGAAAACAAAGAACCAATAAGTGAAAGCGGTCAAGTATTATCTCTGTCCTTATCTCTCGTAATCAATAGTGTTGTCAGTTATTTAAGAATGATTTATTTATTTTCTTTCCTTTCGATGACTCAATTTATAGATATTATCAACATCTGATACTGATCTGATGAATGATTTATATTATCACCCAAAGCCCGCCAACCTCCATTGGAGCAGCGTGGTGGTTTTAATCTCCATATCCCCTCTCCTCCAGAGGGCCGTCGATGATGACGATGGGGTATTGTTTGCCAGCCGTCTGTCACTAGTATATAAACAGAACAGATGCATCTCCAGCCAATACTAATAATGTATTATTTAACTTGCTAATGTTGGTATTATTATCAGCACATACTCTCCTTTCAATCATCAGATATGAGCCAATTTGAAAGTCATCCTGACTGATGCAGGTGTTACCTTCGCCACTTATCTTTATTGTCTTATCACCTCAACATGTATACCTCATACCAATCATCAAGTCCTCTCTGAAGTTATACCGCGCTGAACAGCGGAATGGTGGCGCTGGTTACTATTTTGTACCTACCATGATATCAATTTAGATACTCGTCAGTCCCCCTAGTGGTCAACCCCGACCAACACTGCGCTTTCCGATGCGGGGTCGCCATTCTAGCACCTCAGGCCCCCAAACGACCATCAGCTGTTCAAACCACGTGCTACGCCCATTGCCACTTTATTTCTGCGACTCGCTGAGCTATATTGGTACTTTGGTTTTTCTCCGGATATCCTCATTTCTGATTCGATGACGCAGAGATTACTCCGAGCATTACTCTTTCCATCGACCACAAAGTGACTCTAAACCTTGTTATGAGGCCCGCAGTTAGCGGCCAAGTCCTAGATAGCGAGGTACGAGTATACCTACATCATTTAACACCCCAGATTTAAGCAAAAGTCCACATGATATTATTACTTAAATAATATATCGCTTATCACTAAAACACAGTTATTTCTTTAAAAAGAAGTTACGTGCACATTCAGCAGATATACGTCTTATTCGATTAGATAACAAAGATGTATTTTGTTTATATCCTAGTGTTCGATACATTTACTAAAGTGACGGCTGTTTTGACAAGTATCTTATTGGATATTTATTAAAAGCGATCTCACATTAAAATGGTATGGACAATGTATCAGTTTTCATTGGACAATCAGTTTTCAGAACGCTACGTCTACAGTGAGTAACTAATACTATTACTCGTCTCTACATTCTTCCGTTTATTTTATGTCTGTTTAATAGTTATTTAGGAATAAAGTACCTAGATCTCTTTGTGCTAGGGCTCGTCGGAGAACGTACGATAGCTGTCTTCCTCTAAGCAACATTTCTTTGTTCTGTTCTGAAAGGTATTGTTGCCGGTAAAATTACAGACACAACCTACTGGCGCATGAATATCTAAAATTATATCACTTAAACTTTTTGGAACGAAGTTCCTTATCGCGCGTTGTGAAAGGGGGCTAGAAGGAAAAAATTCGTACGAAAAGTTGTCACGACACTTTTTGTACGATCCTCTGTAAATTACTCTACTGTATAAATGAATGCTGTCACGGGGCGACCCCTACTGTTAAGCCTAAAATTGTGAAAAGCAAACAATTGCAAAAGTAGGGACTGTTAATCTCGTCAATGTTATAAATTTTTTCAATCGCAAAGTATATAAGATAATAGTAACATGATATTAATATCGTGGTAATATCATATAATTGTAGATATTAGATACAAGTGCCTTTTATATAAATTGCTTTAACATTACTCCAATAACATTCCATTCCTTCGATTCGATTCAATGAATGATTCGTTTTTGATACCAGGAATATCAAATAGAATAAAGGGTACTTTGTAACAAATATCTATCGATTAATTTATGATACGCATACCTAATAATAACTTACATAAAACTACTATTTTTCACAATAATTTATAGAAAACTTTAAAAAAAAATTCACGGACGCTTGTCAACCGTTATCACTCGTTTTGATCTATCCAATATATATAATATACCTATAAAAAGTACGCTTTCATTTTCTACTTTTCGTAATATAAATTATATTTTTTATTATTATATAATAATGTATATAAATCATATACACTCTGGATTATTATTTTTCACGTTTTAGAACACATTAAGCTATCGGTTCCAGTCATTAACATTAACATCTTAAAGCGATCTTTACAGAATTAGACATTGGTTCGTGTGTACTAAGTCTATCTTTCATAGAAGAGAGTAGTAAACTTCTGGACCTGTGCCTCATCTTGATACAAAAATTATTATAATAATGTTTGTTTTTTTATCGCAATTAAAGCGGGCAAACGAGCATGCGGGTCACCTGATGTTAAGTGATTAACGCCGCCCATATACATTGGCACACCAAAATATTTTATATTGTTATTCTATGTTAAGCTATTGACTGCTTTAAATATACATATACAAAATCCTTAGCATTAGCATGTCTGTCGTTGTGCGTGACTAATTCACCGTCACACAGTTGCACGACTCGAACTTGACCCACATCCTATGAGAAGCTATTGTTTTCGCGCCTGACCTCGATTTGCGATGTCAACCGACGTCTTGACTTGAAAATACTTGCATTTCCTTAAGCGTCCTTCCAAAAACAATGGCAAAGTATCGGTATTTTCGAGTGTCCTCAGTCTTGAGTTTCCTTTACAATTTACATTATAATTATTGTATTGTTTTATTCATGTATTCATTTTTTTAAACGTTCATTATAACTGTTATTACCTATTAATATTTATTCATACTTTCTTTGTAGATTTAAATTGTTTTAACAAGTGCCTTGTCATCTGAACTCAATTTAGTTTCAGAAATTGGTCGAAAAAATATTTAGATATTTAGTAAAAACTAGGTGCTTATTTATTAAGAAACTCTAGGTGGAATTACCACATCAAGCAAAGTTTGGAAGTGGCCAGTTGACAGCGGCTCCCTTTATAGTTGTCAGTAAAACTTTTAATGAAAGGAAAACATGGATCAATATCCTATAGGTAGAAATCATGACGCGACGCGTCGCTTTGCCTCTACGCTCTAGTCTCTAATCTAAATGACATATTGCATTCATTTTATAGATGTGTTGTATCGCCAAATAAAAATAATTGAGACATAACAACAAAGTTTCTTCATATTTTGTAGAAACACTTAAATTCAAATCAGGTTTACCGTCAATCCATACTTTCCCAACTTTCATTAACCCACAAGCTATTGAAAAGAAATCCCGTTATAATATGCCATTGCCCTAGTCTACTGCATGACAGGCGCTTTCCACAGCGTTGATGCGTTTACCAACTCACTGCCAACATTAGTGATAATTTTTTTTATCACTGACGGCTTTAGGTAGGTATGCATAATTTAGAAGATAAACAATAATGTAGGTACACTTACCTATTTACTTTTATATTTTTTCCGCTCTTTTAATTTATATTTGTGTCACATAATACTTACTCTAGACCTTTACCAAATACTCATTGTAATTAGTATACTCAGGTTTATATAAATTCATTCAAAACGGTTTTTGGCTATCGATTTACTTTTACGTAGTGTTAATCTTTGTTTATTGATCTGGATCATTATTATAAATGTACCATTACACATATTATACCTGTGGCATTAGCCAAGTGTAGGCTTAAGTTTTATTGACTGTCGAGTTATCATCAGAACATGACAGTTTGCCCTTTAAGCATGAAGGGAATGTAATGACCTTACCATGTAGGTACCATCACCGATTCATTACCATTCCTGCAAACGACATGGCTCAACATTTCTTACGCAAGTTACACACTCGATAGTAGTTTTTCTATTAAACTACGTCATTAAAGTTTATAATTGCAATGACTACGAATAGACAAAAATCCCTCTTAGTCAATAACATGTTGTTTCATACAAAATACATTCAGTCAGAAAAAGGTCATCCACGTAAATTAACTAGGGAAATCCTTTGCCTCAGACAAAGGTAAATAGCGACGAATTTAAGATCGTCATATAATAAAACAAAGACATAACTTTATTTTTCATGACGAAGATGACAGGTGCTTTTGAAAGGATTGAGCGCTTTAGACTCGCAACTAAAAGCATAATTTAGTGTTAAAATAAAATCTGACGTATGCTGTTGTATTGTTTCAGGCATGTCCTTAGACGAGGGCAGACAGTCGCAGCGGCCGTACCGCTATGGCATGGTGCTGCTGTGTGCAGGCGCGCTGATCAACTGGCTGGGGCTGGCCGAGGACTACGCCGAGCCCGTGCGCTACGTGGGCGTGGCCTGCATCGTCGCCGGCGCGCTGCTCATCTGCGCCGCCATGTGCTGCTGGCTGCAGTCACCAGCGCGCCAGCCGCAGAACGACCGCGCTTCGCCAGACACCCACCAAGTGAGTTCAAACCCTTATTGTATACAGTACACTGCAACTGATGAAGGCTGGCCGAGGACTACGCTGATTTAAAGCTATTGTCATTCGTAAAGTGTTAGGGTGCGAGTTCGTAGCCGAAGGCAAACGACAACAACAGGTGGCTGGTCGCACCGACACTTCTGGTTTCTATATGGAAACGACGTCTCCATGGAAATAATAATGACCGAGCTTAACGTGCTTTCCGAGGCACGAAGGAATATTACCTGGTTCTCAAGTCAGGGAAACTTTTGCTTGCCTTGAGGAGCAAAATACCTGCAACTTTGCCCTGCTGACGGATGTGCCATAATTGACTACCTACAAAATTTTCGATAACCCAAATATTAGCGTTTAGCGTTTCGCGATAAGTTCGTAAATTTCTCTTCGATTATAAATACCAATACCAAGTTATCACCATTGTTTTTATTATTTTTACGTGTAATTTTATAATACTTATATAATTACACTCAACTACAGTACAATTATGGAACAGTTTTTAATTTAAAAATTCAGACATGATAAGGAAAATCTGATTCACCATGGAAAACACAAGCGGGGGTTTTCTCACGTTATTAACTGTACGTAATTTAATACATAACGTGACTGTCACAATGCGTTTCAGTTGGTAAACACAGGCGTAGGGTATAGGACACAACTTGTTAATTGCATAATGTCACTATGTATATTTTAACAGCCTACTGCAGGGTCACGTCTAATAATGTTTGATTATTTATCGATGATCATCAAATGTAAATGATAATAATCACCAGGACCGTGATGTGCTCTCCGAGACACGAGAATCTAACACTACTAATTTCAGAATTTCATGAAGTCAACATTACATTTTTTTATTTGATTATGAGGTTTCGGATCAAGAGATCTTTGCTCTTGTTGCGAAGCCATATAGGTGCTCCACGGAATCAACGAAATAGTCATTGCATAAAGTGAAACGTAAATGTCTCGTTACAGATTGACGATCCCATCCACGTAATCTCGATGCCGGACGAGGAAACGATGCAGCAGAAGCCCCCGGACTACGACACGGTGGCGGGCGCGCCGCCCACCTACGACGACGCCATCAAACTGAACCCGGCGCGGCTTCTGCCCACGAGCAGCGCGCGAGCCAGCAGCGACGTCACCGTCATCCCCGGCCAGCTGGACGAGGCGCAGGCCGCCGTGGCCGTGCACTCCCCGGTGCCCAAGACCCCGCCGCCGCCCTACAGACCACCGCAGGCGATCAGATGAAAGCTCGGCCGGGAACCTGTGTTACTTTAAATCGACTGCTGTTTCATGTGATGTGACTAGTAAGAGTTGTTAGGTTAGACGTTGGCGCCCGTCGCGGCTGCTCGCTAGGCGCCTAACGGACATATGCTGAAACGTTGCAGTATTATTTTGATCACACATATCCACACATGGAACTTTCATCAGGATGTCGAGCGTAGGAACGATGCGTACTTATGTGATATTAAAATGTTAAACTTAATTTACCTGCCCTGTATATATTTATTATTATATAAAAAAAAACTTTTTTGTAAATTAGTTGTGTAATGAGCGGAAAACAAAATTTGCCTAATTATAATGAAATTTCTTCCACATGGTATGAACTCCATTTAACTATTTATTTTTTAAGAATAAGGCAGCTGCTTATTTCGACGATGGCTTCGTATTGATGAACCGTGTAGCATTTAAAATCAATGGAAACACAGTGCCATTAAAATAACTAAGGTAGCTATGTAATCGTAAAATATTTGGTACAGTATTACCGAGATAGCTTCAGCCCGACGTGGCTCAGTGTCACTATTGCAAAGATAGTGTATTAGTGTCACACTTGCTCAATTGAATAAACTTGTGTTCGTAACTTAAAAATATAGTTCATATATAATAGAAAATATTGACAGACAACGTTAACAACAATTCAAGTTGTGAAAAAAATCTACTGTAAAATCAGTAAATAACATTTAGTTACGACTGAAGGAAACTGTCCAAGTACCTAAATGTCTATCTATACAACTGACTTAACTTGTTCAGATGACTTAAGATAACTTTTGTATCGAAACTAATCTACCTACATTGGCACGAAATTCTGTACTGTTAAGGATAACACTATTTACTTACTGTGTTTAACACACATGTGATAATTTCATTAATGTTATTGATAATTACTATTAGGTAATTGTTAAGTGATGACGGAAAGAGACGAACAGCAACAATAGATGATGCGTTTTGTAAGTACTTTATGACGAGTCATTGCATTTTACACGCATGTTGATCGCACACTGCCCTAACATCTTCAACAGATGAATAAGCAGAAACCGTGTAGCATCTTTTGTGCCTCGTGTAGCAGTCTGCGATCAACATTATATTTTATCTCAAAAGACCTGTTTTCTATGTGTATATAGGCATTGATTGATTATCTTTCCGAGAAATTCCTATAGTTTATAATATTTAGTTACATTATTGTTAAAAATCACCAATCAGTTTGATTCTATTCTAGTCTTAAATTAATTAATGACTATAATAAAATATAAACTTTTTGTTTAAACACCATTGATTCATAATTTTGTATCTGTACAAGTTTTCTTTTGCACAATGTATAGAATTGATTTTAAAAAGCCCAATAATACGCCCTAGAACGGTGTGGCGGGTTTGAGCGGCAAGTTAAAATAAAGTTAAGGAGAGATTGGAGATCCGTGTACAGCGATGATGTTGATAAATTTTGATAAATAAAATTTAAAAAGTACATAAAAACTTTAATAATAATATTACATAATAAGTATCTGTATGTATAGTAGAAAAATTTTAGGTACAATACTAGTGTCGAAATAATGCTCTTGTTTATCTATCTATTACTTCAAATCATAGATTTAGATAAGCGTACCCCAAGTTTTCCTACAAACATATTAAGACGAATTAAAACTAAATAAAATAGATCTAAATCCGTTTGCTTATTATTGTAGTATTATCTTAATGTGAATGCAACTTCAGGTAGTTTTCACCATATCAACATATTTGAAACATATCAATCATTGTATATATTGAACATCATATCATTAACTATTGGCTGAATCATTTATCATTCGGTTGTACTAAATACTAAAAAGAAATTGACAACTCTGAAAAGTCAGAACAGCATCCGCGATATCGTAAGTCAAACGGTTTAAACAAATCTTTTATGGTTATGTACAAATATGTACAGCACGAATTCTTTTATTCATCAATAGATGGACCTCGTACAACTCTTTAGCTGCAACTGAGGTTTATGAGCGGGAGACTGGGACGCCTAAAAAGTTGTGCACGGTTTTAGATTTGTAATAAATGATTTACTTTCTATCATTCGCTTTTCCACCATCATGTTACTGCAGTTGGTTAGAAGTAAAACTCACGGAAAATTCTTGCTTACTTAACCTACCTACCTGTCTTTGTAAACGTCGTAACATCCTTTTTGCACCGTTACTTTTAGCAGCTTTTTCAAACTCCTTTTGGTGAAATAATTGGCGATAACGTACGGAAAGCTTATCCTATTGTAATACCTATTTTAGTGTTATAATGGAAAATTCTATAATATTTCACTAATGAGTTTTTAAAACCAAAATAGTCATTACCTACCTATCAACTTAAACGTACGTTTTCACCGTAAAACTTAGCACTTTCATCGCTTAACTGTAAAATACAACTAGAATAAAAGAAGGTTTGTGTTCAATTGGCCTATAACGTTAAATTATCTGTAGGTATAGTAGGCACCGGCTGTCAACAACCTATCTAATCTGTGAATCGTTAAATTGATCCGATTCTGAGCTTGCAATAAATTGGGACCAATATCTAATACTATTATTGTAACGTCGATATAACGTCATCAAGTTCTTAAGTTGCCAGTTTATGTTAAGATTTACAATGCTGAAGTTGTGCATTTATTATTTGTACATTTTACAAAGATACAAAATTTGAGTGTACATACAAAATAAATGTTGTTGCGAAAGTACCTAACCTTGTTATTTATTGAATATCCTCTTATACCGTGTATTGTATAGGTACACTTAACTAAGTACCTATAATCTACATAACTGTTAGTTTAGTGCCAGAAAGTATTTAAATACCGATGCGAGAAGATTCGAAACGCGGTCACTCATTATGGGATTTCTAAGAAATACAGGTTCTCAGAGATGATGGACAGACAAGACAGATAATTTCGGAGTAGTTATCTTTGCTTAATTGGCTTAAGTTATCGATATAGCTCAACGAGTGGCAAAACTGAACTAACAATTTGCTGAACACATCGTCCTAAATACTGACTTACACTGGGGTAACGAGAAGATGGTAATGGAACCTTTCATCAAGCGCAACGTTTGTCGACTCTACTCACTGTGGGCACTTCTCGATGTAAAGCGTCTTCGTTGTTCTTAAACGCTTAATGTATGACCCAGGATGCTTAAAGGTATATATTGACTAAGGATAAGGTTATGATTTGGTTTAAGTCTATGGATGGAGGTAGGTATGCCGCAAATAGAAACTTGTTCTAAGTTCGAACTACACTAGTCACTTGTTAATTCTTTTTCTTTATCAATAATAAAATGATCAATAGAGAAACCTGTTGGCATCGGTATGAAAGTGACCTCCGCTCGCATCATACCCACGTACTTAAAATAACTTTAAATAATAGGATTAGTTTAACAGGCTTATCTAACGATTACAGTTCTGTCGCCTATGCAAGGTTTCTGAGAAGCTGAGAAGTAAAAAATGGCAAAAGAGTTGTGCATTTTCTGCAATATCGTTTATAATCGGCAACCGGTAGTTTTTTTTTAAATTTGGACATGTAATCATTAAGAAATACCTATGTATGTTGTTAAAGACGAAATATTTTCACTCTGCAGTTCTACAAATAATTATGTAGGTAGGTACATAAATACAAAAGTTTATACATGCGTTTGAATATTTGTTACATACGTAATCGTGCAAAAACTACTATTCATATGAAATATGGCACATTTGTAGGTAGCTTATAATTCAAATAACACAAACTATTTTTTGAGTGAAGATTTGTTTTAAAACGAGAATTTTCCCTCGTTAAAAACATTATACACATTATAGCTCATTTTTATTGGGGCCCGTATGCAGTGTGCGCGATATTTCTGTTAAATATGCTATAGAAGTTATAACTTTCTTTCGTTTCATTCTATCCTCCTATAGGAGGATAGAACCCGTTTGCGGAAACCTTATTCATTAGTCGTTGGCGCCTGCTATTAACGTGTATTTTATCCTAAGAAGATACACTTAAGTCGGGACTTCAGAGTGAGACTGATGGGTATATAAGTTTCCCTACCCCGTATGCTTTGTACTGACTTATAAATTTCATTGGTCGTTTACGCCGGCAAAGGCCGCTTACAGGCAATAACCGCATGCGGTTCAATGACTTGTTGACTTTCATTGGTTTCTAACCGACCGAAAAAGAGCCATAAATGAGGTGGTAAGAAGCTTGGAATATTATTACTATAGTCTAAGTTTAGAAGACTAATTAGTTTCGGTTGGCACCTTAGATTTAAAAGGATTTTAATAAGTCTATGATTGGCACCCTATAATATTGAAGTGGCTGAATGTATTGGAAAAATATACATTAATACAGTATCGGCAAAATATAATAATAGTTTTATTTTACCGTATTACACTAAACACTGGTAAATTAAGTTCAAAAAGACTAAAACCTGGGTCTGAGAAGGTCATAAAATAATATTTGGTCTATGGTCATTGGATTTGGTCATCTGTGCAATAATGACAGATGTATTAACAGATTTTTACATGGCATTTTGACATTGATTTTTCTGTGGCTTATTTTTATTATACTCTTTGGGCTTATTTAAGAGAAATGGCTCTTCTTTTTTTTTTTTTGGCGGGAATCGAGTGGCGTGCTTTATATATTGAAAATTTTAATTTATAAGTTTTTAAACCTCTAGGAGTAATATTCCAGTGTATATATGTAAATTAAACCAGGCAAAATGCCGTCAGATAGTGATGGCGATGCCCATGAGAGAGTAGAGAGGAAAAAAAGGAAAGTGCAAAAGTCTAGTGAGGACGATGGTTCAAAGTATAAACCATATATTAAGCCGGGATATCGCAGAGCCTATATGGACAACAGCACCAATACGGAATTTCCTGTGTTTGTTGAAAGTAGTGAGGTGGACGTTAAATTGGGTAATAAAAACCCATTAGTAGTTTCTAAATACTTCAAACAAGTGAAAGGTATTCATGAAAGCAGACGCATCAATGCAAGTAAAATAATGTTAGTCTTCAAGCAAGCAACAACAGCTAATGATTTTCTCAAACACGAATGCCTATCTGTGTACAAACTTCGTGCATTCATTCCAGCATCTTCTGTGGAGAGGGTAGGGGTTGTTAGGTTTATTCCTAAGGAATCCAGTAATCACGAACTATTTAATAAACTCTCTTCTGAATGTGAAGTTATAGGAGTAAGGCGTTTTATGAAAAAGGTGGGGGACGAATTTGTTCCCCTTACAACTATAAGTGTCATATTCACTGGTACAAATTTACCGCAGCATATTTATTTGGATAACTGGCGTTATAAAGTATACACATATACGCCTCCCTTAATGCAGTGCTTTAACTGCATGAAGTTTAACCATTATGCCAAAATATGTAAAAATAAACAGGTATGTTCACGTTGTGCTGGGGAACATCACTACAAGGACTGCGCTATAGACATTCTCAAGTGCAGTAATTGTGGTGGTGCTCACTTAGCAATATCAAAAACATGTCCAATAAAGGCAGCAAGAATAGAAAAGCAAAAACAAACTTATGCTAAGGTACTCCAAGTTAATAGTGTAACTTTTCCTACACTTCCAAAGCCTCAGGCTCAGGTTCTGCAAAAAAATTATCAAACCAACCAAGACATCCCAGACAAGAAAGATATGTCTCATTCAGACATTATAAATAATAAGAAAGTAATAGCAGCTATAATAAGTACATTAGTTACAATAGGGAACTCTAATGATATAAAGTCTACTAAACAAATAAAAGAAACATTTTTGAAACATTTTAACGAATCTTAATGGATTCCAAACTCAGCATTGTACAACATAATATCCAGAGCATTAATAATAAAAAGCCCTTATTAAAATCATTTTTAACACAATACAATATTGATGTTTTATTACTCAATGAAACATGGCTAAAAAATACTAGTAGTATTATAAAAATTCCAGGGTATAATTTTGTAGGACAAAATGCAAAAAATGAGCATGGAGGTGTAGGTATTTTATTAAAAAACACATTAAGGTATAAATTGTTGCCAACAAAATTTTATGAAGACATTCAATCCATAGCAATTTCTTTAGAAACTAGTGTTGGCGTCTTGTCAATTTTATGTGTTTATTGTCCTCCTAGAAATAAAAACAAATGCAGAATCAATAAACTTAAAAATATTATTAATGATTTACCAAAGCCCTGTTTGGTATCAGGAGATTTTAATGCCCATCATATTGCTTTTGGTTGCCATAGTACTAATTCAAGAGGTAGATCCCTATTTGACATATTTGATGAAAACGATCTGTGCATATTAAATTCTGGTATGCCTACAACTCTACAAAGGCCAAATTCTAATAGTTCTGCTATTGATGTAACAGGAGTGAGCCCAGTACTAGCACCATTGTGTGAATGGTCAGTCGGTGATGATACATTAGGTAGCTACCACTATCCCACGTTTACAAAAATTAATTTATCTCCATCTAAATATGCTGTTAACAATAAAGTAGAGAAATTTTTATTTAGTAAAGCAGATTGGATCAAATATTATAAGAAATCAGAGGAATATTTTAATTCTTTAACATTTAATGAACTAGAACCTTTACAGTCATACAATAAATTTTGTGAAATTTTAAATATTTTAAAAAAAGACTGCATCCCTCTCATTAAATTTGAGGTTCCTGGAGTTCATAAAGTACCTGCTCCTTGGTGGGATGAAAATTGTGCTGTAGCGGTTAAAAATTCCAAATTAGCTTTACAACTATATAGAAGAGAAGGGTCAATTATGAATTACATAAATTATAAAAAGCTAGATGCATTGAAAAAAATAATCATAAAAAAGGCAAAAAAAGATGGTTGGGCGAATTTATGTACATCATTTAATAGATACACTCCTATTTCTCATGTATGGAATTATATGAAAAGATTTAAACGAATAAACATCCAAACTCAAGTTAAAAATGATGTATGGGTTCCAAATTTTATTTCAAAATTTAAAAGTAATAACGGTAACATAAAAGTAAGGAACTCTATTTTTGAATACAATAATAATAATGAAAGTTCTATGTTCCTATTAAAACCATTCACTTTTGTAGAATTTAATATAGCACTTCAATCAAGAAAAGACTCTACACCAGGCTTAGACAACATTCCTTATATAATGCTTAAAAAGTTACACAAAGTTGGTCAATTGGCTTTACTTAATATTTTTAATAGATTATGGATGAATCAATGTGTTCCAGAGAGTTGGAAGATTCAATGTATAATACCAATTTTAAAACCAGATAAATCTCCAGATGACTGTGATTCTTACAGACCTATATCATTAACTTCTTGCATAGGAAAATTGTTTGAAATAATGCTTAAAATAAGAATAGACTATTTTGCAGAAAAGAATAATCTTTTACCATGTTTCCAATATGGTTTCCGTAGGGGTAAAAGCACAGCAGAAAGTTTGACTTCATTTATGTATGATATGAAGAACTGTCAGTTCTCTAGATCTACAGCAGTTTGTGTATTTTTAGATATAGAAGGTGCTTATGATAATGTTGACTTAAACCAGCTCACAGTTTGTCTTAAGGATATCGGCATTCCTGGAAAAATATTAAAATGGCTTGCAAATTTTTTAAATAATAGACAGTTTTATGTAAAATACAATAATATACTCCATGGGCCTAATTTAACAAGTAAGGGTCTTATGCAGGGTGCATCGCTATCACCAATTCTGTATAATTTATATACCTCGCAAATTGAAAAATTTATAACTAGCGATGTTAAAATTTTACAGTTTGCTGATGACTTATTGCTGTACAGTGTAGATAGAAACATAGAAATAGCAAAAAATAATGTTACTTCAGCACTGATCCAGTTGCAGCAATATTATAAAGATTTGTTAAAATTAAATATTAATACCTCGAAAAGTTCATGTATGATTTTCGGTAGCCCAATGGGAAATCACATAAAGTACAACAATATAGATATCCCATTTGTAAAAGAAAAGAAATTTTTGGGTGTTATTTTTGATACCAAATTAAAATTTGATAGACATATTAATTACATTAGCAAAAATGCGTTAAAAAGTATTAATATTATAAGATGTCTGGCTGGGACATTTTGGGGCTCTGATCCTAAAGTTTTAACTCTTTTGTATAAGAGCATGGTTAGAAGTCACTTTGATTATAGCTTTCTTGCGTACATGCAAGCGAATCCAACATTACTAAAAAAACTTGATGTTATTCAAAATATTGGCTTGCGAATAATTAGTGGTGCTATGAGATCTACGCCTATTAATTCCATGGAAGTCGAAACTGGTATTCCTCCGTTATCTGTAAGACGTATATTTTTGGCTGAAAGATTTTGTTTAAAAGCACTGACATCGAACATTTCATTAGTAAACAAACTTGTACTCCCTAATAACCTGATGGCTATAACAAAATCTACAGTTGAATCCTTAGAAGTAACAGCTAGTTCACTTCTTGCCGGTAAACAACCTACCATTTCTATTATAATGACATACATGAATAGTATTGCCACTAACATTAATGTTACTAGCATGTGGCCTATGTATTCTTGTCCTTATGAGGGATTAATTTTGGAAAATACAATTCATTTGACGAATATTAAAACAAATATAGACTTCCTAAGATTTATAGATAAGAATTGTAAATATTATTATAAATTATATACAGATGGATCTAAAAATCAGAACCTCGTGAGTGCTGCTTTTTACGATCCACAGAAAACATGTAGTAAATCGTTTAAGCTAGATGTTCGATGTAGTATTTTTACTGCTGAATCATTTGCAATTTTAAAAGCATTGCATTATATAAAAGAAGTAATTTCAGATAATGTAAATAATTGTATTATAGTAACTGATTCTAAAAGTGTTCTTTTAGCAATAGGTAATTTCAATTTTAGTTATAAGTGTTCATATTTTATTTTTCGAATAAAAAAATTGTTACTAGATTTAAGAAATACTGGAATTAATATAGAATTCGTTTGGGTACCCTCCCACAGAGGCATAGTGGGCAATGAAATAGTTGATTCTATACTAAGGCAAGGATTGGTTAATGAAGATTGTTCAGACAGTTTTCAGATTCCGTTTACGGACTTATACTACGAATTGAATAAAAGACAGAAATTGCTTTGGTGTAAATATTGGAAAGAAACTAGTCAAAGTAAAGGACGTTGGTATGCAGATATACAAAATGAAATACCGGTTCGGCCTTGGTATATTAAAATGAACTGTGATTCAAGAATATTCGTATCAGTAATAAACCGACTAAGATTTGGTCACTGTTCAGTGCCAACTCATTTATACAAAATAAATATTTACAAGGATAAAACGTGTCTCTACTGCAAAAATGAAGAAGCTGACATTAACCACATAGTTTTTAAGTGTTCTGCTTTTGGCTTGCAAAGATTATTATTAGCAAGTTCCATAGAAGCAATTAAAGAAGAAAACAAACTTGAGTGTGATACCCGCCATATTAAGGACTTGTTAAAAAACTGTTTATTTTTTAGGCCTATTTTTTATTTTATAAGTAATACTATAGAAAAATTGTAAAAAATATTTAGGAGGTAATATTGTAATGATAATTTTAAGAGAAATTGTAACTTTTCATTAATGAAAGGCCATAAAGGACTTGATTCCAGGCCGTTAAATAAATTAAAAAAAAAAAAAAAAAAAAAGAAATGGCTCTTGAATCCCAAATAGGTAACTAATGTTTATTGTTAACAATTATAAACAATAGTACCTTATAATTATAGGTGAATAAAAAATATAAGAGTACTGACTCATACATATATGAAAAAGATGCCCGTCGAATTAAATAGCCTTACAGAGGGGTGGTTGGAATTAGAGAGCGATCCAGGTTTGTTTACTTTGCTGCTAGAAGATTTTGGAGTTAAGGGAGTTCAAGTAGAAGAAATATACGATCTCCACAAGCCCCTGGAGAGTCCAGTGTACGGTTTCATCTTCCTGTTCCGTTGGATAGAAGAGAGACGATCGCGTCGTAAATTCGTTGAGCAAATTGAAAGCTTCGTGCGAGATGAAGAAACGATTAACAATATATTCTTCGCTCAACAAATGGTGCCCAATAGTTGCGCTACGCACGCACTCTTGTCAATACTATTGAATTGCCCCAACCTTCATTTAGGTGAAACACTTAGCAGGTTAAAGGTATGTTAAGAAAATTATTTAATCTTTTTATAGCCTGGAATTAAGAAGATGATGATGATTATATATTTGTACTTCCGAAAGTATTATAAGCTAATAGTAATTACCATTAACATCTGATAGCAATTGTTGCAAGTGCTATCAAGTTAATTATCAAGTTAACCTGTAGGCCTATGAGAAGCCTAATATAATATAATAAGCCTCTGTAAGAATAGATATGTCACAATAACTGTGAAATCTGAAAAAGATGAATTTGGCGATGTCTACTTGACATATATCTCTTTTATGCCATATGCTTTGCTTAAGCTTACTGCACTGTTAACATTTCAGCATCATACACTTGGCATGAATCCTGAGAACAAAGGGTGGGCAATAGGGAACACACCAGAGCTGGCTTGTGCTCACAACTCTCACGCTATACCACTAGCTCGCAAAAAGACTGACAAAAATGCTGGTGTATCTACTGGGAGGTTTACAGGTAACATAATATTAGATAATAAAATTTTCTTTTCTAATAAATTTTATTTTGATTTCAGTTACTACAATATAATATCTTAATATATTATTACTTACTACAAGCTAACACAAACCAGTTTATATAGATTTTATTACTAAAGTAAATATTACAGCATTTTTCTAATATATACCACAGTATAGTGTGTGTGAAGTTTTGCTCAGTCATAGGATATGGTTTTTCACTTAAAATCTACATATTCTGTCAACTACATAAAAACTGCAAAATTAACTCAAAATAGAGGCACTTCCCACTTTTGTGTGTGTGTTGGATCATCACATCACAGTCCTCATTTTATATACCAATATTCTTAGATACTTTAGCTAGCTAGTCATATAAATAAATTTTGGATGAAAATGATACAATATAAAGTTATAGTCCTGAAAATCTAATTTTTTTATCACCTTCCACTAAGGAAACAATTAAAAAGATGTTCATATTAAGAAAATTGTATTTACCCATGTTCAGGTGAAGCATATCATTTTGTAAGCTTTGTCCCAATCAATGGTTCCTTGTTTGAATTGGATGGATTGAAACCATATCCCACTGACCACGGCCCCTGGGCTCCTGATGAGGATTGGACGCACAAGTTCAGGAGAATGATGGCTGAAAGGCTGGGGAGAGATGCTGGTGAACAAGTTCATGATATCAGGTAGCTTCAGCTTTATAATAGCACCAAATAATCCCTAAGTTGTTATAATCCTTGACCTAGTATCAGACCAAGTTGCTACCCATTGTCCCATTTTAAATAGATTTTAATACAGGTTTTATTAACAGATAGATGAATAAATAAACTAACTAAAAATTGCTATGTGGTTAGTTTGTATGCAGTTAAAGTAGATGTGGAATGTATACCAGCTAAATCGCTGTGCAATCTCCTAAAAGACCTTGGCCTGACTAGAAGTTCTTAGAACATGCAAAATTAAGCATTAAAAATATGATCTAATAGGATCTTAACAGATTTAGTTGGGCAGTGATACAGTGTCAGACACTATGATGCTATGATATGCTCATTCAAGGTGTGGTAAACTATTATTTTCTAGCAATATTATATATATAAATAATAATATTAATAAAAAGGACTGTTGCATAATTTAAATTTGGATTATTTCAGATTCAATCTTATGGCCGTAGTACCGGACAGGAGGATTGCTCTCACACAGAGGTTGAGTGCTTTGGAGGTTAACCAGAGGAGAGTTAAGGAGGCAATATCGAAAATTGGCAAACATTTACGACATTTAATTAACAGAAACAGAGAGTTTAATGGTAAGGAATCTACACTATACAAACATACTAATAAATAAATATAGGACAATTACATACATCACTATATAGCCCCAAAGTAAGCGTAGGTAGCTTGTGTTATGGGTATGATGTCATACTGATGAATATTTTATATATATTATACATAAATACCTAAATTATGTATAGATAAACACCCAGACACTGGAAAATATCTATGCTCATCACACAAACATTTTTCAAAGACGCAGGGTCACTACCCACTGCGCCACTCGGCCGTTATTTATTTATATAATAGTATGTAGTAAAAATGGCTCTGTATTTTTTTTACAGAAAATTCAATGTCCCAAAATCACAACGACTCAGGGAACGATAGTTGTATTCTGATATCGGAGGATGCAATACTCAATGCGCTGGACGCTTCGGAAGTGTCGTCTCTCGACATCGACTTTACACACAGCATCACTATTGAGATAGGAACCACAGATCGCGCGCAGTATGACAACAGCCTCACACTAGGTATAAATTATAATTTACTTAAACTAAAAAAATTAGTTAAAAATTGTTTACTTTAAAAAATGGATAGCTTTTTTTAAAGAAAAATATGTTCAATAAAAATAAAACTGACCACAAATTGGACTAAAAAGTAAAAAAGCAATTGTGTCATTTTGTTACTTTAATTTACTTTAAGTTTAAAGAAAAATTTAATTCTTCAAAAGGTCAATATTGAATTACTTGTTATTTCAGTTGATCCTGTGGATTCGTCATCAGTTGTGAGATTTGTGTGCATAAATGGAGAGAACCAAATACTATCTGACGTAAGTATGCCGCCGGTATTATTTCATTTACAGTAAATAGTGTAGCAATCGATTGTTGCAACAACATTGTAACATATTTTTTATAGTAACATTTCAAAATAGCACATGAAAGACAATAAGGTGACACCATGCACGCACAGATCTACCCCACGTCGACGACGGCGCTGGTGCGCAGCAACGCGCTGCCGCTGGTGTTGTGCAGCGAGGCGGGCGACGGAGCGCCGCGCATGCGCAAGCTGCTGTTCACGCACAACGAGCTGGCCTGCCTCCTGAGCGCGCTCGCCGCGCAGCTGCAGGCCGCCCAGCAGGCGCTCAACGACGAGAACGATAAGAGGGATATGTATAAGGTATTTCATTTACTTAAGATGTGCCGACATTGACTTTGGTCCACTAGCCGATCGTGGTTGTTTGGAGTAGGATTGGGTAATTTGCCTGACGTTTCGTTTGAACCTAGAGAAAGAAGAAGTGATGGAACGTCTCTCAAACCGCGCCTCCTGTGACAGTTGAAACTATGACATTTTTTCAACCCACATATTATGCGGTCATACAGTGCAGCAAAAAAAATTCAATCACAAATTAATTTGTTACGTTTATCCCGTATTACTTTCATTATAATTTATAATTCGAGCCAACATCTGTGCCGCAAGTCTCGGATTCTGTTCGGCGTTTATATTTCTGCCACACGATGGACCCGGCACCCGCACGAAGAATGCATGAATGACATACATTGACATATTAATACTATGGACTTCGGGTCTAATGCAAAATTTACGTCAAAAGTGTCCCAAGATATTTTATACACACTAGGATGTATTTATGTTTTTATAAACAAAATAACATTGTAATGTATGTCTTATCGTATTGTTATACAGTCTAATTTGCAACGGTCTAATTGCATGCAATAAGTAATCAGCTTCGATTGACGGTTACCATGGCAGCCTTTTTTTGACATGACAGCTTCTCGTGAAAATAGGACAACATAAATGGTGTGGAGTCGGTAGCTTTCAAATTTTTTTGGCATCTTATATTTATATGTTATATTTACAGCAAATTCTGATTTATATTTACATATCCCTCCTCTATATGCTGGGATAAATCTTGTACCAAATAATAATTGTTGTAATTATCTTGTATAAAATAATAATTAGTTATAATAATAATTAATTACAAACCAAATCCACTAATGTACAAAATGATATGCCACGCGACATAGTTCTTTACTTTGAAATTTTAAGTTCTCGATATTTTCCTCTTTTTAATTAAACTGAAAATATATTTTTTACTTCAATGACGTTAGATCACTTTTTTAAATAACTGTTCCTGATTTCATGTAGATAATTCTTATAGTTATCAAATTAATATACCATTATGGTAAAAGTTATTTGATTAATATTCATGACATAAAAAATAAAAGTTGACATGAAAAATAAAAATTTTTGAATTGAAAATAATCAAATTATTTTCATTCAAAAATTAAGTAATTAAATAATTCAAATGTTAAACAACAAAATAACTCTATGCAGTCGTTGTTCTAAAACATTCTATTGCTCACGGCAGATCCGAACTAAATGTGGTTAATTAGATAAACATATTGCACTCCTTCTATCTTATACGCGGGTAGCGTATGGGAAAAGGACAGATAGATACTTTTGTTCATTTTGGTTGGTTATGCAATTCGTTTCTATAGTTTATTAAAATTTTAATAAAATAGCCTGTTTCTAAGCAAAATAATACTTTAAAATCATCAGTAAATATTTACTTACTGAAAATAAGGTACACCGTCTTCTTTTCTGACCTTACTCGGGTAGTTCTTACAAGTTTTTTATAACACATTACGGCATTATTGACGTGTATTCTGTCAGTCAGCTAATATGAGACTGAATTGCGATTGGAATACATTTCGCGTTTTGGCTTACTTTTGGTTCGGACACTTTTTATCGCTGACCCGAAGTCCATAGTATTAATATGTCAATGATGACATATATAAAATTTTTTAACAAAAAATAGAACCGACTCAAAACGCACTAAAAAGTAAAAAATAACTGTGTCATTTAGTTGCTTTAATTTACTTAAGCATATCTTTGAAGTCGGTGCCAGCAAGTTTAAGGAACATTTATTTTACGTAGTAAAGCAGTTTGTGGGTTCTAGGTAACGTCCTTGAAAGTAGAAACCTTGGCTGGCACCGACTCCTAGATATGCTTAAGTAAATTAAAGCAACTAAATGACACAGTTATTTTTTACTTTTTAGTGCGTTTTGAGTCGGTTCTATTTTTTGTTAAAAAATTTTATTTCTTACTTTTTAGTGATTTATCGCCACGTACCGTACTCGACTATACTGTCATAGTATATTATATGGCACTGGTAGCCAAAAAGCTACCGATACCGAGTCAAAAACCGAAATTGCTGTAAGCGTGCCTCCAAAATTTGAAGAGTTCCTTCAATTTCCCCAGGATATCATCAGCAGATCCTAACGTGAGGACAATGGGACCACCTTGGATGTATGCCCTTCCTAATAAAAAAAGAATTATCAAAATCGGACTACACTGTAAAAAGTTATGCGTGGTCATACATAAAAAAAAAAAAAAAAAAATTTTCGTCGGTTAAAAATAACATACTCGTCTCTAATGTCCGACAGGTAGACGACAGTCGGCGCACTCATAACTACGACGAGTTCATCTGCACATTTCTGTCCATGCTGACGGAGCGCGGCGTGCTCGCCGAGCTGGTGGCTGCGCAGTTGGAGCGAGGCCGCTCAGCGCGCGCGCGGCGACGCAGGCCTCGACCGCGGCCCCGCGCCAGGCCCCGGCCCAGGCCTCGCGCCAGGAAATAATGTGTTTCTACTTTCCGAGGCCCGTCATTTATTTAATAAACTGCATATACAATAAGACGCTTTGTATTTTTTCATCTTACGTTAAAAATATCAGACAAACATCAACCTTTGGTTCAAAGCAAACTCTTCTTCAAGTGCCATCTCCTCTACGGAGATTGGCGATCATTCGGCTATCTTTACTTTCGAGGCGGCAGCTCGGAACAGCGATCTGTGCTCATTCCATACTATTCGCAAAGATTCTTGAGCCAGGAGGTGCGTCGTCTGCCAGGTTTTTTGTCAAGTTTTACAAATGCATGCCGCGCTTGCTCAATACGGCACTTCACTTCTACACTGATTGCCCTGCCTGTTTACCAAACAACCGAGGTATTTGTCGTAGTTGATGCTCAACGTATATTGTTGCAGTATCGAATTCATGTTTCCTACCAACCATCATTATTTTGGTCTTTTTACTGTTTATGTTCAGACCATACTGCAAGTTTGCACTGTGTACATTATTTATCAAGCTTTAAAGATCATCAACTATAGAACCAAGAAGTGTGATCATCTGCGTACCTGATATTATTAAGGGTATGCCCTTAAATTGATACCTTCCTTAGAGTAATCTAATGCCTCGGAAAATATTTCCTCAGCATAGATATTGAAAAGTAACAGTGAGAGTATATGTCTGTCGTATAATGCTTTGATAAGTAACGTTATTGTGGTATTCAGGTGTAACAACAGCAACTCTTCTTAATCTTGATACAATTCTCATGTGGCTAGATTTATTGAACTATAGTGCGTCCAGGCATCGAAAGCATACACGTAAACAAAGGATCTATATGTGAAAGCGGTCGCGTATTACCTCTAGTCCTTATCTCATAACCAAAATGATGTCAGGTTGTTAAGAATTAATTTTTCTTTTATTTAGATGACAGCAACATTTTATTACAGTTTGGCATGGCATGTGGCGACAGACAGAAACTTCCCGACGATAATTATTATGTTTATATAGTCGGGTAAAGGCGCAAATGGCTTGTCTTTATGGAAAATAAACTGTCTTAGATTGAAAGGTTTGATATATATAAAATAAAACAAGGTTTATTTAAAAACGAATTATATTAGTATACTACGAACAGCGCCGTATTTACATGATCGTCATATTGTTAGAGAAATGTAACAACAACAGTATTGTAGTTTAGGCACGTACTCCTTCGAACAATTCCCTTATAATTTAATTAACATTAGGAATAATGATGCCCGAGTTTACGCACACACTAAACTTAGCAAACAACGATACAATTTCAACATTGGCTTTACGGGTAGTAACATCTACACAATTTATATTCTACCGACTAATTATAGCAACTCCTTAATAGACTTGTGATATATTCAAAATATACTTTTTTTAAACGTATTGCGTTGAAATGCAAGTATTTTGTATAGCAGACCTCACAATAAGACTATCGTTCGAGCGAAATTTTAAGTTATCAATTTGCGCCAATTTTAGGAAAAAGAGTGCTTTTTTTATGGAAAAAAATGACACTGTATGAAACTGAAGGAGCGTCAGCAAAACAGTGTAAAATCCGTCAACCATTTTAATTTATTTTCGTTGGTCAAGAATTTATGATGAATGTATGGTTTATAAATATTTTATGGGCATTAAAATAAAAAATGATACTGCTTTGCTGAATCCTACAGTTCACACATACAACCGCGCTTTGACCCTCTTACTAAGCAAAAAAAATCTCCTAAGAAAATAGAATAGTTAAACATATTTTTACAAGAGTACATTTTTTTCGACCTTAGTAATCCAATAAATCGAGCCCTTTAGCGATAGTATTCAATGTGGGGTCAGCTTTAGCTATCGGCTCTCAGACAATTTATAGTGGTTCTATTTCGGAAAACAGTTTAGCATTTTATGTAGTATAAAAGTGACAGGACAATCGAGTTTGTGGTGTTACCTTTACAAACGCCAGCACAGCAATAACTCATTGTTAAATACACAGGTGTGTGACATTGAAACAAGAATAATGTTTTCTTACCAAAAATTCGTTTCTTAGCAACCCGCAAAGAGATACAATTAGAAACATGTTTTTGCTTTGCTACTACTTCTTCTATTTTTGACTATTCGTGCTAAACTTGCACAGTACACCTTGCCAATGTCGAGTTTTTTAAGAGGAGGCGCGAAGTTTCACACACAAACGCACCTATCAAATTACTGTCAGTACTCCTTACTTTTACAACCAAATTGTAACTGTCTTCCGAAACATGATTGTGTATGCTACAAAACAATGTTTTACACTTAGTACAGACAGACGGCGTTTTAATGTTAAGATTTGTTTAACTGTCCAATTGCATAAGTAGGCCTAAAATGTGCTCGAAAACATGTCGTGTAAATATAGTCTCCCAATAACGCGCAATCGAAAATATCGCCCTCTCTTTCGTTACATTTGCGCGAAAGGGAGTCATATTTCTAATTTAGTTGCTATTGGTCGATAAGTGACGAGTATCTTAGGCCTATAAGAACAATACCAAAGGTTAAAACATTGTTTAAAGTTAAAAAAGCCTATAAAAATCTGGCTTCCACAGCAATTCATTACTAATAATCACAAAAAAATAAAGTAATTGTGATCGAGTTTTCATTATCTATAGTATATTGTTAAGTAAAAAATGTAATAATTTGTAATATAAATATGTAGTTCATTTTTAAATTACTAATTTGAAGTCTGTCACTGTCTTTTTATTCAAAATGTATTGTTTCCCGCGCACATTCAATAACATTGCCAATATTATGACAATAGGTAAGATTGCAAGAACCACATCAGAGTAAACATGGAAGTATAACCACAGAAGCAACCTTATCCTACATAACCAGACATTGACAATAATAATTGATGAAAGGTTGCAAAAAAAAATAATTTCAAGCAATTTAAATAATATCTCATTCAATCTTTACAATATCTTAAAATTAATGGGTATACATTATATTATATCTTATGATATAATTCAAAATATAATATGTTTAGGTACATAACAAGATAGTGATTGTAATAGTAATTATATTATTGTCACGGGACAATCTATGTCGATATTTATACAATTTAATGTAATGGACGATAAAAAGACATGAGTTGGTTTTTTAACTAGCCTGCAATTTTGCAAGTCTGAATACATAGTTCCTTTATTGATATCACACTGAAAACCAAACCTATATTAACTTGTAAATATATAACTGCAAAGTAATAGACCAGTAAGCATTTTTCTAAAGTTCTTTTATTACTATAGTTACTTGGACATTACTGACATTTTTCTGTTGAACTGCAAGAGACATGTAGAGCTTAAATCCCTATGGGAAAATTTATACCAACAAAAAGGCATACGGTCGCTCAACTGACTCGTTTATGAAAGCATGTTGATTAAATCTGAATATTCTCAGAGCGCAAGATGCGCCACAAGACATTATCTCGTGTACAGAAAAAGACATTGTTCCAATAGCGAATAGTGGTAAATGTAGTTTTCTCGTTCCGTTGTGATCAACAGAAGCCAGAGCGGTATTATCAGTACCGCCGCTATTGGCCATATGTCATCCATACTAACCAGATATTTTTAAAATTATTTATTGGAGCGTACTATTTAATTTTCTGTATAAGTGGTGTCTTGAAGCGCATATTTAATACAGGATGTTTTAAAAGTGACGACATTTAACACACGACATTATTTTTAAACCAACATATTTTATTGTGTAGATACCATAATAGTACTACAAGTATTCATATTACAATGCAGTGCAACACGCCACTTGTTTTATGTTGAGTTTAGAAATATCAACATAACTTATTCATGTGACTCTTCAACCTGGATGACAGTGTGTAGGTGTTGGGTTACAATAATTTACCAATTTGTGTGTATATATCAGTAAGACTTGACGAAAAGTCAGTCGTCAATTGAAGCAAGCGATACAGTTTATAATTTTTCATATCATCATATTTTTTTATACGTGTAGAACTTTTCGTTTACACCCAACCGTTAATACCCCATTACTAGTAGAAGTATTGCAATGGAAGCACTGCTACTTCCTGGTAGACATAAATACTCTCTTTACAAGAAGAGAGAAGAGAACGAACTCTGACAATATGTTGTGCTAAACTAAATAGCTTGGCGAGTGGTGGAATTGAACTAGCAATGGGCGGGGCACGTGGTTCCAAGAGCTCGACTGTGGGGGCCCATGGTGATGGTGACTCGCACCGAAAACGCTATGTCAGTCGACCCCCCACTAAGTGGACTGGTGACATCAAACGTGTCGCGGGGAGCAGCTGGCCACAAGCGGCTCAGGATCGTCGTGTTTGGATGTCGCTAAAAAGGCGTATGTCCAGCAGTGGACGCCCATCGGCTATTTGTGATGACGATGATGGAACTAATTAAAATTCGACTGCTGACTTTTCGTTGAGTGTCTATGCTCACAATATCGAAAACCGTACAGACATCAAACTTTTATTATATCATACATGACTAATTGATTTGTGATTACGTTTTTTATTTACCAATTAAGTAAATAAAGCTTCGGCAGACTTTGTTAACAGACGACAAGGCAAGTAGCTCGAAGATAAACACCTTATATCACAGACTAACAGAATTGTTTTATAAAAACAATTTTCATTTTACTACGTATATGGCACTAACAATACTATAAACAGAAGTAACAAAAAAAGAAGAACATAGTTCAAGGCAGTTGTCCGGTGATTTACCATCGAGCGTCCCGCTGGTCGTAACCAACAATCGTATCAAATATATTGAATCTTTAGCAGTTTTGCACACTTCGATAAACATCGATTACTGAAATACTACTTTTATTTAAATTTTATAAGGATATGCTCGCGACTTACTCCCTTCTACCTCCTGAACCTTCAAACTTCGAAGAAAAACTTTCATTTAAAGTTTTTTCGTTCGCAATATATGAAGCGCAATATCTGTAGATCATATAGTTTCAGCTGGACATTATTTTGATGTTATTGAACATTTTATAGAACCGTACTAACCGATAGTTTAGAATCGTAAATTCCGTATTAGTGATTTTAAAAGCGTAATATTTTCGCAAGACGCTACATAAAACACAAAAAGAACTATAACATTAATTATTTTACTGTGTAGTGTTTCAATATATTAACAATAATATAATCGACGCTTACGTAATGTGCAGGCAGAGGTGCAGACTATTGAGTTTTCTTGTTACATTTCAATCGCAATACAATCGAATTTAATAATATCAATAATTCAACAATACAATCCCGCAATATTAAAAAAATGTTTAAAATAATACTCAGCAACGACGATAGCTCACGAGTTCATAACACAAGGGGAACAAAGACAGGATGGCAGTAGCACCAGTACAGAATCAAGCGACGCGTTCGTATCGGGCTCACAACCAAAACTTATTGCTACTATCACTACGAAATTGCACTACTGTGGGTGTCCGCGCGCACGAAACTATTGCACGTCGCAATTCATAAAATAACTCTTATTATAGATATTTGATCGAAATAATATTCTCAAAAATTTGACTAACAAAAAAATCTACATCAAACCTTAGCACACTATTCACTACGGCATACCTCGATAGTAAGGAACAATATGATCGATCGATAATCGCAAACGACTCAGCGCGCGGCCGGGCGCGGCGCGCGGCGCGTTTCAACTGTCGGCGCCGTTGAGCGCGTCCTTGAGCTCGCCGACGAGCGCGCTCTCCTTGCCGCTGGCCTCCGCCAACGGGATGGGGAACTCCTTCAGCTGTCTCCTCTCTATCTCCGCTTTGAACTGCTCAATGTCCTGCGGGCTGTGAGAAAGAAAAATATTTACTTATATGACAAGTGATTTGTATCAGTCAGAAACTGAAAAGAATGTATCATAAAAAATGTACAGAACAGTTAGTGGATATCCGATCTACTAGTGCTATTAGATCGCAAAAAAATATCCACACTTAAATAAAAATCTTTCTGTATGTACGCGGAATCTGTAGGAAATGGCGGACCGCTGGATGTCCAGCGACGTAGGGTGCGCTTTGTCCGCGCGCGTACGCTTCCTACGCCTGCTGCGTCAGGTGGCGCAGGCACTAGGCACATCGGAGTGCACGTTTACCTGATCTGCACGAACAGTATGCCGTTGATCAGGTTGAGCATGTCGATGACGGAGGCCATGGCGGGCGGCTGGATGTGCAGCGGCGCGGGGTGCGGGTGTCCGCGCGCGTACGCTTCCTACGCCTGCTGCGTCAGGTGGCGCAGGCACTAGGCACATCGGAGTGCACGCTTACCTGATCTGCACGAACAGTATGCCGTTGATCAGGTTGAGCATGTCGATGACGGAGGCCATGGCGGGCGGCTGGATGTGCAGCGGCGCAGGGTGCGGGTGTCCGCGCGCGTACGCCTCCGCCAGCCGCTTCTGCAGCACCACCGCCTGCTGCGTCAGGTGGCGCAGGCATTCCGACGACTCGCGCGTCTTCTCGTGCTTCTCACCCAACTGTATGCAAACACAATCATTTGCTACATTATCCGGCTCGAAGGACCAGGTACGTAACATTGTTGGGTGTTAATTTTATTTCATCGTTTAAATTTTTTTATAATGGAATTGGTTAACCTTCATTTTACTACAATAGACGTGACTGCACGGTCACACTTCTGTTACTTATTTAACTTACGCACACATTGATAAATATCATATTATAAAAGTATGTATCACCAGTTGCTTGTATATGGAGTAGGTCTCCTTCTCGTGCTGCAGCGCGGCGCGGAAGTCTCCCAGACAGGAGAGCGTGCGCGCCAGCAGGTGCCGCGCCACGGCCGCCTTGAGCGAGCGCGCGCCGTGCGTGGCGCTCGTCACGCTGAGCGCGCGCTCGGCGAAGCGCAGCGACAGCTCGTACTCGCCCACCGCGTGCAGGATCAGCGCGATGTTGCTCTGGGAAACAACAATACAACATTCATTGTATAACTCATCATCATCGTCATCAGCCCATGTATGTCCTATTGTCCACTGTTGGATGCTATAAGAACTTGAGTCGCCTGCGTCCTGCAGCTTGGTTTCGTCGAAGCACCTAGTGGGAGATGGGTCGAAACTCCATTTTTCGGTGCAGGGTCGCCATTCCAGCACCATGGGATCCCAACGTCATTAGGCTCTTCGCACATGTGCCCCGTCCATTGACATATTAAATTTGCGACTCATTGAACTACATCTGCCCGTGTTGTTCTTCTACTTTTGCCTCCATGTCCCTTAAGACACAGTATAATTCACTTTTTTAATAGACAAAGGGCATTTGTGGTAATTTTCTGCTATCCGCTGCTTCAAAGTAACTTTTAGAACTACTACTAATATCACTTTCTCAATCTCACTTTTAAGTTCGTATCAAATAAATTTTCCTCACAATTTATAAGTGCGAAGTAGCCAGTAAATACAAGTCGCAATAGACATATAAAAATAAAAGTATGAAACTTACATCTAGCAACGCCATCTCTGGATGATTTTCGCCACAGACAAGCAGAGCAAGGTAGCGCGCGCGGTACAGCAGCTTCAACGCGGTGCTCACTTGACCGTTCGCGAAGCAATACAACGCCAAATGAGACTGAAATAGACAAAAAAAAATATTAATGACTACAGTTGTGCCATCGCAACGATAAAAAACAAATGATAGGTTAGACAAAACTTCTTCTTTATGGCTTGGCTTATTTTTGTAAGTCGCAAGTGAAGTGCAGATTTTGTGTAGAGCATACGATGCAGCACGAATGCGGCGATCGTTTTCTTTGGATGATAAAGCCCGCAAGCGATGTGCTGAAATTTTCTATTAAGCACACCACGGGACCCGTATCATCATCATTACCAGTCGATGTACGTCCACTGCTGGACAGTGATCCTGAGCCGTCTGTGGCCAGCAGCTTCCTGTTACACGTTTGATTTCGTCAGTTCCCCAGTCTGACAGTCAGTGGGGTGTCAGCCAACACTGAGTTTTCCGGTGCGGGGTCACCATTCGAGCACCTTGGGCCCCTGATGTGCCCCGCCTAATGCGACTTCAGTTCTGCGACTGGCTGTGCTATGTCGGTTACTTTGCTTCTTCTGCGGATCTTCTCATGGGAACCGTGTCCATAAGTTGTGCGCACGCAGCGTCTATTTCGTCCTAAGGTGCACTCAAATGACAATATACTCACATATTCGGTGATAGTGTAGGGGTGGTCGATGCCGTTGACCCTCTCGGACATGAGCACCGCTTTCTGCTGGTACGCCATGGCGTCCCTGTGCTCCCCTGTGACGTAGCACAGGCGCGCCACCATGCGGAGACATTGCGCGATCTCGCCGTGCATGGCTCCGTACACATTGTTGAGGAGGTTCAAGGCCTCCTAAGGTGACAATATACTCACTCAAATGACAATATACTCACATATTCGGTGATAGTGTAGGGGTGGTCGATGCCGTTGACCCTCTCGGACATGAGCACAGCTTTTTGCTGGTACGCCATGGCGTCCCTGTGCTCCCCTGTGACGTAGCACAGGCGCGCCACCATGCGGAGACATTGCGCGATCTCGCCGTGCATGGCTCCATACACATTGTTGAGGAGGTTCAACGCCTCCGCTATTAGTTCGTGGCCCTCTGATACAGCGCCCGCTTGGATTTTATTTTGTCCCGTCGTATAGAAGTTGTATGCATCTGTAGCCTGTAACAGGTTTAGTTTATGGTAATCATGAATATTGCAGCAGCGTAGTCGTTAAGCTTTAAATTCCCTCCTATAAAGAGAGGCCCAAGCACCAAAGGAGATAGATCATGTTGAGAAAAGTTATATTGTCGTCAAATAGCGAATAATCTCTTTCGCTGAGATGAGATGAAAGAAATATACTTTTTATTTCGATGCTATTAATCTAAAATGTCTTTTTCTTAACACGGTTCATGTATTTCGGCGTATTTTAGATCTACTACTAGCATTGCCAGGCGGACATAGTTATACTTTTGATTGTATATTGTGCGCCCAAAATAAACGGTACCCGGCTTGTATTACTTTAGTTGGGCTTTTTACATTTATAATAATAATTAAAACAGCCTGATTTAACGTATTTTTTTATAGTTAAACCTAATAACACTGAGACGCAAAATCCTCAATAATGTAGGGTATCCACCTCAAGCCTTTTTACCCAAACGTACTGCCAAGTTAAGTCTGTCCGGCTATTAAGTTTGATGATCTGGCAACGCTATTAAGAAACCAAATGAAGTAAAATCGTGTTACAAAACAGTGACTTACTCTTGGATTGATATGTTTAACAACTGGGAAAATATTCATGATGTCTGTGGATGAGAAGGCAGTCTTGTTCTTGTTATCAAAATCGTACTCGCGCAGAAGCACTTGCAAGCCTACTTTCAGTGAAAATGACCTGAAAAACAATTGTAATTCTTTACTTCGGTTGCACACTAAATAAATAATAACTTCAATTTGTTTACATTCGCGGCTTTGGAGGCTTAATTTAGCAAATATAAAATGGCTACATGTTTTAAATTTTAAGCACTTTTTAACCTAAAATTAAAATTATTGCCATTAATTCTCAATTACATTGAACCATAGATTGCGATGTCCTTCTATTGCCGTAATTATTTGATCATTTACATCTATGAATTACTTTGTTTTTTGAGGATATCAAATTCAGAATTTACTACCAAAAATAAAAAAATATACACATAATAACCAAATAAAAAGGGCATTAATTTAATCTTCTAAACTTACCTGAGCAATGATATTTTTTGCAGATTGTGTTTCTCTATAACTGCATCCATGCTTTCACCATGTAGCTCATATCCCCAGTACGACTGCAATATACAAAAATAGAAATCGATATGCATAAAATCCAGCCTACAGTGAAGAATCATTTGAGCGATTTCATTTTATTTTTTAAATCATATTATCATATTGTATGTGGTGGGGTATGTGTTTTTTGTAATATTAACAATGTCTATGCAACTATATTGTAAAATGACGTTGCTTTTATAAATAAATGTGAGGTTTTCAAGTGTAGCTGTGACTGGACTGGACTGTGCTGGAGTAAATGCTCGTGACATAAATAAAATAAAAATTAGCAGAAGCACTTGTTTTCGTTGGTGGTCGAGTTGTATCTTAACCTTGAGTTCTTGTTTGATCTGCGCGAAGAGCGTCCTGGGCGTGACGTTCTGCCAGTCGGGCGAGGGCGGCGGCGAGGCGGGCGACGCGTGGTGCGTCTTCTTAGCGCGGCGCCCACGGGAGCGCGGCGCACGCGCGGGCCCCTCCCCCGCGCCCGGCGCCGGCGACGCGCACGCGCCCAGCAGGCAGTTCAGGAAGTGCGACACCGCCGCGCTCGTGTACATGGCTTCGCACCCCTGCAATATTACACCATGCTTTACCGCTGTAATAATAATAGCAAACGAGAAAAATAATATGAACATTCGATTTTTTTTATTTTATTTTGGCAACCTCTTTGACGCAACTGGGGCCCATGACTGCCAACCATCAGTACCGTCATATGCTTCAGGCACTGGGGCACATGTCAACCCCACGCATCCATCAGCATCGTGCTTGTAACGCTGGGACACATGTCAGCCCCGCGCCGTCCGTCGGCGCTGATTGGAGCACACGTTTACCTGCAGATACCCGGTGTAGACGTGCTTGGCGGCGCGCAGCAGCAGTTCGGCGACGGCGATGCTGTGCAGGTAGGCGAGGCTGCCGTGCGGCCGCAGCGAGGCGCACACGCGGCCCAGGTAGCGCACGTTGATGCCGCGCGCGTGGAGCGCCTCCGTGAGCCCCGCGCCGTCCATAGGCGCTGACTGGAGCACATGTTTACCTGCAGATAACCGGTGTAGACGTGCTTGGCGGCGCGCAGCAGCAGCTCGGCGACGGCGATGCTGTGCAGGTAGGCGAGGCTGCCGTGCGGTCGCAGCGAGGCGCACACGCGGCCCAGGTAGCGCACGTTGATGCCGCGCGCGTGGAGCGCCTCCGTGAGCCCCGCGCCGTCCGTCGGCGCTGACTGGAGCACACGTTTACCTGCAGATAACCGGTGTAGACGTGCTTGGCGGCGCGCAGCAGCAGCTCGGCGACGGCGATGCTGTGCAGGTAGGCGAGGCTGCCGTGCGGTCGCAGCGAGGCGCACACGCGGCCCAGGTAGCGCACGTTGATGCCGCGCGCGTGGAGCGCCTCCGTGAGCCCCGCGCCGTCCATAGGAGCCGACGTGTGCTCCAGGCACTCACGAATCTAATTTAAAAAAAGCATAATAAAACTTTTCCTGACACTTTTAGGTGGACGGGTGTTCAAAAGGCAGAGAGAAATTAAAAAATATTCATACATACATAAATGAATCTATTATAATCAACATCAAGTACGACTGTAGTCGCAACACTCACAAAGGCGGGTATCTGCGTAGTGAGCAGGAAGGCGGCGGCCTCCTTCACCAGATGGCGCTGCTTGGCGAGCTGCTCGGGCGTGGCGGCGTGCTTGATGCCCGCCGAGTACACGTCGGGGTTGAAGCGCACGTCGAACTCCGACTCCTTGAGCGACGCCACCGCGCGCGCCGCCGCCGCCACCACGGCGCGCGACCGCTCTCCCGCTAACCAACATTACAACACAGATGCAGGCTATAGACATTCAAGTTATTTGATCAAATCGGTCTGGCTGGTGGGCGCCAAGCGATTTAGCGTTCCGGTGCGATGTCGTGTAGAAACCGAAAGGAAAGTGGATTTCGTCCTACTCCTAACAAGTTAGCCCGCTTCTATCTTGGATTGCATCATCACTTTACATCAGGTGTGATAGCAGTCAAGGGCCAACTTGTAGTCCATAAAAAAAGTTTTATCAAATTGGCATGATCTGAGAAGCGGCTGCACAACTTCATGCAGTTTTCAAGTTGCGTCTATTTCTCTATCGATGCGAGCAAGAATTGTTGGGTTTCTCTACAATGTCTTCAGGGGACGCTTTAGCAACAGTCGATTTAGTGTTTGCATTAAAAGCCAAGAAAATAAAGAACAATCGTAGTGTTTGGTGTAAAACTGGCTCATGAAAAGAAAGGATTATAAACTTGTTAACGTCGATGTTGGTACCCGGACGATGAATCCATGATACACTAAGTTATTTGTCCCTAAAACTATTATGCAACTGTTTTTAAATCTAATATTGTACATTTAATTATATAATAAATCATGGTCTCATTCATAACATTCTCTACTTACAATCATTTTCCTGTTTGTCTCCGCTACATATTGAATCTGTTATGCTCTCGACAATTTTTTTGGCAACATCTGTATCTATTTCCGAATAGTTTGCATTAAGCAACAATTCGTCATCTTTATCCTTAATTTCTATTTTGTCTGTCTGTTCTGTGTCCTGTGCATCATCTTTTTTGGCAGTGTCTAGCTTTTCCTTCTTATCTTCTTTCTTTTGTTTCTTATCTTTAATTTCCTTATCTTGACTCTTGCTATCTCTCTTAATTTCCTTATCTTGACTCTTGCTTTCTCTCTTGACATCCTTATCCTGACTCTTGCTATCTCTGTTAGTTTCCTTTTCAGTCTCTTTTGCAGCCTCTTTCTTATCACTATCCTTATTAAGTTCAATTGACTTCTGTTCAGATGTCTTTTGCTGCCGTTTCGCACTTAACTGTTGTAAGTGGTACGCAGCGTAACGTATAAACATAAAGTAACGTGCCCTAAAAATAAAAGTCACTTACATATCTCTTTTTAGGTTTTTATTATACATAATAAATAATAGACCAAGCAGATGGTCTATCTAATCTAATCGTCGTTTTTAATTCCAAGGCAACCTTACCTTTATGCCACAGAAATTATAAGGGCCTTAATAAAAACGGCAACCATTTTCTTCATATATGCTATCACCTGTCTCAGGTCAAAGGGTGCATTATGTGTTCTTAATATGACCTGGTTCAGTTATAGGCAATGGCCTTTGCACTGAACATCGGGTGGCCTATCTATTTCTACCATCAACGTTTATCAAAAGAAAAAGGGAAATAAATTGTGTCGAATATACTTACTCAACAAAACTATCAACTAATTCTTGTCTAAGGCAACACAATTTGTGCTTATGTATAATTGGGAAGCCCATTGATTTTATATCCTCTCTCAAATCATCGTCTTCCACTGAAAAAGAAATGTACTAACATTAGCGAACTTTGTCTGCGACCTCGGCATTTGGGTTCAAAGAAAAAGAAAATGTAATCATTATAAATGTAATAAATCGATTTGATGGCAACACTCCATTATTCGCCTCTGATGTCAAAAACAAAAGCGTAAAAAAGGACAACAACAAAAGCCTTTTTGGGGTGGTGTGGAAGACTGGAGATGGAGGAATTAGATTGTGAGGTTCTTGAGCACTCTCCACGATGTATCCGGTAAAAACAGATAGACAAGCGACCTAACGTCGATGGTGATGGTAAAAACTAGCTTCTTTCACTTAACACCATAGGCGCCGTTCGTGCTAACCACCGAGTGTGGTATTATCTTGAGCTGTTGACTGGCTTAGCTGGAAAAATCCTTACATTGCAAGAAGTTGACGTCGGGCGGGAAGGTGGTCGAGGATGTAGTGGCGGCCGTCGTTGCCGATGATGCCCTTGCACTCCACGCTAGAGCACAGCTCCACCGTCTCGCCGTTCGCGCTCACCACCGAGTGTGGCATTATCTTGAGCTGTTGGAGAAATCCTTACATTGCAAGAAGTTGACGTCGGGCGGGAAGGTGCGCAGCAGTTCGAGGATGTAGTGGCGGCCGTCGTTGCCGATGATGCCCTTGCACTCCACGCTAGAGCACAGCTCCACCGTCTCGCCGTTCGCGCTCACCACCGAGTGTGGCATTATCTTGAGCTGTTGGAGAAATCCTTACATTGCAAGAAGTTGACGTCGGGCGGGAAGGTGCGCAGCAGGTCGAGGATGTAGTGGCGGCCGTCGTTGCCGATGATGCCCTTGCACTCCACGCTAGAGCACAGCTCCACCGTCTCGCCGTTCGCGCTCACCACCGAGTGTGGCATTATCTTGAGCTGTTGGAGAAATCCTTACATTGCAAGAAGTTGACGTCGGGCGGGAAGGTGCGCAGCAGGTCGAGGATGTAGTGGCGGCCGTCGTTGCCGATGATGCCCTTGCACTCCACGCTAGAGCACAGCTCCACCGTCTCGCCGTTCGCGCTCACCACCGAGTGTGGCATTATCTTGAGCTGTTGGAGAAATCCTTACATTGCAAGAAGTTGACGTCGGGCGGGAAGGTGCGCAGCAGGTCGAGGATGTAGTGGCGGCCGTCGTTGCCGATGATGCCCTTGCACTCCACGCTAGAGCACAGCTCCACCGTCTCGCCGTTCGCGCTCACCACCGAGTGTGGCATTATCTTGAGCTGTTGGAGAAATCCTTACATTGCAAGAAGTTGACGTCGGGCGGGAAGGTGCGCAGCAGGTCGAGGATGTAGTGGCGGCCGTCGTTGCCGATGATGCCCTTGCACTCCACGCTAGAGCACAGCTCCACCGTCTCGCCGTTCGCGCTCACCACCGAGTGTGGCATTATCTTGAGCTGTTGGAGAAATCCTTACATTGCAAGAAGTTGACGTCGGGCGGGAAGGTGCGCAGCAGGTCGAGGATGTAGTGGCGGCCGTCGTTGCCGATGATGCCCTTGCACTCCACGCTAGAGCACAGCTCCACCGTCTCGCCGTTCGCGCTCACCACCGAGTGTGGCATTATCTTGAGCTGTTGGAGAAATCCTTACATTGCAAGAAGTTGACGTCGGGCGGGAAGGTGCGCAGCAGGTCGAGGATGTAGTGGCGGCCGTCGTTGCCGATGATGCCCTTGCACTCCACGCTAGAGCACAGCTCCACCGTCTCGCCGTTCGCGCTCACCACCGAGTGTGGCATTATCTTGAGCTGTTGGAGAAATCCTTACATTGCAAGAAGTTGACGTCGGGCGGGAAGGTGCGCAGCAGGTCGAGGATGTAGTGGCGGCCGTCGTTGCCGATGATGCCCTTGCAATCCACGCTAGAGCACAGCTCCACCGTCTCGCCGTTCGCGCTCACCACCGAGTGTGGCATTATCTTGAGCTGTTGGAGAAATCCTTACATTGCAAGAAGTTGACGTCGGGCGGGAAGGTGCGCAGCAGGTCGAGGATGTAGTGGCGGCCGTCGTTGCCGATGATGCCCTTGCACTCCACGCTAGAGCACAGCTCCACCGTCTCGCCGTTCGCGCTCACCACCGAGTGTGGCATTATCTTGAGCTGTTGGAGAAATCCTTACATTGCAAGAAGTTGACGTCGGGCGGGAAGGTGCGCAGCAGGTCGAGGATGTAGTGGCGGCCGTCGTTGCCGATGATGCCCTTGCACTCCACGCTAGAGCACAGCTCCACCGTCTCGCCGTTCGCGCTCACCACCGAGTGTGGCATTATCTTGAGCTGTTGGAGAAATCCTTACATTGCAAGAAGTTGACGTCGGGCGGGAAGGTGCGCAGCAGGTCGAGGATGTAGTGGCGGCCGTCGTTGCCGATGATGCCCTTGCACTCCACGCTAGAGCACAGCTCCACCGTCTCGCCGTTCGCGCTCACCACCGAGTGTGGCATTATCTTGAGCTGTTGGAGAAATCCTTACATTGCAAGAAGTTGACGTCGGGCGGGAAGGTGCGCAGCAGGTCGAGGATGTAGTGGCGGCCGTCGTTGCCGATGATGCCCTTGCACTCCACGCTAGAGCACAGCTCCACCGTCTCGCCGTTCGCGCTCACCACCGAGTGTGGCATTATCTTGAGCTGTTGGAGAAATCCTTACATTGCAAGAAGTTGACGTCGGGCGGGAAGGTGCGCAGCAGTTCGAGGATGTAGTGGCGGCCGTCGTTGCCGATGATGCCCTTGCACTCCACGCTAGAGCACAGCTCCACCGTCTCGCCGTTCGCGCTCACCACCGAGTGTGGCATTATCTTGAGCTGTTTGAGAAATCCTTACATTGCAAGAAGTTGACGTCGGGCGGGAAGGTGCGCAGCAGGTCGAGGATGTAGTGGCGGCCGTCGTTGCCGATGATGCCCTTGCACTCCACGCTAGAGCACAGCTCCACCGTCTCGCCGTTCGCGCTCACCACCGAGTGTGGCATTATCTTGAGCTGTTGGAGAAATCCTTACATTGCAAGAAGTTGACGTCGGGCGGGAAGGTGCGCAGCAGGTCGAGGATGTAGTGGCGGCCGTCGTTGCCGATGATGCCCTTGCACTCCACGCTAGAGCACAGCTCCACCGTCTCGCCGTTCGCGCTCACCACCGAGTGTGGCATTATCTTGAGCTGTTGGAGAAATCCTTACATTGCAAGAAGTTGACGTCGGGCGGGAAGGTGCGCAGCAGGTCGAGGATGTAGTGGCGGCCGTCGTTGCCGATGATGCCCTTGCAATCCACGCTAGAGCACAGCTCCACCGTCTCGCCGTTCGCGCTCACCACCGAGTGTGGCATTATCTTGAGCTGTTGGAGAAATCCTTACATTGCAAGAAGTTGACGTCGGGCGGGAAGGTGCGCAGCAGGTCGAGGATGTAGTGGCGGCCGTCGTTGCCGATGATGCCCTTGCACTCCACGCTAGAGCACAGCTCCACCGTCTCGCCGTTCGCGCTCACCACCGAGTGTGGCATTATCTTGAGCTGTTGGAGAAATCCTTACATTGCAAGAAGTTGACGTCGGGCGGGAAGGTGCGCAGCAGGTCGAGGATGTAGTGGCGGCCGTCGTTGCCGATGATGCCCTTGCACTCCACGCTAGAGCACAGCTCCACCGTCTCGCCGTTCGCGCTCACCACCGAGTGTGGCATTATCTTGAGCTGTTGGAGAAATCCTTACATTGCAAGAAGTTGACGTCGGGCGGGAAGGTGCGCAGCAGGTCGAGGATGTAGTGGCGGCCGTCGTTGCCGATGATGCCCTTGCACTCCACGCTAGAGCACAGCTCCACCGTCTCGCCGTTCGCGCTCACCACCGAGTGTGGCATTATCTTGAGCTGTTGGAGAAATCCTTACATTGCAAGAAGTTGACGTCGGGCGGGAAGGTGCGCAGCAGGTCGAGGATGTAGTGGCGGCCGTCGTTGCCGATGATGCCCTTGCACTCCACGCTAGAGCACAGCTCCACCGTCTCGCCGTTCGCGCTCACCACCGAGTGTGGCATTATCTTGAGCTGTTGGAGAAATCCTTACATTGCAAGAAGTTGACGTCGGGCGGGAAGGTGCGCAGCAGGTCGAGGATGTAGTGGCGGCCGTCGTTGCCGATGATGCCCTTGCACTCCACGCTAGAGCACAGCTCCACCGTCTCGCCGTTCGCGCTCACCACCGAGTGTGGCATTATCTTAAGCTGCTGGCCGGCTTTGTTCAACTGGAAATAACATACTGGTGTTTTGACCTCATAATAAACACGCAGTGATCGATGGAGTGAGCTATGCTTGAAGTGTCGCTGCGTGATTACTTCAGAAATGAGGATATCTGTAGAAGAAGTAAAGTTACCAACCAGAGAGTGGCAAAACTAAAGTAGCAATGAGCGAAGCACATAGTTTAATAACCCAATTAACATTGGATTTCAATGTGCTTAAACGCCAATTCGGCAATGGAAAGAACAATGTACCCCTAGATTAACTGATGGCATAAATGGAGTTACGGGGAGTCGCTGGATTTTAGCGAGACAAGACTCTAATGTATGAAAATTTTTACAAGAGGCCTATGCTTATAACCAGCAGTGGATTTCTATTAGCTGATGATAATGGTAATGATGATGGTACTCACCAATTCCATATACTTAGGGTGCGAAAGCACAGTGGTCCCAAAGTCAATGCTTCCATACACCACACTCTGCTCCTGTTCCTTCTCCAGGATGCCGGGTATGATGGACTGCGCCGTGACGCGGTAGCCGCGGTAGTCCACCACTACGGTGCCCAGCGTGTGCAGGCCGGCCGTGTCCACCGCGCTGTACACGCGCACGCCTTGAAGGTCGTTCCGCTATCAAAAATAGCTGGGTTACTCGTTGCCTGGTAATTCTTATGGCCGGGCGCCCACTGTGACTTTTTGTCGCCGTGACTTTAAGTCACCTAATCGAGTGCAATGAAGATATTAGAGAGTGCGCTCACTAAGGTGACGTGACAATACGGTGACAAATAGTTTCGTCTGCTGGCGACGTGACTGTCACTCGACTTATGCATCGCTATGCGAGTGCGCTCACTGGCCGACTTTTCGCTATTGGGCTGCTAAAAGTTCCGATTAGACGTATGCTACACATAAAAATTAATCACTTTTTGTTTGAAAGGAGATGCCTCAAAATGTTATAAAATTATTCATATTTTTAAGCAGACTAAAAGTAATTTGTATAGATAAAGGAAACAAATTATTGTGTGGAAATTTATAATTTTCATTTTTTTTGGGTGCCCCATTAATTAGTTAAAATATTTTTTTTTTCGCTTTTTATGTAATCCCTTGTTACAATAAACCATATATAATTAAAAAAATGTATGCATAAATTTAAAGTGTTCAGTTTAATTCAGAATAAAAAATATATATTTTATTAATGTGTTCAGTGTACATATAGGACAGCACCCTTTAGCGTCTTTTTCATTTAATTTATTTTCGTGTATTTTGAGAGAACATATTACAGCAACCTAATTGAAATCGATCTAGAACTCAAATAAGCTCACTTTGTCACCCGGTGACAGTTACCTACAGTGGGCGCCTTGATGGTGCCAGAGGGTGACGGCAACAAAATGTTACCGTGACAAAAATCACAATGGGCGCCCGGCCTAAGTCAAAGCTTGCGACATTTGTATTAGTTTACACTCCACAGTAGAACATACATAGGTACACACAGATACATTTTCTGACTAAATAACTTGGGCGAGAGCAGAGTTATTACTAAAGGGTAAGAGAAAAAAGAGGTCGAAACAACTGTCTATAGGAGTCTCCTGTGCGCCTCGAACCTCGGCTTAGAGGGATGTCTGGAACGGATGATTGGCCTGAGTGTATTAGACCTGACGAGGGCGACCCCTTGCCCGTGGGTGATATCTATGTTCGAATTACAATAAAACCTCGTTTTCGCCAGCGAAGACGCTGTGTATCTTGTGATTCTCTTACTTTTGGGAAGTATTGGCTGTGATTATGTCGTCATCAACATTCATTGGAAATAAAAACATAATATAAACACTGTTACAATCAAAACCATCGCTTCTATTGGTATTATAATCAGATGATATTCAAGTTTGATCAACTTACCGGCGCAACAAATGCCGCAGCGTCCCCGCCAAGGTCCTTGTAATGGTCGCGCACATCGAAGCCCAGCGAGAAGAATATGTTGTTCCAAATGAACATCTGCATCTTGGGCTCCTCGCCCGGGTTGATTGCCATCACATTGCCGTCCACTACCGCCATCGCACCGCGAGTTGCGGCGGCCACGAAATCACTGTGCACCTGAAAAGATTTACAATATGAGGCGCCTTGGATCAATCATCATGAAATCAGAAATATAGCTCTGTCTTTTACTCCAACATATTAAAAGAGCAATATTTTTAACTGTGTGCGAGCAACGGAACGTACGTGTGTAGCGATTGGTTCACGTACCTACAACGTCTAAGTATAAAGACTGCTTGGAGTTTTATATACGTTATTGTGGAAAAATTTAAAAAGAAAATGAACGTCTCAATATAGAAAGTAATTTTAATAAAAATCAATATTCTTTCGCATTGTAAAAAGGTCACAAATTACAACGTTTAAGATCGAACAACGCACTGCATTTTATTTTATCACAAATCGAAAGCCTTAAAGCAACAGATCGCAGTCGGAGCTCGGTACCTTGAATATGGCCCGCTCGCGCAGCAGGCGCTCGGGCAGCGTGGCGCGCGGCAGCTCGCGCGTGGTCTGCAGCTCCTCGTTCCAGTCGCGCGTCTGTCCCGGGATGTGCTCCTCGTAGCCCAGCTTGGAGGAGAACGCTGCACGCGAACAACCACCGATCAGTGTAATACATTGCTTACAAGTCACAACGCCTGACTTAGCCTTTCAGAGTCAGCCTAGCCTTTTCATTGAATGTAGCCCCAACCAAAAATTATTATCAGCTTTTAGATTAGGGTAAGATTTTTTACACCAAGAATCACTTTGTATGAGACACCAACTGAATATCATTAAGACAACTATTTGATAAAACTGCCACACTTTTAACTTAAAGGTAAAATTAAATTAAGCTAATAATCATTTATGAGTACAATCAATTTAATTTCTATAATATTTAATTCATGCAGTTTTTGCACTCGACAAACAAAAGCATACGCAGTTTTTGCAATTTGCATAATAAAATGTTAGTCGCCCGCGTCCATTTAAATTAGCGGTTAAAAGTGTTGAGAACTTACTATCCTCCGCTCGTATGGCATCGACCGTATGATCCAGCATCGGCGAAGCCCACTGGTACACTTGGTAGGGAGTGGCGACTCTCTCAAACGGGTGCTTCTGCATGCGTCTCTTTTGCACCAGTGCAAAGTTGCGCTTAAAAGCAGGGGACACGATACTCAAAAGTTCGATCAAGGAATGACAAAGTAGTGATGGATTAAAAGGACGTGGATTGAACACTTCTTCGGTGGATCTGCAAAGAAGTAAAACTTGTGAATTACAAACATTCATAGCAGTGGCGAAGGGTGGAATTTTGACCAGCAAGCAAACACTTTTGACAAAAAATTGAAATTTTTTTTCGCAAGATAATGCTCTGTTTATCTGCATTCCATAAAAAAAATACACACAAATATCGGCAGTTATCGGTTTGTAAGGACCCTTCGCCAATGATTCGTAGACACAAATCAATGAAGCAATATAAACTTACTGATTGAGGTAGAAACCGCGCGGGCATGCTGTTATGTGGAAATGGCGATCTTCCAACGTTACGACGTGGAGGTACAGCAGATCGCCGCACATCTTACGCGGGCCTGGCGGCGGATTCCAACCAGATGTTGTTAGTACCTATAACGAGCAACAACAGAGACGATCATCTTAGCAGCTCATGGATTCACGGCGCAGGAGCCGGCTCCGAGACTTGTGACAAATGTTAGATTTACAAGGTTCCCCATAGTGATGCGCATCAACACTGACTTCTCTCTCTCATTGGATCCTAATGTGGGGTGTTGGGACAAGGTAATAAATTCAGTGAACAATAGTCCGTGGTTTCAATCACACGTCCCCACATTTCCATTTTATTACAATACTAGAACAGCTTTAGATGTCCATTCTAAAATGGAGCTTGCTTATGTAAGAATGTAATGTTTTAGTTAACATGTTGTACTTTCGCGTGTTAAAGGAGATTTATTGTGTATAAAATCAGTATAAATATTGGCAAGATACAACCCATTATTATGTGTGTAAAAGGATTAAGTGATGAAGATGGATATATGACATTGGTGAAAGGTTTGTAAAAACATGATTGTGCCGACCCTACTTAAGTGGGACAGGGAAGGAATGTAACGGTTTAGTAAAAGGTTTACCTTTAGACATTGTGGAGCCTTATTCTCTTTAGTGAGACCAGGATGGAGGGCCAACAGAGGCCTTTCTGTGCTCCCAGGCATTATAAAGTCAGGTGGAGTACAGTCCACGCTTTCCGGTCGTGACTTCTTTTTTTCTGAAAAAAGAAGAATTACAACATAAGAAACATTTAAGTTCAGACCACCATCATTGCAAGCCTATTTGAAAGTCAACTAAACAGGCTAGTCCTCTCTCGTTATAGGAAAAGAGATAAGGAGCTTAGAAACACCATGCTACTCAAATGCAAGTTGGTACTTTCAAATATTAATGGCTATTTCTGGGACCAGGCCTGGTGTGCTTCCCAGAACATAAGGATGTAACACCACCAACTTCAGGCGGATAATTTTTGCTGCAACTTTTTGGAAGATAGTAATCCTCGATATTTTGTATACAAACGCCAATTAGCAAGCAAAGGTAAGTTACTCTAAAATGGAGAAGTGTATGAATATCATATAATGTATTATTTTGGCACCCTCTTGCTGAGTACCATAGGCTAAAAGATAAAATAAAGCTCTCTTCGCGCTGGGGTGAAAGAACGAACTATATTACCGATTTCGCTGCTATAGGGCAACTTACAAACAGCTGGAGATGAGTAGATGGCGTAACATCGTGGCAAATATCATAAATGAAGGTGGTCACAACCCTCAAACATGAGGAAAATGACTCATAAAGCGGGGCAACGCAACTCAGGCCTACTGACTGCGAAAGCCAGCGAACCGTATAACAAGCCCCATCAGTTCCATAATTTGTGATATTACATTTATTGAAAATGACATGTCAATGAAGCTTATACCAACCTAGAATATCACCCTGCGTAACAACGTTGAGGAATGCGAGCGAGCTGCACTCCTGGCCGGCGTACGCGTCCACGTAGTCGATAGACTTGAGCAGGTCCCGGACGTGTCGCACGTGGATACGAGCCTCGCGCATCGTGTACGGCTCCTCTACCACCTGCAAGTGTTGGGGGTTCATTGAGCAAGTTACAAATGATCCTCGGTTGAAGCAGATAAATGGAAAATTAAAAAAGCCATCACTACCAGGCTTTAATGATGATGATGATGGGGACCTCAGTTGCGGGTGGATTTACGTGCCTCGGAGAGCTATGGTGTAACGTACTTTCCGAAGCATGTACAACCACCAATTTTTGAACTTTGAGCCTGGAATTTTTCTGAAAGCTTCTTGAAAGAAATGCGCAATATTTTATAACCTCGAGAACGCTCATCGCACGATCCGAAGTTACATAGGCTATCTAGAATTAACTGTTACTATTATATATTTACTTGTCATTAGCTGAATGTACCTTTATAACAGAACCTTCTTTTAGGCCTTCAATATTTTTTAACTCCGCAAAATTATCTAAAGTAACACCATCCAGTTGGAGGGAAAAGCACGTTCGGTGGCATGTATCCTCACGATCCATCAACACTTGATGTATTTCTTGCACCAGCTCCATACTAGAAACCTGCAGAACATCGTTAATTTGAAACTATGTTTACATTAAAACAGTTTAGGTATTAAGTAAACAAGTGAAGGTTCAATCTACATAAATAAAAATTAATTGCCAAATGTGTACTAAGTGCAAACTGAGAACGGCTGTGCAAATTGGAATAAATATTTATTTCACATGTTTTGTATGGTTCAGGAAACATTCTTACGGAAGGAAAAGAATGAGCAATCAGAAAATGTTCACAAACGAGTATTGTAGAGGAGGTACGCAAACGCATATAGGTAAGGGGTGCAAGTATTGGAAAGAAATTTGGCACAGAGATAGATTGGCCATATAGTACATAGACGTATTTTAATTTTTATTATTATAAAATAGCAACCTGAATATCCAAAGGATCAGCTCTGGGGCTCACAATTTTGACAGTGAATCCCATATCCTGAATAAAAACTACTTCCGCATCTCTCTTCTTTTCATCGCCATCTTCACTGGGAGAGGACTCTTTTTCTCCGTTCACTATCTTAACAACTTCTTTTTTATCGTTACAATTTATTGATTGTATAAAAGAGTCCTCTTCTATACTATCGTCCTCAATATTTTCAGATAAGGATAAGATATTTTTCTTATCAGATTCTTTAAGCTTCCCAAATGATATATTCTTTTTACTTTCTTTCTTTTTGCTACTAACTGATTTTGGGTCGGAAATTTTAAAGGTTAAGTCAGTTAAAAGTATGTTTTCATTCCCATCATTCGAATTCGCATAATCTGAATCATTAATATTTCCATTAGAAACTATTTTAGTATTATCACTACTACTAATATCACATTCTGAAATATTTTTTAGATCACCATTGACAACTTTATTTGTGTTTGTATCTTCGGTGCAATTTATGACTGATTCTTTGGTACTTGATTCATCATTCTTACTATCTGATAGTGTCCTTTCACCATTTAATTTGGTAGTTAAAGTACCGAGTTTGGTTTGCGATGATTTTTCACTTATCGTTGTAGTTTTCGGACATTCTAAAAATTGAAAAATATATGCATTGATATTTTGAAAGATGATTAAAAAACTAGACGCTATAGTTAATCTACTCCGAAAAGTTCATTTGGCTTTCGGTTTAGTAGTAAGTTGACATCACTGTTGCCTTTGTGTGTGCAATTTAAGGAACGTCATCACATAGACGCTTGTCTGTACACTTACAACAATGAGTACATCCAAAACCAAAGTGACTTCTAGGAATAAATTAACAATACATCCATTAGAGTTCATTATTTATAGTTTAATGGCCAAAACAACAACAAACTTGTATTCAACGGAAATGGCGAGAGCGTATTATTTATGTATTGTGACGGAGCTTTTCTCGCAGCCGCTGCATAAGAGATACGCTGTGTGGCGACGCTTCCACCACCTTCGTCATCTGCGCGCACGTTCGGTGTGCTTGCGTGGCCATTACTACAGCTAACAACTTTGACCAAAACAACAACAAACCTGTGTTCAGCGGAAATGGCGGGGGCGTATTATTTATTTGTGGTGACGGAGCTTTACGCGCAGCCGCCGCGTAAGAGACACGCGGTATCGCAACGCTTCCACCACCCTCGTCATCTGCCCGCCCATTCGGTGTGCTTGCGTGGCCATTACTACAGCTAACTACTTTGACGGGTGCTAGTGATTCTTTCTTCATCTTAACCGTCTTCTCGGGTTTAGAGGCTGTAACAATAGAAATACGCTATTTAGAAATAAACACTAGACAACATCCAAGAAAATTACGGGTTACAAAAAATTACGTATTTAAAATGCTTTAGGAATTGTGTTGGAAATGTCTACTAAATATTACCTACCTACTCATATCCAAACTATTAAGTCTACTTATTAAAAACTGTATAGTTAATATTTTAAAACAATTCAATATACTTAGTATATGAATTGCATTTGAAATGAGACCTCAATAATATTTATATTGAGAAATTACTGATATTAATCGTATCGACCATATGCATCTATGAAAATCTACGGATGGCAATAGCGATTGAACGCAATGCTCTCGATAAGTCAAAAATCGAGCACGCATGTCTCGTCCCGTGACTGGTGAACACGTGGTCAGGGGCTACAGCTGGCAGAGCGCCAAATATCTCCAACAGCGAGTCAATAATAGATGGCTACGGGATGCCGCCAACAATAGACGCCATCGACGCTTTGTTGAACATCTCACTGTAAACTCGGTGAACCGAGTCTAAGCAGCTCACTGGTGGTAATTGTACACAAAACGCTTGACTAATTTAACCAATTTAAAAATACTATACGGATGCATTATGAAATATGTGTTACAAAATATTGAATAATGTTACAACTATCTTTTTTGGTTGAGGATAGCTCGTATAAATAAGATGCAGCAGTTAAACTGTATAGGTCCTTAAAAACGCGAATTTGTAGTCAATTTCATTAGGTTTGAAGTATTGTGCGCAATTGACCACAGACGCGTTAAGACGAGATAGATACACTGATTAAACTTAGTAATACGTATAAGTCATTATTGGTTATTTAGATATTTTCTTAACTGTAATAGGAAACTATTAGTTAATGTAATCAAGTTACAAAACTACTTAATACGTTAAAAATATTAATAGGTATTGGCCTACTTTTTAGTGTTTAATCAAGAAGCATAATCGCATATGTAGGTGTAGATAAGTAAAACAACAACTACAGAGATAAGACTACAATAAAGTTCATTTAAAAAGAACATCGCATACATTAATACGAGTATTATGACACGATAAAGCACATAACAGACAATGAGCAGAGTCATGCGAGAATGATATACGCCCCTATCTAGCGCAATGTTGATTTTACACTAGTAGTACCAACCGAGATAACAGAGCTAAGACGCCCATGCCTCTAGATACTAAATCAAATTTTCTGATAAACAGACGTTGACACGATTTCTTTCCTTGCGTGTGAACGCTATCGTACGACGAACGCACACAACGGAGACCGAGACGAACTACTCAGAGCGAGTGAAGGCTCAAATAATATTGTCTAATTTTAGCTTAGTAATGAATTATGGTAACCAGTTAATCTTTGATTCTGTTCCTCAAGCTATTTTAAAATGTATTGCTATCGATTAGGAACTAAGAATAAGTATAATAAAAACTAACAAAGTATCTTCAATAGAATGCGTTTCCTTCTCAGTCTCAATAATCGGTGTTATTTGTTCAAACCAATTTTTTGTACCTGCAACTTGACGTCAGGGCGAAGTATAATCGGGAGATTTAGAATTCAGATGAAACAGTGAACAACGGCATAGTCAACGATACGAATCGATGATTTATGCAGAACTCCGCCTCGTCGCACCGGTCAATGAATATTTAACCTGAACCTCCCGGATTATTGTTTGTTCTTCCCTTGACCGAAGCTACTTATAGGCTTGCTTTAAATAAACAAAGTATTGATTGCGTTCAACACGTAAACTATTTCACACATTTTAAGCTGCAAATTTACTCCGTTTCAATTTTGACATATTTTCTTTACCCTCATGATTAATCTTTCATTCGTAGTTTTATTTTTTACAATATAAACAAGGTCTTATTGATTTAGTGTTGTACACCTACAAAAGCCAGCAAATTTATGGATTCTTGAAGGGAATATGAATGGAATTGTTGGTTATTTTTATCAATAATTATTTTTTAATTTAATAATAATAAAGACTTTAAATGTGACAAACTAGTTAGATAATGTATATAAAACGTAATCTACGACATAATTGTTTATAATTTGAAACTGAGGAAGGAACTGACGACATTTTAATATGTAAATGTTGACACTATTATAACATTTCGTTTCGATGGGGAGAAAGAGAGATCTATATTTTCTATTGCGCTGATATTGAGTGGCGGCGATGTGTCATTTTCTCTACTTGACACATCTCTTCGTGCGTATCTCAGGTCTGCATTGTCATCATTTACAAGCTATGCTACAGTTACAGAAGAGATTATAGTAAACGTATACTGCTTACAATTGTGTTCGATTTTATAGTGGTAACAATTCTTTTCTGTTTAATCTATGTGGTCATTCAGGGTCGTGGAGGATAGTATAGCTTCAATTGAATTGTAAGTATTGCTATTAAAAAAGAAGTAAAAGTATTGCTATTGTTTCGAATACTCAACGTCTTTACATTGCATCTTTATAATTTGAGATGTAGCCCAGTGTAGTTGATTTAGTCATTTAAATAGATCTCTAATTAGTAAAAAATGTTCATTTAGAATTGAACTATAGGACTAAGGAAATAGGAGATTTCAAGTAGTATACTCCGATTTGATTTAACAAACATATTTCACTGGTACTTTATTCATTCGTCGATGCCAGTTGGGAATTAACAAAAAAATAAGCTGTATCAGGCTGTCTTGTTAAAAAATAAGTGGAGATTAAACTAATTTACCGTCAGGAGGTTGAGGTTAGGTACCTCATACGCCTTGTGATTAAAATTTAAATTATCATTACAGTTAAATTCTAGTTGTAGTAGGAGAGTCTTAACTCTCCATCCTTAGATGTGATTATGTACTCTATAACCCCATTACCTATAATATAAAGCTTTTTAATTAGCCATTTGCTATTATTAAACTCATAATAACCTTCTTGTAAAAATAGCACACGCCACTTGAAATCAACGAAGCGAAAATGCATCGACGAACCAATCAAACGAAATTAACTACTAGATTGGCATTCAAATTATGTTTTCTGATGTACCACTTGTTCATTTCAGGCTCATTGTATTGAAATATATGTGTTTTATTTGAGTTGATGAGGTAATAATGACATTTTTCGTTTTTTTTATTTAATTATATTTTAGCCCTTGACTGCGATTTCACAAACTGTTAAGTGAAGATGCACTCTAAGATGCTGTCAGGCTTACTAAGGGCTTCTAGGCGTAATCAAAATCGCTTAGTGGTTCTTGTCGCCGGTAGGGTGGTAACTAGCCACGGCGGAAGTCTATCTACAGACCGGACCTGAACCAATTTAGTAACTATAAAAGCATAAATTGACCCTAGCCAGATATTGAACTCACGACTTCGCTGTTGAAAGCCAAAATATTACCGCGCCAGGAAAGTTGTCATCGGCAACTGAAAGTATTGTGACACGGTTGACTAATTAGATTCGGTTGCTGGCTTTTCGAGATAGTAGATAAGGCCCTAGTGCATTTATAAGACAGCGCATGCACATAACGCCCGCATGACTTCAACTCGAATAGGCAGCGACCGCTCCCCGTCCACGTGAGACAAGGAGACAAATAGCAATGAAACTCGAAAGCTAGCACACAACTGTCTGTCTTTCATTTCGTTCTGTTCATTCATCTTTATATAGTCGAGCCAACAGTAGTCAGAGACCCGCTTGAAGGAAGCTAGATGAACTATAGAGTGCCAAGATTACAACAGCTCGCTTGTCGCGGACTGTTTCTTATTATAATATGTTCTCATTGTAAAGTGTATGTACCGAGCTAATACGTCATAAATGAATATTTATTGTGTTACTTTGCGGAAGTGGCGTGGTCTAAGTGAGCTACGATCCTTAGTCCAATATTGATTTTATCTACAACTCCTAACTTTTGTATCGTAATAAAGGATATATACTACTTTGTAACAATTGGACGGCCGAGTGGCGCAATGGGTAATGACCCTGCTTCTGCGTCTTAGGCCATGGGTTCGATTCCCCCATCTAGAAAAATGTATTGTGATGAGATGTTTTCTTGTGTCTGGTTAAAGTTTATCGTATTTATATGTATATATAAAAATATTCATCACTTATCATAGCAGCCATGTGTATTTACCTATATAAATATAAATAATATTTGTTTATATTTCTAATATCTAATAGGTATCTAAGAATGAAATATAGGTTGGAATATAAATATATTTTTATTTAATTAAGATTTTATATCGTATCAAAATCTGTTACGTAGTCTCGTAATTGTGTTTACAAACAGACGCCGAAAGCGACATTGTTTTATAATATCTAGTTTAATAATACTACGTTCAGTAGTTTTGATATTACATCATCGATTTCCAACGCGAGTCCATCAATTGGTTTCTATTTAGAGCAAAACAATATGACGATAAATGATCACGAACAGCGCGCAAGTGAAACTCGTTAGCTATTATTTTTGTAGTCAATCATTATTCTGTCTTACAATGCCAAGTCTTGACCAATGTCCAATATATAAAAATTAATGTTTTTCTGTTTGTCAAACGCACGTTCCTTCCTCTATGTCGATAATTCTTGATAGCGTTTTTGCAGTTTTTGTTTTGTATTGCGATCTAATTTAAAGTTTCGATGCCCTACTATATTACATTAAAGCTATTAACAACAATAACAGAAAGAAATAATATTTATATGCTACCACTAGGAACTAATAGGATCAATATTAAAAGAAGCAAATGAATTAACTTCCAAGTTGCGGTAAAAAAGCTATTACGTTCGTATGGAAAGTAGTGTCATCTTTTTTTTAGATAATAAGCGGATGCCAGCGACGTCGCGAAGTTAAGCCTATAATATAATATATATATTTTTTTATGGACTACAAGTTGGCCCTTGACTGCTATCACACCTATTGTTAAGTGATAATGCAGTCTAAGATGGAAGGGGGCTAACTTGTAAGGAGTGCGACGAAAATCCACACCCCTTTCGGTTTCTACACGACATCGTACCGGAACGCTGTCGCTTGGCGATACGTCTTTGTCGGTAGCGTGGCAACTAGCTACGGCGAAAGCCTCCCACCAGCCAGACCAAGTCAAATTAAGAAATATCTCAATCTGCCCCGCCGGGAATCGAACCCAGGACCTCCGTCTTATAAATCCACCGCGCATACCACTGCGCCACGGAGGTCGTCAAACTTATATAACTTACTAAATTAAATTAACCCTCAAAGATGAATATTTTTCCCCGTTTTTTCCATATTTTCCACTGACTCTTTGCTCCTATTGGTTGCAGCGTGGTGTTATACAGCCTAAAACCTTTCTCGATAAATGGACTATCCAATACAAAAATAATTTTTACTACGAACCAGTAGTTCCTAGGATTAGCGCGTTCAAAGAAACAAACAAACTCTTAAGCTTTATAAAATTAAGTTAACTGAGTTAATTCATATTCCCGAAAGAAAACTGCGATGAAGTTGCTGATTGAACATAGTAGACAAAGATAGTAAACGATTAGTAATTTTAATCGTTAATCAAGAATCATATAATTTGTCTGCTCAGATCAGATCAACGTGAGGTCATTACTGCAATGAGGCATCGCATATCAAGAGTCGTATAATTTAGCAGTTCACTTAGCTCAGATCAACGTGAGGTCATTACTGCAATGAGGCATCGCATATCAAGAGTCGTATAATTTAGCAGTTCACTTAGCTCAGATCAACGTGAGGTCATTACTGCAATGAGGCATCGCATATCAAGAGTCGTATAATTTAGCAGTTCACTTAGCTCAGATCAACGTGAGGTCATTACTGCAATGAGGCATCGCATATCAAGAGTCGTATAATTTAGCAGTTCACTTAGCTCAGATCAACGTGAGGTCATTACTGCAATGAGGCATCGCATATCAAGAGTCGTATAATTTAGCAGTTCACTTAGCTCAGATCAACGTGAGGTCATTACTGCAATGAGGCATCGCATATCAAGAGTCGTATAATTTAGCAGTTCACTTAGCTCAGATCAACGTGAGGTCATTACTGCAATGAGGCATCGCATATCAAGAGTCGTATAATTTAGCAGTTCACTTAGCTCAGATCAACGTGAGGTCATTACTGCAATGAGGCATCGCATATCAAGAGTCGTATAATTTAGCAGTTCACTTAGCTCAGATCAACGTGAGGTCATTACTGCAATGAGGCATCGCATATCAAGAGTCGTATAATTTAGCAGTTCACTTAGCTCAGATCAACGTGAGGTCATTACTGCAATGAGGCATCGCATATCAAGAGTCGTATAATTTAGCAGTTCACTTAGCTCAGATCAACGTGAGGTCATTACTGCAATGAGGCATCGCATATCAAGAGTCGTATAATTTAGCAGTTCACTTAGCTCAGATCAACGTGAGGTCATTACTGCAATGAGGCATCGCATATCAAGAGTCGTATAATTTAGCAGTTCACTTAGCTCAGATCAACGTGAGGTCATTACTGCAATGATTTTTGACGGCATCGGTAGCGCAGCTGTAAGTTTATGGTTTTATAAGACGGAGGTCCTTGAGTTCTTTTCTTATTCAGTCCAAACCTGGCCTGGCAGGCCTCGGCTTCGGCCGAAGCTGGGTACCACTTTGCCGGCAAAGACATACCGCCAAGCGAGTCGTGTGGAACCTGAAGGGGTGTGGATTTCATTCCTTTTCCTATTCTTAACAAGCTTGCCCACTTCCATCTTTGATTGCTTCATCACTTACCATCAGGTGAGATTGCAGTTAAGGGCTAAGTTGTATACAATGATGTATGTAGTTTAGCCTTACGCCGGGCATGGTAACCGCATTAAATAGTGTTACATAAGTCATGAGCCAGAATGTTGTCGCGACGCATACGCCGATGCTGGCACTTAGTTTAGCACGAAATTACAAGGATATTAGATACCTACTGAAATACAAACAATCGAAGCTGTGGCATAAATCATTGATTGTTAAGGACAAGGCCAGCTAAATAGCGAAATCTACAGTTAAGGAGGCATAGCACGCTATACTTGTAGCATCGGTGATTGGCAAAATAGATGCCTGTTGATGCCATCGTGTATATAAACTTCTATTGGGAATGAAGCTGTTTTTGGGAAGATCGATTTAACTGATTGAGATGAATGGAGCCAATGCTTTGAGTGTAGATTGTATAGCCTGGCCAGTTAAATAAAAAACCGCAGTTAAGGCATTATTTAGCAGTCTATACATATATTAATATCGGAAAAATAAGTTCTTTATAAAAATCCCAAGCTGGCGCATTTTAAATTTTTCTGGTCAGACTATAATTAGTATTATGATGATGATGACCGTGACCACTAAGAGTGGCATGCAATGATGCTACACTAAGGAGACATGTCATCAATCTTAAATAATTTAAACGAAGTTATTATTGTTCGACCTCCATAGCCCATGAAGGATGAACCCGCTTAGAATAAATTTCCATCTTTAGTTAAAAATTCTGTTACCTGTAGTAGGTCGAAATAGGGCGATCCGCACTAACAAGAGTCAAATGAAATTTAAATTTATTTTGTGCACATATTACGGTAGATAATATATTTAGATGAAAATGTCTATACATATACAGTTCCTGTACTAGGAATAAATTAGAATATTAGACGACACCAATTTTTTTTCAAAATATCACCTCAAAATTTTATGGGGGCAGAAGAACTAAAAAAATTTAGTGATTGATACAGGGAGGAGTTATATCTTATTTTATTGCTAAAATTTAAATAGTTCCGTAAAACATTAAAGTTAACTCTAATTACATATTATTTGAAAAAAAAGATTAGAGAGAAAATTAGAGACTTGGGAAAAATAAATATTTTCGAAGCAAAATGAGGTTTGTCACATATGGTTTAAATTGTAAACCTTTGCAGACAACTATTCCATGAGGCACTGTTTTGCAATAGCAAATAAGAGTCACGTATAATAATAAACCGTTACGTCAAAACCTGGCTGTCCGAGCTAGATTTTATCTGTAGGTATGTTAAAGATAACCGACTCACTACGTCAGATAAATGAGAATAAAAAGATAATGTGGACACGATCACAAATTACTTATATTTAATACTTATCTGTACTTTTAGAAATACATTTGTAAAACTAGGTAATTTGCATCAAGTAAAAATTTAGAAGTTGTTTGGCCACATCTCAAGAAATGAGTGGTGCAGAACCAGGTGGATCGAAAAGAGTCCAGAGAGAGATGTCCAACTCGATGAACAGACCTAGTGAAGGCGGCGACTCAAAATACGTTGTCAATCGACAGAAATGGAAAAACGTCATCCCCTCTGCCAGAGGTGCAGAACCACAGAATACAAAAGGTATACATAATATTACAAATATTTTTCTCACTTAAATAGTAAATTGTACGGGAACATAGTAACCCAATTAACTCCTATGAAGAAGTTTGGCTAACCTGAACGTGCTAGCTAGCACTGTTCTGTTCTTTGCTTAATGTAGAGCGTAATCACGAAAAACATCCAGACTGTCCTGAAACGACTTCAAGATTTATCTTTTACCTTAATTTGTGTCTCTCCTTGCATCTTCTAAAATGTGTGTGCATATACTCTTATGTGGTTCACTAGGTACTAGAAGTACGTGTCATTATTGGTATAGGTTTAAATAACATTCGTAACGTATTTGAAACTGGTAGCCGGCAAGGTTCAAATTCTTTTCTTAACTTAACTATGGATATGGCTATGCGTTAATATGTCGTACAAATTTGTACCTCACGACACCTGAGCTTGACCATAAGTAGCAGTATTTTGAAATAACTTTGAGGTGCTTATTCTTGAATAAAAATTGCTTAATCTATTTAAAAATTGTTTATAAGTTAATTTATGAGAAAAAATGTAAATTGAACGGCAGCCTTGATGCAGTCTGTGATTAATCTTCGACAATAACACCTTAATAACGTAAAAACATAAAATTTTCATCGAACTTCAAGTAGGTACTCGACGACCGGCTAGTAAATTGATAACAAATAATAGAACCGACTCAAAACGCACTAAAAAGTAAGAAATAACTGCGTCATTTTTAGTTGCTTTAATTTACTAAAGCATATCTGTTTTGAGTCGGTTCTATTTTTTGGTAAAAAATTTTTATTTCTTACTTTTTTGTGATTTATCGACACGTAACCTACTCGTACTATACTCTCATAGTATATTATACGATACTAGTAGCCAAAAAGCTACCGATACTAACACAAAAATCGGAATCGCTGCAAGTGTGCCTATAAAATTTGAAGAGTTCCTTCTTTTTCCCACGATATCATCATCAGATCCTAACATGATGACAATGGGGCCACCTTGGAAGTAATGCCCTTTCTAATAAAAAAAGAATTATCAAAATCGGACAACTCTGTAAAAAGTTATGCGTGGTCGTACATAAAAAAAAATATATACGTGTCGAATTGAGAACCTCCTCGATTTTGTTCGTCGGTCAAAAATGGTCTAGTTATCTTGTTGCTACCTGAAACTGATCGGTTTAACAACCTGTACTTAGGTGTAATATTAAATATGTAAATGTGTACCTACATGTATTGCATTCATAATTTATTATTCTGATAGTAAAAAGAAAAAAATAATATGATTTCATTACTGACAGAACGACTATATTTAGTATCAACATTTACACTTATTTATTATCTTTACTTATAACACGAAGATTTTGACGACCTCCGTGGCGCAGTGGATTTATAAGACGGAGGTCCTGATTTCGATTCCCGGCGGGGCAGATTGGGATTTTTCTTAATTTGTCTTGGTCTGGCTGGTGGGAGGCTTTCTCGCCGTAGCTAGTTACTACCCTAACGACAAAGACGTATCGTCTAGCAATTTAGCGTTCCGGTATGATGTGTAGAAACAAAAAGGGGTGTGGATTTTTGTCCCACTCCTAACAAGTTAGCACGCTTCCATCTTAGACTGCATTTTCACTTAACATCAGGTGTGATAGCAGTCAAGGGCCAACTTGTAGTCGATAAAAAAAAACAGCTGTGCCTAGCGATTTTATTTGATAGTATCGAGAAATCCGTTCTCAGTGATTATGAAGTGAGTAAGTATAATAATTCATTTTGCGATGTGGATATTTATTAATCCTGCTTTCAAGTCAATCGAGCTACACTTTTAGAGATCTCGTGAAGAGCATGTAGGTCATTGGTATTTGGATTATTTGTATAGATACATAAAGTATACATATCTTTTATTACGTTGATAATAAATGTAGCTTTTTTATTGACTACAAGTTGGCCCTTGACTGCTATCACACCTGTTGTTAAGTGGTGATGCAATCTTAGATGGAAGCGGGCTAACTTGTTAGGAGTAGGATGAAATCCATACCCCTTTCGGTTTCTACACGACATACCGGAACGCTAAATCGCTTGGCGGTACTTCTGTGTCGGAATATGCGGCTGTGCCACAGCATCATATTCATAGTATGTCTCTATAGTGTCTTTGAACATATTATTATTATTATTACAATACAGACAAGAGAGTGATTTTTCAAAATTGTTAAAAAATTAATTAACAATACGAGTATGTATGTACCTAATTAACCAATACAACTTTAAGATATAAGAATAATACGTCAACCGGTTAATCAGGTATAGATTTGTACTACAAAAACTTCCGAGTGAAAAACTCGTCTATTTTAAGTCCGTTGATCAGTCAAAAATCAGACGTGACTGAAATGTACACGAAGGCGACGCTGCCATTTCAAGCCGTAACGAGTTAAAAGTTAAATAGTAGGTTAAAAACTGGGGAACATATTTGTAAAATTCATATGATAGATGTTCTGGTGTGAGTGTAAACCGTGGATAGCGATAACATTCTTATCACTAAGTAAAAATCACATCATATAAAACTCTTATCGCCCCGCATAAACCATGAACTATCAATCTAAGAACTGTCAACACCGAGTTACGTAAATACGACTACAGGCGATCGTGGAAATGAACTAAATGACGCATTTATTTCATACTTTTCAGTGGGTTTTGAAGTCGGTTTAATTTTTTATTTAAAAATTTTTTTTCATACTTTTTAGACGTTTATCGACAACGCACAACATACTACCTCGATATAAACTATGTGTACCACTATTCGCCAGCCATCTATAAACTACCGACATCGATGCAAATGTGCCTATGAATTTTGAAGAGTTCCTTCGATTTAACCAAGATCTCATTATCAGATCCTAACATGATGACTTGAACCCTTTGTAATAAAAAAAGAAAATTCAAAATCGGTCTATTCTGTGAAAAGTTATGCGTGGTCATGTATAAAAAATCCCTATCTCAAAAACTACTAAACCGATTTTCATGAAACTTGTGCTCCCTAAGTTAAATAATACCTAGTACAACAAAAAAAGAATCACTTAAATCGGACTTCTAATTCCGAAGATATACGAACATAAAACCATAAAAATTCCCAATCTCATAAACTACTAAACCGATTTTGATAAAATTTACAGTGTACCCTAGGTTGACCAATACCTAGTACGACAAGAAAAGAATTATTTAAATCGGACTTATAGTTCCGGAGATATGCCTCCACAAACATAAATACATACATACATACAGTTATGAAATTTGGCACATTTGTTTAGACGCTGATATATATAGACTAACATATGCGAAAACTGGGCTGTTCTGGAAATATTACATGCATACGGGTCGAATTGATAACCTCCTTTTTTTAAAATCGGTTAATAAATAACAGACTCAAATGCAACGCGATTTCGATTTCAAATGTTGGATTTTTCAATGAATTATTTATAATTTTTCCCCCAAAACAGTGACGTTTTAATATTCGTAAATCCAACAACAACGTACAGAGATACACGTGTCGCCACGCAACCGACTCGGTCGGCTAGCTACAGGAAAATAATTTTATATTGGAGCATAAGGAATAAGGATGTAGGAGTTAGAACAACAAAATTAAGAAAAAAATTATTATTATAAAAACAAAAAACCCGACTGCTTAAAAGTTATGAACTGAAAAGAGAAAAACAAGGATCACTATATCTATATACAATTCTAAATACTTTATGGTGCTGCAAACAGGGACAAAATATTTTAACCTGCGGGGAAAGAAAGATCTACCAAAACTACGTTTGTCCCCGCCTGCAGCACCATAAAGTATTCAGAATTTTATACAGATATAGTGATCCTTGTTTTTCTCTTTTCAGTTCATAACTTCTAAGCAGTCGGGTTTTTTGTTTTTATAATAATAATTTTATTTGAGACTTTTTAGTTTTATTTTATGGCATAGAAATACAATTCATACATACATACGCTCGAAAAACATAACCCTCTTTCTGACGCAGTTGGGTAATAATAGGTTAGGTAGAGATCTGAATCTAATTAAGAAAACAGAAAAACGGTCCAGTAACCTTTGAGAAATGGGTAAACATTTCTAACACAGATCTTTCCTGTTTGGAAGTTAAGGAAAATACTATACCTAATTCATTATTAACACCGCCAGCTACTAGCGCTGGTTTTTTGTTCTGTAACAATTATTATTTTAAAATTAATTTTAATGAATATGATGAAATTGTAAATAATTTTAATAACTTACGTTGGTTAAATACAATTTTATTTTACGCACAATTTTAAGAAGCATTTCCTGACACTGCTAATGTAAACAATACAAAAATTCTTGTATTAACTTTCTAGAACCTTGTTAAGCGAATTCATCAAGCGATTCAAAAATTAACATAAGAAAAAAATGCGATGAAAACTGCATTAAAAATACATTTACCCACTTAAGGAAGATAACGAGTACTTATTGTAAGTATGTAATAAAATACAACACCTACAATTTTACATTTACGAGTAGGTACCTACTACTACGAGTACATTAAATTATTTTATGCATAATAGACAAGAGAACGTAATGATACCTGAGCTCAGGAATCCCAATACTACACCCGTCTCAATTTTAATTATGCCTCGAAATTCGACTTAACCAATCCTCAGGCCAGTTAAGTTTTATAGGAAAATGATAAATTCTGTAACAACATATTTGGGTTTTAATTTTACACTCTTTCAACAGTAGAGCTACATTTTATTAGCCTAGTGTCGACGTAAGTAAAACTTTCGTATATTTTTTATATCAGCATTACCTATTAAACCACAAAGTAAACTAACGCTCTTATACCACGCTATACAGTCCGGGCCACAGCGATGCTATGTTATAAAAAAAAAATAAGCTGTAGGATTTTCCCGGACGAGCTGCTACATAGAGCTCTATCCTCACAGAACAGGAAATGTCTATACTGCTATATTTCTTAGCGTATTTTTGGCTGTTGCTACCCGTCTTTATATTGCAGCACGTTATCATATTACGTGCATCTACATACGTGTGTCTATCGTTCAATAGGACATCGAGTTGCGCACTGCACATTCAGCTGAGCTATTCTCAAAGTCAGGCGTGTTGAAAAACTGTATAAGCCATACATTTGGGCGTAAATTTTACATAGCAATTTGATTAACTGATGAAGTTGCAATGTCAAACAGTCTCGGTTTATTTTATCCTTCAAAAGAAACAAGTTATCGATTAATCCAACAATGAAACTGAACTCATTCACATTCATGTATACAACACACTCTTTGACTCAACTTAGCATATACCTTGTGTCTTACGTGAATCCTTTTTTAAGTTTTTTTTTTTGACAAGTTGGCCCTTGACTGCTACCTGATGTTAAGTGATGATGCAATCTAAGATGGAAGCGGGCCGACTTGTTAGGAGTAGGATGAAATCCACACCCCTTTCAGTTTCTACACGACATCGTACCGGAACGCTTAATCGCTTGGCGGTACGTCTTTGTCGGTAGGGTGTTAACTAGCCACGGCGAATCTAATCTACCGCACATACCACTGCGTCACGGAGGTTGTCAAGTATTACCCGAACCCTATGATTTGACAAAATGTATCCCTTCTTCTATTTATAATTGACAGTAAATCTTTTTGTAGATATAATAAATGATCATTTAATTATATTAAATTGTGTAACATACACGTTATTAATAAAAATAATAAATGTGTGTATATCACAGAGCAAAAAGTAAGACTTCGTTAACGACCATTGCAAGACACCAAGCGTGACTACGCAAAATATAAACAATCAACGCTACCAAGTCAACAGGCTACTGTGTTACGCTTCATTCACATCGGCGTAGAGTTGAAGAAAAACGTCGCTACATGTTTTACACACCATTGTCATTATTGTCATCATTTTCATCTAATTTTAAATAGATACAATAGGGCCAGGCTTCCCTACTTACAAAAGATGAGAAACTGGAGCTAAGAATATGCTATTCCGATGCGATTTGGCGGGCACACAGTCCTTAGTATCTTGATACTAAGGACTGTGTGCACCAGGATTTCGGTTATCATAACCAACGGTTAACATAAGCTAACTATAAATTTACTGTTCACGACAACCAGTACGCCGGTTAAGGACGTAAGCTCGGTTAAGATAACCGCCCGGTTTACGTCCTTAACCGGCGTACGGGTTGTCGTAAACAGTAAGTTTTACGTTTAGCTTATGTTAACCGTTGGTTATGATAACCGAAATCTTGGTGCACGGGCCTAAGTGTTTGACTCTGTGCACTGTTCTCTGTTATCTGTGTGTATCTGTGATTCAAAGATGATAGCACTATAAGATGTTAATAATAATGAGCGGGCGCGAGCGAGCGGGAATGCTTAATGTGTTTTCCAGCTTTAAAAATTACTGTCTGCCCAAAGCCGGAAATATTCCATAATTCGACTCTTAGTCAAGGCTTCTGGTCACATACGTTATAAAAAAATTTAACCCCTTTTAAGCTATTGCATAGCTTCTATCGCGGGCCTTGAGCGTGAAGACCGAATTCAGAAATTCCGTAACGAAAAAACCTAACACCCGCTGGATATCAAAAACATGATATAAAAAGCATAATTTCGGCGCCGACGTCATTGGGAGCGTGGCCTAGCGGTAAGGCGCTCTAAGTGCCCGAATTTTCAGAGAAACGCGGGTTCGAATCCCGTCGGTTCCGCGATTTTTTTTTTCAAGCATGATATTTCAAAAAGTAATTTTTTTTTACAAGCGTGATATTTCAAAAAGTCATTAAAAGTTCTGGTAAAGACGACGTAAACATAAGGTGATAAAAAATGCTATGCAATAGCTTTACTGCGGCAGTCTCCAAGTGCCACACGTCTTTTTTTTTATGTCATTACTAGCTGACCCGGCAAACGTTGTTTTGCATTAAAAATTTAAAAAAATTTAGATGAAAAGTAGATAGTAGCCGATTCTCAAACCATACGCATACAAAATTTGATAAAAATCGGTAGCCGTTTCGGAGGAGTACGGTAACTAACATTGTGACAGGGAAATTTTATATATTAGATTACGTAGTTTGTGAATTTTTCACGTAGTGTATGTGATTATTTGCTCGTTCAATATAAAATCATGTGGGTCTAAGACGCGTACAAAGAGATACTATCGTGTAGACAAAGAGACATACGGGCGGCCCTAAACGTTCGTCTCCAATATAAAGTGCTTAAACTTGCTAGAGGTAATCAACAACATACGAGTAATAGGTATTCTCTCTTATGTTCATCGACCGCGCTCCAGTATTTTCAATAATCTCCTCTTGGACTACCCTTCTACTATGTTTCGCATTCAACTCTGCGCCAATGTGAACAAAGCCTTAGCGTCTCAGGCGTTACACACATTATTACATTCAGTGATGTAACACACGATCTTAACGTACTTCTGTACGCGGAAGTGTGCACTTCTTATTCTACACACGCGTATGTAATGCACACTACAAAGTTGCATTTAATATTTATAATACACAAGGAATGCTACTTGAAGATTTATATTGTGTATGTTATCTACATTATTTGATTAAGACCTCAACTAGTGAAGTGATGTGCTATAGGCAAAAAGCCATTCTTAATATATAGTAAGAATAAATTATTAAGAAGAAGAAGAGGGACAAAATTACTTTAGAAGCATGTAATGTTATAAAATCATATTGAAAAAATTACGAAGTATTTAACATAACTCGATTTTATCATAGAAACTCGAAAGAAAACTCAAATGTCTTCAAAATGCTAAATTCTAATTATGAAATCGAGTCTGTCAAATATCTAGCTGACGTGAGCCATAGAGCATAAGAACATAAAGGACGAAAAAATACTTGAAAAATTAATCCAGAGCACAACAGCACTATAATAGCAAAAAAAAATTGGTTGTCTGTAAAGTCGGTTTACTGACGATAGTTGAACGTGACAACGTCTGAAGAAAATACTGATGGAATGGTAGCATTTAATTGCTTATTAAAATTTTTAATTTAAGTATATTTTTATAAATATTAATTTAAATTAATAAAATAGGTAATTGATTTTGATTTTATAAATTTATATTTTAAATTTATAATAAATATATTAATTTACAAATATATTAATTTTTAATTTAAAATTAATATATTTAATAATTATATTTAATAGACGGATGTCGAACGCTGCCGAACGCAAAGGCCGATTGTGCTTCTTTGTCGCTCGTTCCGCGCTCTCGCTTGCATTTCAAGCCTTACATGGAACGCCTCAAAGCGAGGTAACGCCGCATGAGTCATGTTTTTTCGTGCGTGCAGCCGGCTCTATGGAATTATAAGACGTTGTCACGTCAAAAATATAGTTATTAAAAACAATCTTTAATACCGCATGCGCTAGGACACAGTATATGCATTTTATCAATAGATTTAGCTGAGATCGACTCAATAAAATCCGGGATGGCAAAAGTCTACCTCAAACATCAAATTAATCTGAGTAACACGGATGCTACAGGGAGCGTGTACGTGTATAAACACAATCTGCTGACATAAGCAATAGGAAGTTTTGTTTTCGACGACGAAGACGCACTGCAGAGGTTTCCGTCGTAGTATTGTACTGCCCTAGTATTGCTTGAGATAACGCATATCAGACGGTAAAAATAGATAGTGTGGCGCTAGTTGTATTCGTGGGTGTGGTAGCGCGTATTACTTACAATATTATACACTACGCGTATAATATATGGCTGTATATAACTTGACATTATTTATTTATTTACTCTTTATTTGTACATCACAACAAAGAAGAACATATAACAGGGATAAAAAAGCAATAAGTAGAACTGGTACAAAAGGCGGCCTTATCGCTAAACAGCGATTTCTTCCCGGCAACCTTAGGCTCAGGAAAACATTAGGACATTAGAATGCAGGTCACCACCAATAATAACTAGAAATGCATACACACTAATACATAAACAATTACACAAAATACCTATATAATGTTTATAAAAGATATCTTAAGATAGGTTTATTTAATGCCGCATAAAAAAATCTAACCTGTCTTAGTTAACAGACAATAACAATAATTAAAGACACATCAGCATCACTATTATATTTATTACCAAATACAACTAATTTTCTAGCCAACTAGAACTAATTTCCATTTAGCTAAATTCTAAAATAAATCTGCATAAGAAAATTATTTCTATCAACTAAATTGTGCCAAGCAACTGTTTGCTTCATTAACAATCGACAAACAGCGACTATCGTACTGTAGCAATTGTGTGGTCGATACTCGATAAACGTAATAGGGGTTCGAATGCAGAATGCCACTAAAATGTTTATAGGGTTAGTTTCAAAGGTCATCTTATTCTGGTCCTTAAAATAGGAGGTATGATACTAAATTTAAATTTGAAATCACAAAAGTTTAAAACTCTGGGAGAGTATACAAAAAGGACATAAATCTAGATAAACCATAATGTAGTGCGAATTCTCGAAAAAAACAAGACAATGCGTAAGAGATGAGGATATTTTTACAAAATGCAAACGATTGATACATTAAATATTTACGTTTCGCTAAAATTTACCACCAAATATATAAACTTTCACTAAAAAAACAAGGATAAAAAAAATAGAAGCACATAAAAAGGAAATAGAGTATGACCGCAATTATCGCTTACGAAACCGAGGGCAAAAGCAACTAAGCTTAATAATGTTGATACAAATTTTTAAAATTAGATACAACAGTTAATTAAGAGCGATAAACTCCGAAGTGTTAACTGCCTCACGGCGACCCACTCGCACCAGTATTTACATATTGCGGGCTTCGCACAACAAAATGAGCAACCTTGTAATATAACTATTACAGCAATATTGACACAAAACAAAACTTCGTAGCATCGTTAGGTGGTTTTTGTATTAGATATGGCAAAATAGCATTGCACTGATTTTGACAAATTTAGTAAGTTGTCGTCATGATAAATATCGGATCTTGCAGCACATAATACAACAAGATCCAAGGACGCCGAAGACCTGGCCGAAGACGCACTTCCTGGCTTAAAAATTTACGCGAATGGTTCGGGATGAGTACAAAATCATTGTTCCAGGCTGCTGCATCCAAAATTCGAATAGCTGTAAATTCGATAGCACAGGAAGAAGAAGAGTAAGTTGCTAAAATCTCTTAGTTCGATAAGGTATATGTATATTTTATTGGTTGGTGGGTACAAGCATATTTGTGCATTCAGCACAACTTCTAGGCGGCTTTACTAAAATGAAAATGATGATACATTTCGGCGTAACGTAAATAAATTGTCAGTAATTTATCAGTCACTTACATATTATAAAAATCTTTAACGTATTGTCATATTTTATTAAAAAACATTTCAAACAACTTTCTCCAAGTTCTTCTCACATAGTTAGTATTGGCTACTGAATATTATGAATATTTATTTTAATAATCGTAACGTAATTGTTGGACAGAATAATTGAGATGATCAAAAGAAACTATTATGTATCCAGAAATTTTCGCAACAGTTTTTTATCATGGAAAAAGCGAGCAAACGAGCATGCAGGACTGTATTGATTACCGCTTCCGATGGTCACTTACAGCGCCGTAGCAACAGGTAATGCATTTGAGGGATTTGCTTCTTCTGTTCTCATCAATGTCTTCACACAACATATACCCTATAGGGTCTTTCTTTAGAAGGCCTATATTTGGTCGAGGAACGTTCGCCTTAGCTTTTCTCTCACAACATTTCCATTCACCCTTAATTTATTGTTGGTCTTCTTTCATTTATCCTCCCTAACTTTGCCCAAACCACCTAAGCATTGTATATTATATTTCTCAATTTTAGTCACAAAACCTTGTGTTATCTTTTAGATAGATGATCGTAACTTTAAATAATCGTACATTAAAACTGTGTGGAAACAAAAGGTAAACGCAAGGTAGCTGGTTGCGCGATTTGCATTTGCGTTAAAGAAATAATTTACTAAATCGGCTATTTGTTGAATACCGCATAGTATAATAAAAATAAAATAACGGATGCATCAAAAAGGTAGGGGATCAAGCATGATACTGTCTCTATCTACTAGAATGCCACTTAAAATCGATATAAACTAAATATACACGTATTTCAAGGGAAACACGACTGTGACGTCGCATTTCACGATCAAAAGAACGACAAAGTCCTTTTGCCAAGCAATTAATCAAACATGTTCGACACGCGTTATACTTATGGGTTCTTTGGTTAAAAACATTTGACCTACAATTGTTAAAATATCTCTACCCTACACCTATTCACATGCAAAATATTCTCTTAGTTATTTAAAATAGTCTATACAAAGTCATCGGAATTGTTAAAGAATACTCATATTGTACAACGAAGTTATCGCTTGAAACTGTGTTAAGTGACAATACAGATGCAAAAGAGTTAGCCTGGAAAATGTATTGGTTTGTGTACCATCCTTGATTCGGTTCCATGCAGCATAGAATCCTCAAAAACCGTCAAACAAAATGCACACGTCGAGTAAGGGAGAGCTATATTTCCGATTCCGCCCACTATTGGGCGTAGAAATGTCTTTTTCTCTACATATCTCTTTTTGCGTATCTTAGGACTAGCAGCTACCAGCAGACTAAGAGTCAGTATAAATATTGTTGTCTGTCGATTTACGAACGTTGATGTAGATCGTGCATCTCTATCGCTTGTAACGTGACAATGAGTCTTACTTTTTCGTGCGTGCAGACGACGTTCATCGATATAAAAGACATTATCACGTCAAAAAATCATTCTAACAATTATGATGCAAGCTTCAAAGTTTACTCAAGACCTTCCGATGATAAAGAAACGCGTACCTGCGCTAGAGAGGTTATCAAACTTTTTTACCTACATAAAAATGTAAACTAAAAAGATAAGAACAGACATAATTTTATGTATTGGGCTGTCGTGATCCATCTTACGATAACGAATAGTAGTTTCGTGATTCTCAATTTTGCATCCTGCGTCCGTTCAAAGGATCTACGACTATCTTAGAAAAAACAGGTCGTATAATAGGAGAAAGAATGAAATTGCCGTTTTATTGTAATAGGTACTTCGAATTGACATAGAACCTTCATGGTTTAAGATTTTAAAGTGAAATTTTTTTCATACGGTACCTGTGTAGTTCTTCTTTTAAAAAATGTGCAACATTCGAATATCAACTTTCAGTTGTTTTTTTTATTTAGCTTAGACAATAAAGATGGACACTTCAAAAATTCGTGTGATTTTTGAATACGAGTTCCGACGCGGAACTACCGCGGTAGACACAGCTCGCAATATTAATGTTGCGTTTGGAGAGGGGACTGCTAATGAACGCACTGTGCGATTTTGGTTTAAACGCTTTCGTGATGGAAACTTCGATTTGAAGAACAAACCACGTGGAAGACCGCCCACACAGGTGAATAACAATGATTGGAAAGATATGGTGGAAGCCGTTCCGAGGCAAACTACCCAGGAATTAGAGGCATGGTTTTACGTTACCTTACCAACAAAATTGACTCATTTGCGTCTTAAATCAATAAAAAAATGAAAAATGGGTGCCTTATGATTTGACTGCTCTGCAGAAAGAAACGCGTGTTGATACTTGCGTTGCCTTGTTGAATCTACACAGAAATGAAGGAATATTGGATCGAATTGTGACATGTGATGAAAAATGGACTCTTTACGAAAATCGTAAGCGGAAAATGCAATGGCTGACCCCAGGTCAAACGCCGCAACAGTGTCCTAAGCAAAGCTTACCAATAAAAAGATAATGGTAACTGTTTGGTGGTTTCAGCGTGGTGTTATTCACTATAGCTTTCTCCGATCTGGTCAAGCAATAACGGCAGATGTCTACTGGGCCGAACTCCGAACAATGACAGCGAAACTAGCAGTGAAACAGCCCCGACTTATGAATCGATCTTCACCATTATTGCTCCATGATAACGCGAGACCTCATACAGCACGAGAAATTGTTTTAACCTCTTCAGGAACTGCAATTAGAAACCATTCGTCACCCTCCATATTCGCCAGACCTTTCTCCAACGGACTACCATTTTTTTCGTGATTCGGACAATTTCTACGTGATAAAAAGTTTTCTTCTCAGGAGGCAGTGCAAAATGCTTTCACACAGTTTATCGAATCTAGATCACCAGAGTTCTATAGATGATAATGGTAATTATTTTGATTAAATAAATATGTTAAATTAAAAAAAAAACAAATTTTTATTTTTCAGTACAAATCGGCAATTTCATACTTTACCCCCTGATATATTAGCATTCAAACTCATGCAGCGTGAAGTTTTTGTCCTCCACCCCAATTTAAAAAGACGTCATTAAGAGGTACATAATTATTGTGATGCAAAGTCCTCCACCGCGATGTTGGATTGCGAAAAACTCAATACTACGTAACGAATGATTTGGAGCTAGTTTCGATCTTGATTGTTTTTTTCATTCATTATAAAATAAACAATTCTTATCGATTAACTGTTTTTTTTTATGGACTACAAGTTGGCCCTTGGTACGTCATTTTCGGTAGGGTGGTAACTAGCCGCGGCGAAAGCCTCCCACCAGCCAGACCAAGACAAATTAAGAAAAATCTCAATATACCCCGCCGGGAATAGAACCCTGGACCTCGGTCTTTTAAATCCACCGCGCATACGACTGCGCCACGGAGGCCGTCAAAACTGTCTTGAAAAATCATCCGGACATTGTTTTTTTCCACTTTGACTTGAGACTTTGAGACTATATGACGTATTTGCAGTCAATGTCACCCTTGCGTCGTTGCTCATCAATCAAATAATAATAATTATTATAAAAAGTAAAAAAGTATAATATGAAATAAAGTCCCTGCGGCGTCTGTCTTTCTGTTTGCGGTAAACAAAAAGATTACTGAATGGTTTTCATGCACTAATAGATAGTTATACTTAGAAGGTTGCAATACATTATTTTTCTCGCGAGCGAAGTCGCGGGCCTCTACTAATACTACATAAACACAATATTATATGTACATTGTATGTACCAGCTGTCAAAAATATGCCTCAGGACACACGTTTTTCTATCCTATTGTCTTTCTTATCAATTCTATTAAAACTGTTAAGACATGCAATTGTAATTTTCTTTATTTATTGCTTCAGTGTTTCGAATAACGCAGATTTAAATCTAGCATGAAATTACTATGCACATTTTGGAATTACTGAATTAAAAAATTAATTTCAATCCCATTGTGAATAAAACATTTTCTTCTGTTTACCAGAACATGCTCTGCATTACCCTTCTGAATTGCCTCAACCCTCGTGAATTGTTAAAATGTTGAATAATGAGTAATGAATTGTTAAAATGGTGGTAATATCTGATATTGCACACATTGTTAAGTGCTTCCTCAGTCTATATCGCTGACAGCTTAGACCTTAAAACTCTCATGGGAGTACAAAATATTTATTTTTAAATTTTATTTACTATTTATTTAGTCATAGAACAGTAAATAAAAAGTAAATGAATGTATTAAAAATATAAATAGTTACTAGAAAATATATTTTTTTTATTGGGATAAGTGGAGGATTGTTCCAGGAAGTGCGAACTAAAAATAATGTTTATTAAAGTATTGGTCTAGACTGTGTTTTTATTAAATAAACCATAACCACAAACTACTAAGCCCATAATGATTTTCAAAATTAAGTAGAAAGTGTTGAAGTAAAATCTAAAATACTGTATAATCCACATTCTACATAAAGATCAGCTACATTTAGCTATTAAAATATGTAAAATTTATTTTGAAAAAATTTTAAAAATATTTTACAAACCAGCAAAAGATTTAAAGGCAATGGCTAGTATCAAATACATAGACAAATAATTTCTATCCCACTCCACTCTCCCAAGAGCTGTCTGTCATGTTACCTCCAACATATGCTATGCATGTGACACACATGTACAATTTCACATTTGCACCTACCCGTAACATGATGAAAGACATCTGAAATTCTTTAAGATTATTATTTTAACTATTCTGTGGTGGTAGGATTTATACTGGTATTGTTGTTGGCATGGCAACACAGTACATTGACTCTGTTAATAAGTTGGTTTTCCAGAGTCAAACTAAAACGGTTTTAAGCATTTAGTTACAGTTATACTCAATCGGCTTATGAATATGAGGCCACAATTTAAGGCATTAGAGATTTAAAAATATTTACCAAAAATAGAGAATTTTCAACAACTTTATAAAAATATTACTGCCGCAAAAAACTGCTGTTAGTTAAACAGCTCTATTAGATTTAATTAAAATAATTTATTAATAATTTTAGAATTTATAGTAGAAAAAAGATTGTCTAGTTAAATAATAATATTCTTGTAAATCTGAGAAGTACATGTTGTTACACCCCTGTGCCTTGGAGAACATGTTATGTTGGTCCCAGTCACTATCATTATCATCTGATGTTAATTAACGAATCATTTTCACCCTAAGCCCGCCAACCCGCATTAGAGCAGCATGGTGGGTCTATGCTCCATATCCTTTCTCCTACAAGGAGAGAGGCCTGGCTCAGTTATGGGCCGTTACAAGGCTGATAATGACGATGAAGTAAATTTATTGCAATTAGAAGCTGTCCTTGCCCAATGTCTATACTTATTATAATAAAGTAATAAAAATAATACAAAGCCCTATTAATTGATGACATAGTTTAAGATAGTGATCGTTAATGAAGAATCATTATCACCCTAAGCCAGCCAATCTGCATTGGAGCTACATATCCCCTCTTCTATAAGGTGGGAGACCTGACCCTGTAATGGGCCGGTAATAGGCTGTTGTTAATTAAGGTGGATGTTTATGATATCATTTAATCCTACATACCTAACTATACTTTATTTTAAAATGTGTATATTGTATTGCACAGTACAAAGTACCTAGGTTTAAGAACAATCTTGATCAGTTGGAATTATAGTTAATTATAATAATGGTATATCACAATTATCAAGTAGCTAATCTACTAGCTAAGAAATATAATACAAGTAAAACACTGTTTAGGTAAGCTTCTTTGATTGCCATCACAAAATATAGTGATGTAATACAAACATAATTATTTTAGTTCATTAAAATCTAAAATCATGGTTTTTAAAATCAGTCATCAGTCTTTTAAAAAATAAATTATAAAATAATAATGTTTCTATGAAGCCAGACTAGAATTTAAATTATTCAATTTACAGCAGAGCACAGCTACCTATACTAAAGCCAAACTTGATGGACAATGCTAGTCAACAAACAAATTAAAAATGAAGGTAGAAATCACTTTTCATTTTACACCTAATTTTTTTAATTAACTTGTTAATGACAAATTCATGATAATAAATTAGATAACTAAGCTAAAAAGTACTTAATATACTCAATAGCTCTCAAATAAGATTTTATAAGAAAATAAAACATAATTTTAAACTTATTAGGCATAAAATGTGTTGCATTTTCTACCTTCATTTTTAATTTGATTGTTTATAAGCATTCTCCATCGAGTTTGGCTTTAGTGTACTTGCAGTTCAAAAGCAACTTAGAAAAATTTAAAATATATGTAGATATAACTAAGTAAGTATGTAAAAATCAATATACAATAATATTCATAAAATTTCATTACTGAATTTATTACTTTAATTGGCAAAATATAACTTTATTTTGCCAAGCCTATGAAATAGGTAAAATGTTTTTTTTTTTCAAAATAAAAAATTAAAGAATTCAGCCAAAATTACAAGAAATGATAGTTTTAAATCATAATACAAATAAATGATAGAGAACCATACAGAGCAAATATTAATTTACTAAGATTGATTAAATTGATTTATAATTCCTTATCAGAAGGCATGACCTACTTTAACAAATTTATGTAGGAAATCAGTTAAAAAGTTATGCATAGATGTTAGTAATTTTAGTTTGACACTATTCTCCTATTATCTGCCATTAACTAATATACTATTTCATCTTAAAATCAGATCTAAAACACATGGAGCTAGCCTCAATCCCTAAACATACAAATCATTTAAAGCCACCTTTAAATTATAATATTGATTACTTAAATAGGTTTGACATGATGAGTAGCCATTATTTATAACGAATAAGAGGATCTTATACGTAAATACTCATTAACTATAAGAATATAAGCACTCAAATATTATAAGAAGAGATTAACACAATAGGTATGTAATAATTAAGTGTGTTGTGTAATATGGAAATGTTTTAAACCATGTGGTTTAACTCAATGAGGAAAAAAGGCTTCGTGAAATTTAACCATATTTTAATTTTTTTAAAGGAAATTATAATAATCGCAATTCAAGATTAAATTCCAATTTGAACATAGGGAAATGTGAGAAAAACGTAAGTGGAAAATGTTTTTGACAAATGTAAAAAAGTGCGATCACATGTTTTATGTCACATGACTAGTTCGCAATTGATCATAATTTAAACAAAATGATGCGTTTTCTTTAGTTAATGTGCATTACATACTCAATGTTACATAACTGAGGGCATGACCATTGAAATCCTTACCTTTGTTAACATTCTCGCTAGCACTTTTCTCGTTTAGGTTGCTGGTTACAGGGCATTTTTTCACTTTTTGTGAAGTTTGTTTCGTAGCATTATCATCATTCACTTCACTACCGAGAGCCATAACAACACGAGGAATTAATCCGGCACCAACTGACCGCGACAAGCACGGCCCACACTCAGCTGAAAGAGCACATGCGGTACAGATAGAGTTCAATTTCCTACAGCTAAGCTAGAGCGCAGGTTGAAGTTCGCCTATAAACCGACTAAATATGAAAATAGCGAAATACGTATTGACTTTTTCATTTTACAAGACAACGGAATCCTATTGGTTAGCAGAGCCGTACTATACTTATTGCATGTTGGTTTTTTATATTATTCAATTTTGTTGCTATACATTACTGTCATGACACTAAGTCAAAGTAAACGAACTCGAATATACCAGCAATGTATAATAAAAAGTTTTGTAAACGCAATTACTCAATTTTCCACAGACTTTGTTTTTAAATTTCGTATGGCAATCTGTGCTTAAAGATTTTTTGACTATATTGTAAAATTTTGATGGATACTTTTTATTTTATAGGATAAGCCTTGTAATCTACAATAAAGGTTTGTATAAACTGGACTGGGGTGAACAATTAGGGTGTATTATTGTAAGAAAAAATATTTGAACCATATCCTATTGAACCGCTTCATCTCAATTATATACTTTAATGATCCATCCACAAACCTTCATGCGCTCAAAAGTACAAGAATCTTGAACCGTAGAACCAGTAATTAAAAGAATCTGTATTCTAATCTAAGGTCTAATCAATAGTGTCAAGAACCAAGCTCTTTGACTTGACGTCTGTTCATAAAGTTTACTTTTTGGTTGCTCTTTGCTTCATAGATTAAAGACTTAGTCTTTAATCTATGCTTTGCTTTAATCTATACTTGTCAGTGTGTCTTGTCTATGATTCAATGTTTGATCACTTAGAAAATAAAAATTATTTTAATTTTAACTAATTTTCTAACCCATTTATCAAACAGTACCATAAAACAGCTACACTGGCGTCCGAAAACTATCCTAAGGTTTATTTCTTTGGCCGTAATTATTTGCGCCAGTATTATGTTAACGTACCTATATGTAACTTTGATTTTGTTTACAGAAGATGCTAGACGGGTGGTATTGTCGATCTATAGCAAATATGCAGGCCAATGAAGCAGCCAGTGCAAGCAATAGCGTGAACGCCGATGCGCCCCGCAGCCACGACTCTCGGAAAGACTATTCCAGTGATAGCAGCAGCGACCAGGAGCCTGAACCAAATTACAAGGCTCAGTACTTATCATTGAAGAAAAAACTGAAGTATCTCATTTATGTAAGAAAACATTTGCTGTTAAGAAGTACAGAGGACAGACATTTATGTAGAGGCAACCTAAACAGTCTCCTCGTATATTCAAATTTTTTATGAACATTTATGACTCTAGTTCTCCCACACATTAATAGCTTTCATCTGGAATATAGGCAGATAACATCGTAGAACAGAATGTAAAGTTGTAAGGTCTAGTCATATTCTTTAAAAGCTCGTGTTTGGGGTGTCCTCAGTGCAAGGTTTTATGATCTAGTATTAATCCTAAATGCTGATGTTTTAAACATTAACTGTAGAACTTGATACTTATGCTTTGGTAGGTATAGTATACATTTGGAAAGTAATAGAAAAATATGTAACCAATTGCACTGTAAATTTATTTTTTTAGGAAAATGAATGTTTTCAAGATGCTTTAAGATGCAGTCAGAAAAGGCTACTTAAAGTTTCTCGCGATCGCAGCTTCCTGTTAGACAGGTTGTTGCAATACGAGAAACATGAAAGCACCACTTCGGATAGTGAAGATACTGAGTCCTCAGATGACACAACTTATAATCATGCTGAGACAATGAAAAGGTATGATATGTAACATATAAAAAACATTGAAGAGTGAAGAAGAAAGAAGAAGATTGGTACAGCTTATATGTTTAATATAACTCTTAAATTTTTAGGAAAAAGATGGACAACAGTGCTGGCCCGCAAGTCTTATCCACACCGTCTGCACCCAATAAAGGTCTCAATAATACTATGAAAAGGAAAAGAGCAGTTGTCCCTAAAAAAACACCAAATACTAATAATCCTGTAAGACAAAAGATGGTAACCACATACATAAAAGTACAAGAATTTGTCCAAAATCTAGAATTCAAATCTAGAATCATTGAAGACAAATACTTCATATTTGAATTCAAATAACGACATAGATTTATAAAACTAATTTGGCAAAATGTCTGTATGTATTGTTAATTTGAAATAGAACAATAATTACACTACCTTACATGTGGGGACATTCACCCTCTTATGTAGGTTTTATAATAATGATTTGAAAAAATTACATACAAATAAATGAAATGTATTTGTTGACAGCATCAAGCTAGTGGTACCATGATGGCGAAGGCTTCGCCAGCACTAGGATTCGGTCTATCGGCGAGCGATGGTCACATGACTCCCGAAGAGGTGGAACGCCACCTACAGTCACGGCAATCGTACCTCGAACTCTTGCCTGAGCGGGCTCCCCCCACTGTACCTACAGAAATGTTTAGCAATGACCCTTCACTTGACAGGTAGAAATTATTATATCATTATTAATTCTAGCCAACACTTTAATTACTTCTGCTCAGAGTTATTGAACTGCAATGTTCTTATTCCAAACCTTGAGAAGGACAAAAGGATTATTTTTGTCATTCTAGTATCATACTTTAAGCAAATGATCGTAGGGTAGTGAAAATATTTTATGATAGACATTGAGATTGGCCTAACCTAAAACATATTTTTTATTAATTTTTATGTACTCTACATTTATATTTATTTAATTAGTTTAATGCTGAAATATTAAAATTAATGTAGTAATGTTTAATTATTTCTTTTTTTTTAGTGAATCAAATGATGTTCTGGAAAATTCACCAAATGTGGATGAATGGTTTGATTAACAGTACCTGTCAATCACTTCGGTGATAATTCCATCCAAATCTCATCGCTGCCTTATGTGTCAGACGAGAGGGTCTCATCAAAAATATACCCTTGGTATTAGGAATATCATTAGTAATGTAACAATTAACATTTGCATATGTAAAATTGTTATTTCTAAAATATATTGGCATTATGTTCACAAGTCTGTGTTGAAACATATTTTATGCTTGCTGCATTTATAGTACATTTTGTGCAGTTTGCTATAAAATAGTGGACATTTTGTGGGCATGTTGCGGTCAATTTAAGAGAAATGAAAGAACATGTTAAATATGTACTGGTTAAATATTTATTTTAGACAAGTATTAATAAGGTACAATATGATTTCAAAGCGCAAGGGCAAACAACTATATTATCCTCATAATGAACCACGCTTAAATTTTTCATGCTATATTTTACACAATGTAACCACACAATACATAGTGTACGCATATATTATAATAAGCAGTTATACTCTATTTAATTCATAATATACATATATGTAATTTTTACTAAATTGTTGTAAATACATACATTGATTCGTAAAACATACTTATTTTATTGTAACTATTCCTCAAACAATTCTACCATGCAAAAAGCTTTAGCATACTACAGATTTTTATAACAACATTTAATATTCAGTACCTTTATGCTACATTGCCTAACTATCACTAAATACTTCATTGAAACAATATAAAAAAATAAAATGTCTACTTTGTGAGATTCCTATACTCATGAGTACACATTAACAAAAATCTATATTTGATAACTCTTAAATACATGAGCTAGAAAGGTACATGGCATTTTCGTGTTACTACTAATGATATCACGTTTAGAATGTGTGACAGTATCAAATTACCTTTGACATATGGAAAACCTGTATAATATGATAGATTTGAAAACAATGATTAAATATTAAACTGAAGTTGCCACGAAGTTGCAGATAAATGTCTGCTTAACACCTACTTCTACAATAAAAATTTAGAAAATGGAAAGCTGAGCAGTGCTGTGCACTAGTTTATAGGTCCAAAGTACAGAGTGTCTACATAAAGGTTTATTTATAGATACTCTGTTGTTTAAAAGATTTCTAGCTTTCGCAATATTCTCTGGGATTTACATACACTACTAGGGTACAACTATAACTCGGAACCATGTAAATTGGCAATTGGGGCTTTGAGCTGAAAGTAGCAAAGTAGACAAGCTATTGTTTATCTCTCTCTTACCTATGTATATATTCCAGGGGTAAACGCCCTTTATTGCCAATCTATAATATGGTTCAGAGTATATAAGTGCACAACACCATAGCTCAAATATTAAAGTTACAATATTATAACATTTTTATTTCACATAACATTATTATAAATCTCATTTCCTTATTAAATTTCATGAATAAAAACAATATTTCCAAGTTGTAAAACATTGAAGTATCATCTATTGATTACCATGTCCTATAATAACTATTTTATAGTTGGTGAATTTAAATTTAAAAAATATCTTAAAAAATATTTAAAATTATTAAAAATAATCTCTCCTCAAAATATATTAGTGGAATATGTCATAAAACAATAGAAATTTATGAAAAAAAAATTGAATTGAATTGAAAAGTACAGATGTACTCTGCTTGGTATTTGGAATTTTTGTAGTAAATAAATAGGTATTGCTCAATTTACATCACTCCATTATTAAGCTCAACTATATTAAATCAATTCATGATAAGAAAAGATGCCTTACAAGAGCAGGATTTAATATCTAAATGATTGTGTCCCACTAATGGAACATATAATGACAAAAAATATACAATGAATACAAAACTATTCAAACTTATATACAATTTTTTGGTAAGTTTATACCATATAAATTACTACTTTTTTGCACTATATATTAGCAGTTAAATTTATTATGTATGATAATTATATGGATTACTTCAATAACATTATTTTTTGTATAAAAATGAGTTGTTGAGAAAACAGCATTATGATCACTGTTACTATTCGTAGCATTAAAAATATATAGCTCATGTCACATAAGTGTGTCAATTTGCAGTTGGTGCAATTGAGTACTCTCTATATATTTATTAAAATTATTGAGGGCAATGGCGCGCACACGAGGCACAGCTAGTCTGAAAGCAGACTTGCAATTGACTAACTTACATGACACAAACTATTTGTTAAAGAAAATACATTTAATTGAGACATAACAAAATATATTACTATTTACTGTCTTCTTTTCGTTATCTTAAAACATTTATAACAATAATTATATATTTAATTAATTTAAGCAGTTGAATTTTACAAAATTCCTAATGATAAAATAAAAAGTAAACAAGACATTTAACAATAGTGTACAGTTTGCTAATTGTTTTTCAAACCAATATGTTTGGGCTCCTATGGCAATTTACATGGTATGGGAGAAACCCAAGGTTTTATACCCTTTGTTAGAATGTTACTGAGTTAGAACTGATCTGCCAGCAGATCGCAAATTTCTTGTGAGACAGTTTCCTTACTTGATCTTACAGTGAGTCTGAACATTTGAGCTTGCTTGTTAGGTTCTAATCTCATGAGACATCCTACTTGTTGCATCCTTGTGTGCACTATGCCAGCACAAACAAAGTTGTCAGGATTAGGGTCAATCCCATCTAGTAGCTGCATGCCAAAGCCAGACAATTTTGTACGTGCTGCTGCCAGATCAATAGAACCCTGAGCCTTAAATATTTTTTGGGCTCTTTGCTGCTCACCACCCAAGTTTTTCCACCTAGCAAAGAATGATTCCCCATTCATTTCAGTTGGTTCAAAGAATTTATTAAGTGTAAGTGGTAGTTTCATAGAGATTTTTTGAGGTACACCATTGTAAACAAATGACACAGACATGCTGGGTGTATCATGGAAATCTTCAATACATTCCGCAGTTAACATCTGTTGAATTTGAGCACCCGCTTCCAGTACAGGTTCCATAGGTTTCATCTGTACATTCAGTTTATGCAAATCATTCCAGTGTAATTCTGGGTGAACATTTTGAATTGGGGACTGTGTTTTGTTACCATAGAATAAACCAATCCTTCCTAAGTTCTGTCTAAACTCACTCTTTACTCCAATTTGTATGAGGTCATTTTCAAAGAGTACCCCGTTATTTTTAAACAAAAATTTCTTTATATTATTTTGTTGGACTGTAGTTGGACTGATTTTGGGAGTGGTATACAGATCACCAAGAACATCAAACAGACCATTTCCAGTAGAGTTAGCATTAGTGCCAGGTGGTGTGGATAATCCCAGAAGATCAGCACTAGAACTGTTTGTATTTGCAATGTTATTTATTACTGGTGCTGGAGTAGCATTGGGTAGAGGGCTTTTTGATTCTCTCACTTCATCAGGTATGCGTCCTGGCTTTTTCTTTTTTAACACAGCTAATATAGAAGATTCTCTTTCTGGGAAGGCAGGCATTTCTTCCAGAACTGTTGCCAAAACATCAGAACTGGCAACTATACTTAACTGTAAATATTCTGATGCTCTCTGTTGTAGCTCCACATCAGCTGAACGTAAATTAGAGTCTGCCCTGAATACTTCTTGTACTCTATTTTTAATTTCTGGGAACAAATTAACCAGTTTGATGTATGTTGAAAGTAATAGAGCCCTAGTAGCCGCAGAACAAAGGTGATACTTAGAGTGGAGAAGTTCAAATTGGACCTGTGGTGATGAGCGAGTGTCGCCAGCTATTAGGTTACCAAACTCTCCAAGTATATACCCTCCCACTTTTACCATATTTTCATGACATGTTGGGGCTTGTAAAGCTTCAAAGACAGTTTTAGCTGCATATCCTTGAACTTCTTCTCTGTTTATTACAATTTGAATGACTCTATACCAAACTTCTTCAGAAACATAATCACCTGCAATTCTAATAAGATTCAAAATAACATCCACATACCAAGTAAAATCAGTAGCATACTTCTCTGATAATATAGCTACTTTCAAGACCATTTCCTCCCTTATAGAATAATCAGCAGTTTCTAAATATGCCAACATTTCTTGTACAATTTCCTCTGCATTAGTTTTGTCACACATAGCATACAGTAAATCAACAGCTTGTTGACGTACCGATACATCTTTTTCCATTTTCATTGAAAGGATAACCACTTCTTGATGCTTTTTCACAGCTTCGTGAGAGAATTCTGATGTAGCAAGATGACACATAGACTCCAGAGCCAAATATCTCAGATTGGTTTCACGATTACTTAAGAATTGCCCGAGCTGGTTGCAAGCTCGAACTAACAAATTAGGTTCACTGTCATTATGTATTATCAAACTTATAGCTTCAAAGAGAACTGCATTTTTTGCATTTGAGTGCTGAACCTTCTTTGATTTTGGTGGTTCCTGGGCTTTATTGAAAATAGTCTCCAAGCATTCAGACAAGCGTCCTCTCACACCTGGCTCTTCCGAAGGTGGAGTATAGTTCTGTAATAATCTCAAAAGTTTCACTGATAGCCAAGGCGCTGGAACGAAATAGTAAGTATAATCTTGTAAATCTGTATAACTAGCTGTCACAATTCTGCTTAGTCTAGCTACAGCCAGAGTGACGCACCCCTTGTATTCTTCAGGATTCTTCTTAACAAGTGCATCTATCAATGATGTAGCTGCTGTCACAACACCCATGTGTGGGTCATTCAGCAAATGTATTATTCTTGAAGTCCACTCACCACCAGGAATAATTTCAGGTGACTTTCGAAACAATCTCAGGAGACAGAGAGCAGCTGACTGCTTCACGACATCCATGGTATCTCCAGACACTAACAATTTAGGAATCTCAGTACCGAAGGCCTCTGCCATGTCCTTGCTGCCTATATTGGCTATACATTGCAAGGCGAGATTCACGTGAATAGGGTTTCGAGACTGCAGGTCGTTCTTGATGCTCTGAATGATCAGTTTGATGAGATCACTGTTGGTGTTGACTAACACTGATATGAATAAGTATCCTATTTGTTTCTCAGAATATTTGTTGGACGATAACAAGTTAACAGCTTCCATATGACCAAAATCAATATCGTGACCTAATAAGAAGATAAATAGAAGTTTACAGACGTACTTCTTTTTCTGGTAGCCATCGAGAGTTTTGTCGCCTTTGAACTTACTACGTATGTTAGCCAGTTCTTTGTTGATTCTTTTGATTTCGGCTTCTTTACTTTTGCAGTTTCTTATGTCCGATATGAAAACTGCGAGCCCTCGCATTCCATCTCCCCTGACGGCAGGCATATTGCCAAGAGACTTATCGAACACCAGTTTTATGCCTTTTCTTCAACTTACAGGAATAAGATTGCGACACCAAACTATAATGATACTACGAGAAGTAAAATTTCATGTAGCGGCTTTAAACTCGACTTATTACTTTAGTTGCCGTCATTAAATACAATTTCAATTGCGGCCACTGAGCTTTCTTCTACAACGCCTTCCCATATTATCTATGAAATTGAAACGTCAGAATGTGAGTTCAATCTCCTTGTTTATGGATCAATATTGTAATGGAGTTTGTCATAATTTCAAAGTTACCAGATTTAAAATAGTACGAAATGTCTACTATTATTCGTATTAATAATTTTAGTTTTATACTCAAATGAGAACAATTTAACTTTTTGTAAATTACTGAATATGTTATTTTCAACATGCAACATTGCGAAGAGGTCATGGTAATCATGGTCAGAAGTTGGAACGTGTAAAAAAGCTTTATTAGATCTAATTTCCAAAACACAGAAAATGACAGAAAGTCTATTTTTGTGACGCTGTGCCTGTGGTCACAAGACAGATCAAAATACACAAAATATAAATATAGTATACAATATATTGAACTGTGAAGTGTGAACAGTTTTAGTTGTGCGAGTGTGAGTTGTGACTACGTCTGTTCAGGTGCTTTTCAGCAACCAAAGTTGTATGTAATGGTTTGATTGCGTTGTTTCTTTAATTTGTTTTTGTTATTACCTCATGGACATTCGAAATGGGTTCGTTATTAGGAATGCGATTGTGAATGAGGCCTGGTTCTAAAGTTCACTATAACTAAATGAATGATGCAGTCAATATTCTGGACAGGCAGAGTGCTATCACGTGCTATTAGAAATGGACTTTCAAGTTTTTCCAACGCTGCGGAATTAAACGTTTCGAATAAGAAACATCCTTATTTAGTGTCAGTTGTTTGTGGGTTTCCTAAAGACATTGCTAATGGAAGATCTCATAAAGGACAGTTTGGAGACGACGCATGGTTTTCCACAAATTTCAACAATGCAGATGTCATTGGTAAGCGTACAATTTATCATAATCAGTCGATTCGGACGTCATAAAGGATTGCTTACTTTGGAGCCCGGTTATAGGGCTTATATATAGGTCCCACACACCATCTTGGCTGGTGTCACTGTTAAAAATTTCATAACTAAAAATGTGTAAACTATCTAGGAAATGCACTGAGGTTATTCGTGTAGTCCAGGGGGCTCCCCTGACTTTAGTTCCATACAATTTTTGGCACCTCCTGTATAAGTATAATAACCATATGTCTCGTTTTGAACAGGACAGTCCTGTTATTTGGCTGTCTGTCCTGTTGTCCCCAGCCAGGGTAGAACTGTCTTTATTTATCAAACAGACTGTTATTTTAAAATTTATTTTCCCTGTTTGAAACAATAAACCCAATGTCTACTTATTCTACCAACAAATGCAAGTTATAAGCCACACCACTGTACTGGGATTTAGAATTCATTTAGTATTCTCAATTATTTTGCTTTGATTGTGTTTTACTTTTTATAAAAAAAAATGACCCTACAAGGGATATCCTGCTCCATACAACCAGTAAATAACATCTTATATGAATTACTTTTCTCAAAGAACTGACACCAATCAAATAAATAGAATTTGTAGTAAAGTTTGGTAAACATATAGGTAATTAGATAGGTAATAAATAAAAACATTGAATAAAAGGGCTATTTGTTTTGCCTATAAATTATTTTACTCAGTTTAGAAAAAAGTAGTGTAACCAATCAAAGAAGCAATTAAGTTAGAATACACTTGGTAAGATATTTGTTAAGTTGATTGAAAGTAAACACTTTAACAAATATTGTTGAAAGCTGCAGTAAGTATTAGCTGTAGAACAAAAAGCATTGAATCATATTGCATAACCAACAATGTTGAGATTAAATTACCATTACAAAAATAAAAGTATATTCTGAGTACTCAAAAGGGTTGAAATACACCCCCTTTGGTAGGCCTCACGATACTAATTTAATTAGAAATATTAACATATTTGCAATATAAAAGTAAAAAGTGCATACATTGTTTCTATTTTCTATTTTAGTTATAGATGTTAATGCTTAAGTAAATTAAAGCAACTAAATGACAGTTATTTTTTACTTTTTAGTGTGTTTTGAGTTGGTTCTATTTTTATTGAAAATTTTTTATTTCTTACTTTTTAGTGATTTATCGCCACATATCGTACTCATACTATACTGTCATAATATATTATACAGCACTAGTACCCAAAAAGCTACCGATACTGAGACCAAAACCGATATAGCTGTAAGCGTGCCTCTAAAATTTGAAGAGTTCCTTCATTTTCCCCATGATATCATCATCAGATCCTAACATGATGACAATGGGACCACCTTGGAAGTATGCCCTTTTTAATAAAAAAAGAATTATCAAAATTGGAAAACTCTGTAAAAAGTTATGCGTGGTCATATGTAAAAAAAAATGTGACGAATTGAGAACCTCCTCTGTTTTTTTTTCGTTGGTTAAAAATTAAAGTATGTATTCATTCTAAATATGACATGTATATTTTGTCTTCAAATTATATAAATACTCAAACTAAAATTGTTAGTATGCAAATATGTTTCAATTCATTATATTTAATAACAATATATATAATTAAATAATATTCAATGTAATAGGTAGTTTTATCTAAATCAATATTAAATATTAAACTACCTATAAGCTAAATGATATATTTTCCTCAAGAAAAACCAGCCACAAAAGCATCACTGAAGAATTTTTTGTCTAGCTGTAGATATTTACACATCTGATCCTAATATTTTGTGTACTAGAACCTTCCCTAAATTAAGCAGTTTTTAAGACAATTGTGTCTACAATGGTGTACAGAAATTCCTTTTTCTAAGATTGTTTAAAAATGCTATTTACCATAATGAATATTACATGTAAGGATAGATATTATATGTAAAGGATAGGTATTAGGATTAACATATTTTGTATGAGTGAAAGTGTAGTAAGAACAAGTTTTTTGTTTTTATTAAATTACCACCTGTGACCAGTGGTTTCACTTTCATAGATCCTGGTCCCATGGGAGTATCAAGAAATCCATTCTTAGAACCTATACAGTATAATGAATAACTATGCTAAATTTCAAGTAAAGCAAGTGTAAAATTGTAGAGACATTGTGTTTAGTAAAATTTTGTTCCTCAACAGAATTTCGTTATTTTGTTAGCTGTCCGAATGGTTAGATCAAGCAGGAACTTATCATTGGGAAAGCTAAAAAATAATCTCCTCACCTCAGGAATATTAGGAAATGTATTTTTTGTTTGTTTTTTGGAAAATGTAGTTTTTAGTTTAAACAAGAGTAACTGTTTTGCAACATGCCACAGAGAAGGAAATCTTCTGTCCTTTTTTTTGTGTTTTTCGGCACTTGACTATAGTCCTCAGGTAGGCTCCCTGTCTTTCCTCTTGGACTGTTGCTTTGGAGCCAATGTATGCTTCACATTGCTCAGGTACTCTGCTGCAACTGAGCATAATGTGTATTTGTGTCTCGTCATCCCCATACATGCCCTACATAGGGGGCTGTCGGACATACCTAGAATTGAGAGGTGTTTGTTTTATGGACAGTGTCACAATCAGTCCTATGACCGTTTTCCGCTTTATGAGAGTTAAACATGAGTGTTTTTTAGATTATTGTATATGTAAATGTGGTAGTGTGTCTTAGTAGTGTGGTCTTTGGTGAGTTTGCAAGTTAAGGTGTCACTGCATACACACAGATAATACAAACTTTGACTTTCATAATAGTAGTGTGATAATTATTAACTATAAGTTTATAAATAGCCATGAATTACATTTATAATATGAAAAGGAAAATAGTCATATTAAATAAGAAATGATAATAATAGTTGGTTTTTGTTATTTGATTTAAGATCTTTAAGTAAAGAACCCTGTTCTTTACTTAAAGAATAAAAATGGAACCTTATTACTGAGACTTTGCTGTTTCTCTGTCTGTTAAGTGAGGATGAATTTCTGTTGCTGCTATAACAATAAATATATACGGAATAAAATAAATTTTTAAGGAAGGCTCTCATACAATAAACATGATTTTTTTGCCATTTTCAACTCAATATTTATAATGGCAATAGATAGGCAGTTGAGATACATTCATACAAACATACATACCTCGCACATGGCTAGTTTTTGTTTAACATGAAACATTCATAATTTTTTTATTAGCAAAACATGCAATTGTTTTTATATTAAATGTATACAAAAATGAATTGCCAATTTTTTAGACTCGTTAACATGAGAATGGCTTGAGCAATTTGAATATTTATTTTTAGTTTCTTTGTTATAATTAAAATTATGGAGAAATAAAACTAATTTGTATGGGAAATTTTAGGTGGTGTTAAGTTGCGCCATTCAAGCTAGTATGATATGATATAATATATTTTTTGTGTTTATAAGTAATGTAATATATCTGCCTTGTATTTCCATAAGTTTTCCTTAGGGGCTTCATCACAAGGTTCTGGGTTCTAGGTTAATATTGACTTTCTACCTGGAAATTCTCCATAAATATTTTCACCCTGAGTTTGAGAAATTGGTTGGAACTTGTACCTTAAAGAGCAAGTTGAGCCATCATTCCATGTCATTACCAATAATAATAATTAAAAAAAAATTACAGTGCAAAGCTCTGTGAACCAGGTATTGATTGTTAATAAACAAACAATATCACCCTAAACTTGCCACCATGGGTGAAATAGTCTTTAAAGTGGACTGATTACTGTCTGGTCTTGGCAGATGCCTCCTCTATAAGCTTACCAACACATTGAAGCAGCTCTATATGCCATCTATAAGAAAGGCCTGGCCCTGTAGTTAGCTGTTAATATAGGCTGATAATGATACACATTTTCTGTTCTAGGTGTTGCTGACGGTGTGGGAGGCTGGCGTGCCTATGGGATTGATCCAGGGGAGTTCTCATCATATCTCATGAGAACATGCGAGAGGCTCGTCCGGATGGGGCACTTCAAGATGTCAGAGCCTGGAGACCTCCTAGCTAAGTCATATTATGAGCTGCTGGAACACAAAAAACCTATTTTAGGTAAGATTTTTTTTAATATATAAAAACAATGCATGACTTTATTTCTTTATTTATTTATTTAAAGAACGCTAACAATATAAATATTTAAAATTGTTCTTAAATAATAGTTAGGTTTTTTAGTTTATAGACTTCTGATATTTATATCAATCGCACAATAAAAATGTCAAGTGGAAAGTAGAGTTAGTGAATAAAATTACATAAAAAACAAACTTATCTTAAATCACACAAAAAACTTACTTCTAGGTATTAAAAAAATTACACAAAAAGCAAATATAAATTAAATACTAAAAATTATTAATTAAGAATTACAATTGAAATTAAATTAAATTGAATTGAATTATTTTAATTGAGTTGAGTTATTAGGACATGATGAAGATATTATTTAATAGAAATATTGATTGGAAGTTCAAAATGATCTTTTACCTTCTTTTTAAAGTTATTAAAAGAATTGTGCAATACCCGGTAGGGTTTTTTCAATTTCATTATATTTGGCACATATGCGTCGTATGGGGGCTTGCCTGCCGAGATTAGTTTTAATGGATTGGATATGAAATAATTTCTGAGTACAATATCGTGGAATCTTCCGCGGGATTGATGGATACCCGTTCCAGTAGATTGCCGCACTTGAAGTTCTCTTGAGATTAATATTGTCATTTAACAAGATACAATGCAGTTGAAATGAGAGCATTTAGAAGTATGAGAGGAGTAAAACTAAGTGACGGAATTAAGTATAGTGTGATATCATAAGAGAGCAGTAGGTAATCTAGGCAGATAAGAGGTATATAAGAAGATATAGTGATTAAAATTGAGAAAGCTATGGCTGACATGAGAGAGTGACGAAAGAGGAAGACCACGGGAAATGTTCATGGACCAAATCCAGGACATTCAGATTCCTTCAATCTGACTGTCCAGGTCAAAGTAACCCAAACCGACATGCTTGTATGAAAGGCTTAATGAAATTGGAAGAAATGAGAGAAATATATGCAAGGAACGTGGCAACTGGAAGGATGTGGTCTCTACCCCCTATGGGGATGAGGCGTGAGGGTATGTATTTATGTATGTATGTGAAACAGTATGTAACTATATTTTAAATTTAAAAAAAAACTATATTCTAAAAAAAATTAAATCAAATCTAATAAATATTTAATAATTTTTAGATTTGCATTTTGAGCATATTTTTTTTGTGATTTAAAAAAAATGGACTAAATCTAACTTGCATGCTTGTAATCAAGCATACATGCATGCATAGCAATAAATAAAAAAAAATATTTGCTTTTGGATTTGAAAATACATTTATTGGCGATGGCCAGAAACAGATTGTGATCCTGTCAAGTTGTTATTGTCTACTTTGGATTTTAATCCGAAATACAGCTCGAGATTGAGGTCAAATCGTTAATTTTGTTAAGAAATCGATCGTTGACGAAATTGTGGTTGAATCACAGACTTATGTTCCGTTAGATGTTCTAGCCATGCTTAATAAATAAGTATTAAGCGCCTATTTGATATGCTCCAGTTTTATTTTTGTACTTTACTCTATTAGTTTTGTAATCGAAGTTACCGGCGATTTTGTTTTTGCGAATTGATCATCCCAAGTGGTGATGAAACTAATCTTGCTTACTGTTTGCTATCAAATTATTTTTGATGTAATTATATCGTATTCAGTGATAGATCCACATTAAGCTCGATTTTGTCAAGCAAATTGCTACCGCAACGCTTAATTCTTCGAACTAGTAAGGTTCTGGACAGCACATTGTGCAACATATTCCTAGTATGGAGAAGCATTACTCTATTACGCTCAAGGGTCGATTATGCCCAGCAAAAAGTCGACATGGCAGTATAGCATACATAAACCTGCATTATGAATTAGTCTATCTGTTTATGAATACCCCATTAAAAACCGTTTCATAGTTTAAAAGACTTGAGCATAAAGACAGATGGTTGGAAGCGACTTTAATACTAAGTAAAGATTCGGCATCTAGCTAAATAAAAGTGGGTTGAACTTTCACCTTTGTGACAGGTAGCAGCACGGCTTGCGTAATGATCCTCGACCGCAACGAGTCGATCATGCGCGCAGCCAACATCGGCGACAGCGGCTTCATGGTGGTGCGCGGCGGGCGCGTGGTGCACCGCTCGCACGAGCAGCAGCACTACTTCAACACGCCCTACCAGCTCAGCCTGCCGCCGCCGGGCCACGACAGGAACGTTCTTAGCGATAGGTGAGTGTGACAGCTGAACCTGTCGCTGTACAATGCTCTTCCACCGCAATGAGTCGGATCATTCGCGCAGCTAACACTTAGGAAACTTGATGCGCCGAGTTATACGCGGTGCGCGGTTTGTGTACTGTATGCGGAACCTATTGAGGGTTATCTATGTATCCTAAAACAGCCTACTAAGCTGCCGCCGGGTCTGAACAGGAACGTTCGTAGCAAGTTTATCATAGGTTAGCCAATAGCCAAATGGATTTAAACTTCCTAAATGTTATTTCATTTGTTAGAATATAATAAAACCATAGAACTCGTTTGATACTCTATAGTCTACTATAGATGTTATCTTACAAAATAGTTTTGTATAACTCAAGGAAGTTGCAATATAAAATATAATAATGTTATAACTCTGTAGTAAAGAATAATAAAAACTGAACTAAATTACACTTAATCATCTGTCGGCTTATAGGGTTTTTACTTCTATAAATATGATAAATATTTTCTTCTAATAAATCTTCTATAAAGAAATTAGACGAGTACTTTCTTAGACGTCTAATTTCTTTCCTATTTACCATATTATCCATTTATCCTGCAAACAGATTTTAACCCTACTACATATCTTTTATATGAAAACTTCGCCGCCGCTGTCCCATAAAATATCTTACGAAAATAGCAAAAACAATTATATAAACGGTACTTAACAGTAGTCATATTTCTAGAAAACAAGAATTCCATTTTGGCATTGTACCAATTTTTGCGACTAAAATTTACATATAAACGAGTATAAACACTATCAAAAACAATGATAAAATAGTACAACCTAAAAATAACAATTTTCATGAAAATACTCTGACCTCATAGCATAAATACGTCGGATAATAATAATAATCTAATCAGATAATGAGTCTCATGTTTTTTTTTGAAAATTGAAGAAAACACCTAATGATGTTACTACTTCCGCTCAAAACCTCTGTCAATAATAAATAATCTATCATCATGAGCGCATATAAGGGGGGGTCTTCTGGAACCCCCCTTAGCGTAGAACGTAAGTAATAAATATCGCATCTTCCTCGATCGATTCTTCATCGGATGCGTATTAGACAAAAAATTTTTAACAAAAAATAGAACCGACTCCAAATGCACTAAAAAGTAAAAAATAACTGTGTAATTTAGTTGCTTTAATTTACTGAACCATATCTATGAAGTCGGTGCCAGCCAAGTTTAAGGAACATTTATTTTACGTAGTAAAGCAGTTTGTGGGTTCTAGGTAACGTCCTTGAAAGTAGTAACCTTGGCTGGCACCGACTCCTAGATATGCTTAAGTAAATTAAAGCAACTAAATTACACAGTTATTTTTTACTTTTTAGTGCATTTGGAGTCGGTTCTATTTTTTGTTAAAAATTTTTATTTCTTACTTTTTAGTGATTTATCGCCACGTAGCGTACTCGTACTATACTGTCATAGTATATTATATAGCACTAGTAGCCAAAAAGCTACCGATACCGAGTCAAAAACCGAAATCGCTGTAAGCGTGCCTCCAAAATTTGAAGAGTTCCTTAAATTTCCCCAGGATATCATCAGCAGATCCTAACAAGCGGACAATGGGACCACCTTGGATGTATGCCCTTTCTAATAAAAAAAGAATTATCAAAATCGGACGACACTGTAAAAAGTTATGCGTGGTCATACATAAAAAAAAATATACGTGTCGAATTGAGAACCTCCTCCGTTTTTTTTCGTCGGTTAAAAAATTATAACGTTCACACATTGTAACTATAAGAATTATTTTTTACTGCGGAGATTAAGGCAAAAGCTACCGATTAATTAATTTATCGGTATGGACCCTTGGAAAATGAGAAAGCTATAGATATTTTTTGGACCCTTGACCCAAATCTCCCCGTAAGAAACCTATAGCTAAGCGCGCGTCGTCATTGTACTCTTACAGTAGCTCTCGTACTTGTCTCGTATGTGAAGTATAGAGAAATGGTATCATTAGTTAGTTGTTTGAAAACAATTTTATCAATTGAATACGCTGTTAGGAGCTAAGCAAAAGGTTACTTCAATAAAGATAGCGATATAAACAGCACTCTCAAGGATTTTTACGTATAGTGATAATAGTGATGTCAAAAGACTCATATTGAATGAACTTAGCTGTTGATATAATTATATGCATTTAAGTTGCAACTTTAACTGCCTAAATTAAATATTAGGTAGTTATTATTAAATCTCCTTTTGCTTGTTACCTATTCCTATTTTGTATGTTTTTTTCAAATATTTTTCTATATGTTTCAAATTAAATGAAACGAGTGTTCACGTAAAGGTGGAAACTACGAGTAAATCTAAATAATTATTGAAAACATAGGAAAAGAAAAAAACTTCTTATATTTTTTATAATAAAAATAAGAGAATTAGTTAAGAAACTTATAATTTGTTATGTACTCGAAAAAAAGGAAAGAATGCTTTGATAAACCGAAGAATAAGATACGAAACTATTTAGACTTTATCTATTTACGTACATACGGATAAACAATAAAATAATAATTATCATTAATTATCTTTCGAATTAATTGGTTATGGGCTTTTTAGATAAAGTTATATTGATAACGAGATTATATAGCGTGCTTTAGTACTCTTTCACAGCAGCTAATCAACTTTTCTCGTTGTTATTAACGTGCTTGTATGATTAAAAAACCTACAAACATGTATTTGGAGCAATTTCATTAACATGACATACTTCTATCATTCAGATAAGATAATTTTGAGATATGTAAGTGCTAATGTCTAGGAAATCTAGACATAACATTCCACGAATTGTTAGAATTATAGCTAGATTATATCCGCGACATTCCTTGAAATATAATATAAATGAAAAATAACTGAATACATACTACATAAAACTAATTAAATACATACATAACATCATGCGTCATTCCCATAGGTGTAGACAGAGATACGAAGCGATTGTGAAACGCGCCTGTACTGCCCGTATACGCGTTGTAGCCGCTCTTAGCTTTTGCGTTTTGATCAGAGACTCCTCTTCTTGAGTTGTACAATGAAGTTGGTTGAGGCAACACTGCTTACGCTGGCTTTAGTACTTCTTTTAAAATTAAAAAAAAAATTATAAAAAAACTAAATCTATGGGATAGACCCGCTCCTCCGCTATAACACCATTGCTTTTTACGCGCGTTTATATTACTTCATATGAAATAAAAAAATTAAAATGAAAACGCAACAATCAGCGTCTACGGCGCCGCGCTTATAAAATACGCCATGTGCTATAGACCTTAGTCCCCTGCAGCCCAGCTATTCAGATGGTAATATATAAATGACTTTAAAAATATGGCATTATATTTTGGTTTATTTGAAAACTACAATTATTATCTGGATCACACATTTGGTTCAGTAACATGTAAACGGACAGATGTTGCATGATATTAGATGTAAAGATTATTACATATACAATACTTATGTGCATAAGTACTATAAGTGTATGATATTACCACGTTCTTGATAGTGTTCTATAAATATATAGGTCATTAGAGTACATGGACAAAATGTTAAACTAGTAGAACGATGTGTGAAAAAATCGGCCGTAATTTGCACAAATTACGAGTTGTCATTTCATAGACATTCTTTACCAAAGAGTCAATGACTGTAATTGTGATATTATATATTAATATATATTTTTTAATTGTTTATAGTTTGATAGTTGACGGAGCCTTCACACTTTATAGTAAAACCCCCTACATTTTTGAAAATACTTGGGCAGGTGCAGGAATACTCTTTTTCCTCAGTTTGCAAGAAAAGCCGGTTTCTTGATTATTTTGTCATATTATAAGACTTAACTTAAACTTTTATCTGGTAAGTGCGGTAACAGTGATATTTATAACCTCACCTCAATCCCTTCCTGGTTGAGAGGCCGGTCTCAACATGGTATGGGTTCTATTCCCGCTTGTTGAATATTGGTCATTAATAACAAGATATTCTCTGCCTGTTCTTAAAAAAAATCAAGGCGTATTTCTTAAAGAAAATTTACGTCGATTGACAGTAGGGTGATACTTTTTGTTTTTTGGTAATAAAGCTGCTGATACAGTTATTATAATACTGCATTTTCTTTGTTCTATTTACATTTCCTATCAACGTAATCATACATGATACATTTATACAAAACATTAAAATAATCATTTATATAAGCCCTGATTGAATTTATTTTATTTTTTCAACGAGATAGCTGAGCAGAAAAACAAACATTGCACCTATACGAATCAGTTATTAGTTAGGCAAAGCTGTATTTAGAGAGGCTGAGTGTAATGTTCTTAGTAATACTACCTACTTTTCATTTAAATAAATAATGAGAGAAAAAATAAAAACTTAGAAATATTATTCTCTTTTTTACTATTTTGTATATGTTCATGTTTGATACTCGAGGAAAATTAGCGAAATGCTATACCTAACTTGTATATTTTCTACTGACCTAGTTCCGTCTCATTAAAATTAATTCTATGCGAACAAGCAGAGATTTTATCAATTTTTTGAGTCGGATATTGCAATAATTTAGACATTTTTCCTCTTACATATTATATATTATCTATTATACATACATGTATTATTTTTTATACTATTTATCAGAACGTGACTTATAGTTGCTAAAAATTATTTGAAGAGCATAGATAGACCTTCAAACCTTTAAGGAATTTATGTAATATATAAAAATCTGGTTTAACGATGTTTTTGTAGAACTCCTCCGAAAAGGCTTAACTGATTTTTGTGTTTATTCGGTAGGTCTGAGGTCGTAGGCCATTTGTTTCATTTTGATGAGAAGGGTGGCCTTCTACAGATTTTAAAGTGATAACTTCTTATGGGAGGATAAACAGCTTCGTTGCCAAGTCCGCCTGGCTTATCTTTCTCTTATGCATACGGCAACGGTAGGAAGGCTCCTCCTTTCTTACTGTGAGCCACAGCGCTAGCCGCAGACTTTTTTTAAACATTTTTTTCATATTTTATATGATTTGGCATCATATTTAAAACGCAAACGAAGCTGTGGGCATTAGCTAGCATAATATGGACCACTGAGTATGTCTTTGCCGGTAAGTTGCAACAGTAGAAGCCACCTACCAATTAGGAAAATCTATCGTTCCACATGGCAATCGAATCCAGGACCTCCGTCTTATAAATCTACCGCGCTATGCCACGAAGGCCGTCAAAACTTTATCCGTCAAAAATTCATTGCAACTACTGTGAGATCTAACAAATATATTTTTAAATAACCTAAAATATAAAGTAACATGACAGTTTCACGAGAACAAATAGCCACTGTTAATGCGACATAATTTCGAATGGCCCAAAATAATTTGATGCCAACGAGGGTTTTATCTCTCGTTTTAACATATCGTATTACAGACGAGTCGGAAATTGTAATTAATATAATTACCTTTAATTAGCCTTTAAGGTCGTGGAAACTTCATTTAAGTAGTACTTTTTTATATATTCTAATAAATTTTATTAAATTTATTTGTTATTAGATTTTTATTTCCGTTTGTATGAATTTTTAAATCATATTTCTTGCTAGTAGGTATACAAATCATTTTAATCATCACTTCTGGAATCTCTAGTTGCAACAGTGTTCAATTAAAATTATTATCATTAAACTGGCGGGCGCCCGTTCTTTTAGTTCCTGTTGCTGAGTGGATATCAGAATGCAATTTAGTCTATGGGTCTGTACACAAAACTGCGATGCGCCGTTGCACCGCAAAAACCAGCGAGCTCGCACCGCAGGAACTTGCGAATTTACTCGCATCGCACATTCTTGCGATGTTACGTCACACTTGTTGACAACACATTTTAGTCGGCTCCGAGACGACGTGTGGACAAGACGTCTTGTTAGGATCTGATGACGAGATCCTGGAAAAATCGAAAGAACTCTTAAAATTTTTTAGGCACACTTGCAGCGATTTCGGTATTTGTGTAAGTGTCGGTAAAGTATAGTACGAGTAGGTTACGTGTCAATAAATCACTAAAAAATTTTAATAACAAAATTTTAATAAGCCGTAATATTAATAGTACGTCGTAATATTAATAGGATGATTATATCGAACTAGTGGACGCACGCGACTTCCTCCGCGTAATAAGTGTAGGTACCTACACATGAACCCCGTTTCACTCGTTTAGGGGGTAAGTTTGGAAACTCCATTCTTGGCGCACGCTTACATTTTAATAGCTAGATATATGTGTGCCAAGTTGCAGCACCATCCGTTCAATGGTTTGAATTGTGCGTTGATAGGTCAGTAGATTCTAGTCACTCTACTTAGTTGAGCCTTCGAAACGAAAGAAAAAGAATCATTCTTGAATAACTGACAAAATATTTGCTTACTAGAGATAAGGCCAGAGAAAATACTCGTCCGCTTTGATATACCGGTTCTATATTTACGTTTATTATTTTGATGCGTGAGCGTCACTTTAGTTTGTATTATATGGAATAAAATTTTTTAACAAAAAATAGAACCGACTCAAAACGCACTAAAAAGTAAAAAATAATTGTGTCATTTAGTTGCTTTAATTTACTTAAGCTTATCTATGAAGTCGGTGCCAGCCAAGTTTAAGGAACATTTATTTTACGTAGTAAAGCAGTTTGTGGGTTCTAGGTAACATCCTTGAAAGTAGAAACCTTGGCTGGCACCGACTCCTAGATATGCTTAAGTAAATTAAAGCAACTAAATGACACAATTATTTTTTACTTTTTAGTGCGTTTTGAGTCGGTTCTATTTTTTGTTAAAAATTTTTATTTCTTACTATTTAGTGATTTATCGCCACGAAGCGTACTCGTACTATACTGTCATAGTATATTTTATGGCACTAGTAGCCAAAAAGCTACCGATACCGAGTCAAAAACCGAAATCGCTGTAAGCGTGCCTCCAAAATTTGAAGAGTTCCTTCGATTTCCCCAGGATATCATCATCAGATCCTAACATGAGGACAATGGGACCACCTTGGATGTATGCCCTTTCTAATAAAAAAAGAATTATCAAAATCGGACAACACTGTAAAAAGTTATGCGTGGTCATACATAAAAAAAAATATATACGTGTCGAATTGAGAACCTCCTCCGTTTTTTTTCGTCGGTTAAAAATATGTCTTGTATACAGATTGCTAGCTCTAGAGTTTTAAAAATAAGGTAACAACGTCCATAGATAAAGTATCTACGATAAAACTTCGATATAGTAACATAATGAGCTTACTTTTGTTGTCATTATCATGGTATTATCGTCACATCTCACAAGACTCAGTCACATGTCGTAGGACTGTAAGTCCACTGTCGCTATATGAATAATGACGTATTAGGGTTGCAGCTACGTGCGTCTAAATGAAGCAACTTACTTGTGTTAATTAAGGCTTTGTTTTATCATGATCAGAGGTAAAAGATAAAAGTTATCTAAATTATACTCGTACAGAATTTCACAGGGAAATAGTCGCGAGTCCGTCGGTCAGATCGAATAGTAATAAATTTTAAAATGAGTTAAAAACTGAATATAGTTCCAAAATATTTAATTAGAACGGTATCTACTAATTGTACTAAAATCTCAGCAGTTCCTTTCCAATTTGCAGTTACTTCATTATTCCTGAATAATTTTGAAATTTTTTGTATATCAGAAACTCTTATCTGTATAACATTAGCTTTTCTTGACTTAATATATTTTTAAGCGTGTAATGCGAATACCAAAACTTTTTATTTTAGAAAGTTTTAATCTTATAGAGATATAGTTATAACGGTACAGAGTAACGGGTGTATATGATTTCACAATTATATTTGTAATTCAGTAGAATAAATTAGCCTTTTTCTTCGTTGATAGAAATCATACTCAAATATTTAGGGTTAACTATCTTTTATGTAGGTAGATAGCGAGTCAATAAATGTGATTGTCCGGCGTATAACCAAAAGGACATAGGTAAAAAATGTATGGAAGTCTGCCCCAGAGATGCCCAGAGATGATATATATGTCATTAAATAGTACAGATCTTCTATTTAAATAGTAATAAAGTTACATGTAGTTAAGCAGTCGCTAATAAAGGTTATGAAGGATGATAAAAGTTGATTTTTCATACTACGACAATGGTCACGTAATACAGAACACAGAAATTCTTATATTTTTGATATATTTATTATCAAGTGATTGAAAATTGTGCTCATATTTAACTGTTTTATTTAAATACACAATGAATTTTAAACAACTATCCATGTTTCATAGCAATCACTTGAAAATATATCAAAATAAAATTTTTTAACAAAAAATAGAACCGACTCAAAGCGCACTAAAAAATAAAAAATAACCGTGTCATTTAGTTGCTTTAATTTACTTAAGCATATCTATGAAGTCGGTGCCAGCAAGTTTAAGGAACATTTATTTTACGTAGTAAAGAAGTTTGTGGGTTCTAGGTAACGTCCTTGAAAGTAGAAACCTTGGCTGGCACCGACTCCTAGATATGCTTAAGTAAATTAAAGCAACTAAATGACACGGTTATTTTTTACTTTTTAGTGCGCTTTGAGTCGGTTCTATTTTTTGTTAAAAAATTTTATTTCTTACTTTTTAGTGATTTATCGCCACGTAACGTACTCGTGCTATACTGTCATAGTATATTATACGGTACTAGTGGCCAAAAAGCTACTGATACCGAGACACAAACCGAAATCGCTGTAAGCGTGCCTCCAAAATTTAAAGAGTTCCTTCAATTTCCCCAGGATATCGTCATCAGATCCTAACATGCGGACAATGGGACCACCTTGGATGTATGCCCTTTCTAATAAAAAAAGAATTATCAAAATCGGACAACACTGTAAAAAGTTATGCGTGGTCATACATATAAAAAAAAAAAAAAAAAATATACGTGTCGAATTGAGAACCTCCTCCGTTTTTTTTCGTCGGTTAAAAATAAAAATTTCAATCGATTTTTTGTTTTCTGAATCACGTGACCGTCGTCGTAGTATGAAAAGTCAACTTTTTCAACTTTCATAACTTTTTCCTGCGATTGCACAGCTACATACAACTTTGCTTTTCTGTAAATAGAAAATCTGCACTATCTGGGGTACACTTCCATACAATTTTTGGCAATGTCCTTTGCTAATAACAAAGGATTAGATATACTACTGCCTATCTATCTCTTACCTATGTATTGGTAATGCACTGCGTGTGTCTCACTCCCAAATTAAGTTGCGTCGGTTAGCAATATTCTGATCTGAATTCAATTGGCCAATCTATATGGTTCGGTAGTCCGTCCGGTATGGTTTGGTAGTATATTTTTTATACTGTTGTTAAATAGTTTACGTTATCCTAACTAATATTATAAATGCGAAAGTAACTCTGTCTGTCTGTCTTGCTTTCACTCTACAACTACTGAACCGATTTAAATGAAATTTAGTACACAGTAAGTCTAGAGCCTGAAAAAGGACATAGGCTACTTTTAATTGCGAAAAAAGGGTTGTAAGGGGTTAAAGGGGGGATAAAATGTTGCATAAAAGTATCATCATTTTGAAAGCTTAAGACCTATTTCTTAGGCAGTTGATTAGATATTAATAAATATGACATTCAAAGCTTAGAAAAATTAGGCTGCCGTAATAACTAATTCCGCGCGGACGAAGTCGCGGGCAAAAGCTAGTTAATGTTATAAACGATGACTATAATGCTCAATTGAAATTTAAATATAGTTCAAAGTAGGTATATACCTACTCGTAATTGTATATTCTAGATTTGACATATCTTGCCCTGGATGGAGAGTGAATGTAAAGGGTTTTGTGTCGACTACAGGTATTGTTATCGCTTGGATCCTTTGTTTTTCGGCGGAGAATAGCAAAATAAGTCGATAATTCATTTATTGTTCTTAATAAACTCCTGCAAAGTAGCAGCTGTTTCTATACAATGTCTCAATACTTTTTCGGATCGTGTCAGCCCTCTTAGCGTCTGGTCATGTGCTCGTTCCGCAAGTAGTGTTTGTTGTATTTCTGCATGCACTAATATTAGAATTTTTAGTCCATTGGATATTTGCCAGCGCTTAACGCTCACGTGCGCCGTTTAATTTGTTAAATAGAATGTCTTGTTTATTTACGCGTTCCTATTTTCTGTTGTTGTTATTCTTTTTTTTATATTTTCCTAAGGAAATAACCTTCTGCTTGAAACGCGTAAAAGACATATAATAATTGAAATGATTACCAAAATACTCTCTATTACCAAATTACTAATAGCTCTTCAGTCAACGCGTTTTATAGTAGATACATCCCAGAAGATATAGCGTTTTACAGTATTTATGCCTATTATAGTAATTGAAATTGTTATTCAAAATAATCATATGCAGTCTCTTGGTATAAACAACGAATAGTCCAAGTCGACAAGGAATGACAGTAAATACAATTGCTTTGACCTAGCAATCATGTTTGACAGAAAACGATGTTTTATAGCTCTAGAAGAGGAAGAAAAACTGCCTACTTTATTTTGTTACTTGAGTCAGAACTCGAGCAACAAAATATAGTTGAGGCGATTTCAGGTATATAGTACCCAAGCCTGCTGCTTAAGAGATTAAAACCATCCCAGCTTCTGTAATAACAACTGTGGCAGTTACTTCATCATCATCATCGTCTTTATTAGCCTATTAAAGGCCCTACAGGGCAGGCCTCCCACTCAGGAGAGGGGATAAGGAACGTAGACCCACCAATCTCCAATGGGTTGGCGGACTTAGGATGATAATGTGTCATTTATTAACGATCACTATCAGACGTCGGTCGGGACCGACGGCTTAACGTGCTCTCCGAGGCACGGGGGTGTAACACTACCAACTTCCCGACTCCGGGCTTGGAATGTACTAAGAACTTCATAGAATGAATAGCTCAGAATTATTCCGTGACCCGATGCAGGATTCGAACCCAGGACCTCGTGATCGAAGCCAGATAGGCTAACCACTAGACCATCGAGGCAGCCTAGCCGAGCCCAGGCAGCGACAATTACTTAGACAGTGTAAATGTTTCCGCAGGCCCGAGTCAGCGGAGACGGCGGAGTTCAAAGTGGAGTGCGGCGACGTGATCCTCGTGGCGACGGACGGCGTGTTCGACAACGTGCCCGAGCCGGTGCTGGTGGCGGAGATGCGGCGCGCGGGCGGCGCGGGCGCGGCGGGCGGCGAGCAGCACCTGCAGGGCGTGGCCAACTCCATCGCGTGGATGGCGCGCAACCTGTCCTTCGACGGCTGCTACATGTCGCCCTTCGCGAAGAGCGCGCGCCAGAACGGCATCGATGCCATAGGTGAGGCCCTTTTACAGCCTGCAAACAGCAGCAGTGGGCGTCGTATTGCTGCGACACTATTGGTGTCTATGTGTTTCTGTGAAAGATACGTTTCGCTAGCCTCGGAAAGTATTTCATAGAAATGTGTAGAAACCAGTAGTATGCAGAAAATCACGCTCGCGCGCTCTTGTAAAAATCTATGTCCAGCAGATGACGATGAAAGACAGACGCCAGAAGGTTACTTATTCTACACCACCATTATAGAAACTAAAATACAAAACGGTTATGTTTGAGTGGCCAAACTGTTTAACATAAACTCTAGTGCTTACTAAAAGTCTTTCGAAATGTTGTTGTCTGCTATTCACACCCCTTGCGATTTCTACACAACATCGTACCGGAACGCTTAATCGCTAGGCAGCCGTTTTGCCGGTAGGGTGGTAACAAACCACGGTCGAAGCTTAATCGGCTCAGCCGGGAATCGAAGCCAGGACCTCCGTTTTATGAATCAACTGCGCTCACCATTGCGCCACGTAGAATCAAACCTGCACTGTTTATAAAATGCAAAATTATTTTAATTTTCAGGAGGGAAACCAGACGACATAACGGTGCTACTGGCTATCGTAGCGCTATGAAGATGTCAACAACATTGTGATTTATTAGATTATTTTTTTAGGAACAGGTTTTTTTAAACCACTCGCATACAATTAGCTTAACAACGACACCAAAAATTACGTTTTTGTATATTGGCCCTTTTAAATTTAGCCAATCGTTTCGATGTCAATTTTACTTAGCAATACAAATATGTTGTAAATGACAAGTAGAGTAAGATCTGATTCAAAATTATCTTCCGATTGTCAGTCTAAGCTATTCGGCCACTAGATCACACAGAAAAATTTGACGTTTTCTTGTTATATATTCTAGGATATCATCAGACAAATGGACACATTGCAAAAATCTATTATATTAAAATCCAATGCAACTTTCACTGTCAATTTTGACAATTTCTAAAAAGAAAAAATGTTAAAAATATTACGTGTATAACCAAAATACAAACATATATTAACTGTGTACACGTTATCTACCAGTTGGTACATAACTACATATCAATGAATAAAATATATTTTTAATAAATTATTTTTTTTACTGTTTAAAGGTCAATTAAAAATAAAATCAATATATTTAACAGAAGAAACTTCTTTTCAGTGAAGTATGTAAACATTATTCATTTTTCTCTTTCCGGATTTTTGCAATGATCCAAATCGTCTGGTATGTTACTTACTACAAGTGTAATGGAAATTTATTTTGGAACGATTCATGAAGCCTCAATCACAAGGTCGTGGGCAGACGATTCTATACTTAATCCTCAATGTATGCACTAATATTGTATCTAGTCCTAGCCTCCTAGCAGAAGATATTCGCATAGCTGCCACGAAACAGGGATATTAAAATAAATAAATAGGTTATATCTTATCAATACAAAAATGTACAATGCCAATTTTGCACTATTTTGGTGGCCACTGTCTCAATATCTTAGGGCATTTCCAGGCTAAAATCAAAATTATTAATCTTCTCAACTTAAAAAAAAAATATATTGTAAAAAAGAAACATACAGTCGAATTCAGAACCTTTTCCTTTTTTGAAGTTGGTTAATAAATTTTCACTTGGTTACAATCTATTATTGTACCCGCTTAAGTATTGATGTTCCTTACCGTCTCTAGTTACTGATCTGTATAGTCGTATACGTCTAGAGATGAGCGCAATGTCCAAGGGTAAGGGATAATTGTACTTGACACTGTAATGGAATTGCATCACTGGCAATATATAACAGACATTTATGAAATTATAAAAGTAACCTTTAATCTGTCGTTTGACGGCCGAGTGTCGCTGTCGCCGTGAGCTACTAGGCTGTCGGTTCAATTCCTACATCTGGAAAATGTTTGTGTGATGAGCATGGATGTTTTCCAGTGTCTGGGTGTTTATATATATATTATAAGCATTTATGTATAATATATATAAAAACATTCATCAGTTATCATAGTACCCATAACACAAGCTATATAAGCTTACTTTGGGGCTATATAGCGATGTGTGTAATTGTCCTATAATATTTATTTATTTATCTGTTCTAATGGCCACACTATAGAGTTTGATTCACGAAATAAAGGATTAAAATTAACTTTTTAAATTTTTTATAATGAGTAGATTGACATTATAAATTCAGCTATTTTGAATTGAATGTTTTAAGAAGATTACAAAATGTTTTAATCGTCGCCCACGACTATAAAATATCATTCTGAGGTCAAAAAGGAACAAGGATAATTAATTGAAATCCTTTCTTAAAAAGGAGTGAAAAATTGCCTTCTAGGAGGTAACTTCGGAGATTTTATTTTCAAATTAGCAAAACAATTATGCTCATGCTAATCAGCGAGCATACTATTTGTAACTGGTCTTACAGATTTATTGGAATTTCCATCTTGCAGACTCGTGCAAGACATGTATTATACCTAAAGTGACCATATGTGGCTTTCTACTTTAAAGAACATACCTAAAACCCACAATCACAAAGAGCTTTGCTATTTCATTAAATAAAGTTTCGTTAAACTTGAATGGCACCGACTATATATATGGATATGATTAAGTAAATTAAAGTCATTGAATGACGCTATTATTTTTTACATTTCAGTGCGTTTTTTTAAGTCGGTTTTAAATTTAGTTAAAAAAATTTCGGTTGAAAAATCGAAAATATTTTTTTAAATATAATTGCGATACCAAAATTTTTACATTTACTCAATTCTGCAGAATGGTCACATTAGTTAAATTTTGGTATACGACCAAGTCACGTGTGTTGTTATTATAATAACATAGGTACTATAATTATTATAAAGTATGTGTGATTCGGTGTTTGAATGAAGACTGATTTTTATTTAATTGATGAAAATGTTCAAGTTGATTGATTTGATATTTTGCTAAGCCATGTTCAAATTGTTACTAACCGTCATATGTTGTATTCTTTTATTTTTTATTCATTTTTGTACTTTTTCGATGTCAATTAAGTATTACAACAAGTCTCAGATTTTACGAAAACTTGCGTATGTTTCCTATTGTATGTTTCTGAACAAAACAAATTTTGAATTTATATTTGTCTTTTGGTATTCAAAACTGAATATGTGAAAATTTATGCTAAATTTTTCTTTATAATATTTATATTTATTTTACATTCAAAAGAATACCACTGTGAAGGTATATTAAATGCAAGAAAAATACTTCTTAAATTTCTATGGATTGTAATTATGAAAGAAGCGTTGCTATTATCGGTGCCGTAACTAGAGCAGTGCCAGCAGTGCGCAGGCACAGCACAGCACAGAAATGACCAGACTATATACAAAGAATACCTTGTTTGCACTCAGTTACAAGTCTGTAGTGCGCAATTAAGCACGCTGGCACAGGGCGCATAAATGGCTGGTTACGCTACTGGCATTTAATTATACCTGCGCAGTTCGGAGTATTGCAACTTTAGAGCGGTCTACATGTTTTCGCGAATTCTAGCATTAAAGTAAATAAAGTTTTTATTTCTTGTAAAACTATTTTCATATGAACAGTTTTTGAATACTGAGTGATTTAGAATAGTATGCGGTTGCTGAAGCATCTGAGGTTGCTGCTTAGTTTTGTATCATTGTGACTTAGGAATATGAACGAATTTATATGTGATTTTCATTTTGTCTGACGCATTTCATTTCAATAAGAATAGTGTGTTAAAAATGTCTTTAAATTATTGTATAGATGCAAAATACTAATCAATACCTTACTATTACGAATTACATTAGAATATTTTTAATGAGAAATTATACTTTTAATATAGAGACAACTTCAAGGCATTTTACAGATGTGTGCGTGTTATACTCTCTTTATATATTGAATACATAATGTTGAAATTGAGTGTAAAGGTTGTTATAGACGTAGTCGGGTAGATGCGATTCAGATTGTTAACCTCTCTCTACACTACTCTCTACCGCATACAGACAGATATATGGCTCATTAGATACGGTATTTTAACCACCGACGCAAAAACGACGGGGTGTTATAAGTTTGACGTGTCTGTGTATGTGTCTGTCTGTGGCATCGTAACTCCCAAACGGATGATCCGGTTTTAATGCGTTTTTTTGTTATTTAAAAGTTAGATCAGTCGAGAGTGTTCTTAGCTATGTTTGGTGGAAATCGGTTCAGGTCTTCATCAGGTCGTTTGTTAGGTGTGATAGAAATGTTACAGTTTGCTTGAAAGCATGTGTGTGATCTGACATTTGAAACACTAATGTCTTCTGGAACCACTGAGCTGGTCTGATGATAAGGCTTGAAGGTAGGAGACGTAACCCTGGTCTACCTTTTTAGTAAACCTATCGAGTTTGGGCTCGTTGAATTTTTCTTGACTGGTTCCTTTCATGTTTCTAATTTGGGTCGGGGATTTTTTAAATTTTTAATTTAATGTTATTGCATAACAATTCATGAATGATGATAGCTACCCTATGTGATGATTCTTTTTACCTTAAACTTACAAGTAGATTATCCTATTAAAAAGGAACAGGATACTTGTATATCTCAGAGGAATTAAATAGCGTTTTCGTTGAAAGCTTTCAGGCCGTATTTCTGACACTTCAACAAACGTTGAAGTTAAATAATTGCTGAGTTAACACCGTTTATGGCGCGGTCAATTAATACTAAAATGTAGTGGTAGAGGAATCTAAAATATTTTGCACCCTTGAGAAAGATAGAGATTTAAAATAGTCATTATATTTTAATTTCATTATCATGGGGGTACCATTAACGAGTCATGTAAATTATGAGATTTTTGAGAATTTATGCAAGAAGTTTTGATGACTATTTAGATCGGGTTCGCTCATGCTATTTTAAGCGGTGTTCGTGTCTAATCGATTATATGTATAACAACCTCACGAGCTGCGTTTTGCACTATGGCTATGGTATATATATAAATATTATCTACTCATTTGTATATTCGGAGTTCTGTGTGAAGTTTTCTTTATAGTACACAACTAACGTTGACTTCCAAATATACAGAAAAAATAGCTTAAAAAGAACTTTAATTGGTCTATTGCTCAATAAATAAATGAATTTGTTGAGGGGGGTTGAACATCGCCGCATAGACAATAATATTGTTCCAGATTATTTGTGTGCTATGTTAAATACCAAACCAGAATAATAATAATAATACCATAAACACATATTTTCTTTTTGTTTTTTTTTTGCAAAATGTTGAACTTTAATAACACATTTAAAAAAGACATGCTATTTAATTCAGATAGATAGGTTCTTTGTAAATTACTGAAAATAAACTCATAAAAGGCATTAAGAAGCTCGTTAGAAAATAAATGTCAACTCACACAAAGCGCCGCCCGTACAAATGATTAGTAATATTTTAGAATGTTCTTTTTTACATGTTGAGTGGTGTGTAATCAAAAATGATTCAGAGTTACTAATAAAATTAAAGTAAAGTGAAATTGTTTCATTGCATATGTAATTTTATGTAAATTCATGCGCTACAAATAAATTATGTATGTAGACAAATAAATAAATTTGATTCATATTGGATTTTTTATTTAATATTTTACCTGGGGGCTGTTGACTAATTTAGTTTAGTTTTATACAAAAAATTTAATTGAATAATCAAATGTTCTTTAGACCGCTAAATTACACTTGATTTCCGCTATTCGGGTAGTGATGTCATCGATCACCGTACTAGCTTGGAAGTTAGAAGAGATACAAAATGAATTATTATGCAACTTTAGTTTTAAATTAAGTTTTATGCATTGCACGATATGTCCTCTAATTAGTACACGCGGTTCTATCCGCACAGTTACCGTTCCCGAAAATTTTAGGGATAAATTTTTTAACAAATTATTATTATAAAAACAAAAAACCCGACTGCTTAGAAGTTATGAACTGAAAAGTGAAAAACAAGGATCACTACATCTGTATAAAATTCTAAATACTTTATGATGCTGCAAACAGGGACAAAATACTTTAACCTGCGGGGAAAGAAAGATCTACCAAAACTACGTTTGTCCCCGCCTGCAACACATACATACGCTCGAAAAACATAACCCTCCTTCTGACGCAGTCGGGTAAAAAATAGAACCGACTCAAAACGCACTAAAAAGTAAAAAAAAATTTAAACAAAAAATAGAACCGACTCCTTCCTTCAATTTTCCCATATCAGATCAGATCCTAACATGATGACAATGGGACCATATTGGAAGTGGTGCCCTTTCTAATAAAAAAAAACAATTATAAATCTTTTTTATAATACATATTAGTAAGATATGTGTTAATATGAATTATTCTATATATCGATATGGTGTTTATATCTATCACACTGCTCCAATGCGGGTTGGCGGCCTCAGGGTGTTGATTTTTGACTAAGTACAATTATTAGATGTAGATGACAGTGACATGAGGATCTAACACCGCCAACTTTTCGACTCCAGGCTTGGAATTTTACTGAAAATATTTTGGAAGAAAGAAATAGTAAGTATCACTCCATAATCTGAAGGATTTGAACCGAGCTTGTGATCTAAAGAAATTTCTAACCATTTTTGAATTTTATGTAGCTGCCTAACTAACATTTTGAGAGCGAATTGCCGATAAATTTACTCTTAGAAATATTGCTGTTGTTGGCTAAAACATTGATATACACAAGATCCGGTATGCTACCTGCTTGTTCCGACAAAAATTGCAGGTGTCCTACCATTATAAAACTGAACTATACTTTGTTCGTTAATCCAGCACGGGATCCCACGGCTTGACTCTAAAGGTCTATCTGTCTATCGAATTTTAAATTAATCTTGATGGGAGTACGCAATGGGTAGGATAGGTTGCCCAACAGAAATTGGCTGCCTTATAATAACCTTTCATTAATGTTTTGTATAATTAATTTGATGATATTAATTGCAATTATTACTATATTAATTTTTATCTAATATTAATTTTACGCCATTTTAAAGGAAATGATGTAAAGAATTTAAAAAAAAAGTTTGCGTTTCGGAACGCCTGATAGAAGTGATAACTAAATACGGCTAACACTGAGAGCGAGAGAGGAGCCTGCTGCCACTGCCGTATACGTGTTTAAAAGAAAAGCCAAGCAGACTGTACAGCGTTACGTAACAAAGTGGTTTAACCTCTCATAAGAAGTTATCCCTACAATAAAAAAAATTTAACAAAAAATAAAAACGCACACCCGAGCTTTCTACTTTAAAGACTTTACCTAAACTTGGATGGCACTGACTTCATAAATGTGATTAAGTGAATTAAAGTAAGTAAATGATGTAGTTATTTTTTACTTTTTAGTGGGTTTCAAAGTCGGTTTTGTTTTTATTAAAAAATTTTTACAAATCTTAACACCATTTAAAATGACAAGTTCTAAATTGCTGGAAATATCAGGCAACAATAACTAAATGTACAGGTTTATTTTTCGTTTATTTGTATCTTATTAAAAACAGCTGCTAAAATATTATGGAGATATTATGTCACAATGCGAAGCAAATCACACGTGTCCCCAGAGCCTAGGTTGTATGTAAAGTGCGTTATTTAACTGAACGAATTTTGATGAAACTACAATTGGTACAGAACCTATTATCTACACCAGAATAAAAAGGGATTTTTCAAAATTAAACTTACAAGCACCATTTATGTGTTTACCATTTAATAAATAATTACAATTAAAATAATTCTGTATATTTTAGTACAGTTTAATTCATTGAACCTTCTCCCTTAATTCTTCTTTGTGCTACACAAACAAAAACAATTCCTATGAACTTTAAATATATATTTTCTCAATTTAACTGAAACTTCACTGGACTGTAATATGTGTACAAAAATATTGATGGAAGTTCTTCAGTTGTGTACCTACTGGCGAAATCTACTCGTACGTTTCTGTAAGCCTGAATAACATTTTATCAGTTTAAATAACCGAGCGAGCCTTACGGTTTACGGTAGTATGTGTATAAATCTAACGTCGCACTTGAATTGGTTTTCTGGATATAATCTATATGTTGCTTATTATGATTTTATCTTGAAAACCCAGCCGATAGCTGAAAGTACTAACCTTCCAAAAATTAGTAGGAACGATTACATCTACACGCGCGTGATTACAAGTGAAATTAATAAATACCGCGCGATTGTAAGTAAAATTAATAAATAGATCGTGATTATAAATAAAATCAATAAATAGATCGTGATTATAGGTAAAATTAATCAATAGCGCTAGATTATAAGTAAAAATTAGTAAATCGTGCGCGATTTTAAGTAAAATTAATAAATAGCGCGCGATTGTAAAAAAAAAATAAGTAAGTAAGCTTTCTCCCCGTTTAACAGGCACACATTTTGAAAGTTTGTACTATAAATTGCAAGGTATTTTTGAAGAAATTGAATTTTTGCTGATAAATATTATTCAGGCGATATGATTGGCACTGGATGCGAATGTAATCTTGACCCAAACTCAGTCGTGTCATATGTATGCCCATTAGCTTCTTTGTAAACTCAGTTATAATTGTTAGGTGTTTTAAAGTCCCCAAACATGTACCAATAGTTGCCTAGTGAAGTTGTTGTGTAGTGTATACTGTATAGTTTATTTGATAGGCACACAATTTTTGTTTTAAAACATTTGTATTGATTAAAGGAACTCATAATGGTTATGTATAAAATAATTTGGCTTAATGTTTAAAAACATAAATTGTACATATTTTATCTATTTGCATTGTCGTTTTGGGCAACATTTGGATTCGCGTTCCTCCAGTCAAAGCCTCCAGGCCTTATGTTGGCCAGGTCTGGCAGTGGAACATAGTCACTATCTGTCTCTGGGTCAAATAGTTTCTTACTGTGAAAGTAAAAAAACAATTATTATTAATTACAAGTAAGAGTTTCGTTGCGCAAGTTAATTATGAGCAGCCAATAATAATTATAACTATAGTTCGCTTGCGTTAAGAATGCAGTGAGTCATCATTGCTCGCCGGCTAACCCCGTTCCCTAATCAATCAAATCGCGCGTCGCGTTCTTAGCTATGCCTTCAACTGGTCACTGTTAATTTGATCTTGTAATTTGAAAAGATTTTATTTTTATTGGTTAGGCACGGGGCTTGGCCGGCACTCACTGCATTCTTAACGCGAACGAACTATAGACACTAAACCTAGAACGTACAAGAGGAAAAATTATTAACTTACAGAAATCTAGGTGTTTTGAGTAACTTTTGGCCTCCTCTGTGACGTGGGAGAACATCTTCTATAAAGAAATATATGTGTCCAATTGCCATTCCCACTAAATCAACTGATATTGCATTGCCGAGTAAAACAGAGAATCCTAGTAGTACCCATGGCAAGTATGGTGCCTGTAATTAAAATATGTGCTATTATAAAAAACATTAATGTTTTTTAATAACAAGAAATGTCTAGTAGTGATTTATTATGCTATCTATTTATTGAAAATGAGAATGAAAAAGTACACTCATACAGGCCTTACACCTGTTGTAAAAATCAATTGTGATATCATGCATATAAATTTGGAAATGGCGGTACAGGATTCTTGGTTCAGTGATAGAACACTCTGGCCGCGATAACCAAAGAGATGTAGGTCCGAATCCCACCGGCTCCGCACGTTTTGATATCACGTTTATTTTTGAAAAGGACATAAAATACATAAAAATGTCTAATAGATTGTTCTTAAGTAAAAATGTAGTTTACCTGAAAATTCATTAGTCCAAAAAAGTTCATACGCACGAAAACATTACGTCTTGACCATATATACACAATCATAATAGTAAATGCTTGCCCTAAAAATAATAAATTTACAAAGAAAGCACATAACTGTACAATGCTTAAGGAAAATTTTTGATAGTATAATACATAATGTTACTGGCTTTCCAACATTATTATAACAGGTGTTTTAAGTTATTTCATATCAAATAAAGATGACAGAGAATTAAACATTCATTTATACTCAATTGCTTATATAATGACAATGATGTTTAATTGCATTATGATCTAAAGTAGGGAAGCCGAAGAATGTTTTTATCAAGTATTTCTGATGATAGTCATTTTTGGATATTTTATTAGGGTGCCCTGAATGTACGCCCCTACATTAAGGGTTCATACTTGGTGGAGATATAAAGCAACACGAAAGGTATGCATTAGGCTTCATGTTCATGTGCTGTGCTAGAGCATTTCCAAAAATTCCCTCTTCAGCTCTCCTGCTATAGTGCCTGCGCCCATTGTGAGTTTTTGTTGCTACTACTTAAGTCAACTACTTGAGTGCATTGATATTGACAATATGCGCTCACTATGATGATGTGACAACATGGCAACTAGTTTGGTCTCTTGGCAATGTGACTGTCACCTGACATGTCACATCCTGATGACATCATCCGGTGAACATATTTGGTGCATACATATGCTGCATGTTTATGTTGTTCCGAAACAGTCTAAAACTATTCATATCTGCTTGAAAATAATTTGTATAAATAGAGGATACAAATAATTATTTGGAATACAATTTTAGTATTTTGGTAGGTAGCACTACTAATTTATTACTATATATACTAAGAATGCCAAATTTTTCTTTTAGTATTTTTTTCAATGTTACATATATAGGGTGCAACCAGTAGCATTTTTTCATTTATTTCTAGAGCATATATCACAGCAATCTGCTTGAAAACCATCTCGAACTTGAATGAGCGTGCGTTGGGTGCCTTGTAGGTGACACAAGGTGACAGCAACAAAAAATTACAGTTGGGTCTAAATAATCAAATAAATCTGTAAATTTCTGTTGATCACTCAAATGCTTGTATGGGTCTTACCAAACAACTTGTCCTCTGAAGTTGCAACATGGCAAATTGGGCAAGTGTATTAGTATGCTACACCGTCATACAACTCATGTTCAGAGCAGTCTAGATTTATACCCTTAAACTGCAATGTACTATTATGATGTTAAAAAAGGATACAATCATTAGAACTCCTCCAAATATAAACATAACAACAAAATCAGCGGTCCTCCCCCTAAAAGATCCCTCCTCCAACATCCTACAATATCTGTATGTGAATATCATATTGAAAAAGAAGTTAAACCCTAAGTTGCCAAAGAAGAGGAATGTTGTAACCAATCTCCATAACTGGTATTTCCTTAGGATCAATATGGGGTTGAAATAGAGCTGGAATGGAGATACAAGATCCAGTTGCTGCAACAAACAATGGTGATCAGGAACAGACTTATGAAATGTTAAAGACTCTATATGTAGTATTTAAAAACTGGTGTTAGACAAGAAATTGAACTGTAGCATGTTGCATATTAAGTGCTTTGACAACCTCTATGGTGCAATGGTTTATGATTTATAGGTCTGGGTTTGATTCCTGGTGGGGCAGATTGAGATTTTTCTTAAATTCGTATGGTTTGGTCTGGCTGGTGGGAGGTTTTCGCCTTGGCTAGTTACCACCCTACACACAGAGATGTACCGCCAAGAGATTTAGCATTCTGGTACAATGTTGTTTAGATACCAAAAGGGGTGTGGATTTTATCCTACTCCTAACAAGTTAGCCCACTTCCATCTTGGATTGCATCATCACTTAACATCAGGTGTGATAGCAGTTAAGGGTCAACTTGTAGTCAATAAAAAATTAACTATCTGTGGTAGAATTTTGATGGCAACAAGTTGATTATTACTGTAATAATAAATAGTAAACAATTCATTGTTTTATCATCAATTTAGTTTTGTTTATTTTTTTGGATATTTAAGAGTGCACATATAACTAATACTACCATTTTCAGATGGTGGCAATTCAGAGCATACCCAGTCTAATGTTATGGAATTATAATGAAATTGTAAAAATATCGATGATTTTGAAAGCTTTATAGAGTTAAACAGAATGTTTACATATAACTTACCACAGCCAAAGTGGTTATTACACAAGCAGTCGTATATACCCTCGTTACCGGCGGCACTAGCATATATTCCTGCAATAGCGTTTGATATGCCATTCTTATAACGATGACGGTGTTGTTATTATCACTCAACGATCCTCAATGTAGCTGCATATTATAACGATACGATGTAAAAGCCTGTTGATAGGCAACTTAGGTACTCGTTAACTCAACATGATTGGGCCACATCAGGATTAAAATAAACGTCTACAAAATTAACTTTACAATACGGAAGTGCACTTTTGTTGTTTAATGTGATGTTTTATGTTTTTAGTTTTAAATGCTATTCATGTAGGAAATAAACTATGAATTAGAAATGATCTGTTATGAACCGCGATAAATGATTTCTTTTAAGAATTATTGGAGGTCGATAAAATTTTCGAGAACGACAATAAGACAATTGACAAATGACAATCACAATATCAAAGATCGGTTGACAACTGACAAGTAGTGAAGTGCTTAGCAGTTTGAATGATCACAGGTTCTGAGATTGTCTATTAAGTGTCTGGCATAGACAATGTAAATAGTTGGTTCTGTCTCTAAGGTTTCTGCTATGTGCTAACCTGTGTTACGTATTTAATATTTTAGTCTACTTTCTGTATTCTGTGATAGTGTGATTGTGATCTGTCATGTGTGTTCGAGAATGTCAAAAATGCAACATCAAGAAATTCAACAATTTAAAAAATTGTGAATTCTAAGCATAATGTCTTGTACTATTTACTAATACTAATTTATACTAGAGAGTACTGTTTTAATTTTGTTCAAAATGGACGGCAAAGAAGTAGTTGAACACTTAGTCGCTTTGAAAGTGATGAGGCTGACCAAACCAGCTTTGATAAGTCCAAAAATTGTTACTTGCGACTTCAAAGATCTACCAGGGAATATTTTAAATAACTATTTGAAAGATGATGCCACTTCGGTCGTCCAAATGGAGACGCTGGCCGCCGGACAGTTTCTGTTGCTACCCCAGAGTTTCGGCAACATATACTTAGGAGAGACGTTCTCGTGCTACGTTTGTGTTCATAATGAAACAAATCAGCCTGTTCAGAGTGTATCTATCAAGGCGGACCTACAAACGAGTTCATATCGAATACCATTAACAACACAACAGAATACGGCTCCACTTAAACTTGATGTTGATGAAACACTAAGTGATGTAATACACCATGAAGTTAAGGATCTAGGTACTCACATTCTAGTATGTGAAGTTACTTACATGTCTAATTACAACACTTTGGCATCATTTCGTAAATTCTTCAAGTTTGAAGTGATGAAGCCTTTGGATGTTAAAACAAAGTTTTATAATGCAGAGTCGGATGATGTATTTGTGGAAGCGCAAGTTCAAAACATTACTTCAGGGCCCATCATACTTGAACAGGTATCATTGGAAACTTCCCCACAGTTTACTGTTAAGTCCCTAAATGAAGATAGTAATGGGATATCAGTATTTGGTGAAGTAACTCTACTACAAACACAAGAGAGTTGTCAGTATTTATATTGCCTTACTCCGAAGGACAATATTCTGAAAGACATTAAATTAATAGCTGCAGCAAAAAACATAGGCAAGCTAGACATTGTCTGGAGGTCTAACCTAGGAGAGAAAGGCAGATTACAGACAAGTCAACTTAAAAGAATGACCACTGATTATGGCGATATTCGAGTCACATATGAAAATTTATCTAGCAAAGTTCCTGTTGATGAGCCATTCAATTTCAAATGCAAAATAGTTAATGCCAGTGACAGGACCTTAGATTTGATTCTAAAGCTTCGCTCTCTTCCTGATTCAAGTCTACTCTGGTGTGGCATTTCAAATAGGAAGTTGGGACCATTGGAACCAGGGAAAATCATATTTATTAATTTAACAGCCCTCCCAATTAACTCTGGTCTACATAATATAAGAGGAGTTTCATTGGTAGATTTATTCTTAAAGAGAACTTATGATTATGATGACTTGGCTTCTATTTTTGTGTATTAAATGTGATTAGATTGATGTTCTCAATCCTGTGTACTTTTACTTTAATTTATTCATCATTGTTATACTTTGTAGTTTTACTATTGTATGTATATATGAATATAGCTATATTAAATGTTTTAAATGATCATTTTAATTTTTATTCTTTGTTTTTCAATACCTACTAAAAAGTAAATTTTTTATTAAAATATTTCACTACACATAACTTCTAAGATGCTTTTATAAATCAATGATTGAGTTGGGCTACTGAAAGTAGAGACTCAGAGTAAATTAAAAAAATCTCGCGTTTTTTACATATAAATGCCTATGTAGTAAAACATATAAAAAAATCATAATATAAAAATGTTATAATTAAATATTTGCACTATAACTTTGAGAATGCCGGGCGATTTCAGTCTACTGACATAAGCCAGACCTTATCATCTTTCATCTTTTAAGATCCAATAATTATTATTAAAATTTATAATTTTTTTGGAAATATGTGGGAACACCCACATTAATATTAATAGGATATTGCAAAGAGGATAGTGTAAGTATATGGAGGATACATTAATCCGAGTGGATCAGTGGAGTTCTTTCTGACTTCTGTAAATGTCAACTGTCAAGCATTCACAATACATACATAGGTAGACGGGTAGTTAGGTACGAAATTACACACCCACTTGTCATTGTCATGTCATGTCATGTGCACTGCTTGTCATTTTAGCTACCTATATTGACAAATGGATAAATAATAAAATTTGCAAAATTTAATTAAGTCGTAAAATCAATTTTATCCGTTTTCTGTTCCTCTATTCTGAAACAAAAAATCTTTACAATGGTGCTTACAAAGGAATACAGAATTTGCATGCCAATGACCGTCGAAGAGGTAAGGATCACACATTATCCTGTTTTATAAAGTTTCAGGTTAAATAAAGAAACCTATGATAAATATATTTTAATATGAAATTATGATCGTATTCTATTGTGATAATAAAGGTTCTGGATTATTTTTAGTATCGTATTGGACAGTTATATATGATTGCTCGACACAGTTTTGAGCAATCCAGCAATGGCGAAGGTGTGGAGGTGATAGCTAATGAACAAGTAAATGACGAAATAAATGGAGTTGGACAGTTTACTGAGAAAAGAATACACTTATCTAGGTAGGTACCTTAAATTATCTTTATAGGCTGTCTAACTTGGAGGTGATAAACATATCGGTATAGTGTCTTTATGAGTTATGACTTCGACACAAGACTATTTTGTTAAAGCTAATGTAAGTATTGAGTTTGAGAACAATATGTAGGTACATATGTGATATGTCTAGAATATAATGAGAAAAAAAGGAGCCTGTTGATTGTGTAGGCCAGGGTTCAAGGCCAGTAAATCTCTTAAGTTGAAACTGTTGTAGCATTCATTTTAAGTTTGACATTAAGTTATCCCCATTATATTTAAAAATCTTTTAAAATTTCATATGGATGATACAAAATAATTTTAAAGATTGCAATATCCATACGATTTTTTGTGAACATTAGTGTGGTGCACAACTGAAATTAGGTCACATCTAGAAATAACACTAAGTTATAGTCAACTCTTTGAATCATGGACACACTCTAGAGTTAAAAGTAAAAGTAGTGGTTTTTATTCTCTCATTTATTTTTATTTACATTTTTAAAATAAATTTTAACAATGTAATACTAAAACATATGAAAGTACTATTAAAAATTAAAAAAAAAGTTTGTTCCTCCACTTGCGGGACCTTTGAGGCCCAAAGCAACAAGTGGTCAGGGCTCCAGAGTGAGGAACCTCTTTACAATATGCGCGGTCTCAAGAATCACCACCTTCTGTATCCGACTCTTGATCCAACAGCCAAGCGAAAGCTTTCTGTAATAAGACTGTTGACTGAAACAACTATAGGAACAATAATCGTTTTTATTATTATTAATGTGATATTTTTTTATGCATATTTCCAGCCATCTACCATATTGGATCCAAAGTATAACACCAAAGATTTTCTATGTAACTGAAAAAGCTTGGAACTATTATCCATACACAATTACTGGTAAAGTATGAATTAATTACATAATTATAGAATTTTATTCTTAAGTTTATATTCCTTACTAATTTATATATTTTTTTTCATGGTATTCCCTATCTCCATAGAATATACAGTAAGTATACCCAACTTATGATTATAATAATCTTTACTGCTTTAGTTATCATGCTTGAATTTTTTTGAGTTTCAATAAATAAATAAGTGCATGAAATTCTTATGAAAAGTTCCAGAAAGACAGCGAACAGAGAATGATGTGAAAGAATTTGAAAAATAGTTTTTGGTTGTGCTTTTTTATTGCCCTAATTATATATTTCATAAATTTTGACAAAGGACAGACATTAATTTATTATTTATTTATACTATTTTTTTCAGTGTTCCTTCATACCAAAGTTTTCAATATCAATTCAAACTCGCTATGAAGATAACAATGGTACTACAGAAAATGTAAGTTTTTTTTAAATGCAAGAAGGTAAGAAACTTAAAGCTTTGAAGACTAAGTTTCCTGTCATTTTTAACAGGAAACTTATTCATATTACTTGCAATATAAAATAGGGAACTATTATAAGAGTATTTGTAAGGAAGGAAAACCATTTGTATATTTTTCAATCAGCTTATTTTTTTCATTCCAAGTTTTATCTAGAGTATAATACTTCTTATTATTTAATCTTTAAAATTAACTACCATGTGGTATAACTAACCAAATAGTAAACTAAATTATTATGATCTTTATAAATGCAATTTGTATTATTTTTATATTTGATTTAGATTACATAGTAAGAAACTGGAAAATTGAGTCTAATAGTATTGTATAATTTTTTTTATAGTGCTTGGGCTTGACACAGGATGAACTTGAATTAAGGGAAGTTGATTTTATGGACATAGCCTTTGATGAAATCAAACCACATCATTATAAAGAGCCTGAGGACCCCAAATTATTTAAATCTGAGAAATCTGGCCGGGGGCCTCTCGCTGAAGGGTGGAGGGATACAGAGAAACCCATCATGTGCTGTTATAAAGTTGTCAACGCTAAGTTTGAGGTGTGGGGACTGCAGACAAAAGTGGAAGACTATGTTCAGGTGGTATGTATATTTAGTATAAGCATTTTGACGTGACAACGTCTTATAATTCGATAGAGCCGGCTGCACGCACGAAAAAACATGACTCATGCGGCGTTATCTCGCTTTGAGGCGTTCCATGTAAGGCTTGAAGTGCAAGCGAGAGCGCGGAACGAGCGACAAAGAAGCACAATCGGCCTTTGCGTTCGGCAGCGTTCGACATCCGTCTATTAAATATAATTATTAAATATATTAATTTTAAATTAAAAATTAATATATTTAATATAAATTTATAAAATCAAAATCAATTATTTTATTAATTTAAATTAATATTTATAAAAATATACTTAAATTAAAAATTTTAATAACCAATTAAATGCGTTGTCACTTTCAACTATCGTCAGTAAACCGACTTTACAGACAACCATTTTTTTTTGCAATTTCTTTTAACATTATTGGCCTCTTATAAGGAATCCCAAACCCTGCAGTTTTGATCCCAATTTCATCCAATATCTCTCTGTAACCTGCTTGTACCTGCCGGGGGCAGCCGTTGCTCTTATCAATTTTAAAGTTTAATTGGTATTGGAATTTTTCTGTAAAAAAGAACTGCTAGTCATTAGTCCCCTTGTAACTCGCAAATAGAGTGACTTATTTAAATAACTTTTTGTTTTGTTTGATCCTTTATATAATTTGTTATAAATAATCAAACACCAGCAAGTAGGTGAAAAGCCGCACCTTTGAATTTAATGAGCATATTAGATTTTGTATTTTTATATTACAGGCAATCCGAGAGATCCTACTTCTTGGTCATCGGCAGGCATTTACATGGATGGACGAGTGGTTCAATATGACCATCGAAGATGTTAGAAACTATGAGAAAGATATGCAAGCTAAAACTAACATAAAGGTAAGTTTATTTAATGGAAAATCATGTGCTTTCCTTTATTAATAAAAAATAATGGGCTTTTTTAAATATTTTAGTTTTTGATTATTAAAATTGCCTTGGAATGTATGGTCTCAATTATTCATAGTTTTAGATTAATTAGTTTATTAGACAGCCAGACTATTCCAATTTAGAATGTATAAATTTGTGAATTCACAGTTCATTATCCTAATGACATTAAAAAATGTGTGTATAAATCAAATTGTTTGTTATGCATTCATATCTCAACTGCATAACTTTTAATTATGAATTTATGCGATTAGAAAAATAACTTATTATTGGTAAAAATCAACATAAATGTGACTCACTCGTACACTCACAAAAATACCTAGACTATTTATAAAATTACTAATTTTTAGGTTCAAACCGCACTAGAAGAAACAGAAAAAGACGCACAAGACAGTAAGAAGGCTTCACAGCCCCCAACGCCTAAGTCACCCAAAAGTCCAACTACACCCTCAGCAGAGACTAAATCTTGGTTCTCTTGGTCGTAATAATTTTATTTAGTTGAGGCATAGAAATCTTAATAGAAATGGCATGTGTCATTCAAATTGTACAGGTCACTGTCGCTCACGGATACAGAGTCTAGACCAGTGATTCTCAACCTTTTTTTTGTTGCGGCACACATTTAATGATTTCAAAATTTGGCGGCACACAAAGAAAAAGATAAAAATTATTTACTTATTACAATACACTGCATAAATAGTTTATGACAAAAATTTTAAATACACCAAGACCCCGGTTTGCGTCGCTAATGTGTTCCTGAAAAATGCGATGCAAAGTGAATCACAAATTTTGAAAGCAAATAATAAAATAATTTATTTTTATGTGGATTTAAATATATATTCATGTTAAAAATATTTTTTTTTAAATGATATAATTTAATAATATTAACATTATAATATATTTGCAAAATTTGGCGGCACACAAAAGTGCCGCGGCACAGTGGTTGAGAATCACTGGTCTAGACTATAGTATAATTCAATAGAAATAGTATGGATTATGAATATACATTTCTTTAAAATAAAATACACATTTTAATATAATCAATATAAAGTAGATATTATTTTGGACTGTCTGGTTGGTTAGTGGTTAGCCTATGCGGCTTCGATCGCGAGGTCCTGGGTCGGGTCACGGAATAATTCTGAGCTTTTTCTTTCTTCTATGAAATGTTCAGTGCATTCCAAGCCCGGAGTCGGGAAGTTGGTGGTGTTACACCCCCGTGCCTCGGAGAGCACGTTAAGCTGTCAAGCCGTTAAGTCGTTAAGCTGTTAAGTGATCGTTAAAAAAATGAAACATTATCACCCTAAGCCCGCCAACTGGAACAGCGTGGTGGGTGTACGCTCCATATCCCCTCTCCTATAAAGAGGGAGGCCTAGCCCTGTAGTGGGCCGTTAATAGGTTGATAATAATGATATCGAAAACTTTGGAATTTCGGAGGTGTAAATGTCACCGTTGCAATGACATGTTCATGCTATTTCTATTTGTTATTTAAGATTTTTATGAGTAGAAATTAGTTTGATCTCACCCCTGTGCGTGTACAGGATTTAGTTTCACAAATCGATGTGTTCGACCGTTGCCTTCCCCCATATCGAACTTACACATATATAACTTTGTAAATCATGTCCAAAAATTTATCACAACTTTGCATGCTGTAAGGTTTCAAGATTTTTAGGCTGACTCGTAAGTTAAAGAAACTAGTAAGAAAAAGTTAAAGCTAGATGGACCGTATATTTTGAACAGGTTGCAAAGAGCCGCAAATTATAATCATTGATAGACTGTGTATTATTGGTATTTCGATGTTCTTACAGGAGGTTCATGTCTGTCAGTGGAAGTCCATCGGCTGATAAGTATATGTCATTCTTTTCATTCATTTTTCAATTCATTATGTACTGTACCATATCTCTTTTGGCGTTCTTATTTAAAGACTCGGGGTTTCCAATAATTATTTTGTCTTTTATTGAAACTGCTTTGCCTTTAGCACAATGGAGCATTTAAATTTTTAAATTTAATTGTTGTTAAACTACAATGGTTTTTATTTTTGAGTATGCCTTGTGATGTGTTAGCTTATATTTTTTGATTTTTTTTAGATGTATTAACCAGAGACCAAAATAAAATAGTATTTATAAATGACTTTAATAGGGTGTTTTAATGATATTATTTGAAATTAATAAAAATGTACTCATAAATCTAACTACTTTGCATGTTGAGATATAATATAAATATAATGTACAATTTGGTGTTGTTGAAATGTATTTAAATAATTCTGGATGAAGTTGTAACAAATCGTCTCGTATCTTAAATGGCTAGAATCGTTGTCGTACAATTCTTGTTTCTAAACTAAGGTGTCTTAAATTAGATGATCAAAGTTAGGCCAGAAATAAAGCATTTTAAATTATAGATGATGTTTTTTTGGCTGGTGGGGGCTTCGGCCTAGTTACCACCCTATTGAAGACATATCGCCAAGTGATTCAGTGTTCTGGTACGAAGTCGTCGTCTTACTCAAGATATTTTAACCCACTTCCATCTATAATAAAAAAAATGTATTATTGTGCACATTTGTCACTGAATATCAGCTTTGAATAAGTGTCACCAAAATAAGTGTACAAAATATGAATGTAGTCGAATAAGTGTTATTTATTCAACTCCATTTGTATAGATATTATTGGCTGGCCTAACTTGTATTATTTCAAGGCTCATAATCCATTTTTAGGCTATATTGCTGGCACAAGGGAGAATGTTCCTAAAACGTATATGATATTATTTCTCGTCTCGAATAATATGTAATGTACTCGTGACTATTCATCATTTGACAGTTTACAAGATACAATTTAGCTATAGATGACATTGTTGTTTTATGTACTTGGCTTCAGTAGGAAAATAGAGCATAATAACACGTGATATCGAGTGGTGTAAACGGAATATCTGAATAAGGAAATAAGTCGATGCATTTAACTATAACCATTTTAACATTTGGTTAATTTACATTAACAAATTTTAGTACATATGTACCACTCTAAATACTATTGTGTATGTGTTATTTTTGGCTGCGGGAAGGCTTTATCTGTGGCTAGTTACCACTCTTCTGACAAAGAAGTACCGCCAAGTGATTTATCGTTCTGGTACGAAGTAATATACAAACTTAAAGGGTTGTGAATTTCATCCTACTCCTAACTACACACCTGTGTGGCTAGTGTGAGATTTTACCGCGTCGATACCGAAAACGGTAAACACAAATTTTATATGGAATTGGAGTAGCGCCATCTAGTTACAGCGAGAGTAAACGCTTTTTTTTTCTATATAATTTGACGTTACGAGTGAGAATGTTTTTACACAGTCGTTAGGTGAAAACTCGCACACTGTTGTGTGATTGCAGTCAAGGGCTAAGTTATAAAAAAAATAAGTACACATATTACTTTTTAACTTAAGTAGTTTATGTAAAAAATGTGAAAAAGTTCTGGTTTTTATCACTATCTAAAATGTTTTTACCTAGTACGTTTACAAAATCATCGCGCTTGGTCAAAATTAGATGTCATTCTCAGTACGACGTCACATGTTTCGCTTAAGATAGTAGAAATAATTTTAATATACCGGTATGTTTTTTAATATTTTTACGAAAGCATTTAAACTTTCTATTTATTCAGTTTTCCGTGTACGTCGTCGACATACATAATGTTATTTAAAATTATTTACTTAAATGAGTTAAACACATATTTACCAAAGTTTTTGTGATACACTGGTGAATTTTTTGAGACTCTGAGAAATTTAAAAAGGAATCAATATTTTAAACCATTCATATCTATTATTTATATACACATGTTTTTAAGTTTTGTCAAATCAATCTCATTTTTTAGAACTATTTTCTACACAGTTCAGTAGTTTTGGGTTTAATTTAAGAGCATTTTTGAAAAATTCACCACTTGTCTATAAATCTTTAAATTAAACAGGTTTTTGAAAACTTTCTTTTTAAGTACAGGATTTATTCACCTTGGTGGAAAAGGACACACTTGCTTTTTATATTTTAGTATAGAGGTTTTTGAACAAATACTTTAAAACATTTAAATTTTAGATTATAAATTTCGCAATTATTTGTTACTCATTGACGGCCTAAATTATAAATGTAAAATATGATTTTATAGAAAATTAAATTATTATTTATTACAAATGAAATGAAGTAACTATACATTCCGTATTTATTGTTCACTTTGATTACAATTTACAATATAGTTTTAAATGGTTTTGTCATTAATTGTAAAATATAATGGAAAAAAATATCAATGTGCAATACATACATAATTATAATGTTTTTATTTGACTGGGACTATATAAATTGAAAGGTTTACGAAAAGTTAGCTCTTTTTTCAATCGTTGATTGTGTCTACATTATAACTCGAAATTTCGAGTTGTCATTTCTTTTTTTGTTAAAAAGTTATTGGCATAATGAATTTTTTGGTAAATCATTGTACATAAATCAATAATGTTATATAATTATCATTTTATTCGAAATCGTAAAGATATTAGACTATACGGCGATTGTCTGGAGGTCTAAACGGGATTTTTTGAAAATCCAAAGACCTCATCGGCTTTCAGGTTATATTAGTATTTTTTCCCAATAAAATTGCATGAAAATTGTATTAGAACCGAGTTCACGTTTTAATAAGACGAGGTGACATCAATGTTTGATGCAAAATAATTTACCAAAGCTTTCACAAAAAAGAGCTACATTTTTCGAAGACGTAATTATCTCCTTTGGTTTTTAATTTTTCTACATCGTCCCTCTTACTGGTAAATAAAAATTATGTTTTTTCATGTTCAATGTAATTATTTTGAGATGATTTAAAATTTGTTAGTCGTTTGAACGAATCGTAGTAAAATATAGATAATGAACAAACATGTTTTGTTTTTTTTTTACCTTAATTATTACTAGTATACACCAAAACGACGGACCGGGGAGGACGCTGTATACAGCTACAGGATCTATAGGACTTGTTGATTGTGTCTACATTATAATTTCGAGTAGGTAGGTAAGTAGTCTTTAGGGGTCTTGCAACCCCCTTTGTATAGGACAAAAATAATATTTAAGCATCGCAAGTATAAGATCAGCATTTAGAATCCTGTTTTACTGCGAAGCCTAAGGCAAAAAATACCACATTTACCATTTTTGGACCCTTGGGCCCCCAATGAAAAAGCTTTACGCCCGTGTGGTAGTTAATTAAGTATTTTAGCTCAAAGGTTTATCGAGATTCGAAACAAACGGGTTTCTTCTACTGTCAGTATTTGGAGTACCATAATCATTTTTCATGTGGACGAAGTTGCTGGCGTCCGTTTTGATTTATAAGCGAGTTTGGACGGCTTCGGTGGCGTAGCGGTATGCGCGGTGGATTTCTCAATTCTCAACAATTGGGTTCCATTCCGCCTCAATTCCGTAATTGGTCCTGGTCCGGCTGGTAGAAGGTGATCGTTTCCACCCCTTCCGACAGAGATGTTAAAGATTTAGCGTTCCTGTACGATGTCGTGTAGAAAGTAGAAACCGAAAGGGTTTTGGAGTTCCTCCATCCTCTTACTCCTAACAAGTTAGCTGGCTTTCATATTAGATTGGAGTCAAGGAATTTGTATTGAATAAAAAAAAGAAAAGATTATTCTATATCTTCCAGCAATCCCCGTAACCAGTGTATGTTAGGACCGATACCGGTGTAGACTCCAGGCATGCCGCGGATCCCGCAGCTGATACCGTAGCTCGAAATGCCCTGGATCTTGCCTTCGCATATAAGAGGTCCACCAGAGTCGCCCTGTGAATTCAAGTAGTACTTAGATAATGCAACGCTAGTATAATAGATCCTGCTCTAAGTACAATTTGTATGATTTCGTTTTTGAATTGTATAAGGGAGACCAGCTAACCTATTCTGTAACTGTTTTAATTAGTTGACATGTGACTATCGAATTCGTCTCTCTGTCTAACGAACTACAGAATACAGGGGCTGGCCCTGTAGTGGCTATTAATCGTATGATAGGTTGTTTGTTTGTTTGAACGCGCTCAGCAACTACTGATTCGAATAGAAAAATTCTTTTTGTTATATAATATATATATGCTTTAGGTTATATAACATCACGCTGCAACTATTAGGAGCGAAGAAATAATGGAAAATGTAAAAAAAACGGGGAAAATTATGCATCCTTGAGGGCTTCCGTTGCGTGCGTTGCGAAAACGGTTCAAGATACCAAAAATATATGTATTCCTCTTGAAATGATCTAAAAAAAAATTGGTTGTCTGTAAAGTCGGTTTACTGACGATAGTTGAACGTGACAATGTCTTAAGAAAATACTGATGGAATGGTAGCATTTAATTGGTTATTAAAATTTTTAATTTAAGTATATTTTTATAAATATTAATTTAAATTAATAAAATAATTGATTTTGATTTTATAAATTTATATTTTAAATTTATAATAAATATATTAATTTTTAATTTAAAATTAATATATTTAATAATTATATTTAACAGACGGATGTCGAACGCTGCCTAACGCAAAGGCTGATTGTGCTTCTTTGTCGCTCGTTCCGCGCTCTCGCTTGCACTTCAAGCCTTACATGGAACGCCTCAAAGCGAGGTAACGACGCATGACGTCATGGTTTTTCGTGCGTGCAGCCGGCTCTATCGAATTACAAGACGTTGTCACGTCAAAATGTCTACGACAGTATATGTCTATCTTTTAAGATTAACTCACTAGAACCGTTTTTATAGTAATTAAATGTGGTCGAAATTAATGCATTTGTTAAGAGTTGCATCAACGTAATAATATTAATGTACCTACTATAATATCGTACAATGTTTAACAAAAATGTAGATCTTTAGTACACGGGACGGGACGAAGGATATTGGTTGACGGTAAACTATAAAAAAATTAAATTAAGGGAATGAGCACATTTTATATGAAAGTCTGTCTTTAAAATTGGAAGGGTACCTAAGAGGTTTTCACGCGGGCGACTGCTAGTAGTTTGATAATGGGGATGATGATGAATTAAAATTTTAAAAGTTGAGTGTAAAATAAATGAAATGAAAATATTCAAACCGTCTTTTAAATCGTCATAACATAGAGACATCTAAATTCGTATTATTTGAGTTGGTATATACCTCGCAGGCGTCCACTCCGTCGCCTAGAGCACATATCATCCCGGCGTTGTATTCCGGTGCCACGTACAGCCCCAGAGCTTCGGTGCATTCATCAAGGGATACAATATTCACAGTCGCAGCTAGCAACGTCCGGGAAACCTCTTTTGTATTTAAGTCTCTGTAGCCGTAACCGTATATTATGCAGCTTCCTGTAATATTTAATAGAATGACGTAAATATTAAAGTTTATCTATACAAATAAATCAAAATGAAAGCCTTGTGAAAGTATATAGGCTATTTAAATAAAATATAATTCAGTTTAAATTTTTTGTTTGTTTGTCTGTCCGTTTGTTTATCTTGGCTAATCTCTGAAAGTATCAGTCGGATTGTAAGATTTTTTTTGTATATGATAGGACGAGTGACAGGCTGGTTTGTAGCCGCGTGGGAATATGAGGCTACAAATGCGGATACGAACTACGCGGATGAAACCGGGCGCCCGTTAGTAATATACCTAGTAATACTAATTATAACCTAGGTACTAGATAAAAAGTAGAGTTAGGGCATAACTAAGACTGCAGAACTAATCCGAAGTAACATAGGCTAAGAACAGGACCAACGAAGCAGAAAGTATTGATAGATGTCAGTGACTTGCATTAATTAATTATTATCCATATATTTTAAAAGGAACTATTCTATATACGTTTACAAATCAAGAAAATAAGTTGATCACCTTCCTAATTTAATTTTTTAAATTGATTTGCTTGGCAGACGTACAAAATCAGTGTAATAATAGCCCATTGGCTGTGACAGCTGCGATTGTCCGAAGGCAAACTCGTTTACAGTTCATTCACAGTTTAGGGCACAGTCTAACTGTTACTGTGGTTAGGGCGATCCCTCATTAATGCGTAACGTTGCGTCGGCGCAGCGTCGATGATGTGTAGTGTGCAATTTAAATTACATGTCAGATTAAGTAAGATAACTTGATCTGGCATGCTCATACGAGTATAATATGACGCGTCGCAAAGGGCCGGGGCGGCCCGCAAAATAGCATACTACTTACAGGGTTGCAGCGCATTAACTAATAAAGTACTCGTATAGTACACTGCCAGGCGTTGCGACTGTACGACTGTGGCGACTAAGACGACTGAACGGATCGCATCGCATGCACAAAAATGGGCCGGGCAATAATCCGACCCGGTGCGCCCCGGCACTGTGTGTTATATTATTCCATATAAAATAAGCAATTTGAGCGGATTTATGCTATGCGCCCCGAGAACATAAAATGACGTGCCAAAAGCGTTGCAGCGACGCTCGCGAGGTTTCAACTTATTGACGGACGAGAGGTAAAATAGAATGATTTGTTGTAATGTCGGAGCTCCAGTGCGACGACGGACAACAAGCCACTGCTAGAGGTTCATGCGTCGTGCTCTTAGGTACTCTACGATGTCGTGCGTCGTTGGAACGCAGGTGTGGTATACTTATAATGCGTTGATCGATTTGGACAACGCAACGCAACGCACTAGTGGGGCATGACTCTTACCTGATAAACCGAACGAGGAATTGGGTAACACTGAATTATCAAGCCAACTTATGTCATCTAAATCAAACTGCAACCTCAACGCTGCGATGTCGTGGGCGCGTGTTATTCTGAAACCATAAAAGTTATTGACACTGTTGATCGGCGAGTTGGTAGCTAACTACTTTAGTGTGAACATTGTGACATTGGCTAATCGCCTAACCGTTTCATACACTCGTATCTTAAATTTTAAATTTTCGATTTTAAATTATCACCATTAGTTTTAAGTAATGTAGAAATAGATAATATACAATGATGTATACACACTTTCCTCTTTATGCACAGAAATATTCATGCGAGTTGAACTCGCAGTAACTTTAACTCGTTTATGGTTCTTTACCCAAAGAGTAAAAACAGGACCCTATTGATAACACTCCACTGACTCGGCTTTCTAAAGAAATGCTGCTAGAAGAAAAAAAAGTCGAAGTTAAAGTCCCTTAAATAACTTCCTACTTTTTTCTCTAATGCTTGATTTTTCTTAAAACGTGCGGGGGAGGTCTAGCCTACATTTATCCAGTAATTTTAGGAATTCAAAAATAGATAAGCCTAGGTACGTATGTAAGTAGGTATCGGAATTAAAACAATACGAAATATTTTAATTTGTACTGGGGAATTGATTTTTGTTAAAAGAAAAATAATAAAGAAATGAAATATCCAACGGGGCGGTGGACAAAATAAGGCAAATGACCTATTGTATAGACGGTTAGGTGGGTAGGTTTATAGTCAGCTATTCTGAGCTGTAAGGTAAGATGTTTTTATTCTTTGTCTCCGACAAACAGATTTGTTATTGATACCTGATGCTTGATATTCTCAAAGGAAAAATGATATCGGCGTAGGTGTTCCACTTACAGTTATCTTAAGGACGTCTCTCGGCTTATTATTGAAAGGATGAATTTTGTTAATAGTACGAGTACCCACCGAGAGGTCATGAGTTCAAACCCCACCCAGTCATGGCTTTTTGTCGTGAGTCCTTGTAGGGTCTTTATGATTAATTGGAGGGGTTAAAGGTCAGACTAAAATATGACAAAAAGATATTAAAAAAAAATTAAGATTAAAATCGCTATCGTTCTAATTCTAACTACTTACCTTGTTGGGCAGCCTATACGACTAATGCTTAAGATCCCGAGAGGCTCGAACTCAGGATCGGTCTATTCAATAATACTGAGTTATCTGCCTTCTAAGATTTTCAATAATTGAGAAGTTAGTTTGATGTTCCGTGGTACCTCGGAGATTACGTTGAAGTCGTCGATCACTTTCATCAACACCTGATAGTTATCGTTAAATAATCAAGCTTTCACCCGCTAACCCGCATTGGAGCAGCGTGGTGGGTCTAAGCTCTTTATCGCCTCTAAGGACGAAGGCCCTAATAAGCTAATTAAGCTGTTATATTACGCCGATAATGTTAACTTACCGGTTGTACAACGGGTGTGTAATAATTTGCAAAACTGGAGTTTGCGGTGTGGTGTCATTGCCTTTATTACAGTAGTTGTTGAGATGTACGGAGTATTGTTCAGCGCTGTGTTGAACGCAATGCGCTGCTGTGATGGCTATGCGGGGTGACAACACGAAAGCACCGCAGAGGTGACTGCTATCTGTTGCGTTTCTTAAAGACGCGACACTGACTTGAACACCTTAAAGTAAACAAATTTATATTAGGGTCAATGCCTACCGTGACGACCTCCGTGGCATGTGCGCTGGATTTATAATGAAGGAGGTCCTGGGTTCGATTCCCGCCGGGGCAGATTGAGATTTTTCTTAATTTGTCTTGACCTAGCTGGTGGGAGGCTTTTCGCCGTGGCTAGTTACCACCCTACCGACAAAGACGTACCGCCAAGCGATTTAGCGTTCTGGTACGATGTCGTGTAAAAACCGAAAGGGGTGTGGATTTCATCCTACTCCTAACAAGTTAGCCCACTTCCTTCTTCGATTGCATCATCACTTAACATCAGGTGTGATGGCAGTCAAGGGCCAACTTGTAGTCAAAAAAAAAAATTGCACACCAGGTTTTTAAATGAGCTGTTAAAGACGCTAAGGAAACGCCAGCTATTGACAATCTGTATATTTACTAACACGCGCTGATAACGCGCTCATCAAAAACGCGTCATCATCCCGTTAAAATAATTTGGTGTGCATAGTCCCTTATAGTCTTCATTCATTCATCTGTCCACTGCCGGACTGGCCTCTCCGAGAGCGCGCCACCTCAAACGATCCTCTGCCTTCCTCATCCAGTCAGTTCCCAACTTTAACGGCAGGGTGGCGCAGGGGGTTTCTGCGTCCTAGGCTGCGGGTTCGATACCCACATGTGGAAATATGTTTGTGTGATGAGCATAGATGTTTTCCAGTGTCTGGTTGTTTATCTATATATGTATACTTGTTACGCGAGGCAGCCCTGTCACGGGAGCCAACCCTACGTAAAGTGCATGCTTGCACTTCGATCCGTTCTCACGGGCGTCACCCGAAATGTCTTTCGCAACACCTATGTTTCCAGGGCATTATTCTGTAATCCATCATCACTCTTACTCCTCACTTCGGAGTAGGCGGTCGATCCAAATTAATTGTAAATTAGATATAATTTCTTCCTAATAAATTAATATATAAGTAAATTTGGTTTTTTCTGAGATCCTCGGCTCGACCATATATTTTTGGCGCAGTCGTGGTAGAATCGTTTAGGGAATTAGGAAACAGTGCTACCTACCCGGCGATTATCGAACCTACATAGTTGGTTGCGGTCGAGGAGAATCCAGACATCGATTCATCGGAGAAAATCAAATGTAAGTACTTTGAATCTTTAAAGTATTTGCCATCCTTATTTTTAGTATTTCCCATCCTTTATTTTCCATATTTTAATTTTGTGTTTCATTAAATTAATTATAGAAATTTAATTAAATTTAATTAAAATTGATTAAAATTAATTAAAGTATTTTTTCTTATATAAAAGTACTTATACTACGTACAAGATTTTCCATCCACGAAAACAACGTACTAGGATTAGCGATAGGAATAATAGTAGGTTTAGTACAATAGACGAGCACAGGAATATAGACTTAAACGACATGTCGAACGAAACAGATATTATCTTTAAGTCACTTAGACTATTGCCTGAGTTTGACGGAAATCAACATGTCTTGACGAGATTCATCAACTTGTGCGACCAGTTAGTGCTTACACATTTCAAATCCGAACTTGGTCACGAGTTATCAAATTTGGCATTATTCAACGGAATACTTAACAAGGTCACAGGGCCGGCGGCTAGGCTGATCAATTCCTATGGCGTTCCGGACAACTGGCAGGGTATCCGCAACGCACTAATAAATAATTTCGCAGACCAACGTGATGAGACGGCATTATATAACGATTTATCCTTGCAGTCTCAAGGAAATAATAGCCCCCAAGAATTCTATGAAAGATGTCAAAATTTATTTAGCACAATTATGACCTTCATTAGTTTACATGAAACTTTACCAACCACAGTCGAGGCAAAAAGGGTATTATATTCTAAATTGACTCTACAAGCTTATCTGCGTGGATTGAAAGACCCACTAGGTTCTAGGATACGTTGTATGCGTCCCGATACAATGGAGAAAGCTCTTCAATTTGCCCAGGAAGAATTGAACACTCTCTATATTCAGCAACGCAACGAGAGTGGCCCAAATAAAAAAGACTGGACTGACAGACAATTACCACCCCCTTCTATGAATTTTAGAATTCCCTTCAATAATTTTAATAATGTCCCGCCATTAAAATCTTTTAACCCTCCAATGACACCGGTATATAATATGCCTGGACCGTCACGTCAGCAAAGTATGACGCAAGGTGCGCAAGGTTGGAGACCTGGACCAAACCCGGTACAACCACCAAGGGGCTTAACACGTACGCAGCAAATGTTCCGTGCACCCCCACCTAATTATAAACCGGGAAGCCAAGTATTTAGATTGCCCCCTAGACCTCAGAACCAGACCTTTAATACCCCGCGTCCTATGAGTGGTGTAACTCCTTTCGTTCAGAGACAATTGCCAACAACTGGACATGATTGGAGACAGCACGGCAACCCGCCTCCGACTAATTATTTCAAATCTCGTGATGTAAATTTTAACGAGTTTGGTTACGATTATGGTATCCAGTACGATTACGATAATATCTATTCCCAGTTTGAACCCTATTACTACACATGCGATCAATATCCTGAATATTACGAACCAGATTGCGAGTACACTGATAGCGCGATAGTAGAGGAAGTAGGAAACCCCGCTTCTGAACAGGAGGATTTTCAGAAACCTTCCAGTACCGACGAGCAAAAATAGAAATAAATTTGCAAACGCAAAGACAGCTTATGTATGTTCAAATACACGATCCACCTCTTAAAATTTTAGTCGATACGGGCGCGAATCAATCTTTCATAAGCCCACAAGCTGTCCAAACTTATTTCTATAATTGGCCTCTAAACTATGAACCATTCGAAGTGACAAATTCTAATTTTACGAGTTCACATAAGCACTCTATCACGCTACCTTGTTTTAACGAATATAAGGAACAAGGCAACATGACATTGTTCGTGTACGATTTTCACAAGTACTTCGACGGGTTACTAGGTTTAGATTTATTAACTGCTTGGGATTCTAACATAGACCTTAAGAATAAAGTACTAACAACGAGAAACGCAAAAATACCTTTACAAATTTACGATTCTCGTAATATTAACCTGTACGAAGACATAATTCCTGCTCAATCGTCTAAGTTAGTGAATTTACCGATTAATACTCTAGATGGAAATGTCTTGGTACAAGATGAAATTATGTGTAACTGTAGTATTACTGATTGTATAACTATGGTAAAGAATAATCGTGGTTGGGTCGAAATACGTAATAATTCTGATAATGACATTATATTCTCTATGGATAGACCAATTGAAGGTGAAATTTTTAACATTGAAAGTAATTATGTACGAAACTCTCCCGAGCGCGTATCCGAAGTTTTATCTAGAATTAGAACAGATCATCTAAACCCCGAGGAACTCGCTAACCTTCAGGCATTGTGTTCACGTTACGCGGACGTATTTTATATAGACGGCGAACCATTGACGTTCACCAATAAGATAAAGCATCGTATTAAAACGACGGATGAAGTTCCTGTATATACCAAAAGTTATCGATATCCATACGTACACCGACAGGAAGTGAAAGACCAAATAGCTAAAATGCTGGAACAGAATATTATTCGACCTTCTGATTCCGCATGGAGCTCACCCATTTGGGTTGTACCCAAAAAGGCAGATGCTTCAGGTAAAACTAAGTGGCGAGTAGTTGTAGACTTTAGGAAGCTGAATGAAAAAACTATTAACGATAAATATCCGATTCCGAACATTACCGACGTACTAGACAAATTAGGTAAATGTCAGTATTTTACAACTTTAGATTTAGCGAGTGGGTTTTATCAAGTGGAAATGGACCCTTCTGACATTCCGAAAACAGCCTTCAATGTCGAAAATGGGCATTATGAATATCTCAGAATGCCTATGGGGTTAAAAAACTCCCCATCGACCTTTCAAAGGGTTATGGATAATGTGCTTAAAGGTTTGCAAAATAATATCTGCCTAGTTTACCTAGACGATATCATAGTATTTAGCACTTCGCTACAAGAAATGATGGTTAATCTTGAGAAGGTATTTAATAGGTTACGTGAATCCAACTCCAAGATCCAAATGGATAAATCTGAATTTTTAAAATTAGAAACCGATTTCTTAGGACACGTAATTTGTAGAGACGGGGTGAAGCCAAATCCTAACAAAATCAAGGCTATTAAAGAATACCCCATTCCTAAAACAGCCACAGAAATTAAACGTTTTCTAGGTCTTTTAGGTTATTACAGAAAATTCATCCCAGATTTCGCACGTATCACAAAACCGTTAACTCAATGTCTTAAAAAAGGTGCAAAAATAACGTTAGATCAAAATTATGTTAACTGTTTCGCACATTGTAAAACACTTTTGACCAACGATCCGATTCTTCAGTACCCAGATTTTACAAAGGAGTTTATTCTTACCACTGACGCCTCCAATGTCGCTATTGGAGCTGTGTTATCCCAGGGTACTATTGGCTCAGATAAACCCATCGCCTATGCCTCGAGAACTCTTAACTCTAGCGAGCTGAATTACAGCACCATAGAAAAAGAGCTTCTTGCCATTGTATGGGCCACTAAATATTTCAGACCCTATTTATTCGGTCGTAAATTTAAGATATTAACAGATCATAAGCCTTTACAGTGGGTTATGAGTTTAAAAGAGCCTAATTCGAGACTTACAAGATGGCGTTTGAAATTAACTGAATACGACTTCGAAGTTGTGTATAAACAGGGTAAATATAATACGAATGCGGACGCTTTATCTCGCATTCAGCTAAATAATGAAGAAATTAGCTCAATACTTGTAAACCCTTCCATAAGATCAGATGATCTAGACGACTCCAGAACCCTCACGGCTTCTGAAGGCACAGATAATTCTAGAACCATCACTGCTCATACTAATTCAGAAAACCCCATCTTGGAAGTACCAATTTCAGAGGAACCATTAAATAAGTTCACAAAGCAGATCGTCTTTAACATCGTGGGTGACATCAAAGGTAAGTCCATAGTTAGTAAGCCTTTTGATACACATACTAGAACATCCATTCAGTTATCTGAATCTAGTTTAGAGCAAGACGTTATTAATGCGATTAAAGAATATATACATCCTAAAATTAAGACAGGTTTACTCATTAATCCTTCAGATGCTATGACTAGAGTGACAGCTATTATTCAGAGCAACTTTAAAAATTCAGCTATGAACTTAGTCTTTGTAAGGAAAGAATTAGAAAATGTTCAGGAATACCTGAAACAACAGGAGATAATTAATAAGTACCACGAGGGTAAAACTAACCATCGCGGTATGAACGAGTGTTTTCTAGCGTTGTCACGTAGGTACTATTGGCCTAGGATGAGAGAGCATATCACTAAAGTTATCAGTACTTGTACTATATGTGGACAGGCAAAGTATGATCGAAACCCAATTAAACAACAATTTCGAATCGTACCGCCACCCGGTAAACCATTCGAGTTAGTTCATATGGATTTACTTACTATACAGGGTGAAAAGTTTTTAACCATAGTAGACGCATTTTCAAAATATGCTCAAGCTTATTACTTACGCGATGGAACAGCTGTTAGTGTTATTCAAGCTTTTCTTACTTATTGCACGCATCATTCATTACCCATTACTATTGTGACTGACAATGGACCCGAATTCGCAAATCAACTCTTAACAGAATTTGTTAAGTTGCACAAAATTCAACACCATAGAGTTGCACCCAACACCCCTAACGAAAACGGTATCGTGGAGAGATTTCACTCAACTATACTCGAACATTTACGCATACTGAAGCTAAAACATAAGAGCGAAGCAATCATTAACCTCATGCCCTATGCACTTCTAGCGTATAATCACTCCATACACAGTTTCACCAAGTGTAAACCAATAGAAATAATTACCGGTCACTTTGACCCACGAGACCCATTTGATATTGACCTCTCATCTCAACTTTTACAGCAGTACATGAATGACCATAAGTATAAGATGACTAAAACCTATAGCTTAATTCATGAGTCACTCACCTCACAGCGTACAGATTTGACTAATAGGCGCAATGTTAATCGCGACCCAGAAATAGAGTACACCCCTGAGCAACCGATATATATTAAAAATCCAGTTGCTCCTAGACAAAAATTGGCCCCACGCTATACGCGCGACGAAATCGTAGCCAATTTGCCTATTCACATTTACACTAAGAAAAATCGAGGACCCGTTGCTAAGTCTCGACTTAAAAGAGTACCTAAGAGTAATACATTGTTACAGGGCTCATCTAATACTACTACTTCTCCTGCCGATAACAATACAGACACAGGAAATAAAACTAGAAAATCTCGATGAAGGTCCTGGTATTTTGACATTTAAACTAGGTCCCACTAGAATTATTTCACACTATCATTCATTCATCCAATCCATTAACCTACAGGACATAGAAACTAAAATCGATTCCGTAATTAACCAACTAGGTAGTATAGAACCGGAACTTAATAATAAAACTAACTCCTTATTCGCACCCCATATTCACTATTTAACTAACAAAGCTTATAGCGTACTTGAACAATTACAAAGTTTTGAAGTATATCGTATAAAGCGAGGATTAGTAGATGGACTTGGTAGTATAGTTAAGAGTATAACAGGTAACCTAGATCAGTCAGATGCTTTGCGTTATGATCAGGCAATTAAAGATCTTAGAACCGCCGATAATCAGTTAGCAACAGAGTTGAATAGTCAGGTTAGCATCTCTAAGGAATGGACGATTTAATATTCCAACATAATTGATAATCTTACTAAAAATCAGGAAATAATCGAAAACTTAATTTACAAAATTAGTCAAGCAGAGATTTCTCGTGATTACAACCTCATTAAATATGCACACTTAGCTCAAACATTCTTAATCATCGAAGACAACGTTGATGCGATTTCGCAAGAAATACTTCGATTGCAAAATGTGTTAGCCTTTATTAAAGTATCAACTTTGCATCATTCAATTATTCACCGAAAGTTGTTTAATGCTTTATTCAGCAAGTTGCGAAATTTGTATAACAGCGACAACATAATCGATGTCGATTTAAGAGAATATTATGAAATAATTAGAGTAGGTTATTATTATAAGGATAACGATATAATTATAGTTTTTAAATTTCCAATAGCTTTCCCTCAAATATATACCTTGTTTAGATTATCTATGATTCCTAATAAGTATAATGAAATCCTTGTACCTCCTTCCCCATTCCTGGCAATATACGGCAAAGTATTCAGGTACATAGAGGCTGAATGCCCGAAGACCAGCAAGTGGTACATCTGTGACGAGAATCGGAGCATGCACAACCGAGATAAAGAAGACTGCATCCCTCAACTTATCACCGAACAAAAGAAGCTGACCACCTGTAAAAGATTACGAGTAACTCTTCAAACTCCAGCCTATGACAAGCTCGACGAGAAGCACTACACTCTCCACTTCCCTACATCGTCAAAGGTACATTTATCATGCGGGCAGAATCTCTACAAGGAACTCAGAGGAAGCTACCTTGCGATCATTCCGCAGGGCTGCTCTATCACCACACCAGACTTCATCATTTCTAACAAGAATGATCACATCGAAGGTCAAGTACTGAAGATAATGGATATAACTTCGGAGGAATCTTCACAGCTGCCAGCATCTTCTTCAGTGGAATTAAACACTATCAATCTCAACCATCTACATGAGATTAACACCAAAGTTTCTGCACAGCGGCCAATTAATATAAAAGCAGGAGCATTCGAGAACAGCATCTACCATACTACCATACCACTGTATCTTATTATCGTGGGAATTGGCGTATCCGGCATTGTGTTCCTGATGTACAAGAAATACTGGCGCCTTCAAGAACCTGCTGGAGCCACTGAACGAGCCCCAACGGAAATATACACCGTCCCTGAAATTGGAACTAGAGTAGAACATGGTCAACCTCCAGCTTCCTTCACATCAACGGTGTTCAGGCGCTGTTCTACGGGGGGAGGTGTTACGCGAGGCAGCCCTGTCACGGGAGCCAACCCTACGTAAAGTGCATGCTTGCACTTCGATCCGTTCTCACGGGCGTCACCCGAAATGTCTTTCGCAACACCTATGTTTCCAGGGCATTATTCTGTAATCCATCATCACTCTTACTCCTCACTTCGGAGTAGGCGGTCGATCCAAATTAATTGTAAATTAGATATAATTTCTTCCTAATAAATTAATATATAAGTAAATTTGGTTTTTTCTGAGATCCTCGGCTCGACCATATATTTTTTACTAATATTATAAGGGAACAATTTAAGTGCTCACCAAAATAATTTTTATACCCTAAGACTAAGTACCGAGTATTATAAATTGCCTCCACATAAATTAAATCCACACTATACCGAGGTTTCTTAAATATAACATTTCATGTTCCAAAATAAGTATACATACATCGGAATAATTTTATGTTTTGTTCAAATATTATATTTGCTGACCAAAATTAATAAATGCTCACCAAATATTGTTTTACTGAAACATTAACATTAATGCCAAATACTACAGATCTAATTTCTCTTAGTGTAATCAAATTATTCAATGTAAACCCAAAATATATTATTGTCAAACTAAGATAACTTTCGTATTCCCATTTTTTACCCCGCAACGTGCACGGCCACCACCAGTAGAGGGCGTTTAGGCGGCCGGCCGCAACCCCAAGTGCGAGTATTTTACCGAGCTACTGCATAATAACCTACTCACTCGTAACGTCAAATTATATAATAAAAAAAAAGCGTTTACTCTCACTACAACTAGATGGCGCTACTCCAATTCCATATAAAATTTGCGTTTACTGTTTTCGGTATCGACGCGGTAAAATCTCACACTAGCCACACTGACTGGGCCAAGTATAGTTGAAGCGCCTCTGCTTAGTTCTGAACCTGATTCTGACCAAGAAAATAATCAATTACGACCGAAACGAAGACGCAAACAAGGAAGATCTTGGGTGTTTGTCAAGATATTTTGAAACATTCGAGATGCCGAAATTTTTATTAAAAACGAAAGCGTGTGGTCTTTCCAAAAGGTACATAACACTCAAGAAGGCGTAAAAAGATATTATCGTCGCAATAAAGTAAAATGGCCGTGGTATGTTCGTGGCAACCCGTAATGAAAAAGATAAACTATTTGAACTCAAACTGAAACCAAAGGCAATTATGAATGCCTTATCAAAAAAAAGAAGGAATAAAAGTACCATCTAAGACGCAATTGAATAATTAGCTGGCAAAAATTCGTCAAAAAGAGTACGGACCCCCTACTATTAGCTTAGGAGAACTAAAAACATGGTTTGTATCTCACTCACAAATTCCTGAAGATGGGCATACTGCCTTTGTGGTTTCCTTCGATGTTTCTGATGATGACAAAAACCCTTACTTTCGTTTTATGGTATCAACTAAATACCTATTGAGCCTTGCATGCAATTGTAAAATTATTCACGCTGATGCAACCTATAAATTAAATATTTATTTAACTACTTTTACCATTTCTCTTTTATTTTTGTTTCTGTATATTTCCTTATTATATTTTATCATAATATTTTTATTAAATTAATAAAGCAATAAACAAGTAACTTGTGTTTGGGGAAATCAATATTATTTTTTGTTTAAAAAAAAGAATTCGATCGACCGTTAGTTTTTTTCTCTCAGCAAAGATTACTAAAAAGAATGTCATAAAATACAATATTGGTAATATCTATTTAGCGATAATATAAAATATTTAGTCTGTAATTAACTTTAATGGTGCTTGCATACTTTTATGGCATGCAATAAAAAGGAAATTAGCTTCATTTGTATAATAATTCATGAAACACAATTTGGTGAGCATTTATTATTTTTGGCAGGTATTGCGAATTTATTGGAAGTAATACAAGTGGATTTCTGGTAGGAATTTAAATACAAGCCATATTATAAAGCTGAAGAGTTTGTTTGTTTGTTTGAACGCGCTAATCTCAGGAACTACTGGTTCGAATTTAAAAATTATTTTTGTGTTGAATAGACCATTTATCGAGGAAGGCTTTAGGCTATATAACATCACGCTGCAACTATTAGGAGAGAAGAAATAATGGAAAATGTGAAAAAAACGGAGAAAATTATTCATCCTTGAGGGCTTCCGTTGCGTGCGCTGCGAAAACGATACCAAAAATATGTATATGAAAGAATTATTCCTCTTGAAATGATCTAAAAAAAAGTCTACAACAGTATATGTCTATTTTTTACGATTGACTCACTAGAACCGTTTATGGAAAATGTAAGGATATTGCTAACTATAAAAAAATTAAATTGAGAGGGGAAAAAGCACACTTTATATGAAAGCCTGTCTTTAAAATTAAACGGTTACCTAAGAGGTTTCACGCGGACAAAGTCGCGGGCGGCTGCTAGTTTATTATAATTATTTATGTATAATATACGCATATAAAATATTCATCACCTATAACACAAGCTACCTACGCTTACTTTAAGGATATATAGCGTTGTCTGTATTGTCCTATAATATTTTTTTATTTATAACCATACTTTGTCTAATAACTTTTTTTGATGTAAAATATTATTAGCGCGCCTTGGCTGTAAAATCGATTCAAAACCCGTGACGGAAATTCTATAATCCTTAACATGTACAATAGCCGTAGGATGAAAATAATAACTTTTTGACTAAACATTAAGTTAATGATTTAAATTACCCAAATTAGCAATAAATGATTTTTATTTTATTTGATGCCGCGCGAAGTACATTAATTTGGATAACCCTGTTTCTCCAACTACGTACTTAATACGTACACATTAAAAAAATCTCTCTTCCTCTTCTTTATCAAAATATATTATTTCTTACAGCTAACTTGAATACGCTCTCGCTGGCTTCAAGTTTATAGCAGCAATAAAGAATTTTTATTTCGTGCAATAAATAAATAATTTATGTGTATATATCTTACTTTTGAATTAATTTTGCTTGGTTAGGGGTTTGTTGGACCAGGGGCAAGGCCGAATCGCCCGAAATTCGTACGATGCGGGGCGGGTCAGAATATTTTCATTACAAGTAGGCGCTTGCTACATCGTAGACCCTAATTTATCGTAGTTTTGTGATCGGGGAAAAGGCAATTTTAGACCTCAACTTACTCAACACTTTTTTAGAATAATAATATTAAATGTTAGCCTAACTGTCTCGTTAGTCCAGGGTTCGATTCTTGGGATAGGTCATAAAATATTGGGGGCTTTCTTGTTTCTAAAATTAAGCGAAGTTGGAAGTTTATCTGACTGGCGTCAGGCACCGCAGCTCTGAGACCATGTCAAACCGTCGATCCCAGTTATTGTCATTGAAATCTGATACCGAACTCTATAATTTTCAAACATAATCCCCCACACCCGCATTTGAGCAGCATTGTGACTGTAAGTTCCAAATATTTTAAATATAGGAGGAAGGAGGCCTTCAATTCAAATCCAAATTCGTTTATTTCAAGTGCCTTGGCTTTGTTTGCCAGCACTGTTAAAACGTTAAGTTTAAATGTTTGACTCTATCACCAGTTCGGAATGCAGATTCCTATTGAGGGAGTCTAATTATGTAGTGATTTTTCGCCTTAAAAATAATGATGATAATTATTGCTACTAATATGTTCTTGCAACTTCGTCGACCAGGAAATGATTTGCTCTATTTTTAATTTCCGACGAAAAAACTCAGTTTTATAGGTAAGACCGTGGTCTGCGAGTCTATCTGCGACATCGTTGTTTCTTAACAATTGGAATAATTAAGATACGGTTGATGTTTTGTTTATATACTTATTGCCTGCGATAAAGATCTGATAAGTTAGATAATAGCTAAGATATTGACGATTAGAAATACAAATGAAAATCGTTCTAGCTAGTCTCATCTCATGTCCATCGGGATATTTTCGATTTTTTAAATTGCAATTATAGATACCCAAATAATAAAAAAAACTTGCCTTAGCCTTAATTGAGTCTGCAGAATACTGAAAACTGTTATAAAGCATACAAAGCAAACAAACATAAAAAACAATACATGTTTTCGAATAATATGGACTGATGAATAAATACCGCAAGGCACTTCTGCACCGCCGATAACTCTCTTAACCCTTCTGCATTCAATATCACCGTATAGAATAGTTAAAACAGTCAAAAACACTACACTGATATTTCTTCTACAGTACGACATGATATTATCAGCTGCGATCATCTACTCAATAAAATAAATACCTGTAATATTTTGTCTTTATTCGTTCTACGTAGATACTATGTCGAGTACGAAATCGTGACGAAACATAAAACAATTGTTTAAATACAAGTGTTTTGTTTTAGTGTTCACTGTAACGCTTAGTAACGACTAGCCATGTCTATCAATAACTTAATGTTATAGTCAATATATTTTGTAAAGTCCATTTGACTTTGACTGTAGTCCTAAGGTGGACAGCATCTCACTTGCGTGTTGGTGTGACGTACGATTTTGATGTTCCTTTACATTACACACACAAAGGCGATAGTGCTGCGACCTAACCACTGCATCCAGAGCCCAATGGACTTCCCTAAATAGATTGACTAGACATAGCCACTTACATATTATCTCTATTCCTTACTGGCCCTTGGTTTCGGGTTTCCTCTAAAAACAAACTTCAGGCTTGATTTTGTCGAAAAGAGAAGTTTAGTTGCAGACTAGTTTAGTAGTATCTCAGTTGTTCCAGACTAATCTACCTAAGTATATCTGTACTGTTTGAAATTTCATTCAGCTGTTCTGAAATCTTAAATGATGTAATTGACCTGTCTTTGATTTGTACATGCGGGTACCTAAATACCTAGAATAATTTAGGATTACTTATTTTATAAAGTCACAATACGGGCAACTGAGGTGCGAAAATTTATCTAGTTACTTAGACTTGCGCAAAAATTTTTATGAAACCCTTTTCCCTACTTCCTATCGTTGAAGCAAAGGCTGTATAGCATAGGTAGGTTTTCGTAAGTTGCAGATTTTGCTTAGTTTGCATATTTTGCTTGAATTTTGGCCACTATATAATATCTAACCATAGTACTATATTACCTATACTGAATCTTGACCGCTACAGTAAGCAAAGGGCACGTGAGTTACTTAGGCTTAAAAACTCAAGTTTGCGCTGAGTCAAAGCATCGCGATGCGTACTTTTTAGGGTTCCGTAGTCAACACGGAACTCTTATAGTTTTGCTGTGGCCGTCCTGTCTGTCCGCAGTTTTTCTATGAGATTTGAATGGTTGTAATTTGGTATTGACACAGAATAGATAATAGGGTTAAGTATTCTGTGATACAAGGCTCGAAAGCTAATACTTGTAGCTAACGAAAACTATTTTCTTTCTTTTGTGATAAAATACCTACTTATGTCTTTTAACGAATACAAAAAATAAACTTTGATCGGGTGAATATATAGAGACCTTATCGTCCCTGTCTGGTTGAAGAGTTACAACCTACGTAGGTACACATATGATTTTTGAACGTCATGTATTTGCATCGAGCACTTCGTGCAAGCGACAAGTGCCTATCTAGCGCTGGTTGTATCTAGCCGGTATCCATTAAAAATCGCTTTCGGATTTTACTGGAAAACGTTTTCCACTGTACTCGTATAGCGAGTATTTTCGTCGTCACAGTAAAATTCTATTTTTATCAGATTTCAAAAACGCAAAGGATAAAGTTGTATGTATAAATGTTTTTTTGAAAGTGAATTGGCTAAAGGAATTGAGTAACTACACGGTTTTAAAATCCTAAATAATAATGTGATATGGCGATAGTAAAATATTTGGCTTAGATTGTTGTGAGCTGCTTCTGCGATTTTTGAAAACTCATAGCTTTAATTTTAAGTTTGCGAATGTTAGTATGTAAGTATTAGCAAATTTACAATATTTAATGTTTTAATTGTTTTTCGGATAATAATAATATTCGGAGCAGTTATCAATTGAATAAAATATTTTTTACTTTGATTTTTGAGACTTCAATGCAGACCTCTATGCCCACAAGCAATTAGTAAACTGAGTAAAGAAAAAGAACAGGAAATGGTGACTCTATATTGCTGGTAATGACTTAACACATCTACCTTTAGATAAGCAAGGCATTTGCTTCCTGAATGATAAAAAATACGACGCATATTTACGAAGTATACAAGATATTAAATGGAGAATTTCAAGTGACCTTCCGACACAATGCATTTTTGTTTGCATTTTACACGTATCCTTAACCATCTTCTAATACCTTCTTCCTAAAATATAATACCGTATCACAATCGGATCAGTATTTCCTGAGAATATCACGCGCAATTAAATATACGTACTCAAGTATTTATTATAGTACATGCAGAACCTCTTCGAAGCTTCGATCACGAGGTCCTGGGTTCGAATTCCGGGTGAGAATAATTCTGAGCTATTCATTCTTCTATGAAATTTTTAATACATTTCACGCTCGGAGTCGGGAACTCCGTGGTGTTACACCCCCGCGCTTCGAGTACGTTAAGCCGTCGATCCCGGCCACTATAATTAACATCTAATAGTGATCGTTAATAAATGGAAGACTATCACCTTCAGCCCGCCAACCCGCATTGGAGCTGCGTGGTGGGTCTACGCTCCATATCCCCTCTCCTACAAGGAGTAAGGCCTGGCCCTGTAGTAGGGTTTTAACAGATAATGATTTACGTGTTCTTATATACAGTGGACCTCAAACTAAAAACATTTACACGCAATATCGGCAACCGATCAGTGCAGTGGGTTACCACCCTGACTATAGCATACAAAGCTATGGTTCAATTCCAACAACTGACAAATATTTATGTTATAATTTGTGATCAAGCATGCCAGTGATTACAAGCTACGCTTACATTGTATCGGCCTAAGTTCTTATGTATTTAATATTTTCGATGAATATCTTTACTATTACACCGTAGCTTAAGCGGAAATGGTGCTATAACCCAAAATGTCGATAGCGTTACAAAAATTCGTTGCGTTACTAACCTTGTAGAAAATTATGGAAATTCGACGACGAACAAGAATTCATGGTCTAAGAATTAGTAGAGATAATGAATTATGTATAGGTATTTATAGTTAAACGTCAAGTTGAAAATATAAATTTTTAACTAAATACATAATTTTTTACGAAATCTAAACTGACCGATACAATTAAAAAAACCCTTGCATAAATATCCGAGAAACCAAAAATTTTCAATACGGTTAAGGCGGGATAGATGCGCCACTTTTTGAAATTTACTTACAATTTAAAAAATATTAATTTTATATAAACAATGTCTATAAATCTATGTAGTTTAATTCTTTATGTTTAACTGTGAGTTTTCTTTTACAGATTTTGCGGATTTTAGCTTTTTGTAGACCTCCTTTTTTGAGGATAGATGCCTACCCTTATGGATAGATGCCCCACCTTGAATAATTTAACAAAGATAGATGATGACCCTTTATACTGTAAAATTTTAATATTAATAATATTTTATTTTTGTCTTTGCCTATATTTTATTTGTAATGAAAAACATTTTGCAGTTTTTAAAATCTTTTAATTGACATCATTATTCATTGTCCAAATCCAAAATAGGTTAACAGGTTAGTCCATGTTAGTAAATTTCTTGGAAACTTACAGCAAGTAGTTAAATAAAAGTTTGTAATATCCTGAAAATATGACCTTATATATCCACTATCTGTTTCGTTGTATTTTAGCAGCATAATATTATTTGTTAATTTTCTCGAAAGCTGACTGGAATTGTTCTGAATTCTGCTCCTCGACTGCTTCCTTTCTTTTGTATTTTCGTGGCTGCAATCAGTAAAAGTCTAAATATAAATTTAAAGAAACACACAAAAAATATAACATAACTAAAAAAAGTTCAAAATATGTGTTCAAGGCACATATACAATACCCTCCATTAACCATGTACACCATACATGATGTATAGAGGGATAGATGCCTCTCTATCATCTATCCTTTTTTATAGGGATACATGCCCAAATATGTTTTAAATTAAAAAAACAAGCAAAAGAGCAACATTTCATTTCATTCATTCATCTATACTAAAGCCAAACTCGATTGAGAATGCTTGTCAACAAACAAATTTAAAATGAAGGTAGAAAACGCAACACATTTTATGCCTAATAATTTTAAAAATATGTTTTGTTATTTTAAAAATTTCCAATTTCAAAGATATTGAATAATACTATACTTTTAAGCTTACTAATCTAATTTATTGTCATGAATTCATAATTAACTAGTTAATTAAATAAAATAGGTGTAAAATGACTAGTGATTTCTACCTACATTTTTAAATTGTTTGTTGACAAGCATTCTCCATCGAGTTTGGCATTAGTATAGATGCATACTTGATGAATCAGTACATTGATGTAATAAAAAATATAACGCAATTAATAACTACTTATAAAGTTATACAACAGCAAACACTTATCTACAAAACTGACGGGTTAATTAAGTTCACCGCGTAGATAAATACACACACAAACAAAACGCACCCTCACTGTGCGAGGGTATGTGGTTAGCTGAGGTGCGGGGTACCTGCGGCTCTTAATTATACTATTGTTTCTAAGTCGCTAAGTCGCGAGCTTGGGATGTTAGGTTTTTTGAAAATGAGGCATCTATCCCACTGGGGCATCTATCTCGCCTTTACCCTAGTCTTTGCACATGACGGAAGATGAGTCGCGCGTTATCGATATCAGCCGTTGTAGATGCTGAATACAAAAACTGACTTGTTCGAATTTGGCCGAAAAGACGCGACCGTAGATATGCTCGATGTATTTTTAACCGATGAAAAAAAACGGAGGTTCTCAATTCGACACGTATATATTTTTTTTTTAGGTATGACTACGCATAACCATTTACAGAGTTGTCCGATTTTGATAATTTTTTTTTATTAGAAAGGGCATACTTCCAAGGTGGTCCCATTGTCATCATGTTAGGATCTGATGATGATATCCTGGGGAAATTGAAGGAACTCTTCAAATTATGGAGGCACGCTTACAGCGATTTCGGTCTTTGTCTCGGTATCGGTAGCTTTTTGGCTACAAGTGCCGTATGACAATATAGTACGAGTACGTTACGTGGCGGAAATCACTAAAAAGTAAGAAATAAAATTTTTTAACAAAAAATAGAACCGACTCAAAACGCACTAAAAAGTAAAAAATAACTGTGTTGCTTTAATTTACTTAAGCATATCTAAGAGTTGGTGCCAACCAAGGTTTCTACTTTAAGGACGTTACCTAGAACCCACAAACTGCTTTACTACGTAAAATAAATGTTCCTTAAACTTGGCTGGCACCGACTTCATAGATATGCTTAAGTAAATTAAAGCAACTTAATGACACAGTTATTTTTTACTTTTTAGTGCGTTTTGAGTCGGTTCTATTTTTTGTTAAAAATTTTTATTCGTCAAATAAATGTGAAGTTGTGAAAAGTCCCCATCGATCTTATGTAAAAATAATGTAGACCATAGAGCTTTTCTCAACTACTGAAAGCGAAAACTTTATGACTACGAAGTAATTAATTATGAGGGAATTAACCTAAGTAATATTCTTCGACCATCTAATCTATTAAAAAAAGTCACTAGTGTAGTTAGCTCTTGATTGCAATCACACTTGATGGTAAGTGATGATGCAATCTAATCTAACTCTTTTGGAATAAGTTTAAATTCACATTCCTTTCGGTTTGTACTCGACATCGTACTGGAATTTATAAATTGCTTGGCAGTACATCTTTGTCGGTAGGATGGCAACTAGCCATCAGCTAAACTTGGATCAATTTGGAAAATCTTAATCGGCCCAGCGGGGTATCAAACCCAGGATCCTCGTCTTATAAATCCACTGTGCCACGGAGGCTCACAAACGGACGTTCTAGTAATTCCTGGCTATATTAGTAATGTTTTCGAAAAGTATGGTCAAATCGACTGAAAAGTAATGAAAATTACTAAATAAATAAAATAAAACATAAACATATACTGAAGTACCATCTGTTTATAGTACTCTAAACTACGCATAGCCGTTTATAGTATCTATGCAATGATTTAATTTGTGCAGTGAAATTGCATGAATAATTTGGCATCTTTGTTTTAATGAAACTATGATGATCACATCTAAAGTCTAAAGACAGGCGTGACGTGCATCTTTTAATTTAGCTTTAATATCTAAGGCGATTTGAGAGGTGAATGTTTCATGTAAAACAGATTAATAAAGTATCGCTTAGTGAATTGAGACTTTATTAATTTAAGGCCGGGCTATAAAAATCCCAATAACAATTATAAAGGCAAATGTGGTTCCACTGGTCCTCACATGCTAATAGGTACGATTATATTGTTCGTATTTTATATTTTATTTAGTATATTTACAATCTTTTTTACTTTACCTGTAAGCTTCTATCAATTTATATATAATTCAATCTATATATATGGTATCTACATATATAAAGGTGTCATTTGAAGAGCCGTTATAACATTTGAACATTGCAAGTAGGTAGTGTTAATCTTAACCATGCATAAAAGGTCTTATTTATAGTCCGTGGACTTGACTAATAATACAGATTTATAATAAGTCGTTGCGGCGTGTGCCAAGCTCCACGTTGTTGGTTTAATATGTAGCGAGTACCAACGAACTACGGAGTAGTAGTAAAGATGAAATGTGTAAAATTAGTAACAGTCGTAGAAGTGTTGAGTGGGCAAGTGCGTCTATAATTATTTATTGTTATTGTTTAGCGGTGCGGTGCATGCCAAGCCGCGGCGACAGCCGACAGGTGGGCGCGGGAGCGGGCCGCCGCGGCTGCAGCGTTTATGTAACCCGCCCGACGCGGCGCGGCTCGGGCGGCAGTGCTCCGCCGACCGCCGGGGCACACCGCGCCATGGAGCGCGCGAGCGGCAGTCCGCCGCCCCAGCCTCCCGCCGCGCACTCCGGCTTCGGGGCCTTCTGCAATGCGATCTCTGAAACTTTCTCGGTACGTACCGTACCCACTCGAATCGCTCGAGCCGGCCGCCGCATCGTTCTTATCGCGGTTTCGCCGGCCAAAACTTTTATTACAGTATCGCCGCCAAAAACGGATTTTGGCGCCGACGCACGCTACCATTCAATTTCCCGTCAAATCCGCGGCCGACGCCAATTCGCCTAATTGATGTGTCGCGTCGTAATCTATTTCGAGACGCACGTGGTTCGCGAGGTCGCGGCGCGAGGTCCCCATTAGCAGGATTCTGGAGGCGAGAGGTGGCATAGAATCGAACGAGTTATCACAAGAATAAAAAATATAAACAAGTTTATTATTAGAGTGCTCGTTCGTGCCGGGTCGCACGGCCGTGATTTGTCCGATGGCTGTGATATACCGAAATACCCGCGCAATAAACGAATCCCCGACGACGCGCACAGCACGCCGCGACACCGGCCACACTCGCGCGCGCTCTGCCGCCCAGCTCGGCGACTCCGCGACCGCCCGCGACCGCCCGCGCACGACAGACAAACAGTCCAACAGTCCTCCACATACATAGGTACTTCACAGACCCTACATTGCATTCGAATTTGATTTTTCTATTTACAAATACTAAACTATTCTTCTCTAGTTTTTCTTATATTTTGTGAAGTCTGATTACTGTGATCTTTTTGAACGAAATGAACATACACATCTACCTTTTATCATATCATTAACTATTTATAAATAAACTGCATGTTGTGAGTGCATTACAGGTTGCGGAAAGTTTGCTTTTATTTAAACTAGCAACTCATTAAAGTTTCGCGTGCTCTCGTTTGTGCAATTCTAACCCACGACGACGGAACGGAGACTGTATCTATGCGACGCGTTAGCGGTAAGAAGTTTGTTTATTTACCGGAAAAGGACCTACTTGTATCTACCATTTTCCGACTTTGAACCACTTTTGAATTACTTTAAGAATCGTAGAGACACAAAGGAGACTCAAAGGTTCTCTACTGTTGATATAGTCACGCTCTAGCTTCGGGGTATAATATTGAATCCTATTACTATTATAAAGGCGAAAGTTTGTATGGATGTATGGATGTATGGATGTATGGATGTATGGATGTATGGATGTTTGTTACTCTTTCACGTAAAAACTACTGAATGGATTTGAATGAAACTTTACCACAATATAGCTTATACATCAGAATAACACATAGGCTACATTTTATACCGAAATTCCCACGGGAACGAGAACTACGCGGGTGAAACCGCGGGCGTCCTCTAGTTATTTATATTTTTTTATTTAAGCCTTTCCCACGTAGTGTATGTTTTCAGTTACCGGGCAGACAGATAGACGGCTTATGCCGATTAAGTGTATGTTTAGTGTCTACGTGCCTAATTTATATTAATAACTGAATATAATTGAATTTTGAAAACTGACTAATATTAATTAATATAATTTTGTTTCTATAATTTTATCTAAGTGCAGCTAGCCGATACCCGTAAATTCGACCGCGTGGAAACACTGAACACAACAAAAAACATAAAACTTTCTCTTTCTCCTGAATCTATCGATTCAAATTATATTACAACAGATAATATTACAATCAACTAGCAGACGTCTGCGGTTTGATTTCCTTTTTCCGTAGGCTGGCTATCATATGTATGTCATGATATGGCAATTTATCATATACACAGACCATTAGTTTCAGATAATAGCCAAATCAAACAGAGAAACAGATAGACAAACATTTTAGAACAACTTTTAAAAAAAAGCTGTTCATGTGAAATAATTACAAACAAATAACTCAATTTCATTTTTTTGATAGAATTTCCAAACCTATGAAATGTTCCGCTGGATACATAAGCAAACCTTTTCAGACCATAATAAATATAACAACTTGTCGATAAATCTATAGAAACATACTCAATTACAATACTTTGTATTACCAAGTACAAAATTCTTGTTGATAGTTGTGGTGTAATCAATAGCTTAAACTCCTACGCTAATGTTAATTAAGGTACGAGTGTAATATTGACAATATCTGATTCACGTGTCAAACGTTGGCTTAATCACGAATGTACAGATCATGACACTTGAGTATGGATCCATATTTGCAATGCCTATGTGGTAATTTGTGAAACATTTCCCGCAAACAAATCGCAACATACTTGCACAATGTTACTGTCAAACGTGTGTCGATTTACTAGCCTACTTATTTAACATTAACGGTAAATACTTATCGTCGTCGTCTCGTCCAAAAAACCCATCTAATGAAAAACAAAATGAAAATGTTTAATGTGCCAATCCGGACCAATGCAGCGTGATGGCTCTAAGCTCATCCCTCTCACATGGAGTAAAGTCTGACTCTGTAGTGTGCCAGTCGAATACAAAAAACGCGCTCTTAACTAACTTTTGTAATATTGTTCTTTGAAAAGAGTGTCAAGTCTTTTGACCGCTTTAGAGAGTGAAATGTGTGACGAAAGGGGTAGTTTCTAGTACAGTTATTTCCATATTAGGTACCTTATAGTATTTTTTTTTATGTAATAATAAGTTAGTAATGACTGCATCTTAAAACAAGTTGATATTCAATTCAAATATTTTAAAAATGTGACTTAATGGTCTCTTGTACTGTCTTATAAATATACTTTATAACGATGATATTTATAATATTTACATCAGATATTTTTTTCATGATAATAGAAAAGGCTGAGATCGGATTAGCTTATCGAATCTTCATCGTACGAGTATATAGCTAAGAACCATCAATACGTCAACTTTCGAACTATTCGTTTAGAAGCTACAATACTAAAGACATAAACACCGACAAACACGACAAAAGTGTTCATCCCCAAGCTGTTCATAAAGAAAGTTTAGTTACGAAAGTGTAGTTAATTGCTTAAAGCTTTGTGTAGAAAAATTACCTGAAATAAGTCAATTATGATGAAGATGTCGGTAAAAGTCTTCCTGGAATTTATGAAACTGTACTCTTAATGATGGCCACGTTGTTTCACTGGCCAGTCTGGCCAAATAGATCATGAGAACTTGCGTTCGAGTCCAGGCTCGAATTATAAAATATTGGGCTTTATTTTTTTCTTTCTCATAAATGTGAAATAAACAATGTCAGGCTATTTTCAAATTGTTTATGATATTGTTAGCCGTGATAAATATGATTACCATTTGAGAGCAATCGTTAAAATTTCAGCCTAAGCGTATCAACGCATTGAAACAGAGTTTTAGGTAGCTAAACACCAAAGTCTTGCTCTGAAGTAAGTATATGCTGATGATTAGTTTATATTTGATTGTGCTGATAAAACTGTGAACTAAACCAGCTTTCTGGCGGTAAAAAAAAAATGTAAACAAGTACCCTGTCTCCCGTAAATGCAAGCCTGTCACTGGTTCCATCTTGTTTAAGTTTAATTAATGGGACTTTATTTTTATCGCCGGCTATTGTTAAGCCACATTAGCGGCCCAAGATTAATGGACATACCTTCCTATATTAATCAGCCTAAGCTACGTCGTAGCTTGGCATTGTTGAGACAAATCACCTCTGAGTTCACTTTGCTTATAATTATCTTTCATGCTAATTTCTTTGATCTCAAAAACACTGTTTGCTAATTACCTGTTTCTAGCAGTTAGTAGATACTTACTAGGAGTTAACTAAAGTTTTTTTGTAGAGACTTATCTCGGTAAATATTAACAAACAATAACCGCCAAGGTACATTAAATTTATGAGAAGAGTGAGCATAAGATATTTCTGTGATAGCTGTCATCCAGTAAAGAACTTTTTGCTTATTTTTATTTTACAAGTAGTATTGTGTTGTAAGGTATGAAGTGTTTTATCAACATCATCGTTTTTAATGGCCATTAATAAGGCAGGTTCAGTTCAGTTTTCAGTAGTAGACAATAAGTACAAATGTGGGTTGGCGTGCTTATAGTGACAATGTACCGTCACTAACTACTATATGTTAATGATGGGTGCATCCCATTAGTACCCCATACCGTAGTTCTATAGAACTGTTGGGACATTTTCCGGGCTGTCAAATTATATATATATATATAGTATAGTTTTTGCTCTTGACTTTACTTATAGCAACTTTATATTATTTTAATTGATATTTCATTTTGTTTTTAACAAAAAAATGTCCCTTGTGACAAAAGCTAAGTTGTTAAAACCAAATAGTAGTCGTGTCTAAAAAAATATTCTCTTATTTTAGAAGTTACAGGGGGACACATTGTACTACTTTGGAAGTATATTTCACGCAAACTATTCAGTTTAGAAAAAAATGATATTAGAAACTTCATTATCATTTTTAAAGATCTATCCATAAATACCCCACACGTATGGGTTTAATGAAAAAAAAAATTTGTGTTCCAGTTCTAAGTACGGCGAACTCCCAAAACTTTTTGTTTTTTTTTTCTATTTTTGTATGAAATGTTGTGTGAAGGAATAAATCTATTTAGTAAATTTCAATAGTATATTCCTTATAGTTTTGGAAAAAGTGGCTGTTGCGTACAGACGGACAGAAAGACTACAAATCTATAAGGATTCCGTTTTTTTTGTCTGTGATTTCATATTATACTTATAAAAACAAGGTAATTTATATTTAACCTACAAACAAGATGTTGATATCAACATTTCTTTAATTTTGTCCCATTAGTTCTATATAGAACACTATATACACTAAACTCTAATATGGTGTTTCAACAGTTCTATAGAACTAAAATTAGGGGGTACTACTGGGATGCACCCTTAATGATAACGACCGGGACCGACAGCTCAACGTGCTCTCCGAGGCTCGGCTCGGGACTCGTATCGAAGATCCATGATCCGTAGCCATACAGACAAACTACTTGAGCAAAGCTAGCTGTTATAAGTGCAGCGTATAATTGCTGGTAAAATTATTTGCATTTGCATATTATGACGTCGTTTAACACATATGTATCAGTTTGACTGGCGTAGAGCAGTTTCGTTTTAATGTTCCCAAGTGACACGTGCTGCTAGCGTAGGTGTTTTTATAGTAGGGGGCGTAGGTGACAAAACAGCGAATAATGTTAAGTGCAAAACCATCGCTCTTTATAGAGCAATATTTTAAGCAAGCGATATCTACAACATCGTGTGCCTTTAACTTTACCTACCCACAATCATCTCTTCTAACCGGAAGCCCGGAACACCGCTATAATCAATTAGCAAGATTGGAATATTTACCCTAATAATCTCTCTTGAATTGATTACAGTTAAATGTTTCTAGATTTATGCTTAATTTCAGCAAGTTAAATATAATTATGTATAAATGAACCACTTTTTACAGTGGCAGTTGTTTTTCATTTTTGAACGACTTCAAAAAAAAAGGCGTTTCTCAATTCGACCGTATTTATATATATATATATATATATATATATATATATATATATATATATATATATATATTTTTATGTGTGTTCGCGCATAACTTCGTCGTTTATGAACCGATTTTGATAATTCTTTTTTTGTTGGAAAGAAGATAATCCGGTGGTGGTACCATGACAAGGAAACCAGGATCTTTTCAAAAATTGTAGGGACAACAAGTACGTTTGTTAATTTTTCCGGTAAGTATTTAAAAGCACTACAATTTGATGAAGGTCTGGAGTCGATCTGATGATGAGCCGATCTATATATAAGACAACTCCGTAACGTTTTACAGTAGCTACCTTGTGTTTGGGCTCGATTTTTGTCTCAATGAGAACTTTACATTTAGATGGGCTGTGACTGTCATTGAGGGTCTGGCGATGAAGACACAGGTAAACAGTAGCTACCTTGGTTTGGGCTCGATTAATTTGTCTCAATGAGAACTTTACATTTAGATGGGCTGTGACTGTCATTGAGGGTCTGGTGATGAAGACATTAAGGGAGTTCAACGTTTTACAGCTACCTTGTGTTTGGGCTCGATTAATTTGTTTCAATGAGAACTTTACATTTAGAGTGGCTGTGACTGTCATTAAGGGTCTGGCGATAAGACGAGGAACAGCTTTCAGTAGCTACCTTGTGTTTGGGGTCGATTAATTTGTGTCAATGAGAACTTTATATTTAGATGGGCTGTGACTGTCATTAAGGGTCTGGCGATGAAGACGAGGGACAGCTGAGGGAGCTCTTTAACGGTTTACAGTAGCTACCTTGTGTTTGGGCTCGATTAATTTGATTCAATGAGAACTTTACATTTAGATGGGCTGTGACTGTCATTGAGGGTCTGGCGATGAAGAAGAAGGACAGTTGAGGGAGTTATTTAACGGTTTACAGTAGCTACTTTGTGATTGGGCTCTTTCTCTAAGAAGTTTGAAAGGTTATAGTTTCCAGTTAGTTTAATGTTTACTAAGTCATGATCCAATGATCTACGAAAACTCGAGGAAACTCTTTAAACTTTATATTTACTTTTGCAGGGGCGTCGGAATGTTATAAGTAGGTAGTGAATATTGGTACTTATGGTTTAGTTCGAGTAGGTTTATTAGTATGTTCGTTGTTGATAAAGCACTAAAAAGTATGAAATAAAAAAATTTTGACAAAAAATAAAAACGCCTTCAAAACGCACTAAAAAGTAAAAAATAACTACGTCATTTACTTACTTTTTTTATAGGCGTTTTTATTTTTTGTTAAAATTTTTTTGCGATCATCTAACAATCGAAATTACTCAATAAGTACATCTCTGGTCACTTGCTAGGGTTATTCAAGTTGCAGCACAGGTAAACCTTGCTTGGTTTGTATGGTCAAACATTAATAATTTAATACTTATTAATGTTGTCATTGTTCAAATAGTAGTTTCAGGTTTAGAATGGTTTTATAGCATAATGTTACGACGTTAAGAATTAAACTTTTAATGATGATGAAATTGCTAAATGCTTACCTATATGACGTAGTTAAATACTTGAAAACGTTGCTATTTTATTCGCTAAATTATTACGAGACACGGAAGCGAATAAAGCCGTTCTCATAATATTTCGGAGGTAGGTAGTTCATTAATTACAGTAGCAGGTAAGTGGAGCGAATCCAGTCGATTTGTTTCCAGCGTGACAAGCTGCGACGTTTTGAGGCTAGGCTGACTAATACCCATTGAGGTTGTTGCGGGCACGAACCTTCACCTTGATTATGTTCCAATAATAGCTGTGTTGGCACTAATAAAACTTTCGTTTTTAACCCCGCAGAAATAGAGGGGCCTATGATACCTATTGGTCTGTTTGTCTGTAGCATCGTAGTCCTTAACTTAGTAAACCTATTAGGTGGCGGTATTGCTATTGGATAAAGTCATTTCGCTATTGAACATTGTAGAGTCAACATCTCCAGAGGATGCTCTGGTTTTGGAGTGACAAAGAGGTTTCTATCGTATATAGGTGATTTTAACCTTTAGAATCGTACGTTTTTCGCGGCAAACGTGACGTGACCGAGATGAATTTTAGCTATATTACCTAGATCTTTTCAGGTATCTGAAGAATCGCTAGGTCATTTGCCACTTCATTAACTTTCACGGATCATATTGATTTAATAATTAGTGTACGATGATTATTGGTGGTAATTCTGGTGAAGCTAAAAAGCTGAAAAAGTATCAAATACTTGGATGCACATGGTTTACTTCGCCTTATGGAATTTGATTCAACAATGATTGTTCCTATAGTCGTTTCAGTCAACGGTGTTAAAGAGATTTGGTTTAACTAACATCTTAATGATAGCTTTCGATTACCGAGTAAATGTGGAAGCAAGAGTGCAGATACAGAGGTAGTAATTCTTATGTCAGCAGCGTTTGCATTCCAAAGCGGCAGTGTATTCAAAATCATTATTCGATTATTTTAAGAAGGCTTTGTTTATAAGCACTTTTAAAACGTCAAGTTTGACTGTTGTTATTTTTAATAGTGTTTTTATATGTATGTATGTATGTATGTATGTCCATTTCTTACCGTAAGCCTAGTTGAAAATTTAAACAAGAAAGTGTGTTGAAATAAATAAAATTGTGATAGTGAAATAGCTATATAAATTGTAATGGGTCTTCGGGGGGATGTCTGTATTTCATCTCTATCTTAGCTATTTAGCATCAAATAATAGGTTGCAAACCATTTTAAATTAAAGATCATATCAGTAATTGCCGTTTTAACAAATAATAGCATGTTTACCGTTCATGTCATACAATAAAGTGTAAACAAAATGTCGTAAATAATTACCATTATAAAAAATACTTCATGGATTATGAAGTAAATGAGAAAACAAGGATCCAGCATACAATATTTAACGACTCTTATGTGCTGCAGCAGCGTTTGCATTCCCCGCAGAAATAAAGTATTTAAAATCTTATTAGATTATTTTAAGATGCTTGTTTTTATCTTTTCAGCACTTTTGCAAGTCGAGTTTGTTGTTGTTATATAATTTTTTACTGAAGTCTACCACCCTCCCACCGGTTCAGAAAGCACATTTCCACCCAGAAGTTCCTATTTTCAACCAATCATTATGTACAATATTGCTTAAATATATATTATTAAAAAAACAATATCAGTTCAATATTTCCCTATGAACCTGATAGCCGATCTAACTTCATACAAATTGGTATCCTTTTCATCGAAAATCTCATGAATGGATTCACCTCAACACAAACAAAACGAAACAGACAAGCCCGACTTTTCTCTCGTTCTTTTAGATGTACTAACCAACATCAACAGTCCCACTTGAAATAACCGAATTGAAATTTGAATTTAATTATATAGCTCCAAGAATTTAAAACGGATTGAAATTACATAAGTGGTTACCTACATTAAGATAAGATAGCATTCTAATTGAAGTACCTAATAGTGCGCACGAAGGGTTGAAGTATTTTTCCATCTTGTTACGTTAATGAAGTCATAACTAACGTGTGGATATATCAATAAATCAAAACAAATATTGCGAGTTGTAATTACCGTGTATCGTGTGGCAAAAGCTGCGGAGCCATTAGGTCACACCAATATAAACTACACAAGTACAGTGCAAGGTTGCCTCCATGATTTCATTTTAGGGTTGCCAGCTAGCTCCCTATTTTGTGGTAGAAGTGAAACTTTTTTCGTTGTGATTTAAAACGTCAGGTTATTCGAAAATAAAAAAAATAACAAGAAAGTAAGTGATAAAGTATTAAATTAAATAATCAATTTATCGTAAGTAGTTCATATCTACATTAAGAGTGATTAGGCATTTTTTAGCAAGCGCGTCCCCCCTTAGATCATACCTACACAACTAGCATCAGGTGAGATACTGGTCAAAGGTGTGCTTATTACATGAGATATTAAAAAAATGTCTGGTGAAATCAGAATGCATTGTGATGAAACTTTTCATATAATAATGTGTGACTAATTATTTTATTTTAGTGAATAATTATTTATTTAGGCATCTCTATGATGTTTATCAGTCTTTATTACGTTAATAGTTTTACAAGACTTCGAGAATTTCTTATTATGTGTAGGTATAAGAAATTCAAGCCCGGAGTCTGGAAGTTGTCGGTGTTACACCCCCGTGCCTCGGAGAGCACGTTAATCCGTCGGTCACTGTCATCAACATCTGATAGTGATCGTTAATAAATGAAACATTATCACCCTAAGCCCGCCAATCCGCAATGGAGCAGCGTGGTGGGTGTACGCTCCATATCCCCTCACCTGTAATGAGGGAGGCCTGACCCTGTAGTGGGCCGTTAATAGGCTGATAATGATGATAAGAAATTCTCAAAAATAGAAAAATCGGTATTGCATTTAGTAACATATACCTACTTTGGATTGGTTATCTTTATATAGCTCAGAGAGAAGAACTGTCTCGATTACGTAACTAACAAACAAAAGAAACGGTGTCATAATTGGTCCATTCGTTCAGAAACTACAATGACGTAGACAGAAACATAGGCAACATAACGTATATAGTAGACATGTCAAACTTATAACGCTCTTTTATACGTCGGGGATTAAAAATGGTGTGGATGATTTATACGCGATTGAAAAGTGCCTCACCTAATGCACTTAGCACATATTCGGTATTAGTTAAATACTTATCTGCCTCTTTGCCTTTTTGCTGCTCCTTAATTTAAATATACTATTCTGTCCTTGCGTGTATAATAAGATTGACTGTCATCTTCATTCGGAAAATAGAAGTTTCTTTAATTAACTGAATCCAAAGACGTATCGCCAAGCGATTTAGCGTTCCGGTACGATGTCGTGTAGAAACCGAAAGGGGTGTGGATTTTCGTCCAACAAGTTAGCCCGCTTCCATCTTAGACTGCATCATCACTTAACATCAGGTGTGATAGCAGTCAAGGGCCAACTTGTAGTCGATAAAAAAAAATCCTTATTAATATTATAAAGGCCAAAGTTTATATACATGGATGGATAGTTGTTTACTCTTTCACGCAAAAACTACAGAATAGATTTTGATGAAACTTCACAATAATAGCTTACATATCACAATAACACATAGGCTACATTTAATCCCAAAATTCCCACGGGAAAGGGAACTACGCAGGTAGAACCCCGGGCGTCTTCTAGTTTATCAATATTTTTTGGAAATTACATTTAGAGATTAAATTAGTTTCATTTTTATAGTGGGCCAGTTTATTATCTGTTAATTAATTACTATTAAAATACATATGTATATATATATATATATATCGATATATATATATATATATATATATATATATATATCGATATATTGCTAGACTTTTGCTTGTCTCATTTAAATGTTTAATTAACTTTTATTTTATTACTTTTATATATATATTTTTTATTTTGTGATTTACAACTGTACTCGTGGTTATTTATATTTGTATTTTGACCTTAGTTATTACTGTGTGTATTTTTCTAATTATATCGGAATGTGACTGTGTGCTTCCGTGGCGTCACCCTAAACAAGGTGCCGGCTGAAAATCAGCGCTGTGTGCTTTTACATTATTTTGTTTTCGCATGCAGCACAATGCTGAACTGGTACCTTTTTCTGGGTTGTGCCACACAATACAGGAGTGGTGCTTGATGCCTGTTGGTTTTTTAGTCTTGACTAACCCAGGAGGCATCAAGTGTCACAAAATTATTTCCAATATTTTTGTTTTGTGTGACACAATTTCTCGGAAAAAAACAATTTTTTTTTCTTTCTTTCTCTCTTAATTATGTAAATGACTATTACTTAAAAAGACTGCTGGCAAAAACTACTGTGTTTCTGGCCGCTTCTTTTCTGTAAGGATATATCTTCTGAACCAGAGACACCTAGGTAGAATCATTACAAACAGACACACTTGACATTCTTCTTCTTCACTCCTGGGTCTTTTCCGCACTTGGCCAGTAAGTTGGCCGTTGTGCGTGGAACCCCTGGTGTAGACTCCCGCTGACTCACTCCAGCCAGCCGAGCTCGCTCCAGAAACTTTGCAGGCCTCCCAGTTCGCCGGTTGCCTCTTGGAATGTCGCTTTGGAGCCAATGTATGTTTCACGTTGTTACCCCTCTGCAACTGAGCATAACGTGTATCGGTGTCTCGTCTTGTTCCAGACAAGCCCTGCATATAGGGCTGTCGGTCATACCTAAAATTAAGAGATGTTTGTTTAATGAACAGTGTCCTGTGATCAGTCCTATGACCGTTCTAAGTTTTGCACGGGTTAACCGTGTCATTTTTTGGTTATTTTTGTGTCGAGACACAGTATTGCTTCTTTGGTGTGTTTACAGTCCGTTGTTTGCGCTTTGTGTGTTTGTTATGGGTGTCTTTGTGTAACCAAGTTTTGTATTCACTGAAGGGTATAGAAACTATGGGGTTGGTCCCATGACCTTGACGTTTCGAAAGTGCTTGTGAAAAAAGCCTATCCATACTAATATTATAAATGCGAAAGTAACTCCATCTGATTGTTATTCAATCACACCTAAACTGCTGTAACGATTTAAATGGAATTTGGTACACTGATAGTTTAGAGCTTGAGAAAGTATAGGCTACATTTTTCTCGAACTATAAGAAAACAGGATTTCACGCGGACCGAGTTGCGGGCATCTACTAATTTGCCTAAATAAATGAATTTTAAATTTGAAATTGTAACCTTGTGTGAGTTGTGTAGGTTATTGTTACCGAATACTTTGTAGGTAACGCAAAGAAAGATATTGTTGAAAGCTTAATTTCAGTTGACCCAAAATTCACGACAGAAGTAAAGGGTTTCACCCTATTATTATTATTATCAGTTATGTAGATAAATAACTAATATACACAATACCGTTGGTGGCAGCCCTATTCTAACGTATAAAGGTTTGACCGCATCGATCGGTGAACGACGTTAGCATTGCCCTCTTTTTCCTTGCCCGAGATTAAAATTCCATTGTGACGTAAATTCCACAAATTTTTATCTATTCATCTTGAATAGGCGTCTGCGAGCGCCATTATTCAAACTATAGTGAGTTATTGGAGACATGTACTGTGAATTATTGGAATATTAACATAAATATAATGTATTATGTGTCCACGACTTAACCGAGTGAAATTAATAAAATCCTGTTGGAATAATGGAATTTAATAGGTCTCTTCTTTCCATCCATTTTAGCTTACTAGCTGTAGGTCTCGCGTAAATTAACCTTAGCGTTAGACAGCCTTCCTCAATTAATCGGGTATCCAACAATGCTAGAATTTTTAAACTCGGGCCAGTTGTTGTTCCGAAGATTAACAAGTTCCATGAAACAAATTTTTAACTTTATAATAGTAGTACATACTTTAAATGGGTGAAAACTAATAGGCTAATGACGTTATTTCAGAATCTTTTTAATAAAAATATGCAAAGTAGGCTCTTTCCATGGCGTAAAACCGTAGATTATCTGCTAAGAAGTTTTTACGCCAAGTATCAGCAGTAAAAAATGAAACTGAAATAATTGAAATGAAAAGAAAAAATCAACTGAAATGAAAAGAAAAAAAAAAGATTTCGTTACTCGATAGTAGTGAAACGAAATATGTTGAAAAAAAATTGGCACTCAAATATACACGTTAGTTAAGGTATGTGTTATTTATTTAATTACGTGGGCTTTTTATATAAAGAATTTATTTGAGTCTCGCGGAAGAACGGAAATTCCACGCGGTCGAAGACAATAAAATAAATAACTTCATCACTACATGATATTTTATAAGACCTGGCTCACTATATTTTATATAAAAGTATTTTATTTGAACATTTTTTAACCTTTCCTTGGATTCGATTTTAATCACAAACGTGTGTTATACTTTTCGGAATGAATAATTGATTGTTAATTGATCATATAAAACCAGTAATCGCGATGGTCTTTTCAATTAATTAGTATTCATTTGTGAAAAATAGTAAAGGTCGTGCTGTTAAAAATAGAGGAAACCCTAACAATGCGTAGGTGCAAAATGTTATTGAACATTGAATGCTTCTAAAACTTGTACAAACAACTTGTCACAATATTGTAAAAAAGAGTGTGATGAGTAATTTTAGTCGGACCCGTTTGTTTAGCGGGAAATAGCAATTGGACAGTGGTACGCATCAGACGTTCGGTTTAGCGATTATAAATAAAAGATAGGGAACTCGGCCACTGCTCCTGCTATTTCTGATTGGAAATCAAGAACACGGCCAGGTTAACGCGAGTTTGTTTAACATGAGCTCCAAGTGTCAATGGGGTTACGTTTTTAAGAGCGCATTTGTAAGTTTTCCGTGCGTCGACCTATTTGTAAGTTTTAAAATTTATTTGTTCTTTCTGTACATACCTGCTAAATGTATTGTTGGCTCGTTTTCTAGTCTCGTGATCTCTTTACTGTTTACTGTGGTTTATATTCGATGAGTTGATTTACGTTGAAGTCTGAAAATGCGCTTCTAGGTATCTGAAATGTAATTAGCTTTGTTACCCGCGGCTATAAATACTTCGATTCATTGAAATGATTGTTAACTAAAGGATGTAATGAACAAAGTAATAATTGTTACAAGCATTTGTTATCGTGAAATAAATTGTCAACTACTGGGCATAGTAAAAATGATAGAAGTCATTAGGTACTATACTATACTCGGTGAAATATATATTGGGTCTAATGGCTCTCATGATTTTGGTCCGCTAGGGATGTTTTGTGATGGATAGGTATTATAACGATTTTTGATAAGGTTACGAATATGAAATTGTGGAAGCTTTCGTTTTTTACCCTGGGGAATTTTACTTTCCATTGCGCTTTTTAAAATATTCGTATGTTTTTATGTTTGTTGTTTTATTTGTTCAACTAACAAACAAAAGAATCTATTTCCATCTAATTTTCAAGTGTAGGTTAAACTAAGCTTGGAGCAGGTTTTTTTTTAAATTGACCAACAAAGACCTGGTCAGTAGATTAAAGTAAGAAAGTACTTCTTTGTCTCCATGAGTTTAAAGATATTGATAAGAACTTATTTAATTAAGATATAACCTACTTAGTGGGTACATATTAATCCAATCTGTAGCTAAGAAAGTAATCTCCTAATCTCTATATTATCTTCAAGGTTTCTTATACCGTAATCCTATGATTTAGTTAGGTTATACCCACCCTAATGCTTCAAACGAAATTTAAAATATTTTCTCTGAGAGATTGGCGAGACGCCAACTGAGACAGTTAGTAGAAATTATGATATTCAGAAGCTGCAAAATATGACAAAATCAAATTGCCCGTTATTATAATGTGATTAACTGATTAATATATTATAATTAGGTTACTGTTAAGGGCGAGAATACGTTTATGATCTTACTGCGTTTAACAATTGTGTGTCTATTAATCATTATCATGAGGAGAATTATCCCTTCTCCTATAAGGAAGGAAGCATGGCCCTGTAGTGGTCCGTTAATAGGCCGAATATGATGATGATGGTTAAGAAGGTGAATTCCCGCAGTGTGCTACTAGATTAAAAAAAACTTTTTGGTACTTAATTTTTATTTAATAACACTAAAAATTTTATTTCATAATAAGCAATAACTTAAAAATATGCACAGATAAATAAAATAATTCAAAACGAAATACTTAACCGCTACCGTAACCTAAACTTTAATTTAATAAAATAAAATAAAAAAGAGTAAAAAACTTGGGTGTCATAGTATTCCTCCGAATCAGAGAAATTATTTAATAAAATTTACTAATATATAAAAATATACTAAATTTTTACATTTAAAAATTTAAATTCTCTAAATTATTTGAACGATTACGATACGATTTTTTTGTTGTTTAATTGTTCGCTTGTTTATCTCCTAAAATAAACAAAATAGTTTTATAAAATTTGTAGTTCTTTCCTATATATTATCTAAAGAAAACCCCAGGTATAAAAAGTTTATAGTACATAATAAAAGTAAAATAAACTCAATATTATTTTGTGCGATATATGATCTTCATTTCCAACTGGAGGTAAACATTACAACCAAATTGCTTTCAATTAACCAATTGAATATATCTAAATTATCGTCATGGTTATTTTCATTACGTGAGGTATGAATAATATAACTAAATTAATATATTCACCTTAATGAAAATATTGTTTTGTAAGATTAAGAAAATAAACAATTAATAATAACTAAGCTGATGAATTATTAAGCAGGTCAAAGGATGTTTTCGTTCGTTCAATATAGCTCGATTATCTTAAGTACTATATCGCCAAATATTATTATTTATACTTACACTTTTAGACACCGCCGACTTTGTCCGCGTGGAAACCTCTGAATCTTCTATCACAGTCAACCTCACCCTCTGACTTCTCCTTAGAGCTCGTTCCCACTTGCCGGCAGTCAGGTCCGGATTTTAAAAAGATCAGTGTGCTCGACCACTAGAAAATCCGATTTAAATGACAAGTCGTCTTGTTGATGCCAACACAAAATCAGGTTCCGATAATTTAAAAGAAAAAACGAGTTGCGTTGCCACAGGAACAACCGATTATAATCCGGGCCCGATATACGACAAGTGGAAACGAGTTCTTAAAGTAGTAACATTCAAAAATCCTTTCTGAGTCTGTTGTCTGATTTACAGTTTGCCTAACTGTCAGTTAGATTCTTTCCTCCGCACGCATTGCAATATCCTTCGCAATGGACACAACGTGACTTGCGGTGCGGATTCGATGCTATTCGTTCCTCTTGCATCCGATACGAATCCTAGATCCAATACTTCAATTATACATATAATCCTACCTACGTTGTTATATTATGTTAGCCTTTTATTATTGAATATATTCATAATTATGTACATAAACATGGATATTTAACCACTCCGTTCATTCTTATCCATTCAAGTAAAGGTGCAATTTCGTTAATATAATCTAACAATTTATAAACAATGTATGAAGATTTCATAGATATAGATTAAAGATATATAGATATGAATTTGTATCTACAAGTTGTATCTATATATATCGATAATAATAATTAATTAAATATGCCCGTCCCGTGTGAAAGATCTACATTTGTGTTAAACATTGTACAAAATTTCAGTACATTAACATTAACAATATATATTTATGGCAAGCTGATGGGTATAATTATTGATATTAAATAGTATATTTCACTCTTGAGTCTAGCCTTCAGAATAAACAAAAATAATTTTACAATCCGACACACAGATCTAGAGATTAGCCCGTTTAAACAAACGAACAAACTCTTTCATGTACTATACATATATTTGAACAAAAATCGAATTCTAAATCCATCACCGTATTAACGTTTCTATCATAAATGCATATCAGTACCAAAATTCTGACCTCTATTCAGTACGTATAATATAACACGAAGGAGATCAACTAAATTTGGACGCCATAGCGGCAAAATATAATTTAAAAAATTTAATCTCGCACTTTTTAGAAATTTTATAATATCTCCGAAAATATATAACTAATTAACATACTGTAAAAGACAAATCTTATCTCTATAATATCCTTGTGATTATTAAATAATTTATTTTGATAAGGATTTAAGTTTAGTTGTATAAATGATGACGTAAACCTAAGCATATGATTTTTAAAACACAAAACGTTCTATATCTGTTAAAATATAAAAGATAGATATATGCTGTCGCAGACTTTTTTGTGGAACTTTTTAAGATACATAAAGTTCTCATACATTGCTTTCAATTATTCGCAATATGCAGCGCACGCACATAAAGCCGATTTATCAGATTTTTACGATCCGACTTGCGCGACAAAAGCCGTGATAACTCGTTTAATATATACAATCCAATTATAAAATATAGCCTTTAACACTCACCGATAACGTAGCATTCTATTGGTGAAAGAATTTCTTGAATCGGATCAGTAGTTCCGAAGATTAGCCCCAATAGATCTTTATTTACAAACTTACAAACTTTACCTCTTTGTAATATTAGTATAGATTACATATTAGTAGGTGAAACACAAAAAAAATATATTTTAGAAGTATTATTAACATCATCTATTTTTGTTTGTACTCGTGTTTTGCACTTAATTTTTTTTTTAATACACGCATGTGAATTTTTTTCTTGATATTTGTGTGATGTTTTCTACTGCATATCGAAGCCCCTGTTGGTTCTTAGACTATATAATTCTATGATAATTGAGAAATCATTAATTCTTGAAATCGAAATTATCAACAAACTAGCATTCTGTAAAACGAAACCACTTATAATTCTGGGATCTGTAGCGCTATTTTAAAAAGAAACTCGACAGTGTGAGTCACTTTCTTTCTACCTCTCAGTCTATTACGATACTAAAGAAAGTGAGAGATAGAGACAAATTCAAAACTTACACAGCCGAGTTTCTTTACTGAATAGCTCTACTGAAAAACTCTTTTCAAGATTGAGAATTGTTATTTTCATGACGAGTAGAGACTTGATTGAGCGGACTAATTGTTGTCGTAAGATAATAATCAAAATCCGGACAATTGTAATCTTAAATCAGAAAATTGTTTCTCTGAAAGGAGGATATACGTAATGTATGAAGAAAACTTTTGTGCTGTTGTGGTCCGGCACTAAATGTTTCTTTGTTTCGAATCAGATACTAAGGAATGCGTATAACAGAGGTCCGAAAAATCAAATCTCTACGTCTCTACAGTACCTACTTAAATTTTCCAAAGGGTTTAAAAATTACATTGCATATTAATAACATTGTCTTATCTTTTACAGGGCATGGCGACTACGTCTAGAAGTAGGAGAAAGGTGAGCAATGTTATTTATTTATTACTTATAATTACGCAAGAATAACTAAAAACCTTTAGAAGAGGCTAATGGGGAAATTCACTGCGAGCAATCACGGCCAGCCTTCTTGGAAAATAGAAATGTTATTCGAACTTCTTTTATCAGAGAAATGGGTTAATTAATCGAAAGGTTTGCTTTGATTAACAACTAACTGATGAAAGCGCTAACGGAAAATACCGTAAAGCTAAGATGAGAATCACATCAACTTGGATGAGGAATTATAATAATTAGCTATGCAAATACTCCGAGATTTGACAGCTCGAATCTGCAGGTACTTGTTTTTCTTTTTATTTTAAATTAATTTCGAACTATATTTACAATGAATCAGCCTATTAGGTTGTCAATCGAAAATTAACTACTATTAATTTTTGAAAAATTCATTTGAACTGACTCATAAATTGCAATTACATGTTTCTAAATTAATTTTATGAAATTAACATATAGATAAAAAAATTTAAAAAAAAAATAAAAACGCCTTCAAAACCCACTAAAAAGTAAAAAATAACTACGTCATTTACTTACTTTAATTTACTTCACACATCTATGAAGTCGGTGCCATCCGAGTTTAGGTAAAGACTTTAAAGTAGAAAGCTCGGATATATATATATATATATATATATATATATATATATATATATATATATATATATATATATATATTATATACGGTCGAATTGAGGAACTCCTTTTTTTTTTGAAGTTTAAAAAGTACGTCTACGTTTAGGAGCACAAGCCGATTTTATTTTCCTCTAGATATATACTTCGCGGGGGAGAAATCGGGTTATGTGAGACTTCTCCACTTAAACCCCCTCAGTGCATATCGGAAACACCGGGCTCTTCAATGAACAACCAAACCAGTAAGTACCTCCCTAACGCTATGCCTCTTGGGACAGACCTGCGAGATACGAATAAGCACACGTCAAGCGTTAATTTCGTGTTTGACTCTGCTCCGCCAATTTTTGGATTTTGACGAATACAAACACGTTTTAGGCAGTTCTCGTTGGAGGCTCGTCCACACTTAACTATTCGAAGGTAGTGTACACGTACCTTTATATAGTACATTCATAATATGTAGCTTTCCTAAGACGCTTAATTTACTATTACACACCTACATTCTTCTTCAGTGATATTTTACTGCGTTTTACCTGAATACCTTTATCAATTTCGTCCTGTATTTTAATAATAAGATTTTTTTAAAGTGATATTTAAGTACCTATCGTCGCGAAACAAGCCAGACGTGTGTGACTTCTTTCTTTACTGAATTTATTGAGTACAAGTTAGCCCTTGACTGCAATCTCACCTATGATTAGTGATGATGCGACCTAAGATGGAAACGGGTTGATTTATTATAAGTAGGATTAAATTCACTCCCCTTTCGGTTTGCGCACATTGAGTCGGAATGCTAAATCGCTTGGTGGTACGTCTTTTCCAGCAAGATGGTAACTAGCCACAGCCGAACCCTCCCACAAACCAGACCGGACTAATTAACAAAATCTCGATCTACCCAGCCAGGAATCGAACCCACTTTTTGTAAATCCACCGCGCACCGCTGGGCTGTAGAGGCCGTCTAATTGTCTCTAAACAAGCCAAAAGAGTGTGGCTTGAAAATGCAATCAACCTAGCTGGGATCGAATCTAGGAACTCTCGGCCTTGACTGTATTAAGGTTTTCGATTATAGTTGCATAATCAACCCTTCGCCAACTCGCAAATAGATTAGACTTTTACTGTGGGCGGCTTCGCCGGTATAAAGTCTTGTTCCTTGAATCCAGAACTTGTTTTACAAAGTTAATAAATATCAGACACATTTCAACTGAGTGAAGCTTTTCCTGTAAACTTTAATTGAATTATTTCTTAGATTTCTCATGATCTGGTATACCAATTAAGGAAATTAAATTATTTTAGCTAAGGCTTACTTTGAAGCTTAGGTATTTTAATATTTTTGATTTATGAATGAATTGGTATTATATTTACAAAATTATGTACGTCTTATGCAGAAGGTAATTGAACTTCCTGTTGCTTTTTAACTATACAAATAAAAGAATTGAAATTTTACTAAGAGGATTTTTGGCGTGGTGAAATATTACGGTAGAATTTTTTAGCACTGCGACTCTAAGGCCTAAAGGTTTTCCAGGCAAAAGGAACGTGAAACTCTTAGTCAGAGAGGCATGCATACTTGTGCCACTTACCGGTTTCAGCCTTTTCTGCTACGGCTCCCAGTCTCGATTCCGTCTCCCTGATATGACACGGAGCCAATATGTCAAGGCAAGTAGCGTCCCGCATTAAGGCCCGTCCTAGGAAACCAGCGTCAATCCAATTGCGGTACTTACATCCATTTTTAAAATGTTGCCTGTCTTTTTGTTGACGACTTGTTGTTGTTGTAACTACATGGGTCTAACCAAAATTTAAATGAAACAGCCAAAAAGTATTTGTACATTTGTTAGTCAATGACGCATAAAAAGGCTGAACGGATACGAATGGACATATCCAACATTTATCACAGAACAGGAAATGACCTGTTCTTTCCTTCCCTTCCTAATCTACTTGAGAAAATCGCAATGTTAAGAGTTTCAACTGCAACTAAGTTTCAATTATATACCTTTTTTTAAGCTATTGTATAGCTTTTATCGCGGGCCTTGAGTATCGAAAACATAAATATCAAAAGCACAATTTCGGCAACGACGTCATCGGGGAACGTGGCTTAGCGGTAAGGCGCTCTAAGTGCCCGGATTGCCAGAGAGACACGGGTTCGAATCCTGTCGGTTCCGAAATGTTTTTTTTTCAAGCGTGATATTTCAAAAAGTCATTTTTTTTTAAATTACGTTGACAAAAAATGCTATGCAATAGCTTTACCGCGGCAGTCTCCAAGTGCCACATGTCTTTTTTTTTGATGACGAGTGGGAAATCTCCTAGAGATATCCAACCTCTTGTGGGGAGAGGTCAGGTTATGTGGGATTTTTACCCACTAAAACCCCCTCGGTGGCCATCCTCAGTGCATATTCAGAGACCTTGCTTGCATATGCAGAGACCAGCTTGTGCCTCTTGTATTCCTCCCTAGGTCGCTCCAGGACGCTTAACTATATACCTAATGCAAGGTTTTATTCCCCTCTCCAAGAAGAAGGGAGACCTGGCCCTTTAGTGGGTCTTAAGCTGATAATGACTAAATATTAATTTAATCGTTGTCTGTAAAGTCGGTTTACTGACGATAGTTGAACGTGACAACGTCTGAAGAAAATACTGATGGAATGGTAGCATTTATTTTTATAAATATTAATGTAAATTAATAAAATAATTGATTTTTATTTATTTTTTTTATATTTTAAATTTACAATAAATATATTAATTTATTAATTTAAAATTAATATATTTAATAATTATATTTAATTCACTTCAAGCCTTACATGGAACGCCTCAAAGCGAGGTAACGCCGCATGAGTCATGTTTTTTCGTGCGTGCAGCCGGCTCTATCGAATTATAAGACGTTGTCACGTCAAAAGAAGTAAGGTTCGCTCGCGTTTTTTCCACATATGTATATCCAACATGTACAAAGGAATGTATGGAATCTTTCAGAACATTCCGCCATGTCACGAATGTTTGAATATATTCACAACTATGTGCCCAATTTGAAACCCTGTCCCTTTGCCTTTGACGACGCGGTCCATTTCAAATACGTAGACCATAACAAACTTAATTTGTTTCTGTCAACAGCTTTATACTTTGTTAATGAACCGCTCTATATAAAATCCTAAACCAAATGACGTTCAACCTTGAAACTTAGCTCGTACAAAGGACAATGATGTTCATGTACATTCCTTGTCAATGATTATAATTGACAAAGGATGAATGTATTTAAGTTATGTATCTGTTTTTATATTATCTTATTTTATCTATCTTTTTAAAAAGCTAATTCGTTGTCATTATCAACCTCTGTCATTTAACTCTCTTCTTGTTTAACATTTAACAGTCTTCGTGGCGCTATAGTATGCGCGGTGTATTTAATGTATTTAAAAGATGAAGGCCTTGGGTTCGATTCTCGGTAGGGCGGATTGAGATTTTCTGAATTAATCCGTGTCTGGTAGGAGGCCTTGGTCGTGGCTAGTTACCTTCCTACCGGCAAATACGTACTGCCAAGCGACTTAGCATTCCGGTGCGATGTCGTGTAGAAAAATAGATAGAATAGAAGGGCTGTGAATATTATCGTACTCCTAACAAGGTAGACCGCTTCCATCTTAGATTGCATCATCACTTACCACATGGTGTGATTCTCGTCAAGGGCTAACTTGTGGCAAAAAAAGCCTAAAAATGATAATATCCCTCAGACACCGACGTCCAAACAACCAACCTCAAGCTGATGAAAACTTTAACTAGGAATTTCTAGTGAGAAAGCTCAATATTTCGTCGCCTCAGGATCTTGTGATTCCAAGATACGTTGATTAACCACTGGATTTGTCCTGGATTTGTCAATAGGCCGTATATGCCGCGGCCAAAGGGCGGCAGCGTCCAAGGGGCGACAGATTTAACATGACGCTCACTCGATATCAGGGGATAAATTATTATTATTTCAAAAAGGTATTTGTAGATGGGGCGGCGGAAACAACGTGGCCTATAAAAGAATAAATCCAGCATCGCACGAGGCTTTTTTGGATATTATTTATCATAGAATTCGCGTTGTTGGATATGTTTTAGCAGATATTCTACATTTCTGTAATACATAGTAGTCGCTTAAACCTTGGTCTGTTGACAATGAACGCACCAGATGATCGGATCAACAGATTGATTTAAACGTTGTCTTTGAAGATCGCAGCGTAACTCAGACGGAATCGCCTTTGTTCTCGTCGATGTTTCATGGTTTGTTTGGCTGAGATAGGAAATAGAGATCTCTTGTTTTTTAACAATGTTGTTCCAATGTTTCCTGGCTAAGTCCCGAGTTGATGTCGTGCCAAACGCGACATTGGCTATTTCGATTTGATTCCAATGCGACCTTTATTCGCGTCCTAAGAGAATTTACGGAATTATTCCATCCCTTTCCATACCTACCTTCTGTGTCAAATACTGAATACATGTTATGAATAACTGCGTATGTATGTATTAGGTATGCAGCAAACATGTCCTCCATGGATTCTTGGCAGATAACGGAGATGTAATAAATGATCTGTTGACATTAAAGTAGTTCATATGACAAACACATAGGTACCTAATAGGTAATTGCCGCAAGTGACGATTCAATTACGGGCGGTATGTTTGACTTACTGCCTTGTTGGTGCTGTGGTTAGCATTTGTGGCTTGGGATCACGAGATCTTGACTTTGGGTCCTGGGTCGGACTATAACCGTAATTTTTTTTCTTCTAATAAATTTTCAGTAATATGAGTCACTAATTGGAAAGTTGGTACGTCTCCGTAACTCGGAGAGCACTCTCTGCTGTCCTGGCCATTATCATAGTGTTAGTGATCTTTAAGGTATCATACAATACTATCAAACTAAGCTAATTGACGACCTCCGTGGCGCAGTGGTATGCGCGAGGGATGGCATAAGACGGAGGTCCTGGGTTTGATTCCCGGCGGGGCAGATTGAGATTTTTCTTAATTTGCCTTGGTCTGGCTCGTGGGAGGCTTTCGCCGTGGCTAGTCACCACCCTACCGACAGAGACGTACCGCCAAGCGACTTAGCGTTCCGGTACGATGTCGAGTAGAAACCGAAAGGGGCGTGGATTTTCATCCTACTTCTAACAAGTTAGCCCGCTTCTATCTTAGATTGCATCATCACTTAACATCAGGTCTGATAGCAGTCAAGGGCCAACTTGTAATCGATAAAAAAAACAGCTCGCCAATCTGCATTAGAATATTGCTGTAACTAAGCCATTAATAGGTTGTTGATGATAATGATGATGATGATCTTTGACTTAAAATTTTCGTATTCTAAGTAATTTCTCAACTTTTGAATAGATAAATGACTTTTATGAACACATCAAAAACTCACACTATACATAATTATATCTACATTTGGAAGATTGTAGGGCTCCCACAACCGCCTAACTCAATAATTACCTACGTCCTACAGTACATAACCGTACGAAGCTTAGACCTCTAATCCAGTAGAGCCCTGTACTGTACTATTATGTATTTTGTGCGAGCTAGATTAGTCGTCTAAAAGCTACAGTAACTTTAAGTAATATCGCTGTCTTTTGATTGCTTGAATCATTACGAAATAAAGAAATATCAATATATTATTCCACAACTGGCAAACAGCCTTTTATATTTTGTTAAGAAGAAAATATACCGCAACATGTTGCGACGCCGTCGATTAGAGTCCCCAGGTCTGAAGGAACTCTATCTGCCTGGGCGTCTCGACTCCCTCCTCATCCCAGCATCTTGTATATCGAGTTCAGACACCGTCCTTCAACCAGCAATAACTCGTAGGAAACATCTCCTTACGTTGCTTCTGCCATCTTCAGTGTTCAGCAACTCGTGAACTGTCTCGAAACTTACTAATTTTCCTCTTGCCTGCATACACAAATAATTAAAAAAATCGTTCCACGTTCTTTTAGTTTTAACTTTTTCTTTTTTTATAATTGTACTTTCTTTTAATTCTAATGAGGATTTCGATCACTCTATCACTTCCTAAATCCTCTGAGGAGTTGTCCATAACAATATAAATCAAAAATATCTACTTGAGAATGTATATATGTACCTACTTGTGTCGTATAGATTATAAAAACCACAGTATTCCGTATAATAGATATAACAACATAGCTTTGCTAAAATAAATCGAAAGCAATGTAAAGATATTTATGTAGGTAAATATTGATCACTCAATCCTCCGATAAGACAAACAGAAATACTGATAACGTCTGAAAATTGATAAATTATGTGATATACATATCATTGTCATTTATGCACAAAGAATCTATTGTTTTGAAACGGGATATTGAACGAAAATCGTTTGTTAGTTATTAAGAAAATTGTGTGTTAATTAAGAATCGTGTGTGATAAGATATTAAAGTGTCGTGCATGTCTGATCCAAGTTCTTGTCTCTTGTTCCAGCAGGATGATGAGAAAAAGAATAAGAAAAAACAGTCGCCAGTCGACGACCGGCCGTCCGTGCCTTCCCCCAGCGAATCAATGCTTCAAAGTAAGTTGTTATGTTAATGTCAGTTGGTTATTGTACGAAGGATGTATATAGAATAGTTCTAAACCGTACCAGGGTCTACCAATCTACAAGTTTTAAAAATTAAATGTTTAATACATTTAATGTTTACACATGTCACATGACATGTCGTAATGTCCTTCATAGGCTTTGAGCATCGTCCTGGAGTAAAGTTTATACCTATTTAATTTTTTTTACCTACATTACGGGCAACTTCACGACCTTATTTGTTGTCAACCACATATACCTACTTACTAAGGGAAATTGGTGGGGTTTAACAATTTTAAAACTAATTGTCCATTTTTTATTTGTGGTTGTTAATGTAATTAATTTAAATTGTACATGATGTTTTTATAAGAGTAACTGCTCAGATATTATAAGAGCAGTGCCGGTCTTTTCATTAGGATCTCCCTTCCGAACCGGTGGTAGAGCTTAGAGAGAATTTCACAAGTGCTTGTAAATGCAGCCTACGTATTACGACATAGTACTAAATAATAGTCGAATACTACGAACTTGAATTTTAATTTGATTCGTGATATTTAATTGTGAAGTATGGAAATGCCACAAAATATCCAAAATGTCCAACAGAGGATGTTCGTCGAACGAAAAAAGCGAATTGATACCAAATGTACTAAAAATGTTTTCGAACTGTTCGTGTTCGTACATATCGAATATCCTGATATCAGAGAAAGGTGCTCAGGTGCTAACGTCAACAATGTCGGAAAAATTTTCGGTATCCATTAAGGCATCAGTTTTCGCAAATCTATACTAATATTATAAAGAGGAAAACTTTGTTTGTTTGTTTGTTTGTTTGTTTGTTTGTTTGTTTGGTTGTAATGAATAGGCTCAAAAACTACTGGACCGATTTTAAAAATTCTTTCACCATTTGAAAGCTACATTATCCACGAGTAACATAGGCTAAATTTTATTTTGGAAAAAATTAGGGTTCCGTAAAATATTTGGGTTTTTCGGACACAAGGTGTAAAAAATCAACCAGAAAAGTTACTTATTTTGCGTACGCTGCGTAAACTATAAAAGATAGAACCATAAGATGTTCTAATTAATTGGAGATCTTATCAATATCTACAAAAAAGTCCGCGACACACTATACCTATCTATGTCGAGTGAGGCACAACAACCATTTTTTAATTTAAAAATCTTAATTTTTTTTTGGACTACATTTAAACGCATTTATTTTACTCATGCTATTAATCCTTATCAAAATAAATTATTTCATCACGAAGTACAGTTTATGTAGATAATATTTGGTATTTAAAAGATTAAAATTGGACTTTTGGTTTTGAAGTTATGGCGAAATTAAAATATTACTATTTCTGCGTTGCGAAGTGAGCGTCACCAAGGCGGGGGTGCGCGTGCGGGAGGGGAGTTTAGATCTATGTTATATATACGATGATGAATTAAGAATTCGATCTTTGTTCAAATATCTATTTAATACACGGAAGAGTTTGTTCGTTTGTTTAAACGGGCTAATCTCTATCTGCGTGTCGGATTGTAAAATTATTTTTGTTTATTCTGAAGGCTAGACTCAAGAGTGAAATATATTATTTAATATCAATTTATACCCATCAGCTTGCCATAAATATATATTTTTAATGTTAATGTACTAAAATGTCATACAATGTTTAACAAAAATGTAGACGGGATGGGACGGAGAATATTGCTTCACGGGGAACTATAAAAAAATTAAATTGAGAGGGGGAGCGGGGAATGAGCACACTATATGTGCCTTTACACATTTTGTATGAAAGTCTGTCTTTAAAATTACAAGGGTACCTAAGAAGTTTTCACGCGGACGAAGTCGCGGGCGACTGCTAGTATGTTATATAGGTCGACGCTGACCCTACATGATGGAGATATGCATAATAGTTTAATAATGCTTTCCTCGAATAAGTGCCAAAACCAATTAAACAAAATTGACAGGCTTTCATACCAAAATGACTTTCGATTTGTACTCGTTTAAGTTCACGATACCACAGAATGTAGTACTATATTGTTGCTTAGTTTAGCAAGAACCCAAACATTTTTGAAATGAAAATTCATTTTAATAAGTACAAGTAGGTGTACTTATATTGTTTTTACCTTAGAAGTAGAAAAGAAAGTATAACACAATTTTATGCTGAGCTATAGCTATGAAAAACAATTTTCCATAATCTGTAGCAAAACATTACGAATTTATGACTTTATAGCGTCTTACATCTCATAAACGATAAAAGGAGATTTCACTGTGTACCGAACAGAATGATAAATGATTATATTCATTAACGTCTATAGTCGTGTCTATAAAACAATGTTATTGAATTGTGGCTCTAAGATTGTATTATGGTCAAATACACGAACGGATAAATAAGTAGGTCATGAAGTCAAGGTCCAACTTACAATTCATAGTGTTATAAGCCTTATTAGTTCGCTGGGTTCTTAATCCGTTGTTCTACGAGTATATAATTTTACTAGCTGTGCCTCGCGGGTTTATCCACGTATGGGGTTCCCATCATTCGTGAAATAAATTAAGCTAAATTTACAATACAATACAATACACTCGAGTGTAGATATAGTAAACATAAAACGGTTTGTAAAATCTCATAAGTGATATCCTGAAATTGTTCGGTAGGTACAATGTCGTATCATTATTATCATCTTATATGCAGGAGGTAATGGAGCTTTTACTCACCACCCTGCTCCAACGCATTTTGGTATCTTTAATCATTAACGATCATTATTAGCTGATGTTAATGATAGTGCCCAAGTCCGAAGGCTTAAGGCTCAGAGGTACGGGGGTGTAAAACCACCAACTTCCTGACGCCAAACTTTATTACAATTTACTGAAAAAAGAATTTACTGAAAAATTCTAAGAACGAAGAAAAACTCCGGATTATTTAACGACCCAACCGAAGATTCGCACCCAGGACCTCGTGATCGAAGCCACATAGGCTAACAACTAGACGTGGCAGGCAAAACGGTATATGCGATGGTATTCACTTGAGCTTATATGGTCCTGTGTAACGTGTCCCTGCAACTAAAAATCTTCCTTCTTTTTAAATAAGTGTACACTGTACAATATACATTATTTCCATATATTAATCAAAATTAAAAGTTCAGAGAAAGCAGTAGATCATTGACACCATTTAGGACCGAGCCAAGAATGCTTCAAAAAGTAAATCTGTAGTTAGGTATACAATGAATTGAGTCGCAAAAAAACGGTTACCGAGAACATCCCACGGTGTACACACAACCAGTTATACATGTGTGATATTTCGGGAACTGCGATAAATTCCACTGTAGAATAATACTCTAACGTTTAAAAGTCATTACAACTTCACGATGGAATATTTGGCAAGTCGCATATACAACCGATGTGTGATTTTTCCAGTCACGTGCGACTTTTAATGGACGTTTAAAAGATGATAAAACTGAAGTTTGACCAAAAATTCAACAGTTTTAGAAAGACTAAGTTGATTAACTATTTAAATAAAAGAAAGATGGAAATGTAAAGATTGGAGAAACTTTGTGGCGCAGTGGTATGCGTGGTGGATTCACAACGGAGGTCCTGCGATTGATTTCCAACTGAGCCGATTGAGATTTTCTTTATTGGTTTAAGTCAGACTGGTGGACGGGAGGCTTCGGCCGTGGCTAGCCTCTCTGTTGGCAAAGACGTACCGCTAAGCGATTTAACGTAAAGACCGAAATACATAGATATTAATTATATATTTTGTGAGGATTCATATTAAAAGCATTTTCTTAATAAAAATTTAAAATGATATCCGTTAGATACAGCTGTGAATTTTACAGAATCTATTTATCTTGAATCGAATTTTGAATATAGGTTTCAACGGCGACAAAACAGAACAGAATTTCTTTTTATTCTTTGAGAAATGTTATAAACTAAGAGCAATAGCTTTCTCCTGTAAATCTGAACCTATTGTGAGGCTAAAACTAGACAGCTAACGAGCGTACGGGTAATCTGATCTTATGCAATTACAGCCTTCAATGGTTATTAGGGCCAGAGACATCGCTAATGCGTTACTTGTCTTTAAAAGATTTTATTTAAGTATAAAATCTATCTCGTACACGTGGATGAAATGATGTAAACTGAGTGGATGTTGAGATCTTTAAAACTATACACTCGACTTGAAATACAGCAAAGTTACGTGTACATTTCGCGATATAGACGCTCACTTAGAATGGTTTCTTAGGTGGAAATTTTTCGATAATCCCACAGGCATCAGATCTACACGAGTGAAACCGCTGGACACAGCCCGTAACATATATAAAGAACAAAGTGCACAGGTTTATAACTAGGGTAGGCACTATAGGAACTAACTACACAAAATGGAAAATTCCTTCTCCAACACTGGTTTGTGATGTGTTTATGGTAGGCAGTGGATTTAGGTATTTATGAAGTGCATGTCACTGCCCGAATCGGTGGTAAAGCCACTGTCTTGTAGCCTACATGAAATAAATAAATTAATTTGGAACAATTGAAAGGTAGCGATAAATGAAATATTTTTTGGAAGTTTCATTAAAGTTGTTCATTATTATACCTATCTCAAAGTGAAGGCTGTTTTAGAGTCTGTCTTAAGACTGAAAGATGAAAGATAAGAGAGTCATGAAACACGTAACGTTTCCCTAATCTTTAGTCAATATTGTTAACGATATAAGGCAAACTGATGAGAGTATGCTCATTTTCATAAATTCCTTCACACAATAAAATCATCTTGTTCAGTTTGTTATGTGTTGATCAATAATATTATGCATCTAACTAGTTTGTTAATTTAACTCGTGTAGTTTAAATTTAAATTAGTGTGTTCAAAAGAATGGCTACTCAAAAGAATAATGAATTTTGTAAGTAAAACAATAGTGATCGAGTGATAAATTTCTGTAATTATGTATTAAATAAACACAGGGTTTTAATTGACTTTGATGTTCCGGTTTTGTTCTGAAACTGAACGTATGTTCAGGGGATTTTTATGAAATTTATGTATTTTGGACGTATGTTCGGATGGTAGTCGTACAGGTTTTAATTTTCGCAACCCACGGCAAGTAAAAATAAAAAAATAAAAAGTGTCATTTCGAAATTATTTGTTTGTTGGTGAAGAACGGCGACCTCGCACCGGAAAGCGCAGTGTTTTGGTCAACACTCCTCTAGATGAACTGACGACATTAAACGTGTCGCCGCTGCCGGTACAGGCTACAGGCTACAGGCGGCTCAGAATCGAAGTCCTTAAACGAATTTATAAATTGACGCATTTGTATAAATCATTATTATAAAAATTAAAAGAATTATATATATTATTAAAATCTTGTAATCATTCACTTATTTTTAACCGACAAAAAAAACGGAGGAGGTTCTCAATTCGACACGTATATTTGTTTTTTTTTTTTTTTATGTATGACCACGCATAACTTTTTACAGTGTTGTCCGATTTTGATAATTCTTTTTTTATTAGAAAGGGCATACATCCAAGGTGGTCCCATTGTCCTCATGTTAGGATCTGATGATGATATCCTGGGGAAATTTAAGGAACTCTTCAAATTTTGGAGGCACGCTTACAGCGATTTCGGTTTTTGACTCGGTATCGGTAGCTTTTTGGCTACAAGTGCCGTATAATATACTATGACAGTATAGTACGAGTATGTGATGTGGCGATAAATCACTAAAAAGTAAGAAATAAAAATTTTTAACAAAAAATAGAACCGACTCAAAACGCACTAAAAAGTAAAAAATAACTGTCATTTAGTTGCTTTAATTTACTTAAAGTTTCACAGCCCCGAGGGGTCCCCTGGCAACCGTCAGGCAAATAATGACAGCTGTCATTATAGCTCCGTCGCTACCCGGGTAGCCGCGGGCCTCAAAGAAGGTTTGAATGTCAGGCCCACAGGGGTGAAGCATATCTAGGAGTTGGTGCCAGCCAAGGTTTCTACTTTCAAGGACGTTACCTAGAACCCACAAACTTCTTTACTACGTAAAATAAATGTTCCTTAAACTTGGCTGGCACCGACTTCATAGATATGCTTAAGTAAATTAAAGCAACTAAATGACAGTTATTTTTTACTTTTTAGTGCGTTTTGAGTCGGTTCTATTTTTTGTTAAAAATTTTTATTTAATAATGTCATCATATTTGATTTGACCTTCGCTGATATATCATGCATCCTTTTAGATTTAAAAGGTTTTAGGTGTATACATGTATTACATATATAATAATCAATCAATTGATATGAAACGTGTAATATTAGATTGTTTGATTAATGTGTTAGATTTGAGCGATAAAGTAGGTAGATATACTTTGTGATTTAATACAAAAAGATAACCATTGTGTTTGCAAATTTTGGCACTGACTTGCAAAATTTTTACGCTACGTAAGCTTTCACTATAAAAAATATCAAACCTTATATCAAACAAAGATCCTATAAATCTTACACGATCTTAGTGAACACTCTCTACGAGTAACGCTACCATCGCATAGTGTTCTACTTGAATCCTTGTTTATAGATTAAAAAATCAAAAATCCGGAGAAAAGGCCTGATTTCCATTGAAATGTCCTGAGATATTTTAACAGTTATTGCAAATCTCAGTAGTCCTGAGATCTCAGGATTTTTGGGATTTTTGAGTTCAAAATCCTGAAATCTCTGAGGTAACCCTAGGTTTAGGTGGCTTGGTCTCGACAAAGCCTGCACTGCACCTGAATACCTGCCCAAGTAACCACAATCCAAACTCTGTAGTCGTCCGACGTTTACGTTGTTTGAGACATACACAGAAAAACTTTCAACTTTTATAATATATAAGACTGGCCCTTGTGGGCTTTTGGTCTATAGGACCTACATTTGAGTCACAATATATGGCTTGGCATTAATGCGAGTGTAATGAGTTGAACGGCGAAGAAACGACCAAGCTATACATTTTTACTATTAGACTTTAACGTAGCTCGAAACGGACAAACCTAATTTCACAGCGGCAGATTAAAGTTAAAGTAGGTCTTTTCATCGTTCTTTATATTTTTAATGTGATTTGCAGACCTCCGGACAGCGTTCGGTTTGTTGGATCGGGACAGCGACGGGCACGTAACGCCGGCTGAGCTGCAATTCATGCTGCGGAACCTCGGCATTGAAGTCAGCGACGACCTCATAGCAGACCTCATCAAAGATGCCAGTAAAACTGGTGAGTACTAATCTAAATACTTCAATTATAATGGTAATGCGTTAAAAGAAAATTTAGATTAAGACAAGCAATCACATTACAGCGCGTCATAGAGTGCCATATCAAAGGCCGCTTGATACTTTTAAACTTTTTCAATTTTTTATATTAATATTAAAAATTGAAAACTTCAGGGAAAAAGAACGTTTTTCATGATTTTTTGTAATTGTTACAATCACTTCCGGTTGATGAATACCACTGGAAGTAGCTGTTGCACTGCTCAGGACAATTCCTGATATTATGCTATAAAAAATATCCAAATCGGTCTGCTAGTTTTTGAGCTAGAAGTGCTGACATGGACAGGCGGACATTACAACAAGCACAACAGATGCAGCGGTGTTTAAAATCGCACTCTCTTCTGTAGCTACGTAATAGGTACTCCAATAGTGTATATACAAACTTAAAAGCTTTGTTGGATAAATGTTATATTACGATCACGTTTAAAGTTTTATTTTTATAGTCGTATAGTTAGCGAATAGCGCAGCTGATGTTGATAAAAGCCCGTATTTGATATTTAATATTGGAAAAAAATAGAAAAAAAAATTGTATTAATTTTCTACATAATATACATATACCTACGAGACACGAGACATTTAATACCACTTCCACTTCCCAGCACGTAGTTGAGAATCATTACATAGTATAAAGCAAAGTAGCTTTCTTCTGTCTGTCCCTATGTATGCTTAAATCTTTGAAACTATGCAACCAATTTTTATGAGGTTTTTATTATCAGATAGAGTGATTAAAGAGCAAGGTTTATATGTATAATACATGCATAATATAGAAGAGAAACACTGATAATTTCAGAGGTTTCAGATGTGATGTCGTAAATTACGCATTTTTTGCGCTTACTTTGCAAATGTTGGCTAAACCCTACGAGATATATCAAAGTAATGTACTACAGTATTGCACACCTTAAACAGGTCTACAAAAAAGTCTGCGATGGTATATATCTATCTCTTAGGGATAACCCAATCATAACCATTTTTTATCTTTTACTTTCAACCAAAAGTAATGGCTTATTAACGAAGCGATTTTAAGCAATACTGTATTAATCCTTATCCAATTGAGTATCTTAAATATTTTGTGCACTCAATATAGATCACTATTGCCCTTTACAGCATGTAATTTAAGTGAATATTTTCCAAGATATATAAGATTCAAAATGCAGCGACACACTTTAGTACCAGCATTGCACCCGTGCGAAGCCGGGGCGGGTCGCTAGTTTTTCATAAAAAAAAGCTCAATATTTGATACAATAAACTCTAAGAAAGGAACTATAACATAATAAAAAAGGTGTGGATTTCATCCTACTAACAACTTGTTAGCTTGCATCCATCTTAGATTGCATCATCACTTACCATCAGGTGTGATTGCAGACAAGGGCAGACAAATGAATTTTACGGAAAACACGACAATACGATCGGTCAAACGAAGCGTAGTATTTACGCTTTGCTACGAGTACATATTTAATTAAATTTCCTTTTGAACTTGAGCGTGTTCATACATACATCACGTTCAATTGCACAAAGTTAAATATCAAGCGTAAAATGTCATGAGATTTTAAAATAGTTATACGGCGATGTCCTTGCTACAGCGCTCGCAGTTCGCCCACTTTGCACTTTGATTTGAATTTTTGCCAAAAACGTACCCGATGGCCGATGGCCGGTGCCGCGTTGATTTTTATTCACGTTCAATAAAATTAGGTCATTTGACGTTTCTCTGGGCGATTAAATAGATTTTAAATTGTTCTAATTTACATTATCTAGCAATATTTTATTACAAATAAATAAAACTTAATCACAAAATCAATTTTTAAAATTTTTGTATATTTGTTCCGGCTCATTGACATATTAATACTATGGACTACGGGTCTAATGCAAAATTTACGTCAAAAGTGTCCCAAGATATTTTATACACACTAGGATGTATTTATGTTTTTATACACAAAATAACATTGTAATGTATATCTTATCGTATTGTTATACAGTCTAATTTGCAACGGTCTAATTGCATGCAATAAGTAATCAGCTTCGATTGACGGTTACCATGGCAGCCTTTTTTTGACATGACAGCTTCTCGTGAAAATAGGACAACATAAATGGTGTGGAGTCGGTAGCTTTCAAATTTTTTCGGCATCTTATATTTATATATTATATTTACAGCAAATTTTAATTTATATTTACATATGCCTGACCTCTATATGCTGGGATAAATCTTGTACCAAATAATATCTTGTACCAAATAAATAATGTTGTAATTATCTTGTATAAAATAATAATTAGTTATAATAATAATTAATTACAAACCAAATCCACTAATGTATAAAATGATATGCCACTCGACATAGTTCTTTACTTTGAAATTTTAAGTTCTCGATATTTTCCTCTTTTTAATTAAACTGAAAATATATTTTTTTACTTCAATGACGTAAGATCACTTTTTTAAATAACTGTTCCTAATTTCATGTAGATAATTCTTATAGTTATCAAATTAATATACCATTATGGTAAAAGTTATTTGATTAATATTCATGACATGAAAAATAAAAGTTGACATAAAAAATAAAAATTTTTGAATTTAAAATAATCAAATTATTTTCATTCAAAAATTAAATAATTAAATAATTCAAATGTTAAACAACAAAATAACTGTATGCAGTCGTTGTTCTAAAACATTCTATTGCTCACGGCAGATCCGGACTAAATGTGGTTAATTAGATAAACATATTGCACTCCTTCTATCCTAGACGCAGGTAGCGTATGGGAAAAGGACAGATAGATACTTTTGTTCATTTTGGTTGGTTATGCAATTCGTTTCTATAGTTTATTAAAATTTAATAAAATAGCCTGTTTCTAAGCAAAATAATACTTTAAAATCATCAGTAAATATTTACTTACTGAAAATATGGTACACCGTCTTCTTTTCTCACCTTACTCGGGTAGCTCTTACAAGTTTTTTATAACACATTACGGCATTATTGACGTGTATTCTGTCAGTCAGCTAATATGAGACTGAATTGCGATTGGAAATCATTTCGCGTTTTGGCTTACTTTTGGTTCGGACACTTTTTATCGCTGACCCGAAGTCCATAGTATTAATATGTCAATGTTCCGGCTAATCTTTGATACTACCAATTGGATTATAAAAATTCTTTTCATGTATGATATGATGAGCTTGTGTCCTCTTATTCCACGGAAAGGGGAATTACCTACGCGGATGAAATCGCAAGCGTCCGCTAGTCATACATAACCACATAGCTTCAACGGACCAAATTCAAATCCGAAAAATGAGATTGCCACCATAAACATTCCTGACGTGATGGATTGACGCTGATTCCATGGGAAGAGGACGTACCATTAGTTCCGCTAGGTACTTGCGTTGACACATTGACTCCGTATCATATCAGGGAGATAGAATCAAGACCGGGAACCGCAGCAAAAAAGACTGAAACCGATAACTGGCACAAGTATGCCTCTGTAACCGAGAGCTACATATTCGTTCATTGGATGATGAACATGATTTTATTCGCTAAAATCTAGATTACAAAGACGCTAAGTTTCTGGTGTCAAACGCTACGTAATACCACTTTAAAAGTTCATGAAGAAAAATCTATAGCTTGCTGTCATTAAAGATACATTTAATATTCGACGCAGTTGGAGTAAAATGTCAACTAACTATGATACAGTGTATAAGTAATAAGTTATAACAATACAACACCCACGGTGCGAAGTGGGTACTTTACTATACTGTATACTATTTATTATACACGTCTAATGTGGGGCGCTGAGAGACTACGACTTCAAGTGTTTTTTTATTTACTACAAGTTAGCACATAAATCACATTTTGCTAACCACAGTTGCTTAGTAACCACTAACCACTCCTAAACAAATGCTTATTCATAAACATAATTTGCTTTGCTGGCAATTCTTCAATTTCACACTCTTTACCCTACTGGCCTCCCTCCTTATGGGAGAGGAGATAACTACTACCGACTACAGGGCCGTTAAATAGGTTATTGATGATGATGATGAGGTACCTACACCTCACTATTATGACCTAATTCATACCGTCTTTCCGAACTAGATATTGTCTTTAAAAAATCCGAAATATTTCACCGCGGCCAATTGCCTCGACTGATGACAAAAGGGCCGGCTCGTTTTCCGTGCACAAGATCTGCCTGGCTATCCAATGCGGAAATGCAGCCAGTATTCTAGCCACCATTTTACGTAATCGTGATATTTTATATTTAGTATTATAAGTATAGATATAGTTATTAGGACACATTAAGTTTGTTATTGTATTCTTTCTCAAAAAAGTAATATCTAGTTAAATTAATATAATAATGTCGTGTAACGTGGCAACATTGACCATCTGCAGTGAAAAGTTTTGCTCCAACTACGAGTATATTCCAAATTTAAATTGGCGCCCTACGTTGTTGATGTTTGCTAAAATTAGGAACATTTCCGCTGAATACTTATTATTATCTTTGGCAGAAGAAAGACGAAAAGACAGATTTATCATTTACGTGCTATATATAAAGGCAACGTTGATTAAAGGGAGATAATATTTTAATCGGGGCGTCATTGTAATGGCGTGCAGGTGCTTGCTTCCGGTGACCTCGGGCCTTACACCCCCTTTCTCTGACGTTGCTCCGAAGCCGAACATTACACGGCACGGTACACGAATGTCATTAATGTACTATGACGTACGTAGAATGCCCTTGGTTATCTTGAAAGAGAACTTTGCTTTTGTTATGCTTGCCTACGTATTTTCTAACTCTTAACCCAACCCTCTGGCGAAGTGCGATGGGTCCTAAGCTCCATATACCCTCTCATATAAGGAGAAAAATAGGCTAAAATTGACGATGATGATGATGGTTATTTTAGATTTGCCTGTTTGGTTCAGTCGATAGCCTAATTGTCTTCGGATCATGATATTCTGGGTACCAGTAGAGTTCCGAGATCGCGCTATGAAATATTGAAATATTTTCAGCTCTACTCACAGTTAAGGGCCGACGGCTAATGGCCTCCGTGGCGCAATGTTATGAGCAGAAGATTTATCAGACGCGGGTCCTGGATTCGAATCTCGGCTGGGCAGATTAAAATCTTCTAATTAGCTGGCTAAGCTGGTTAGCGCTCTGGTACGATGTCGTAAAGAAACCTAACGGGTGTAGATTTCACCCTATTCCTAATAAGTTATACTTATCGCTTACATCTTAGCACTGCATCATCACTTACCATTGGAGGTGATTGCTGTCAAGGGTAACATTGTAATGAAAAAAAAGTTAAATCGAAACGATTAGTGGTGTTACATCCTGTGCCTCGGAGAGCTCGGCCACGATTATTTATATGATTACTATTTGATAATGGTCGTTACAAGATCAAAAACGTTATTATCACACGAACGGAGTCGCGGGCGTTCGCTAGTGTATATTAATTGTGTTTTCAAATGCTAAAATATTCCGCGCAATGTAAGAATTTCGGGAAGTAAACAGACTTAGAAACTTTATGGTATGAATACAAATGATTTATGAGGGAAACATGAAAGAGTCGTTACATTGTCTTGAGCAAAACTGTGACGTAGACGAAGCACCTGTGCCGGACTAGAATACACTGATGGTTACAATTTGTGCTGAGTTTCTAGGATTTGTCCTAGCACGAAATTCTTCCGTCAATGCCTATTATCTGATATTTCATTTCACTGTCATTAACCACCCACGACCACGGGCCTACACTTGATTTTTGTAGGAGAGAGGATTTGGAGCGCAGACCAATCAGGTAATAATGTTTCCCGATCACCATCAGATGTTGATAATAGTGACCAAGAGACGAATATCTAATACTATCCCATGGACTTATGTTACGGGTGCCGAATCCATCATGCGGTAAGGAAACCCGGACCACGGATATAACACGTAGGCAGTAGGTTTAAAGAGTCTCTTGACGTACGTCAAAGTCACCTTCACTGGTCGTGGTGTTCTCTCTGCCATGCTATAGATAGGATCCTCTAGACCCACTATTGATGGTCGTTCTAGTGGTAGTTTTAGTTGTATAGGTAGCTTACTACAGTGCTGGTTAGACTTGACTTTAAGCTGGTCTTAGAGAAGTTAAAGAAGTTAGTATGCCTCTTTCACCCAATTCTACTGCATATAAGCTAAGCATATAGCCTAGTTTTTTTTATTCCTAGATACTTGCTTAGATTCAACAAGGAACAAAGAGATAATTTAGAAAGCAGAGCGTATTATTTCGATCAATCATTGTCGTTAAGACTAAAGGCAACGAAACCTTCAAAAGTTAGGAACACAATGGAATCTCGTAAACAAACCACGCAACATTACTTAGCAGTTTAGCACGCAACGACGCGTCGTGACTACTAGGCCACCACGGAAACTAGAAAGAAAGAAAGTAAGAAGAAAGAATTTATTTTTATTTGGTCAGAACATGTAAGTATGTATAAGAAGAGCTTATTATTTCACTACATAGATTGAAAAACATAAACAAAATTAAAAAATACAAACTAAATTAAAAAAAAATGGTGAGAGGTGTCAAGGGACACCCGGATGGAACGAAGTTCCTTTCGATTAATTAATGAAGGAATTGTAATAAAATTTTATTTTTTTTAAGTAATAATAATATTTTTTTTATTATTAACAAATATAATGTTATATAAACTTAAACGCGTACCACACACGCGTTTGTTGTTGTACACCGAAACACCAGAGGGCGCCTCGAGAGCGCGAGACAGCATACAGCGCGGGCGCCCCCCGCCGCTCACGCGCACACACATCAAAGGCGGCGGCAAGATCCTTTGATCAAAAAGTGTCGTGACAACTTTTCGTACGAATTTTTTCCGTCTAGCCCCCTTTCACAACGCACGATAAGGAACTTCGTTCCAGAAAAACAAACTAAGAATACTGACCAAATAAAAGTCTCCCACTCAGCATAATGCTACAGCAAGCTGCAGCGCTGATTTTCAGTGGGAGCCTTTAAATGGGTAAGATCACCACAAACTAGCCACCCGTTTCTATCTTTCTATACGAAGAAGAAGTAAATAGTTGAATATCAACTACATTAGTTCTCCTTAAATCATAAGCACGCAGTGGGCAGGCCATGTAAGTCGAAGAATATATGGTCGCTGGCGCCAGCGTGTTCTAGAGTGGAAACTTTGTAGGTACTACTAAGCGTAGTGCCCAATAGTCCGGTGACCTTAAAAATGCATTGGGAAGTGGCTGGATAAGGCGCGTTCACGAAAAGACCTACTTACGTCCAGCTGTGAACGTATACGGGCCTAACAATAAAAGAATGAATCCCAGTATGCTAAACTAACCACATAGCCATTTCTGTTATTAAGAGACTAACGAGGAACAAAGAGATAATTTATAAACCAGAGCCGATTGCTCCGATCAACAACGAAACCTTCAAAAGTTAGAAACACAATGGAATCTCGTAAACAAACCACGCAACATTGCTTAGCAGCTTAGCACGCAACGGTGCGTCGTGGCCATCGCGCCACCACTGAAACCCACCCGTTTCCACCATCGCAGTATGCTAATCAGCGATAATATCTGATTGCCTAGAGTGCTTGCTGTAGCTTTAATTTAGTTCTCTTTACCATAATCGTAGTAGATTATGGTTGTTGTGATTATACTGCAAAGATACTATTGACATACCGCCAAGCGATTTAGCGTTCCGGTATGATGTCGTGTAGAAACCGATAGGGGTGAGCATTTTCATCCTACTCCTAACAAGTTAGCCCGCTTCCATCTTAGATTGCATCATCACTTAACATCAGGTGTGATAGCAGTCAAGGACCAACTGGTAGTCATTAAAAAAAAGACGTGGGCTTCTTCTAGGCACGTTTGTCATTAACTATCGGACGCCCGCGGTTACACCCGCGTAGTTCCTGGTCTCGTACGAATATCAACATACAAATAAGCTTATGTCATTCCTAATGAGTTTGGCTATACAAAAATATTTATTATAATTGGAATGGTGGTTTCAGAGATGAGCCAAAATAAACAGACGGACGGACAGGTAGAAAGATTTATTTTTTGATAATTCCTTCATAATTATATTTAATAAAAAAGTTGTTAATTTGAAATAACAAATATACATTTTAAATTTATTGAAGTGAAACTTCTTTATCGGGGTTGAAAAACAAATTAGTGTAACATTTTTTCGTTACGCGTCACATTTTTCCGTTACGCGCCATCTTTGACTTATGAAAGTGACGTGATAAATATATATATATATATATATATATATATATATATATATATCATATATATATATATGTTATATTGAAGTGATCAGAATCAAAGGGTTTATTTTAATTCTAATTCCAGTGAATTTCTAAAAAAAGTAAGTAATTACGACATCAATGATAGTAATAATTCTATCATTGATGTCGTAAGTCGTCTAAGCTTTGTAGAAATAATTGTAGAATTTGTATTTATGTCTATGATAATAAAATTATATGCCTTTTATTTAACCAATTTCTGTAAAGTTGCATATAGTAAATTATTTTTTGAAAAATAACGTCATAAAAAAGTTTCACTTCTTACGAGTGTACGCTAGTACACGCACACATTTTTATTTATATGTATTGATTGGCAGTTACTAAATACCTACGGATTTAAATGTAAAAGTTGAAAAAAATCCCTTTCTTCTAATTCTAAAGAGTAGAGGTGATTTTTGAAAACAATATGACAAAATAAAACAATGGATATCGTTGAAAAAGCGACATTCTCTTTGTATGTTTCTTTTGTGAGGTTGTAGGGGAAAACAATGCGCGTCTTGAAATTTTGTGCAGGCATTTTAATTTTGCTATTTTGTTGTTACGTCACTTGCCTAGATAGATAGGTAACAGTAGATACTATTTCGAAGATATATTAAAGGCATACATATTTGTAATGAATAAGAATTCGTTGCCAATATGTAGTTACTTTCTAAAAATATTCCGTGAAGGTGCAGGCGTGACTGAAATGTACGTGAAAGCGGCATTCGGCTGCCCCTTGCGCTTTGACCGGTTAAATCGCGAATGTGGATTTTATAGTGAAAACCAGGGGACCCCCGTAGTTTCAGTGAGAATTTCAGGCTAAAACGTGACATATATGTTATTCTAATATGTAAGCTATATTATTGTGAAGTTTAATCAAAATCCATTTAATAGTTTTTGTGAAACAGTAACAAATATCAATTTTCGCCATTATGATATTAGTTAGGATAAACTATATTTTTTTATCGACTACAAATTGGCCCTTGAATACTATATCACACCTGATGTTAAGTGATGATGCAGTCTAAGATGGAAGCGGGCTAACTTGTTAGAAGTGGGACGAAAATCCACACCCCTTTCGGTTTCTACACGACATCGTATCGGGACGCTAAATCGCTTGGCGATACGTCTTTGTCGGTAGGGTGGTAACTAGCTTGGGTGAAATCCTCCCACCAGCCAGTCCAAGACAAATTAGGAAAAATCTCAATCTGCCCCGCCGGGAATCGAACCCAGGACCTTCGTCTTATAATTCCACCGCGCATACCACTGCGCAACGAGCCCACGAAGGTCGTCGTCGTCGTTGTCCTGTTGTATTACGCAACATATCAGATTTACGACTTAAAAATAAAAACACTTTTTTGTAATTTTTTTATTCTTGAATTAGATCTCATTTGATATAAGCTTCCGTACTGCATTAAAAGAATCAAAAAATAATAATATAATAAAATGTTATTAACGAAAGTCCTAACTCGCGCTAACGAAGTTTTTTACGTCCGGGAGATATATATACGGCCGTTTCGGTCGACTGACGGTGACAGGGTCTGGCACGAAGGGTTGCTATTTAAGCTCCACACCTTTGACGTGCCAAACAAACTCATCCGATTACTACACAGCTATCTCACAGGCCGTACCTTCAGGTACCGCCTTGATGGCACTCTCTCCTCCCGCAGGCCTATCCGAGCGGGGGAGTCCCTCAAGGCTCAGTCCTAGCACCGCTTCTCTACGCACTCTACACGAGTGACATTCCCGATGACATTCCCCCCGACGTCCACGTGGCACAGTTCGCGGATGACACCGCACTATTCTCCACATATAAAAGCCATCGAGTAGTAATACCGAGGCTTCAAAAAGCGGTCATGCTCCTAGGACAATGGTTCCGTCTCTGGCGCATCGAGGTGAACCCCGAGAAAAGTGCTGCCGTACTATTCACGGGCAAACCTAAGTGCAGAAACAGAATTTATCAAGAGGTTTCCCTCTATGGAAAACCCATTCCCTGGCAATCCGAGGCCAAATATCTCGGAGTAACCTTTGATTCCCGCATGAGCTTCTCGTCACACATCCGGAAGGTCACAAATAGAGCCAGATGGGTGTTAGGTCGTTTCTACCCACTCCTTTGCTCTTCAAGCAAACTGTCACTCAGACTAAAAGTCACCCTTTACAAGGTGTGCATCCGCCCCATTATGACCTACGCTAGCGTAGTGTTCGCCCACCGTCCCAAGAGCGCAATACAGCGCTTACAATCGGTACAAAATAAGTTTATGCGCCTTGCCACGGGCTCCCCGTGGTTCGTACGCAATAACGACCTCCACCGAGACCTGGATCTACCAACCATTACACAACACATGAAACAGCTATCGAAAAATTACTTTTCGAAAGCTACCACACACCCAAATCCACTTGTGGTTCAAACGTGCTCTTACACGCCCGATATAGAGGCCGACTGCACACGCAGACGCCCTAAAAACGTCCTTTACGACCCAGACGACGACACGACTACGGACAACGCCTCTCAACACACATACACACAAACACAGCGTCTTCGCCGGCGAAGACGAGGTCCCCGTTTCCTAACGTCACCCGGACGTGGAACTCACCCACGTCCATTAAGGGGACGCTTTGGCCTGATGTAACAGTCACGCCAAAACCACATGCCCATTCCAAACGTCCCTCTAAGCCGAGGCCCGAGTCTCACAGGAGACGCCCTTAGAGAGACGTTACGCCCTCTTAGTTTTTCTTCGCCTTCGGGCACTCTCCGGCGATGCTTCTGCGCTCGCCCAACCCCCCCGGTGACGCCGCTGCGGTCCCGTATGGAGCCTACGGCACTTACACAATCAGAAAAAAAAAAAAATCGACTGACGGGGAGTCCGTTTCTACACAGTGAATCAGTGTCACGGAGCGCTGTTCTAATCTCCGCTCGAGTTTACGCGCAGATGATGCTGAAGCGCCTATATGTGACATGTTGAAGCCGAGACGATATTCTCTAGCAATGTGAATCCCAGGCCCATGAGTAAACAGCCTTGAGTGGCTTTATCGAGTAACAGTCCTGAGTAGCTTTGTCGAGTTACAGCCCTTGAGTGGCTTTTGAAGTTTGAAGGAAAGTGTTTCCTCGCCCCCACTGCTGTAGAAGATTTGACTCTCTTTTGATTTTTCGTTTAATTTTTTGACTACTTATGACTTCTTCTAAATATATTTATTCTTATCTCTATTCCACCGGTTTTAATACTATTTTATTTATTTCTGTATATCTATCTGTTTGATGATCTTTTACGACTATGTTTCTTATCAGCTAGGTACTTGAAGAAATTATTATTTATAACATACTAGCGGACGCCCGCGACTTCGTCCGCGTGAAAACCTCTTAGGTACCCTTTTAATTTTAAAGACAGACTTTCATATAAAGTGTGCCCCTTCCCCGCTACCCCTCACAATTTAATTTTTTTATAGTTTCCCGTGAGACAATATCCTCCGTCCCGTCCCGTGTACTAAAGATCTACATTTGTGTTAAACATTGTACGATATTGTATATTAACTTTAACAATATATATTTATGGCAAGCTGACGTGTATAGTTTGTATTAAATAGTCTATTTCACTTTTGAGTCTAGCTTTCATAATAAACAAAACTAATTTACAATCTGACATGCAGATCTCGAGATTAGCCCGTTTAAACAAACGAACAAACTTTTTCGTATATGATATAAATATGGTCTTCGGTACGTATAACATAACATGGAGGAGGTCAACTTAATATATTGGACGATATAGCGGCAGAATTGTTTTTTAGAAATTTTGTAATATCTCCGAAACCATATAACTAATTAACATACTGTAAAACGCAAATCTTATCTCTATAATATCCTTGTGATTATTAAATAATTTACTTTGATAAGGATTCAAGTTTAGTTGTATAAATAATGACGTAAACGTAAGCATATGAGTTAAATGATTTTTTAAAACACTAAAAGTTATATATCTGCCAAAATATAAAAGATAGATATATGCTATTCCGGACTTTTTTGGTGAACTTTTTAAGGTGGACATTAGTGTAGTACATTATTTTGGTCTATCTCGTAGGTTACAGCCAGCGTTTGCAATATAAGCGCAAAAAACGTGCTTATTTACGACATCACATTAGAAACCTCTAAATTTATCAGCGTTTCTCTACTATATTATGCATGTATTATACATATAAACCTTCCTTAAGAATCACTCTATCTATTAAAAAAAACTGCATCAAAATCCGTTGCGTAGTTTTAAAGATCTAAGCATACATAGGGACAGACAGACGGCGGATAGAGACTTTGTTTTATACTATGTAGTGATATTACACTAGCGGCCGCCCGCGACTCCGTCTGCGAAAAATTTGTGATAGTTCAAAAAGTAGCCTAAAGTTATATAGTGCCCTCCAATAAAAAAATAAAATATCTTCCATGTATAGAATTATTACAGACCTTTTACAGTTTTGTTATACGTTTTTGAGGCAATAAATAATGAGGTTTACTCGTATTTGTCAAGTGTTATGTTGTGAGGTAGCAAGCAACAGCGTACGCGCGACATTTTTTTATAGCTTTTTCCTTACATCCGGTTACGATGAAAATATAAAGTATACTTTGCTCCAGGATTCGTTTTATTTACCTACCTGTGAAAATGCATCAAAATCCCACGAATCTTCGGAGAATAGAGCGAACAGAAAAACAAGGAAAAAAAGAATTACACGAATTGTTTTTTACGTTCCACTGCTTTCGTAATCGTTTAAATTATTTTGATAAAGTTAATTAAAATTACTTTTTACTTTATTCAAAATAAATATTTCGGCCTCTTAAGGCTCTTTCGACTTTTAGAACTTTTAATTACTAACTAAATTAATAACCATGATATCAGTTTGAAAGTTTTGTATGATGAATATTGGTACTTTGCCAATAATTTCATGCATTGATTGTGTACTTTTTATTATATATATTTTATTTATAATATATACGATTCCTAATCCTCTGTTATACTTATAGGTTACCTAGATAGGATCCATACTATCATTAGGTACATCTGTTGTACTTCCCAATGAATAATGATTAGCTGCAAACACGTCTAATGAAAGCACTCGAGCAGAGCTGCCGACTCACGCCTGTAATGACTTCCCTTTTTATCGCGTTAATTAACTTTTAACGACACCCCTTTTATTGACTGCCGCATTAGAGCCATAGATTATAGTCTGCATAGGACCGTTTAAAAAAATAATAGGAATTTTTTATGGTCTATATTACCAACAAAATAGTTATTTATTAGCTATTTATTGCTAGCTAACGTAGCTGACGATGTCGCTACCGTCATAATTCCGCGGGAACTTTTTATTCTATAACAATGTAATATTACTCTATCCCTAAGTTACTTTATCCTAATCCATCCAGATTTTGCAAGCATCAAACATAGAAACTTTCACATTTATTACGAGAAAAGCTTTATTATTTTTTTTTGTAAAAATCAAGATGCATAAACTAAACATAGGTAAAACAACATATAAAAACAAAATGCAACCTAGGTATTTAATAAATAAATAAAATTCAAAACTAAAAACTCCACGGCTAAGGATTAATTCTGAAAGGTCTATAGTTCGATTCCCACCCGTTGGACTACTGTCATAATCATACTTGTAAATACTCTTACGGAACACCCACTTTAAATTGAAATTGCATATACTATGATTGCAATAAAAAATAAAAGTAAAAAAAGCTGGAGGGCGTCCAAATATCCACTCATTTCATTTAACATACGAAAATTAAAAAACTCACAAACAAAATCCCAAAGGTGTTAAAAATTAAACGCTTGCTAATTAAGGAGACCAGGCAGCCGGTCTTTTAATTAAGTTCACTTTGTCACCATCGATCTGAATAGAATAATACTGGTTTAGTTTGAGACCTTCATCATCATTAACCTATTTCGATGGCCCCCGTGGCGCAGCGGTATGCGCGGTGCATTTATAGGACGGAGCTCCTAAGTTCCATGCCTGGCTAGGCCCAATGAGATTTTCTTAATTGGTCCAGGTCTAGCTTTGACTCCCCATGGTGTAGTGGTATGAAACTATAGAAATCACATTGTAGAAAAAAAGACTCTCTCTTTAACGATGAAACCTCAAACCCTGCCATGCTGCACCAACATTAATGTCCTGGACTGATGCTTTAAGGTAATCTCTGAAGCACGGGGGGCGTAACACTTTAACACCAGAAAGAAAATCCTAAAATTTCGTAGTCTAAATCAGATCACATTATCAATGGACCAGGTAATGTAAAGGTAGTGTTGAGACCATTCTTGAAAAATATCTTTACGACAGATACTGTTGACAATATGTCGCAATACTCAATGAACATTAAGAAGACAGTTTTTTATAGAAAACTATTATTTATATTATATATTATGTTATTTTATATTTAGTGTTATTTATATAGTAAATATCATAAACATTTCAAGTCTAAGCATCATTATCTGTAACAGCTGCAACTGCAATATTAAAATGGTTATACGAACCTACTGTAGTTAATTTACTAAGTTCGTTACAGCATCATTTGGCAGAGACTCAACTGTTGAAGTGTTATAAAGTTGTGTCAATATAAATAATGAATATAATAAATAGGTTGTTTTACCAAATTGTAAATTTATTTTCATTTGAGGGTTCGGTTTAGTTTATATGAAATCCGCATACATGCATACTTACATTCCGCGTGATCCAACAGTCACTTAAACACAAGCTAGCCCACCAACCCGCATTGGAGCAGCGTGATGGGTATAAGCTCCATAGCAATTATCCTATAAAAATGAGGTCATGTTCTGTAGTAGGTCTTTAATAGGCTTTTAATGATGGTACTCCGACTTTCAACAGTCTTACGTAATTGATATGAAATTGTGTTTAGAATAAGAACCTGTGTTTGTGTCTTTATTAAGTAAATAACATTGTCGAGGAAAATAGAATAATATAAGCGCTAGTATTAAAAATCGGGAGTATCTAAAAATATAATTTCCACCCACGCGTGATATTAATTTTGGTAGTCTTCGCTGAAATTGATTATTATATTTAATGATCAGTAGGCGTTTATTATATGCTTTAGGACTTCTTAAATAAGTCTTATACCTACCTTATTAATGAGCAAAAGGAAAATAGGAAACTATTTTACCTTCCGGATAAGATTACTTTCATCGTTCATGCGTTCAGGTATTTCAGCTTGTCCGGAAAAGTAAAATACTGTTATCGAATTTATTTTATCTTCCAATCATTGCTGTGTTTTAATTTGGAGAATATCGGTGCTGTTTAAATTTAAGGTATATAAGGCTTTCAGCTTAAAAAGTGCCTTGCGTCACCAAGCAATGGGATTCTTTAGGGTAAAATTTTCTAAGCTATTATCAAAAAGAAATAGACTATCCTTAAAAAAGATTAATATGGTAATTTAATTAAAATTAAATTACCAACTGTAATCATCATGCGTCAATCACAGTTCTCCAGCTTGAGGCTGTATTCTATAACGAAATATCATACCAAAAATAGTTTGTAAAAGAAATCAGGTTGTTACTCCAGTCCGAGTTTAGCAAATCATATGTATTGTGTTTAAGAAGCCGGTTGGCAACGTGACAGCGGGCAGCCGGAGCGAAAATAAATAATTGTTACTAAAATTAAACCTTCGTCTTGTTGCAGGAAGTGTAATAATTGATGAGAATGAATTCATGCAGTGGGTGACGAAGATTCAGGCGCTGCAAGGAATGGATGTCAGTACGAGTGGAGGCGATTCAGAGGAAGAAATCACGAGAGACTTGCTCGCGGCGTTTAAGTATGTTTATTCGTTTACAACTTAAGCCGCAAATGCTTCTTTGAATCACTTAGGTACTCGTAGCTTAATGGCAACCTTACGCTTGACACCGAGAAAGATATAAATAAAGTTTTACTTGTTATTCTATATTATGCCACAGAAAATGACCATATACCAAAAATGCCACAAAAAAGACCATATACCATATACCACCCTTTATAGACCATAGTTGAATGATTAAACTATTCAGGCATTCTAAATCTCAAGGTCAGACTATCTACGGTTATACACGTTTATTACCTGCTGCTCTAATCTACCATTTTGAAGCAATCCAAACTTAACTGTGGAGTTTAACCCCTGTGGGCCTGACATTCAAACCTTCTTTGAGGCCCGCGGCTACCCGGGTAGCGACGGAGCTATAATGACAGCTGTCATTATTTGCCTGACGGTTGCCAGGGGACCCCTCGGTTCTGTGAAACTTTAATGTATACAAGAACATACTACCACCGCGTCCTACCTCGTAGGAACATGGGCTAGCAAACTTTATGAAATGGTTTTTATTCATCATCACTGGCCACCGGCTAATACTCTAATCTAACTTGGCCTAACAAAAAATAATAATTGTATTTCTATCTATTACAGAGTATTCGACCGCGACGACAACGGCTACATAACGCGGGACGAGCTCCGGACGGCGTTAGAGATGATAGGGGAACCGGTGACGGACGCGCAGCTCAACCAAGTGCTGGCGCTTGGAGACATCGACCGCGACGGACGGATCGATTACGAAGGTATGACTAACTCATAAATAAGTAATGCTGGAAGATGCGAACATGTTCATCCCTGTGGTTAAAATTAGCCGCATAATATTCTGGACTAAATATCTATCAGTGTGTTAAATTTTATCCAGATTCAATCAGCTATTGAGTCGTGATTAACAAACGTCCATAAAATATCATAAAGTTAATCTGGAATTTTCAATTATCTAATATTTTCCCATTTCATAAGAACCACACGAGTAGATAAAAGGTACAGAGAGAAAGCTTCATACTACCGCGCGAATCAGTTGCACCACTACAAGCACGCGGGGCATGTGTGAGTGACCACCAGCCGCTTGTGACTGTAAGTGCGAGACTCGAAAAAACCGGTTTACGCTGGCACAGTTAGTTGACAATCTTAGGGTCATGCCAATGCGACACGCTGTTTGGTTGTTTAATTTGTCATAACCTATTGCAACAACCCTATCAAAATAGGTAACAATTTTGCACGTTCTTGAGAGCTTTGCCTTTGTTTTCTTGTTGTCTTTTATCTACTCATGTGATAAGAACCTCCTGGAGAAAACACTAAATAAAAATGAAGGAAATCGATTAAGTCGTTCTCGCGTGACCAAGGGAAATGGGCTTTATTTTTATATTAATACAAAATAAACATCCTTTATATATGTATTAGTAATTGTTTTATTATTTTTCTTTTTCAGAGTTCGTGAAGATGCTGTTGTAATGTACCTCAAGCGCGATGAAAGACCTCACTAGATGTAATGAGATAGGATAAATGATTGATGACTTTTGTCATGTGTTGCCGGGCGATGCGCCACAGCTTTGTTTAGGCTTTTAAGTACTTATAGTTATAATTGGATATAAATGTCCAGAATATTGATAGGCTAATGTAATTATATATTTTTATAGGTTGTCAAGATAGCGATGTACTTATTTACCGTTAGATAAATGCTTCATTTGTCATACATGGATAAGTACCCTAACATGTTCTTCTCTTACTTCGTATTTGTTTATTTTAACTTCCCGAGTCAATATAGTAAGTAAAAAGTATATATTTTAACTTATCAACATGCCTAATCGCAGGTAGATATTAATATATTTATTTATATTATGTTAAAAGTAACGTATCTACACGTATATTTTTATATAAACATTCAAAAATATTTCTTTTTCGAAATAAAAACCTAGGTACAATCGAAAATGTAAAAGACACGGATACATAATAATGTATATCTATTGTTACAAATTAGATCAAGTATACTTTTCCAGTAATGATATTATCTAATATATCGAATAGATGTATAAAATATCTCTTCATCGTTAACTTTTAACATTTTTACGTTTTAGTTACGGCTTTGTTAATAAAATTAAACTTTTTTTTAAATAAAAAGATATGAAATTGTTTCGTAAAATATTTAAATAAATTATGAACGTAAAATAAAATATGTAAAATAAACGATTTGGTTGTTAATATAAAAATGTCAGTCCAAAGCTATTTATTTACAGAGAAACATGGTTATAATAGTAGAAGTATTAAAAAGATGATAATAATATAATGGAAAACCTATTTACAATATTACAAAATGTTAAAATAAACAGAATTATTAATTTTTGGATAGTTTTATTTAGCCATGTATTATGTGTAAGTTAACCAAAAATCTTATATAGTTTTTCGACTATTAGAACAGTGCCGAGAATTTTTTAATCCAAAAAAATCGCAGTAGGATGAAATCCATTGCAAAAGGAAGAGAATATCATAAAAATGAAAGGAAAAATAAATTACGAGCGCTCTGAGTTCAGGAAGGGGTAGGGGCGTTGCAGCTGTGAAAACCTTTAGCCTAGTTTTTGCTTTTCTGAGAAGAAGAAGATAAGAACTTCTTAGTTTAGAATAAGAAAAGCTCTTCTTAGTTCTTTTGGGATTTAATGGTCACAGTTCATTAGTCTCACCTCGTGTGGATACTGGCTACAGTAAAAAAACCATCTATTTTCATCAGAATTTTTTCGCGATTGCCCCTTAATGTAGGTACTTATATGTCTAATTGTCCCAAACTAACAAAACAAAAATAACAATATGTAGTTAAATCAAAGCTTGTAAAAAGTCATGGTTAAATCATCATTTATATTTATACCTTTCTAGTCAATAAGTGGTATGTATGGTTATTATGAAATTCTGTAATTTTGCGGTTGTGAAAATTAAAATACTTGAATTTGAGAAGTGTATATTATAATAAAGTACATACGAGTAAATCGCTTTTTTTATCGTTTCGCTTACAGCTGAGTACCACTTGCACTCTTATAAAACTGCGAAAATGAGGCAGGAATTTGCATCTATCGATGTGGACGGAGGATTATGCCTAGCTTTTTAAGCAATTGCTTAAGACATCCCCCCTTTAGGGGTACCCCGCACCAGCGACGATCCAGAAAAAATGAGCATACGAAAGTCAAAATATTTTTTTATATTAATTCTGTTACCTTACCCGGCACTGGTAAACGGACTGATCTTCTCAGATATTTGAAAGGTCTAAAACAATTTAGCTACCTATCTTCAACTCGTATAACAAGTTCATCAAATAAATATCTAGACCTACTAATTAATAAAAGCGTAAAAAATAAAACCGCAACGCTTCATACAACATTGCCAAAAATTATAAAGGGCATGAAATTAAAAAAAATAGCAACAGGACACAAAAAAAAACATATTTATAAATGTTTTAGATGAAGCTAACAGCAGATATAATTAAAAAATATTCTACAGAGTATTGCAATTGTAAACTAACTATTCTAGTAAGTAGGTTGTTACTTAACCTACCTACTTACTTAATCTACTTACTCCTAGAGGGTAAATTGTCCGTACATTTGTAAAAGTTCCTTTAATTATGCAACGAGATGTTGATTAATATGTATACGTGATGGAATAAAATATTTATTTATTAATTTATTTTATTTATTTATTTTTGTGAACTCTAAAAAACCATACCAAATCTAGATAACAGGTTTCTTAATTATATGGTAAGTAGTTAAAATGGATAAGTACCTCCCTCTACTAAAAGAGGATATATGTAGCTTAGACCCACTAAGCAGCAGCAATGCGAGTGGACTGATAGTGATACTGTTTTTACTCTCTTAACGATCACCATTAAATTGTGATGATGACTGGGGATATCCGATGGCTTAAGTCTTAACGTGATCTTTGAGTCTTATGGTGTAACACCACCACCTTCCTAAATCCCAACTATCAAGTTCTGAGTCGGGCTTATAAATTTAAGCCCGACCCTGAAGTCTCAGGTTCGCCGTAGACCTGTGTAGGCGCCTGTAGTATTGATCATAGAAAGTAAACGCTAAAGTTCGAAAATCTCAAGCGTCAGTTACTGTAAATTGCTATATTCATACCAGTTTGATGCGCAACAGAAAATTAATTTCAATGACAATTAGTTTAAATTTTATTTATAAAAATCCTATTTTCAAAATTCTGTAATTTATCTATGTTTACTACAATTATTATCATCATCGAAATTTTTTTTATATCTAAACTTCCAAATTTAATCTTCATTCGCTAGAAACTTGCCAATGAAATCGCATCGTTTGGGCTCAAGTGTGGGATGCCAGTGGGCCATGACGTGGCCCATTTGCTGCCAATTTTCAGTCATCTCTTTCAGATTCATAAAGCCCTGTAAGCAGGGCAATATAATTGTAAAGTAAAAAAGCATCTGAACAATAATTACTTACAATCACCTCCCATATATCTACGATTCGATTAGGTTTTCATTAACTAAGGTTTAGGTACGCGTTGTAAATACATTGTCATACTTATATCAAAAATGTATATTTATACCTTTATAACCAGTATATCGATAATACGTAAGTCCGTAACGCAGGCATTCCGATAGAAATACTCCCTCAACTTCATTCTGCAATCCTGCTGAGTTTTAGGTATATCAAACCGTCTAACTGAGGAAAAATAACTTCTTTACCAACTCATTTGTACATAATTATATGTAGATAGTAGATACTTTTCTTATGGTTGTTTACGAAGATATAAGTACTTGTAATTCGAGATGGTCACAGATGCAAGTGATGGCTGCAACTATATTTCTACTGTAAACTTAAAACGGCTTTTTTCTTACAATTTCCGCGGCCTTGTCTACATGAAATAATTAATCTAATAATTAATAGCAATCACTACCTAATCGAAATTTCAGCCAAATTTTTTCATTTGGAGGAATCACAAACTTTTGCCTTAAATAAGCATTGGAAAGACACGCTACCTAATTGCCAAAAATAAAGACAAGAGATTAAGCGACACTATTTACGCAATGTTAAGCATTGTGCATTACTTAGCCAGTACTTAACCATTGAAAAAACATACTTGTATAAGGAAGGAACCGAAAATAGGCTCGATAAAGGCTCATAACGCGTCTATGAGCTTCGCAATAATCTGCAGATAATACGGGTCTAGCTATTTTACAGCCGGCCTTTATTGCTTCTTGAGCGGCCATATTTCTTAGAGTGAGATTAACGATTTTATTAATACTTCAAATTGTGATTTTTGCGAAATTAGCTGTGTTGATGCATATTTGATTTGATGTCATTTTGAATACTGTCAGTGTAAATCTATGGTTGATGCTCTAAGAAGTATATTAGTTTTTACTGAATTTATAAACTTCAGCAAAAGTTTTGAATGCCACAATTGGTATCTACAATTTGAACCACCTGAACAAGCCAAGTAATAACTTAAAGGAGATAATTAATAATTTAAAAATAATAATTTTTATCTCGCATTTGGACTGTGCCTCCACTTATCTGGCAAATTTTTGAAACTATTTTTTTTAAACCTAACTAATCTTTTGCATACTCCCTCAAAGTTTTATAATAAAGGTTTTTTTAGTTTAGTGAATATTTTAAGAAATTGATACAGTGCTGAACTGAAACAAATATATAGTATGTCGGTTAACAAGTCTTAAAAAATCAATGTGTAATGAAAACTCAAGGTGCCGGGAGATACTCTTTAATCGCTTAAATAAATTCTCTATGACATTACTTCTACAGTACACTTTTACTTATTAACAAAAGATTATGTACAATAATCACAAAATTAATCGAGACCGGTGAAGAATTTGGATAGAAAATCTTTAGGCTTAGGCTCTTCACTTGGCTTGAAGTATGTCATAACATGGCCGTTCTGCTTCCAACCATTTACAGTTTCTTTCAACTCCATCTGACCCTGTAATGAATAATAAAGATTACAAATAGTATTTAGATGGGTAAAAAATGTGGGTATAACATAACAAAATCATGTGATGATCATTAGCCGCCGATATTACCAGCTGATGGACATTTTGATATAACAGGAGCCCAAGAGATGATTTTGCACAGCAGATGAACATAAGGAAGAATACCTCTCGTGTTGTTGAATACCTTCACCAAGTATGAGCCTTTTACATAGGCACACAACCTGATTGTGAACCTTTTAAGATACAGTTATAACCCGTTTTATGTGAGTAATATGTTCCAGAAAAAATCGCATTAACTAAAATTTCACAAAAAATCCAAAATTCACATATATCGAGGTTTATGATTAACCATATTCAATAACGAGGTTCAAGCACATTTCTGTCACAGCAGAATTAGACTGATGGCCAAAAACTATTTGAATACCATTTTAACCCATGCCCTTCTGTTTGAACCCGCACATGATTATACACACACAGACAATGCTCTCATTATCTGAGTGTGTATATTATCTAACCTGAAATTCGCTTTATAGTGAAACCGCACATAATGTGGTCACATAAAGCGGGGTATACTGTATTCAAAAATGTCTATCATTGGAAATACTTGATAAAAACATCAGATTAAAGCAAAGGTTAGTTACTAGCAGTATACATTACTAAAACTGACAATTTCACCTTAATTTCAGGGCCTACAACTTTGTAAACTTCCCATTCCCTTAAAATAGACTTCTGATGAAATTGAAAGAATTCTGAAACTGAAACCTGAAATTGTCAGATTTCTGAAATTAGGGTTACCATATCTCGGGACATTTAAAATTTTTAGTAAATATTTTTTTGGGCAATTATTCTCAAACTGTTAAAATATCTCAGTATTTTTCAATGGAAATTTCTCCAGATTTTTTATTTTTTTCATCTGGTAATCCTATCTTAAATGCTCTAACACCCAAGCCTTACCCAAAACTGATGTTCTTGTTGAGTATTTCTAATGATCTACACTTTTTTACAATTTTAATGGGTTGCTCTAAATGTGTAGCCCTACTAAAGGGCTCATACTTGGTAGAGGCATTCAACAATATCAAAGGTACCCTCCTTTATGTTGATCTGCCACACTTTAGTATTTACAGTAACTGCTTGTATCTAGTAATATGCTGAACTGATTCATGTCCATTGTTGCAGGTTATATCAACACTGCCATTTCAAGCACAATAGTAAATTAGTGACATTAAATAACTACCTTTAAAAGAAGAAATGTAAAACTTTTAAAATATAGTAAAGACTTTTTGCTACTTCCCTTTTGAAGAAGAATTAACATAATAATAGAAAGTTGAAATACCTTAATGACAAGTATATCAATAACTCTAATATCCTTAACATCCTTGTTCTTTAAGAAACTTTCTTTCAGCTTTGCTCTGCATTGTGCTTCAGATTTTGGGATATCAAAATCCTTTACTGGAACAAATGATAACTTGCGAAATTAGAATAAAAATAAGATAATTGCATATAATTAAGTAATTTATATAGCTAATATGAGTTAAAAACAATTTTCTGCGCAATTATTGGTATAAAAGTGATGACATAACAAGGTACAAACCGATGTAGGGAATTTGACGATACCATGCTTTGTATAGACTTAGGACTCTCGATTTTGCATCGGCCTGGGTCAATGAAAGAACCGGCCTTACAGTTTTCGTGCCAACTTGTATGGCTTGCCTGGCCGACATAGTTATAGTATTATTTTTGTAAAATTAGTTCATTAATTTTCTACTCAAATAAATATTGACAATTTTTCAAGTGACAAGACAGCTGACAATGACAGATTATATTTGTCAAATAGCTTTACGGCTTTGGGTTATAGTGTTTTGGGTAATCACAGGTTATGTAAGTAGGTTAGACATAGAAAACTCAAAACAGTGATGTATTAGCAACTACCCACGATTGTGAATAGTAGTGGAGTAGAATAGTAGTAGTGAAGAGAGAAGTAGATTTTTCAAGTTGCTATTTGTCATATTCATGCTGCTGGAAATATCTATGATAAAAGATAGGAAAATAAACGATCATTACGATTATTGAAGTCAAATGAAAAAAAAAACAACTCGCGTTGTTCGTTAGTTCCTTACTTATGTGAAACCAGAAAAATAAATAAAAATTTGTTAAAAAATTTAGGTACTTTATTTAAATGTAAATCTTTATAAACTTTAGATATACCGAGACATCAACATTTTAACATACAAAATAAATGAATACGTATAAACAAACAATCTTATACTAATTTTACAAATACACTAAATTAAATTTATAATCTATAAAGGACACGTTTTTGCTCCATATTTAGGAGTAAGTTCTGAGCTGTATGGATTGACGAGGAAGGTATCTTTCATACGTCCTGGCATGTAGGTAAAGAAAACGTCTCTGAAAATATTTAATAAGATTTATAATAATTTGCTAAGATAGATCCTAATTACAATTTTTTATAAACATCCATATGAATATCAGAGTGCCGAGTAGGAGAGAGATAAAGTTAGAATTTAAGTATTAGATAGAAGATGTATAGAGAGCAAAGCGTCATCTAGTGAAAACGTATGAGAACGCTTAAATTCCATATAAAATTGAATTTAACATTTAACGGAGCAATTTGGTAAAAACTGCCATTCGTACTCTTATGTTGTTCTTGTGTACTGTCAATAATTAATGCAAGAAATTACTTTCAGACATTTCATTATTCTGCGACGCAATAGTGCATGTATTACAAATATTTGCTCGAATTATAGCGATATAAAAAGATGTAGCATATAATACTACTATTATATAATATATCTATCGATCTATTTAAAGAATGCAGATAAAAAACAACTAACAAAAATGATTCAGGTTTACAGTATGCGTCGTATTTCGTTGTTGGCCACCATAGTCTGGTCTGTTTTAATTGCATTATTCTGTTTCTCGTGACGAAGTCGCTTAACAGAATGTGGAACTGAAATGATGGTTGGTAGGTATAGCATGCAAAATAATTTAAATATTTTCAGCTAAAGTAGGTTTACTATAGCTACTTTAGTTAACATTATTTTTTATCCATTGCATCCATCCAAAACACCAAAAAAAATTAACGTAAGAATAAGTAAGCTGTCCTTATCAAATATGCTGTCGCGGACTTCTTTGTAGTCCCAATAAGAAGAAATAATTCTTCCATACTTTGTTATGTTTTATCTCAAATAGATTAAGCCGCGTTTTCGATGAAAGCTCCAAGGCGGCCTGACCTTTTCCACTATTATCGTCATATCTGAGCCAATTTACACGAAACCTAAAGAAAATGTAGGTATACTAAAACCTTACTCAAGATTCACTATCTATTGGTAAAAACCGAATAAAAATCCATTCAGTAGTCTTTGTGTATATCGCGAACAGACTGACAGGCGCGGCGGGCGAATTTAATCTATAATATGTAGTGATAACGTTAGTATGTAAAATATCAACAGAGTTAAATGTTTAACTCTGTGACGTCATAGCAACATAGAAAAAAAATGCTACTTTTTACCACAAGTATTTTGTTACAGATTGTTAACTTAAAACTTATTGAGATATTAAAACCGTCTACATTTAGGATAAACCTACCATAACGTCCTAATAGATAAATAAATATAGAACCTTACCAACTTTTGCACCATATGCCTCTGGTGCCATGTAATATGCTTTAACTGTTTAAGAGTAAATGGTATTCTGTATGCGCGTGCCCTAAAGTCGACGTGTTTCAGGTCTAACCATCTGCGTTGACTCTGAAGTAATAATTTTGCTGAAAATAATTTGTTAGATATAGTTGAGTAACGATCATCAACTTATTAAAGGCACAGAGCTAAATCTCCCTCCTTATAGGAGAAGGGATATGCAGCGTAGACCCACCACACTGCTTTAATATGAGTTGGCTGGCTAACGACATGATAATAGTAATTAGAAATAATGAGAGTAATGCTCAGTTTGAATTTTTACCCGACTGCGTTAGAAGGAGGGTTATGTTTTTCGAGCGTATGTATGTTTAATGTCCATTTCTTCGGCACACGCTACAGCCTAAACGAATGAACGGATTTTGACAGGTGAGGTATCGTTGAATTCGTTAAAATTGTGGCAGTGACATAGTCTATATAAATTTTCAAAATGGTGGCTGTAAATGGGGTAAAAAAGGGGGGGTGTGTGTATTTCTTTCTCTTATCTTAGCAATATGGGTATCAAATGAAAGGTCGTAAAAAGACCATTTCAAAAATATAAATATCATATGTTTATATTGCCGTTTTAACAAAAAATGGCAAAAAGTGTACCAAGTGTACCGTATCATTTCTATACCATAAACTAAAACAAAAAAGTCTCAAATAAAATTATTATTATAAAAACAAAAAACCCGACTGCATAGAAGTTATGAACTGAAAAGAGAAAAACAAGGATCACTATATCTATATAAAATTTTAAATACTTTATGATACTGCAGGCGCGGACAAACGTAGTTTTGGTAGATCTTTCTTTCCCCGCAGAAAATAAAGTATTTTGACCCCGCTTTCATCACCATAAAGTATTTAAAATTTGATATAGATATAGTGATCCTTGTTTTTCTCTTTTCAATTCATAACTTCTATACAGTCGGGTTTTTTGTTTTTATAATAATAATTTTAATATCGTCCGTTATTACAAAATTGTATCTATAAAAAGATTTTCTAAATATTAAATTTATCAAATGTATAGATATTATAATATTTCTATACATAACAACTCACTAGTATCTTTCGGAGATAAATTGCCCTTTATTCGTTGTCTAACCCATTCTTGCAGATTCGCTAATAGATTTGCTTGCGGCAAATGTGGTATTAAGAGTGGCGTATCAGACAACTCCGCTAAAAATGCCTATAAATAATATAAAACAATATTTCGATACTTCAAATAACTATTTAAAAAGTAATACAAAAAGTTGTTTTAAAATATTTAAAATGTATATTTATTACTCCTAAGAATATGGCAACATTATTTTGAGCACGTAGGGTTGTAAATGATGGGGCGTGGGCTGTGGGGATTGAAACCACGTACGATTATTCACTAAGTTTATTAATATAAGATCATCACATCACAAAAAAGTAAACATGATTGGCAATTACATAAACAGAATAAATGCAAAACTTGCTATCTACTTGTATTCAATTACAATAATAATTATTCATTAGGGCACATTGCGAAACATATGAGTTTTTGTTTGACGCAAACTGATCGTGATGTTTTCAGTGCAGGTCTCGCAATTTCAAAACTACTCGCGGTTCGGAGGGTTCCCTAGAAACCTCCTTATTTAAAATGTACGCAGATTTAACCTGTCAATTTATATATTTACTAGTTTCTCTATTCGGAAGCTAGTGTACCTAAACCTTTGTCTCTCTGTCTATGTAATACGTGGAATGGAGTATGTATGGGTTGTATATAGGCTTCATCGGCTATACGTATATATTAGTTCGTTTCTAACTCATGATTTACTCGACTGTGACATGGCAATGGGCTTATTATGTTTTGCAAATTTAAAACATTTATGAGAAATCGTCTTCTAGTATATTACAGTTATTATTTTCTGGAAAAAATCTGATGATATACGTAACATGTGACCGTTACTCATTTCCGCGGAGCTGAGATTGTTAACTAGGCCTCAGATTCTGCCGTTGTCGCATTGTTAACGCTTCTGGTTAACACGGTCGGTCTATCGATCATCGTTAAAGAGTATTGATATCCTTTTGCTATTATCCTTACAGAATCTACTATATCGACATTGATATGCGCAAACCTATCATATTCGAAATAAACTTCTAATGGTGAGTTAGTTCTACCCATAGATTACGTAATCTATGTACGAACTACCTTTGAACGTTGGCAACTAATACAAGTTTTAGTCCGAATTTTAATATCTAGTACATATTCGGCCAAAATAATTTATTTGTACTAATTTTCGCGAGGTTAGAATTCCTGGGTGACTCAAGATATGAACACTGCCGAAAGCTAGTTTTCTAAACTCATGAATTAAATAAAGTCTAAACGAATGATTAAATACAAGAAGGTATAATGTGGCTACCACCACCATCACCACACAAATACTACTTTTCAATTTAATTTTAAGAAAGTAATTGTACACCGTGTACTATTCGACGATGTTTGTAAGAGTTACAATAACGTGTCGTCTTTCATTTGCGACTCAGCAAATTATTCATACCTATCTAGAACGATGAGGCATGTATGATTATGATGTAATTGTCTTTACACGTGACAATGAGTCGGCCGCCATATTCTCGTTACCTGACCCGTATCTAATGTCGATGGTACACCTACTAGATGATGAATGCTAATAATAATGAACAGGTACGTCTAGGAGGTTCTTGTTCACATTTTGTTTTTGCGAATTCAATACGTCAAAGGTCAGTGAATATAATCCACTCTCAATAAAAAAAAACTTAAAATAACGCACAGCTAAAAATATACCATAAAATTCTTTATCGTAAGTAGAATAGCAAGAATGAGCATCATTTTCTGCGAGAAATATCCTAAATACTGTTGTAATATTGTTAGGACCTGATGCAATTATTTGAATTCACACAATAAGGGTAATCAGCGTCGCCCCTCGGGTGCGATAGAGTTATCGTGTTTTGCAAACAAAGCAATCCGCTTCAGGCTAAGAGATGTTTTTACTGTCATTGGCTTCAGGTGCCCAAGCTGTAATTATGTTATCAAGTTTCTTTCGTCACACAAATAAACGTTTAAGAATGTGATGTTCAAAAGCTCTAGATATATTCAGTGGTAGCGATGAGGTTACTCGTTTTGAAACAAGACCCGTTTACCTTACTAACGCGGTTGTAGTAAGTCTTACTGATCAAGATAATGTTATTATTATGTAATAACATTAAGTTTGGCGGTCATTATGCGAAAAGCTATCCTATTTTCTACAACTCTTTGTGTCCGGTCCACTTTCTTATGTCGTCTCACCATTTCCGCCTTCCGATCATAATGATAACAACTAAGGCCTGTGTTCTCCAAGATTTCGGTTATTATAACCAACGGTTAACATAAGCTAACTATAAATTTACTGTTTACGACAACCCGTACACCGGTTAAGGTCGTAAGCTCGGTTAAGATAACCATCCGGTTTACGTCCTTAACTGGCGTACGGGTTTATTATAAATAGTAAATTTATAGTAAAGTTATGTTAACCGTTGGTTATGATAACCGAAATCTTGGTGCACACAGGCCTAAGTGGTTTAATACACAGTATAACAGTGGTTAAACACGAGAAATTATTTACCGCCAGCAAATCTTTCAACTTTAATCCGGACGGCAATATATTTGGCATGGAAGGCTCAGGCTGTAACAAAAATTACGTCTTTTACTAGAAATGAAGTTTCTAACACATTTCAAATAAATTCTTAATATTATTTAATTATTTTGACGGCCTCCGTAGCGCAGTAGTACGCGCGATGGATTTATAAGACGGAGGTCCTGAGGTCGGCGGGGCAAATTGATATTTTTCTTAATTTATCTTGCTGCTGGGAGGAGTACCATGTTGTGTAGAAACCGAAAGGGGTGTGTCCTTCTGGTACAAGTTGTGTAGATTCCATAGAGGTGCATCATTCATCCTAACATCAGGTCAGGTGTGATTGCATTGGAGTCAAGAGCCAACTTGTAGTCGATAAAAAAATCATCATATTTCAAAACTAAATAATTATGACGGCTATGAGCCTTTCTGAAGAAGTTAAAGTGAAATTATTTGGCAAACATTTATACATTTTCAGGAGCTCATTTTTTACCCGATTTGGATAAAGCCAAAAAGAAAGATGCATGTAAGAATGATTGTTCCACCGTAGCGCCTAAACTATTGACCGGATTATATAGGCTAACTACTATCACTATACTATGTGCCAGACCTTCTTAAACAGATATAGTACAGGTGTGCATGTAGTGGGTGCATCTATTTCAATCTTGACCATTTTTAACTATTGTATTTCTGTCTGAATCAAACTGTATTCAAACTTACCGTGGGCTCAGTAGACATTAAACATTCTGTTACTGTATCCTTAATGAAATCCTCCAAAGGATCTAGCTGGTATATCTTTGCGTAGTCCATCCAAAACGGACAGTGTTTGTTTGGTGGATGGAAATATTTTGCATCTGGTTTCCCATCGTGGTGTAAATCATAAAGATGACCGCATTTGCATCTTGATTTTTCGAGATATTTCATTACTGAATCATCCCTTCAATGAAATTGTAATTTAAAAAATATTCAAAAAAAGGCTAAATAAAAACAATTATCAAAGCCTAAAATTTGAAAATTCAACTTTAAATTTAAAAAATACCATTTCCATTAAATATAACCCTACCGTGTAGCTTTGTAGTAGATGCCTGCTAGCATAATCATTTGACATTTCACATATTTGGAGACGAGATAAGTAATACCTACTAATTGTATTGAAAGCAAAGTTTCAAAGATTTTATAAAGACTGTATAAACCGATCTACATCGCTGTGTTTCTATTTAGGTACATACTTATTATCTAGATTTTAAATATTTAGTTATTAGAGTACCATTTAGTTAAACAATCACACTTTGCATCGCAGATCTCATTGACAGCTCGCGGATATTTCCAATAACCAGTAGTTATGTTTATGGTTTCTCCATAGAATAAAGCAGTCCCACCATTTATTGGTATATAGCCAGTACCGAGAACAGCAACGTCTACGAGGTAAATGTTAACCAAAATTAAAAATACGCATATCAAAGAATATAATTATGGATGATAATTTTAATTGATAATGTCATAAGAAAACATTTCATCTCTCCAATCACATTTAATGTCAATTCTATCGCTTGTTCCATGCTCTCGCTTGCACGGCAGAATGTGACAATGAGCCTTGCTCTTTTGTGTGTACCGCCGACGTTGATTGATTTACAAGACGGGATGACCAAAATTGTAAATTGAGTATAAAATACAAATTGTGACATTGATTTTTAATAGAGCAACTGATTAGTTTTTACTTTTCTTGCCGGTAAAAATTTTTATTTCTTACTTTTTAGTGATTTATCGCCACGTAGCGTACTCGTACTATACTGTCATAGTATATTATATGGCACTGCCTTCTGAAATCCTGAAGTGTAAATTTGAAGAGTTCCTTCACCAGGATATCATCATCGTACTGAGACAATGGACCACCTTGACGTTTCAAAAGTGCTTATAAAACAGCCTACTTGAATTAAATGATTTTGAATATTGAATTTTTTAAGTCAATGAATTAAATTTTTTGAATTGAATTTTTTAAGTCAGGAAAGCGGCCTAACAAGTTTTACTCACTTGTGAGTTTCAAAATATGCGGCATTAACAACTGAAATTTTTAACTGCGACTGCTACAAGAGATTGCAACATGAGTGCATTATCTATAGTATCTTGAAGGCGGTTATAGAAACAAATAACGAATTTGGTTAGGGGTTGCCATCTCTAAAATTTCGAAACCCGGACCAGGCTAAACTAAAGCAAATCTTGGAAAACCGGGACGGATGGCAATAGTTTCATCGATGGTTATAACGGATAGAGGAGATCATTCAAAACGTACCAAAATTTCAAAGTGCCGGCCAAAGAAAAAAAAGAAGTTATTTCGATTGAAGGTTTTTTTTATCTTGAACATTTTTCACTAAGGCAGCAATGCTGTGAAACCTTTAGATTTGGTGATATTGAAGGTTAAAAGTGCAGGATTTTTCTAAGATTTTTGTTTTTTGTATAGACGTTGTCATTACAAAAATTTTTTATAGCGACAGCAATGCTGTGAAACTGATATTGAATTTTAAATGTAAAATAGGAACTTTGTTTTCAGGTAGATGGATTTTGTTATTCCAAACATTTTTTATAATGACAGTATTGCTGTGAAAGCTTTACTTTACCTACCTAGGTACTCTAAATTTTGGTATTTTTTGTATGAGCCGTGAATCCTTCTGTAGAAGTCCTTTTGAAACACTAAGGTACGGAATCCTAAACATACGTACTGCTTAAAAGATATTGAGGTTTATTGCCGACGTACGATACTCCACCCACTTGATATTGAATGTGTTTGTACGGCGCTTTAAACTTAGGTTTCGCTTTCTGTTTTATCATTTTCAGTTTATTTGCATAAGACACACGTTTGGGATTTGAGGTACCTGAAAAATTAGGCAATGTTTTTTTTTTTACTATTTTTTACTACATATGCTTGTTTGGCAAATGAAAGCGAACCAGCGAATGACCTGAACAATGCGGCAAAATCATGCAGAACAAGATTCACATATAGATGTATAAATTCACATTCTTAAGTTTCCTACACGCCTACACGATTGCAGAACAATAAACATGTCACTAGTTAGTAATGAGAATTGAAAACAACTCGGTTCATCAGCTTGCATTTATGTACCTACTCGTACCTATTTGCATTAACACTTACCAACTGCAAAAACTTGAGTAAGTACCTACTTCCAAAAATAAAATGCTTGTTAAGTAAGTTTTTTTTTAATGATCATAGGTAACCTATACCTACTTATAATAATATAAAAAAAAATACTTACGAAGTGTACTAGGTGGTTCCCAAAATTTGTAATTACAGACTCGTTCGACCTGTTGTTCTTTTTTGTTTCTGTCTTTACGTTTTTCGAGCTGCGTGTGTAGCAAAATTGTAATGAAATTTTTTGTACCGTATTTAATCTAGGTATATATTATTTAAATCTATTACATTATTATTTTAATCTTAACAAAGGAATATATCCGTTATTTACTTACAAATTTGTGATCCATACAAAGTCTCTCGTAGCTCTGAAAAATAAATTTCATTATTAGTTATCTTCCAGATAAACCTACTTAGGTTTAAGGAGGAGATTTATCATCACTTGGTGCCATCTTCTGAGTAAAGTTTGGCAGTCAATATGCGAAAAGCTTTCCTATTATCTACAATTCGTTGTGTAGTAGTCCGACTTTGATAATTCTTTTTTTATTACCAAGGGTACACTTTCAAAATAGTCCCATAGTCATCAAATTAATATCTACTGATGAGATCCCGTAAATTAATAAAATGGCTAATAAAATTGAATGAACTCTTCAAATTTTATAGGCACACTAGCAGTGATTTCGGTATTTGTGTAAGGGTTGGTAGATAACCTAGAACGATAAAGGAGAGCGCTTATCCTAGAAAACGCTTCGGTTTCTATTTACATAGAAAAGTCTACTTTTAGCAACACATCTAATATGTTTCTCAACTTCGATATTTAAAAAAATATTTTAATATTTACCGTATCACTGCGTAATTTCACTTTAACTCCAAGAGGCAAAGGCTTTTCAGATTTTTTTTGCTTACTTTCGTGGGTGCAGTAGCATGGTATGTAACATTTTTGTAAATATTCTCCGTAACGAGTTTTTGGCTGCGTATTTTTTTTGACTTCTACAATATAATAAAATATTTAATGTAGTAGTAATATTAATATTTCGCTTGAAATTTAAGCACCTACTTTGTTCGTAAACTTCGCTAGGTGGCCGTGGTGTATGTGTCAATTTTTCTAGTTCCTCTATGCATTCAGATAAGTCCACGAATACTAAACTTGACATTAAAACCATGGCGTTCATGTCATATACTGAAAATATAAATAAGTATAGAAATAAAATAAAATGTAGGTATTGCACCTAACTCTACATATCGAATGTTAAAAGAGCTAAAAGTATTATTTGTATTTCTTTAATTAATAAAGAAATTTTGCATTAAAGTGTTACCCAATAAAGTTATTTTAAATATACGAGTATGAGCGATAAAATAAATATCTAAAACTTAAAATAATCATATTAATAAAATGAAATTTTAAAACTTAACACACTTTACCAAACGTTTAACTACCTACCTACAACAAAATATACACATCATCTACATTATTATCAGCCTATTAATGGACACGACTACAGGGTCCGGCCTCCCTCCTTATAAAAGAGGGCATATGGAGCGTAGACCCACCACGATGCTCAATGCGGGTTGGAGAGCTTAGGATGTATAATGTTTTATTTATTAACGATCACTCTACAAAACCCAAGTACGTCCACATATGAAGTACTGTTCACATCTTTGGGCTGGAGCACCTCAGTATCAACTCCTTCCTCTTGATCGCATTCAAAAGCGGGCAGTTCGACTGGTCGACAATTCTGAACTTACGAACCGGTTGGAGACTTTAGAGCACCGAAGAGAAGTTACTTCTCTATGTGTGTTCTATCGTCTCTACAATGGCGAGTGTTCCGAAGAGCTGTTTGAACTGATACCACCATCTGTCTTTTCGCAGCGGAGCTTGCGTCATAGAGACCAATTCCATCCTTACCATCTTGATGGTTGGTCATCTACGACATCAAGATTCTCCAGAACTTTTCCTCCACGAACCTATAAATTGTGGAATCAACTTCCCGTCCGGGTTTTTCCTGGGAATTTTAATATGGGGGTATTTAAGGAGCGTATCAACTCTTTCCTCAAAGGCCGGCAATGCACTAGCAATGCTTCTGGTGTTGTGTAAATGTTTATGGGCGGCGGTAATCGCTTAACATCAGGCGACCCGCATGCTCATTTGCCTGCTTTATTTTCGATAAAAAAAAATCACTATCAGATATTGATAATAATAACCGGGACCGAGTGCTCTCGGAAGCCCAGAGGTGTAACATCACCAACTTCTCGACTTCGGGCTTGGAATGTACCTACTAAAAATTTCAAAGAATGTATTAAAAAAATTATTATTATAAAAACAAAAACCCGACTGCTTAGAAGTTATGAACTGAAAAGAGAAAAACAAGGATCACTATATCTGTATAAAACTCTAAATACTTTATGGTGCTGCAGGCGGGGACAAACGTAGTTTTAGTAGATCTTTCTTTCCCTGCAGGTTAAAGTATTTTGTCCCTGTTTGCAGCAAGCGGTCGGGTTTTTTGTTTTTATAATAATAATTTTATTTGAGACTTTTTAGTTTTAGTTTATGGTATAGAAATGAGACGGTAATCTTAGTACACTTTTTGCCATTTTTTGTTAAAAAAGTAATATGAACATGATATGATATTTATATTTTTGAAATTGTCTTTTTACGACCTTTCAATTGGTACCCATATTGCTAAGATAAGAGAAAAAAATACACACATCCCCCCTTTTTTCCCCCATTTACAACTGCCATTTTGAAAATTTGTATAGCCTATGTCACTACCACAATTTTGACAAATTCAACGACACCTCACATGTCAAAATCCGTTCAGCCGTTTAGGCTGTAGCGCGTGCCGAAGAAATGGACATACCTACATACATACGCTCGAAAAACATAACCCTCCTTCTGATGCAGTCGGGTAAAAAACAGAATTATTCAGTGACCCGACCTAGGACCTCGTGATCAAAGCCACATAGCCACACACGTGACCAACGAGACAGATACACAAAGGTTTACAAAATACAATATATGTATACTAACTAGCCCGCAATTCACTTGGAGGTTTTTTATAGTAAGCCGTGTAGAGATTCCATATGAATACGCCAGGGTCTTCGACAGATTCGTTCATAGCCGTCATTAATATTTTTCTAGGGATCTTTAACGTAATTCCCAGATCTGATAAGGATTTACGAACTCTGGACGGAATATCTTCAAGCAAGTCTTGGTGGATATTCGACTTCAGACCATGAAGAACTTGTCTTTGGCCGCTAGATAATTCACAGTACCAAGGTGGTCCGACTTCACGATTTAACCTTTTCAATTTCCGCTTTTCTTAAAAGAAAAAATTTCAAAATTTTAACGATAAAATAGGGCAATATTACAAATTTACACCCGGTCAAATAAAAACTGCATGAATTTTACTTTATTTCCAATGACGTTTTACTAAAACGTAACTTATAGTTCCTGGAGAGAGATAACTTCAGTACCTTCGCAATAGTAATGATATTTCAATTCCTTCAAAAACCGAAGCCAGTTGCCGACTTTCTCATTATAAGGCTTCGTGTCGACATTTTCTCTCATTTCCCTTTCTAAATATACCCATACTGGCTCTTGAAAGTCGTATATTTTCTTTAACAAAAAAAAAATAAGTCGGTTTATTCACGATAATATTAAAAGGTGATAGCATTCTATGAAAACATTGATAAAGAATGGCATGCGTCACAAGCCGAACGCTTAGGCGATCGTGTCTCTCTATCGCTTGTTCTGCGCTCTCTCTTGCATGCGGAACGTGACAATGAGTCATGCTTTTTCGTGCGTGCCGCCGGCGTTCATCACGTCTGAACAGTATAGAGATTTATAAGTCGATATCACATCACACAAAGAACGTTTATATCTTCATTTTGAAGAATGTATTGTATTGCATAAAATATATCTGCCCATCCTCATTGTATTTACCTATAGTAGAGCACAGACTAAGTCTTAGTAGTATTATTCTGCTTTTATAAATGACTAGCAGACACATAGGTCATGTTTCTGTGGGAATTGGTTAAAAATAGTAGTAGCTATATTATGCTATACTCACTTTACAATTGCCAAATTGTGTGGAACAAATCAAAGATCATAGATATTGGTCCAGCCATTGTCGAGAATATGTGATAGAAATGGTTTACTTCTTAGATAACATCTAAATGACTAATAATATTGGCTATATAAGTGTAGGCAGGTACTTACTTTTTTCTGAAGAAATTGTTGAATTGTTGGTAGTTTGTAGTTTCCCATTTTAAGAAAACACTAGACAATTTATTACCTATTATTTATTAAACATGAATTTTGATAAATTTATTACAGGACTGAAAATTTAGTCAATTTCCAATGAATGACATAAAGAATATAGAATATCAAATAAAAAAAACCTGAAAGGAAATGAAATTTAATGTTACCAACCAGTAATATTAAAGTTTATGATAGACAAACTTGAAACATTGTATCTGTTTTATTGCTATAACACTTATTCTAATATGTGAATATGTGGATCTTATAATAGAGATGGTAATTTTTGATGCCAGACCTTTATATAAATGAAAAAAAAAGAGACAGCCTACATTTAGTTATTAAAAGAGTGCCGCAACAAGGGCAGTGCCAGAGGTGCCCCGGCACAGGGCGCAGAAGTTACCAGACCATATTTATACAATACCTTATCTAGAGTCAGTTACAAGTCTGTAGGGCGCAGTTTTGCATGCTGGCACAAATTGCTGGTTACGCTTCTGCATTTATGAACCATCAACAAAATTCAATGTCTCTCAAAATATGATTGATTATAAATTTGATATAGTAAGTGGTCTATTTTTCAACACAAACTTGCATTTACAATGTCTTTACTACAAATTTTGTATTAAATATATTAAGGTACTCTTACTGTATCGGTTTTAAACAAGCTGATGATGCTCATTGAAGGAAGCTCAAGCTACTTCTTCTCAAGCTCAGCTTCTCATCAATCTGTGAATCTCAAAACATGGTCTAGCAGCATCAAGCCATCAAGCAAATCAATAATGCCCTCACAGTGTCAGTGTTTCCTCCTATGTACAATCTAAACATCATCAAGAGTGAATAGGCATCTTCTCTAGGTAAGCGCATTCCATCTCACACCTGATCACTGCCTTCCATCAGGCATGATTGTAGTCAAGCGCAAGCCTATCTACCATAAAAAAAGCTTGTGTAGTGTCTATGAAACAAGTTTCTACTGAACTCACATATTGCATTCATTCATACACAATACACACACAATCTGCGAATGTGTTTTTGAGGTGCCAGGTACAAATAACTAACAGATACTATAATAACAAAGTAGCGTTTTATTCATTTTTAATATTCATACATTTAGTTTTTTCTAGTACATCCTTATAAGGAGGATCAATAGGACTTTGTACTGGGTCCTTATACTCGTATGAACTTTGTCCATCCAATAGAAGTGGGTATGATGTATCAGAGTCATAGGCACTTAAGTCTCCACAAGCATTGAATGGCACTATTATTCTATTTGGTCCAGTGAGCTGGTTAAAGTCACAATATTTATGGTCCAATAGTGGGTTAACCATAGTAGGCACATATCCTTCTGGAGGTCTATAATCCTGACATATAACAAATGCTTCGATACTAGAATTCCTCGAGCTTTTAGGTTTCGCCACTGTGACATTGTCAAAAAACAGTTTAAGCTGGGAATACAGCAGAGTAACATCTTTTCCTCTGAATATTTTAGCAACAAAGACGCCGCCGAATTTCAATACATGTGTAGTTATATTCAATGCTGCGAGTAGAAGTTGTGACTGCACATATTCATCGATATCGTGCAGTCCTGTGACGTCTGGCGCTCCATCGCACACCACTAGATCAGCTTTCATACCTTCAAACTCTTTTATGATTTCGTTTGCTGTGGATACTTTCGTAATGTCACCCTGTATTTGTTTAACCCCAGGCAGTGCCGCCATGGCTTGCAGATCTACCGCCACTATTTTGACATCGTCTTCTGTCTCCGCGTTTTGCCTCAGCTTCTTCGTCAGAACTTGGCTCCAGCTGCCCGGCGCAGCACAAAGGTCCACTGCACGCAATACACCATTGAAGATATCATACTCGTCGTTTATCTGCAGCAGTTTAAAAGCACTTCTTGCTCTCCAACCCTCTTCTTTTGCTAGTCTGTAATAAATATCCCTCTTGTCTTTTGAAGTTTTTCCCATGTTAATGTTTAGATTTTAGTTTTTTAAAAATAATTATTTGTTAACCAATAATTCAACACACATAACAAATGAACTCTGAAGTCTGAAGCATGGACGTAATATAAATAAGCAATTTAACGTAGTGATTATGTACTCTTTGTAAATAAGATGAATAAGAATTAAGAAATGTCCATTAACCTGTTTTTTATTTTCGACTGACAGGTGTAAATAAATTCAGAGTTCTAACTTCTAGCTATTTTGGCGCTTGAACTTTTTTAATAATGGTACTGGATTCTAGTCTCTTGTCGGTAAATTAATTACAAATTGCAATTTATCAAAGAGATCTGCGATATAAAATTAAACACGTATGTTAAGATAAAGAATTATTGTATTCTATCTGAAAAATAAATTATTTTGATAGCGTTTGGGTTTTAAAAAAGCTAGAGTGCATAGCTGGAAAGCCAGCTTTTAAAAAATATTTAGCAAATGTCAGCAATTGACATTAGTAATGTCGCAGTTTTGACAGTTTTAGTAAGTCAATATTTCTATTTGTTTACGCCTCTCCCCTTTGCACTTTGCAGTTCATGTTTGAAGTGTAGCTAATCAGTCAATTTTATCGTGATAATTTCAACAGTTATTGCGTTGTTTTTAATATCGTACCAAAGCGTTGTTGTTAGGATTTAATATCTATGTGCCATTTTTTGTTGCACCTTAATTAGTGTAGCAAATTTTCGTCTTAATTAAATCATTTTCACTAGTTTTATACCAAAAAAATGCACAATTATTTTATTAGTGGGTTAGGCAAATTGCTGATCGTATTCGAAGAATGGAAGATGATATTGTTTTTCACTTTTGTATTTTTCATATATTTCCATTATACAAATACGTTTGATTATTTTGAAAAACGTAGAATAAAATATATGAAACCTACTATTTTCTTTGGCAACCTTTTGGGTAGATTGATTGCGAAGAAATCTTTTATTATGTTTCAATTAGATACTTACAAATATTTTAAAGGGGAACCATTTGGCGGTAAGTTATAAAACTTTTAGGTAGGTAATTAAAAATTGAAATTATGAGTTTATATGAATTTCATTTTTTTATTAATTGCAGGTATTTTTGAAGGAAGGCGGCCAATTTTATATGTACTTGATCCTGACCTAATAAAAGCAATAACAATTAGAGATTCTGACCATTTTTGCGATAGAGCTATTCTTCCAACCAATGAGCCTAAATATTTAAGCAGGTCTATTCTACACCTACGGGTAAGTTTTTAACAGTATTTATTTCATGGTCAATAGAATTGCATGATCAAAATGATGCCTAATGGACAGCAATCATGAAATCTACATTTGAACTGACTTAGAGGATGCTTATTCACTCTTGAATGTGCACAAATCATATTTCTCATGACAATTCCATCTTAGCTTCCTAATTAGGAACGGGGTTGTGGATTGGAAGAACAACCACAATAAGGAAATAGACGTTTATTAACCAAGATAGATAGGTATAGAAGATTCAATGCAGCACTCCATCGTTTAGTGCTCTCAGGCCTGAAAGAACCCATCACAGCAACAGCCACACACCCCAACCACACCAGATCCATCATCCTTATATGCACACTAACTCGTAGTGAACATCTCCCTACGTTCCTTCAACCGACTTGACTGAATGACTACTCGCTTTGAACTCAAAGAATCTTTCAATCTTTTCTTACACACACAAAATAATTTTAATTGTTCCATTCTTTTAACTTATTTCTTTTTAAAATTGCATTTACTTTTAATCCAAATGAGGTTTTTTTGTTTAGTATAATATTTATGGTTATAAAAGTTGTATTATAGTTATATGTATATAAGTTAAATGTTTTAGGGCTCAGAATGGAAAACTGTTCGTGGATTGGTGAGACCTGCCTTCAGTTCTGCCCGCTTAAAAAATATGTTTCCATTGATAAATGAGTGTACAAATCAATTAATTCATTTCTTAGACAAATATAGTAAGTATTATTTATTACCATTTAAATATTCAAGGATCAGGTGTGAAAGTGGCATCCAGCTGTTGTATCAAATCTTGATGGTACATCATATTCATAGTCACAAAAAAACAGGCCAATATGTGATTGGCCTGTTTTTCTCTTTCTTTGGTTCTCTACCTGTTACTAGTGGCTTCCCTGCAACATATTATTTTATATCACCAGTACACCCAGTGGAAAGGTCCACTACGTGTCACTATTTTGGCACCCCTGTCCATCTTTCACTTCACAAGAAGTCTAGCCCTGGAATGGCAATTTTAAGTGGGAGAATTTTTTTAATGTTGGTTAGTGCTTGATAAATATGCAGTCTAAGGTGGTGGGAATTTAAAAGACATATTGATGTGAGACTGTGCCACATTAAACGGGACGGGACAAACCACATTCGTTTTACTGACTGCAATCACGCTTGGTGAAGATGTTGCCTACAGTGACATGTGCTTGCCCAGAAGATGCCTATTCACTCATGATTTGAAGAACATATTGAAAAATACTTCAAATATGCAAAATTGATGTGAGACTGATCCTGTGATCTTTTTTTAAGACAATTCTGATGTTGAGGTAAAAGATATGATGGTACACATTACATTGGAGGTAACTGGAGTGTGTGCATTTGGTATAAGCACTGACTCTCTTAAAGATGAAAACGCAGAGTTCAAAAAGGTAATTGATTTTTGGACTTTATGATCTTTAATCAAATTAAATCTTTTCGAATTACAAGGTCAAGTTTACAGTGACCAGTAGAAACGCGACGCACGTAGATTGAAAATATTTGATTGGTTAAGGCGGGATTGGGACGGTGAAAAATGATGATTGATGCGAACTATACTTTTAACGCTTTTCAACTTCAATTCATTAATTTTAAATTCAGCTGGGTTGTTTATATCTCAATCAGTTAGTAGGTTATTCTTTAAATATGCATTATATAGATAATGGCTTTTAATGAACATTTGCTCACTTCTCCGTGTCATTAAATTATCTTGTCATTGTAATTAAAATACAGGTTTTGGTTGTGTTCTAGATTGCGATTGACTTCAATAAAATGTCGATATCAAAAAGGCTGTTAATATTTTCATTATTGCTATTTGCACCTTCGCTGATGAGATATATGAGCATATCATTCTTTAACTATGAGGCAACTAATAAACTTGTAGACATATTACGGAGGACTAGATCTGAAAGGATATCAACAGGAACTAGGTAGGTCAAGCTTTTGCTTGTTCTTTATGTGGAACAACATTATAAATATATTGCAAACTTAGCTTGTGTGGAAGTGTTGCTGGCATGAATAATGTTGGCAAAAATGAAGACATTGACATTTTATCGATGCCCTTTTTTAACCGAAGACGCCCTTTTTGACTGATGATGAGATCCTGAAAAATAGAAGGAAATTCTTCAAATTTTATGCGTTGCAGCGATTTTGGTATTTTTTAAATATCGGCAGCTTTTTAGCTGCAAGTGTTTTATAAATGGTACTCATACAACTTAGTACGAGTAGGTTTTCCTATGTTCAGTGTCGATTAATCACTGAAAGTAAGAAAAAATTAAGACTGATAAAAACATTCAACTGCCTTTAAAACACAGTAAAATTAATAAAGTAAAAGCGTAAATTAAAGGAATATTATGTATTATAAAAGAAATGTATATTATATATTTTGTTTTTTTACTTACTTACACATTTAATTCTATGTAAATTATTTTTTCTAATTTTGGAAGTCTTGCATAAACAGGGAGGTGGTTTATGGTTCAAAGTCCACCCCACCCTCCCCAGAAAAGTGAAAATACTAATGTTAATAATAAAAAAATATTAAAAATTAAAAAAAGCACAACTGTTGTCAAACCAAAATGATCAGATAAGTGCAATCAAAAACCCTATGTAGGTGTATTGTGAATCACTACACAATATTAAACAAAATACCCCGCGGTGTCAGACGTCTTCGCTATAGACTCGCGAGTGGCTTGTATTGCGGTTTTGACCAAAAGACAGAGTGATACTTCTATAAATTGGCTCAAATATGACGAAATTGGTAGAATAGTCGCACTGCCTAGAAGCCTTAATTGAAAACGCTGCCTAATTTATTTGGTATATAACATAACAATTACAATTGTTCCTCTTTATTAAGACTTCAAAAAGATCAGACACTTACCTACCTACAATATCTTTTAAGGTTAACACATTTTAAAAAAGGGGTCACGGGTTTTTAGCTTTTCGGTTTCCTGGTAACTTGCAATACATACACTATTTAGCTCGCGGGCGAAGTCACTAGTTATATAGTATGTCCAAAATACCCTCTTCGATTCTTAAGTATACATAAAAATATATTGTTTTTACAGGCGAAATGACTTTCTTCAACTTTTAATTGATGCTTCTGTAACTGAGGAAGAGGACATTGCAGGCACTAAAACTGAAAGGCGTAAGTTAAATAAAATGTTCTGCCCAGAGTTAAGCTTTATCTTTCTGTGAAGACCGTATGATAACCGATCCAGTTGTTTTAAAGTGATGCGCGAACAGACAAACAGACGAAAATTTCAAAAAACGTTTTGTGGTCGGTATCAAGTATGTAATACATCCCACTTATTTTTTTCACAAAATATTAAATGTGCAGAGTTGACTTCGTTACTATTTTATTATATGTATAGATTATCTGTTGGAAATAAAAGTATCTATACTAAAGCCAAATTCGATTGAGAATGCTTGTCAACAAACAAATTAAAAATGAAGGTCGAAAATGCAACACATTTTATGCCTAATAAATTTAAAATTATGTTTCGTTTTTTTATTAAATCTTATTTGAAATATATTGAATATATTAATTAGTTTTCAGCTAACTTATCTAATTTATTGTCATGAATTCGTCATAGATAAATTAATTAAAAAAATTAGGTGTAAGATGACTAATGATTTCTACCTTCATTTTAAATTTGTTTGTTGACAAACATTCTCAATCGAGTTTGGCTTAAGTATAAAAGTGTATTTTATCTCATCTTGTTTCAGATCTGGACGACGACACAGTAGATGCGCAAGCGTTGATTTTTCTCATAGCAGGTTTTGAGACGACTAGCACTTTGCTGTCCTTCGCTATTTACCAGATGACCATACAACCGGAGATACAAGATAAACTAAGAGAACATATAGAAGAGATTACTAAGGGAGAAGAGTTGTGCTATGAACATATTTTGCAGTTGGATTATCTTGATGCTTTTGTTACAGGTATATTGCTTGCTTTAAAATATGATCTACGTCACCTTTCACTCCAAATGTTCAGGAATCCTGTGCTAGTATTACTTGATTAAGAGTAGATTCATTAGCCCCATGGTATATTTGTTAGGTGGGGAAAAATCAGTCCTCGTATTTGTCTTGACGAGGAAACAACGACATTAGAAATTTCGACCAGAATGATTGCGCCTATCGACGAATTCTATGTTCTATTGTTAGAAAATCGATTACAATATAAAACCAAGTCGGTTTAGTTGCAGTACCTGCAACTTAATGCTGATTTTAATGTTTGGATTGTTAGTTTCGAATTCACCAAAAAAAATCTAGAAAAAAAAATCGGTTTTACATTTTTAACCGACGAAAAAAAACGGAGGAGGTTCTCAATTCGACACGTATATTTGTTTTTTTTTTTTTTTTTTTTTTTAAGTATGACCACGCATAACTTTTTACAGTGTTGTCCGATTTTGATAATTCTTTTTTTATTAGAAAGGGCATACATCCAAGGTGGTCCCATTGTCCTCATGTTAGGATCTGTTGATGATATCCTGGGGAAATTGAAGGAACTCTTCAAATTTTGGAGGCACGCTTACAGCGATTTCGGTTTTTGACTCAGTATCGGTAGTTTTTTGGCTACTAGTGCCGTATAATATACTATGATAGTATAGTACGAGTACGGTACGTGGCGATAAATCACTAAAAAGTAAAAAATAAAAATTTTTAACAAAAAATAGAACCGACTCAAAAAGCACTAAAAAGTAAAAAATAACTGTGTCATTTAGTTGCTTTAATTTACTTAAGCATATCTAGGAGTCGGTGCCAGCCAAGGTTTCTACTTTCAAGGACGTTACCTAGAACCCACAAACTGCTTTACTACGTAAAATAAATGTTCCTTAAACTTGGCTGGCACCGACTTCATAGATATGCTTAAGTAAATTAAAGCAACTAAATGACACAGTTATTTTTTACTTTTTAGTGCTTTTTGAGTCGGTTCTATTTTTTGTTAAAAATTTTTATGTATGCAACAGTTTCGTTGTCGATATCTCGACACTACTCAATCGTGGTTCAACTTTTTTAGAAAATTCAGCATAAATATAGATTATAATCTGGTATAGCACGTAGGCAAATTTTCATCCAATATTCTCACCGGAACGGGATCCGCGCAGGGCACAGCTAGTAGAATATAATTCAGATTTTTCAAACATCAATTGCAGAGACGCTCCGTATGTATCCGCCAGTCGCTAGGATCGACAGGAAGTGCACCAAGCCCTATACACTGCCCGGAACATCTGTGCACATTAATGTGAACGATTTCATCGCCATACCTGCTTACGGGATCCACATGGATCCGGACATATATCCCGAGCCAGAGCAGTTCAAACCGGAAAGATTTACTCGCGAGGGGAAAAACGATGCGCCCTCACATTTGTTTTTGGCGTTTGGCGCTGGACCCAGGAACTGTATTGGTAAGTTATCTGTACAATTCAATTAAATTGAAGTGTTAATTTGTCAAATTAACAGCTACTCAATGCACATGAAAGTACATACATGAGTAGTATATTGTTAATTTATGTCTGAAATTTCCCTTGTATGTCTTGCGAAATCCTTTCTTGATCCTTCTACTTGACGACTTCCGTGGTGCAGTGGTATGCGCGGTGGATTTATAAGACGGAGGTCCTGGGTTCGATTCCCGGCGGGGCAGATTGAGATTTTTCTTAATTTGTCTTGGTCTGGCTGGTGGGAGGCTTTCGCCGTGGCTAGTTACCACCCTACCGACAAAGATGTACCGTCAAGCGATTTAGCGTTCCGATACGATGTCGTGTAGAAACCGAAAGGGGTGTGGATTTCATCCTACACCTAACAAATTAGACCACTTCCATCTCAGATTGCATCATCACTTAACACCAGGTGTGATAGCAGTCAAGGGCTAACTTGTAGTCGATAAAAAATAATAATAATAATCATTAGGATACAAAGGTACAACACATATTATAGTAGGTATAGTTAGATTAGATAATGAATATAAGAATTCGATAAAGGTATTCAAAGAAGCGCTTAAATCGGTATTAAAATAAAAAAAACTGTGGGGTCTCGCCACCTTCTTGCAAAATGAAAATTTGAACTGAGCTACTATGGTGTTACTATTTATGATGTTATAGTGTACCTACTGCTATCTGTCTAATTATTTATATTTAATCTTATAACTTAGTTGTTTTTTAATAATTTTAATTAGATTTTTCATAATTCCATTTGTTATTAAATCCAATTTTAAAAAAAAACACCAGTATTTTGATATTAGTCAGCTTTCTTATTAGTCGTAAAGACGAGTCATAAGCTTACGCCCAACAGGCGGGTATGGAGTCTATGAGCTATTGCCTTCTCGACATCGAGACCGGCAATCTAACCGTGGTTCTATTGAAGCTTTAAATTTTTGATTTTTACCTATATGTTTAAACGAACAATTACATTTTTGTATGAATACCTTAAACGATGAAGCTAGGTTTATTTGCAATACCCATACAGTACCATTAAAGCTACTTAACAATAGTTAGTGTTATTATGTAATTTGTATTTCAATATAATTTTCAAAAATTACGTATACTACGAAGCAAAGCAGTACAACTATACTAAAGCCAAACTCGATTGAGAATACTTGTCAACATACAAATTTAAAATGAAGGTAGAAAATGCAACACATTTTTTGCTTAATAAATTTAAAATTATGTTTTGTTATTTTAAAAAATACTATTATAGTTTTAAGCCTATTAATCTAATTTTTTGTCATGAATTCGTCATTAGCTAGTTAATAAAAAAAATTGGTGTAAAATGACTAGTGACTTCTACCTTCATTTTTAATTTGTTTGTTAACAAACATTCTCAATCGAGTTGGGCTTAAGTATACTTACTTACTTTATAATATGAGAAGTTCTTAGTTTTATGATAGTACGTAAAACTAAGAACTTCGCTAATCGTGCATCGGTGTAAATAAATATTGACGAAACTGTTATCAGCGCTCGAGACAAAGGTATTTGCATTACAAGTTATTTAAGTATATTAGCACAGTGGTATCTGAACTGCGAATAAGAATAAGGTCATCATAATGTAAGGTGAGGATAAGATACAAATAATTAGCAACAATGCAACTGTTGCAATTGTTACACTTACGACAAAAGAGGACCCATAAATATTTTATTGATGTTTCCTGAACTTAGGGTTAGGTTGTTACTTTATTATTAAAACTGCTGCGATATATTATATATCTCGATATGAACAAGCAACACATTATATTTTAATTTTTTTATAGTTTAACCGAGAATGGAATGAAAATGTTATCATACGAGTATGTCTTTTGTTTAAATTATTGGACAGAAGCAGGCGTTACTTTGCGGAAGTTAGTCATATATAAATAATAATTTATTTATTTCTCCTAAAAATGCTTGCCTAAAAATCTTGTCAGATCTTATTGACTTGGTCGCTTTAATTCGTTGTTTTTTTTTGCGAAAAATAGCAAAATAAATCGATTATTAACTAAGTTAATTAATTGGATACGTTTGACTGTTATTATTTTCTGGTCAAACTTACCTACCTACCTTAAACAACTACCCATGTTTCATAGCAATCACTTGAAAATATATAAAAAAAATAAAAATTTCAATCGATTTTCTGTGTTTTGAATCACGTGACCGTCGTCGTAGTATGAAAAGTCAACATTTTCAACCTTCATAACTTTTTCCTGCGACTGCATAGCTACATACAACTTTGTTTTTCTGTAAATAGAAAATCTGCACTATCTAATGACATATATATCATTACTGGGCAGCCTGGGTACACTTCCATACAATTTTTGGCAATGTCCTTTGGCTATAGGAACTCCATAAATTTGTGCTTTTGTTACACTTTCACGCCGCAACTAAACTCGGCGTCAAAAAAATCGCACCTCTAAGAAAATCACGTTCAAATGTCATTAACTCTTGATATGCACATGCAGTCGTATTAATTATAATTTTATTTAAAAGGTTACTTAATTAACTTAATAAAAAACATTATTTTTCATTATCAAATAAAACCTAATGCAACAAATAAAGTGTCACAAAAATTCTAAGGAAATTTTGCTGCTCGGGAGAGTCGCGAGTTGCGCTACCTTTGTGGGTATAAAGGGGTCAACACGGGGTCAATGTAGGTCATTCGCTATTAAACCGTTGAAGAGGACCCACGCACTGATTTTACTGAAGAAAGAACATCTGGAAAATGGATACTACAGCTGATGAGGCCGCTCAAGTGCTTGCACTACTGCAAGCAGGGGTGCGGCAGTGTGATGTCGCCCGGCAACTGAATCTGAGCCGTTTTTGGGTTCGAAGAGTCTACCAGCGCTTTTTAGAGACCGGCGGCTATATCCGGCCACATGGGTCCGGTAGACGTCGCTGCACTTCAGAAAGAGACGACCGGTTCGTTGTGTCGTACTCTTTGAGAAATCGCTTCTCAAACGCTGTTCAGTTGCAACAGGAGCTCCAGGTAGTTCGCAGACGCACCGTGAGTATCTCCACGGTTAGAAGAAGACTGAAGGAGAAGAACATAGCAGCCCGCAGAGCTGCTACAGGTCCAACATTGACTGCAGCGCACCGGCGAGCCCGCTTGCAGTTTGCTCGCGACCACGTCGATTGGACCATTGAGCAGTGGGGAGCTGTTCTCTTCTCAGACGAGACACGAGTGTGCCTTTTCTGCAACGACCGACGAAGAAGAGTATATCGGAGGCAGGGTGAACGTTTCGCCCAAGCCTGCATCCAGGGGACGGTGGAATATGAAGGCGGATCCTGCATGTTCTGGGGCGGTATGTCGGCTGCCGGCAAAACCGACCTTGTCTGCGTCTCCCGGACCGCAGGTGCTCGCGGAGAAGGGTCGCTGACTGCTCGCCGCTATATCACAGAGATCCTGGATATGCATGTGGTCCCTTTTGCCGAATCTTTTGGCGAGGGGTTCACATTAATGCACGACAACGCTCGCGCTCACACTGCAGCCATCGTGAGCGACTTCCTGCGGAGGTCCCAAATTTCTGTGATGCAGTGGCCAGCGAGAAGTCCTGATCTGAATCCGATAGAGCACCTCTGGGACCATCTTAAACGTAAGGTTCGATCTCGGGATCCGGCTCCTTCGACTCTACAGGAACTCCAAACCGCGGTGATTGGAGAATAGGGTCTTATCCCTCAAGAAGAGCTCCTGAAGTTGGTGAGGTCTATGAGGGACCGTATGGAAGCCGTCATCAGGGCAAGGGGGCTAACACTAGATTTTAAGTTAATTTTAAGACACTTTTTGTACATTTTTTTTGTAAATTATCGATTGTTAATTAGTACTTAATTAAGAATTTTTATTATTTTTCCGATTTTAATGTTTTTTGTATAATTTTAATTTAAAAAAAGATTACACTTAATTGTTTTTTGATACTCCTTTTAGTAACCTTTCTAATGATACCTAACACTATCCTCTACATAAGGCTTAGGAATTTTTGAATAAGATTTTTAAAAGGTGCGATTTTTTTGACGTCGAGTGTATTATTATTAATATAGATTATATCCCGGATTAAACATTGGTTTTTTATCCCGATATTCCATGGAAACTACGCGGCTGGAGCACAAGCTATATTATTTTATTTTTTGTTTCAGGTGCTAGATTCGCCATGGTCGTGGCTAAAGCAACGATTGTGACACTCGTGAGGAATTACAAGTTTTCAATGTGTTCCAAAACTGAAGTGCCTATAAAATTCAGTAAAAAGGGTTTCCTGTTAACAGCTGAGAGTGGAGTTTGGGTGCGCGTCGAAAGAATATGATTTGTGGATCAAAGCAACACATTAAAGACTTGCTTGGATTAAACAATAATACATTTTCATATTTCCTTGTATGCTATGCTCTACAACGTGTTCGGTAAATACCCTATTAAGTCATAAACCAGGAGTTTTTTGACGTGACAACGTCTTATAATTCGATAGAGCCGGCTCCACGCACGAAAAAACATGACTCATACGGCGTTACCTCGCTTTGAGGCGTTCCATGTAAGGCTTGAAGTGCAAGCGAGAGCGCGGAACGAGCGACAAAGAAGCACAATCGGCCTTTGCGTTCGGCAGCGTTCGACATCCGTCTATTAAATATAATTATTAAATATATTAATTTTAAATTAAAAATTAATATATTTATAAATTAATATATTTATTATAAATTTATAAAATCAAAATCAATTATTGTATTAATTTAAATTAATATTTATAAAAATATACTTAAATTAAAAATTTTAATAACCAATTAAATGCTACCATTCCATCAGTATTTTCTTAAGACATTGTCACGTTCAACTATCGTCAGTAAACCGACTTTACAGACAACCAATTTTTTTATTTATCGACGACAAGTTGGCCCTTGACTGCTATCACACCTGATGTTAAGTGATGATGCAGTCTAAGATGGAAGCGGGCTAACTTGTTAGGAGTGGGACGAAATCCACACCCCTTTCGGTTTCTACACGACATCGTTCCGGAACGCTAAATCGCTTTGCGATACGTCTTTGTCGGTAGGGTGGTAACTAGCCACGGCGAAAGCCTCCCACCAGCCAGACCAAGGCAAATTAAGAAAAATCTGAATCTGCCCCGCCGGGACTCGAATCCAGGATCTCCGTCTTATAAATCCACTGCGCATACCACTGCGCCACGGAGGTCGTCAGTTAAAGAGAGAAAATATGCAAAGAAAAACGTGAGCTTCCTAGTCAGAATCCAGAGGCAGACAACCCTAGCTAAACTTGATATTGAACTACCTAACTATAACTAAATAACTATAACTAAAATTAGGAATTCGTACATTACACTGCACGCGGTCCTTTGTCGGCCTACTATACATTAAAGTTACTTACCGGGCCAACGCCCTCGAAGTGTTATGTTAGTAAGTAGGCAGGGTCATACAATTCATTTTTGAAGTAATAATTTTAAAATTCAGAATGAGACTTGACGGCCTCCGTGGCGCAGTGGTATGCGCGGTGGATTTATAAGACGGAGGTCCTGGGTTCGAGTCCCGGCGGGGCAGATTGAGGTTTTTTCTTCATTTGTCTTTGTCTGGCTGGTGGGAGGCTTTTCGCCGAGGCTAGTTACCACTAGCTAGGGTCTTTTGTCGGTAGGGTTACCGACAAGGACGTACCGCTAAGCGGTTAGCGTTCCGGTACGATGTCGTGTAGAAACCGAAAGGGGTGTGCATTTTCATCTTACTCCTAACCAGTTAGCCTTCCATCTTAGACTGCATCATCACTTAACATCAGCTGTGATAGCAGTCAAGGGCCAACTTGTAGTCAATAAAATAAATGTTTTACACACAGAATTGTATTATCGAAATATATTAGTACTTTGAGGATTTTATACCATTTACCCAACACGTAGTAATAATGTTAGTTAGTCAGTTTCTCGTATAGCTCGCGGAACTTTGCGTATTGTGAAATTGCAATATACCGAACTGCGGTGTCATGGCGGCGACACTATTTTGCACCTATAGTTCGTTCGCGTTAAAAATGCAGTTATCATCATTATTCGCCGGCCAAACCCCGCCCCCTAATAAAATCGGGCATCGCGTTCGAAGTTATGCACTCAACTGATCACTGTGAACTTGGCCTTGTAATTTGAAAATATTTAATTGGTTAGAGAGCGGAGCTTGGACCGGTGCTCACTGCGTTCTTAACGTAAACGAACTATAGTACAAAATAGATTTGTTCACTGCGCTGGCATATGCCTCGTGTTCAGAGCGGACTTGAAGTTTAGCCGGAGCTATTCATGCATTTTAAAGATTAAGTTTTTAATGTGATAGAAATGCCAGTAATGCCTAGCCATGTACAAAAATATTTTATTTACAAGTTACAAACCGATTGCGTTTGAACAATTAATTTGATTTGATTAGATTTTTTATTATATATCCGAATTTAAAATAGCCAGTAATGTCTAGTATTGTACAAATGAAATTATTTTTATCGAACAGATATTATCTTGCCTTATTTTAAGTTTTATTTATTAAAGGTGTAAGGGTTAAATAGAAAGTATAATATATTATGTTATTTCCAATTGGAAATATTGCGATACGATAATTTCTAGAATTTTACAAGAAAATGACGAACAAATGATTATTATTAATTAATTATCGAATAAATCTGATCTTGCCTTTAAATATTTTTTGTTATTGGTATAAGGGTGTTTAACGGAATATGTTGTGGTTGTACCTATATTATGTACAAAAATATTTTTATGAACAAATTTATTATTATTATTTATTATCGAATAAATGTGATCTTGCCTTTTAAATATTTTTTATTGTAGGCGAAAGGGGATGTACTGGAATTTGTACCCATATTATTGACAAACATTGTACAAGAACTTTGCGAACAAAATGATTAACTATTTTTTATTGAATAAATGTGATATTGCATAAAAACTAAGTATTATTATAGGTTTGTGTTTTAGGATAGGAAATCATATTTTGATAAATAAATAAACATTATTTACACGAATTTCTGTGATTTATTTTTATTATAATTAAATATTGCGATTTTTATTTTTTTGGAAAAGCCTAACGTAAATTAAAATTAGTGCAATGTAGTAAAAAATACACGTAAATAAATAACATTTATTCTTATAATATTTGTTTATGATCACTGATTTTTATAAATGAGGCTATGAAAAAGCCGATGGTGTTTTTTGATAAATCTTCCACTTTTCTTAATGAATCCTCCTCCGGTCCAAATCTCTGCACCATTGCCCTACAAACAAATCTTTAATGAGCTGGGTTATAGATATTAAAAACCATGAGACACAATTTCGAATTTCATTTTTGGTAGACTGCAATCGCACTTGATGGTAAGTGATGATACAATCTAAAATGGAAGCAAGCTAACTTGTATGTAAACGAAAGGTGCCCTTATGTTTATCTTCAGCTCTTAAAAATCCCTTCTTGAGCTCCCTTATTGAAATTTTTTAGTACTAATCACGTACAATACAAATCTATTATGCTAATATAATTTCTGTGAAAATTTTCACGGCTAACCCGCTTAACGGATTTATAAATTTTGGTACAATAATAAATAGAAGCTTGGAGCGAAAAATGGACAATTTAATTTAAAAAAAATTTTGTCAAAAAATGTTAAAAAGAAACTTAGTAATAATTCCAAGCCCGGAGTCGGGAAGTCGGTGGTGTTACACCCCGTGCCTCTAAAAGCACGTTTAGCCGTCGGTCCCGGTCACTTTTGTCAACATTTGATAGTGATCGTTAATAAACGAAACATTATCACCCTAAGCCCGCCAGTCCGCATTGGAGCAGCGTGGTGGGTATACGCTCCACATCCCCTCTCCTATAAGGAGGGAGGCCTGGCCCTGTAGTAGGCCGTTAATAGGCTGATAATTATGATGATGATGAAGTAATAAAAATAATTATAGTTCAATTTATTAAAAGAATAAACTTAAAGGACTGTTATGTGAAAGCGGACAAGTATTATCTCTGTACATATCCCTTGAAGACAAAAGTCAGTTTGTCAAGAATTATTAATTTGTTTTCTATCATTTTGACGCCTATAATTATAAAACGCTCTATTTACCTCTGCTCATCTGATAGGCCCACATGTGGTAAGCCTGGTCCGCCACACAACGGCTCCGCTGGTGTAAGTGTGACACAGGGATACTTCTCCAACGCCCATGCAACCATGCCCTCGTTCTCATCCACTGTTACTGTGCAGGTGCTGTACACTAGTTTGCCACCCACTTTTAATACTTTTACTGCCTAGAAATAAATTATTTGAATAATATAAATAATAACTTGAATATAATATGTACAACACGGTACCTACATAACCACCATAATAAGTTCTCGCGAGGTAATCAATTGAGAATGGATGTAGCAAGTATTTAAGTAATTAAAAGCATTTTTTTATAAAAATAGCGAAGTAAACTTTTTATGAACAGGATAATTTTTTAAAAAAATTTACTATTAATAAAATTTCCAAAAAAAGTCAATTATGAAATCTGTGACAATATAGCTACATATAAATACTAACTATAACCTGTAACCTAGCTTTTGTATGAATGGTTGGATGGACATTTATTGCTTTTTCACGCAAAAACTACTGAATGGAATTTCAAACTTCACAATAATATAACATATTTTATCATGAAATTCCCACTGGAACGAGAACTTGGCGGGTGAAACTGCAGGCATCCTCTAGTAGTATGATATTGTTGCATAATAATGTAATGTGCGTTGTTTTGCAATGCTGGTACTAAAGTATACTAAAGAAAGCACACTCCGCGCGGCCCCCAAACTATGTCCCTGCATTTTGAATCTTATATATCTTGGAAAATATTCACTTAAATTACATACTGTAAAGGGCAATAGTGATCTATATTGCACAAAATATTTAAGATACTTAATTGGATAAGGATTCATTCACAAAATGCGTTAATTAACGACATCACATCAGAAACCTCCAAAATTATCAGTGTTTCTCTACTATATTGTGCATGTGTTATACACATAAACCTGTTGAACCACTCTATCTGATAAAAAAAACTGCATGAAAATCGGATGCGTAGTTTCAAAGATTTAACCATACATCCGGACAAACATAAAAAAGCGACTTTGTTTTATACTATGTAGTAATAAAGTTTCTTATTTCGACAATGTGCAATACTTACTGCATCAAACAATTTTCTTTGAACAAATTTGTAAGATTGTAACATTTTAGGAGACATTTTTGATTCGCTCAACTGTGGCCTCTGCCCCAAGCCACTGCAAGGCGCGTCTAACAGAACTTTGTCAAAAGTGTTTGATGCAAATGGTGGACATTTTACATCTGTAACATCATCAGAATGGCATTTACGTGAATCATAAACGTACGCCTCGACACAGGTTACACCCTGCGTTTCACAGGTTTGCATTATTCTGGTGACTTTCTGCTCACTTTTGTCTAGGGCTATGATATGTGCCTGGAAGAAAAAATTAAAATGATATACCACACCCCCTAAAAACACATTATTATAAAATTATTCATCATTATCAGCCTATTAACGACCCACTACAGGGCCAGGCCTCCCTCGTTATAGGAGAGGGGATATGGAGCGTACACCCACTACGCTGCTCCAATGCGGGTTGGCGGGCTTAGGGTGATAATGTTTCATTTATTAACAATCACTATCAGATGTTGATGATAGTGACCGGGACCGACGGCTTAACGTGTTCTCCGAGGCACGGGGGTGTAACACCACCAACTTCCCGACTCCGGGCTTGGAATGTACTAAACATTTCATAGAAGAATGAAAAAGCTCAGCATTGTTCCGTGACTCGATCCAGGAATCGAACCCTCGTGATCAAAGCCACATAGGCTAACGACTAGACCAACGAGGCAGTCAATAAAATTATTAACAGCAAGTAAATTGGTAATATTGTGCAAAGTATGTCTATATTAAGCACAATGCTATGCATACATTACAATAAGGTACCCGGCAAAATTTATAACATTTTTAACTCATTTAATATGAAGCATGCCAATATCAACATATGTAGCATTTTATTCTAACTACCACACCTATATTCATACCATCATGCCTCATTCCCTTAGGGGTAGGCAGAGACCACATCCTTCTACTTGTCACAATCCTTGCATATCTCTTTTGCTTCTTATTTCATTAAACCTTACATACAAGTATGTCAGTTTAGGCGCCTATTCCACCAGCGTCAGCGTTCCTTCAACGTCTGCGCAGCGTCAACGTCAACGTTTTTTTTCCGCGTACAATCAGAGAAAAAATAGACTCCGACAAGAAACACTACTCAACGAAAATAACGTAAAAAAAAAATTATCATCGTCAGTTTTGGGAAAAATCCTATATGGTCCAATTGATTACAAGAAAGTGAATGTTCTCACTGTACTCTGATAGTATCAAAAATAACGAATCCGAGTCTTATAAATGTTTGCGAATGTCAGAAACTATATACGGAAGAGAGGCTTGTTATAACTTTGAGGTACAATAAAATATTTTAGCAAAAAAATTGAACTGGAAGTAAAAAATAACTGCGTCATTTAGTTCTTTTAATTTACTAAAGCATATCTATGGAGTCGGTGCCAGCTAAGGTTTCTACTTTACTTTAAGAACTTTACCTAGAACTCACAAACTGCTTTACTACATTAAATAAACCTTCCTTAAACTTGGCTGGCACCAAGTTCATAGATATGTTTAAGTAAATTAAGGCAACTAAATGACACAGTTACTTTTTACTTTTTAGTGCATTTTGAGTTGGTTCAATTTTTTTATTAAAATTTTTTATATAATTAACATTTATTTACTTTATCATCAGACATTTCAGCCAGATGCGTGGTTTTGTTTCCTGGAGCTGCACACATATCCAATATATGCTCGTAGGGCTTAGCGTCCACAACCCATCCCGCTACAATAGATGGGAAGTTCTGTAGCAGCAACTGTCCCTTGGGGCAAGCAGTTTCATTAATCACTGGCAATCTTGATGTAGGCAGCAGTGTCTGTATTGCTATTCCACTGAAATTATAATACTCATTAGAAGATTAAAAGCATAATTAAAAATTTTATTTTTATTTTTTTTAACAACTAGTTTAATATGTTAGTGATATCTTTACAACAAGTTTATTCTACATGACCCCTGACAGTTTTAATGGTCTTTTTAACAGACTTTTTTGCCTAAACTAGAGCAGTGTCAGCGGTGCCCAGGCACAGGGTGCAGACCCTGGAGGGGCGCAGAAATAACCAGACCATATACAAACAATACCTTATTTAGAGTCTGTAGGGCGCAGTTACGCACGCTGGCACAGGGCGCATAAATTGCTGGTTAAGGCTCTGTGACGCAATATACTGCTACATCGTTTGAGGGAGTAGGTCTTTTCTAGGGTATTAATTACCCATAGCCAAATAAGAGAGGACTTTTGCTAATGTACAGACTTTTGAAAATATAGTATCTAACATTGAACAGAGCTATGAAACCAGGACTTTGGTCAAAACCTAAGCATTAAAACAATGCTACAAAGTTTGTCAACCCACAGCATACAGGTTTGGCTTAAAAAGACCATTAAAACAGTATTCTCCGGTTCGGTAATATTATTAAGGTTTTTTTTTTGCTGGACTCTCAATATTACATTGAATACTATTGTTAACAAGATAATTCCTTTTCTTGGCAGCTGTTTTAATACCTCGGCTGTGATGAGATCGTACCCAGGTGCCTTCTAAGTTTCAAATGGTTTATTGCACTGCGAATTTCTTTTGGGGTAATTGATCTCAATTGAGTTGATAGTTGTTGGTCGCTTTTAATAACCTTGTCGATCTCATCTTCTGGGTGTGAGGGGTCAGGCTCGTTTGGTTTAAATACCTCTTGCACGTGTTGTGCAAATAACTCTGCTTTCTCTTTGAGTGTTTGGTACCATCAGCTTTCTTATGATCTTTTTAAGAGTCTTTGTATACAGTGATTAATAAGGTATATATTACTAAGGTGGAGGAATTTTATTAGATTAGTACTAATTAGTAAAGACCTAAAAACTAAGGTAAATATTATCACCATGAGCTCAAATCTTACTTGGCTTGTATTCCATTTTCAAATAGCTCATAGCGCTTCATTTTTAACTGTCCAGTGCCAACATATACTTTGTTTCCGTCATACTGCACTTTCAGACCTCTTTTACACTGACCATCCAAATCAGCATAAATGTCAACCTTGTCGTCCAATTTGCAGTCTGAAATAATTATATACACTCGGGTAAATGTAAGTTCATCATTATCAACTTATTAATGCTGCAGTACAGGGCCAGGCCTCCCTCCTTATATGTATAACCAACATGCCTCCTGAATATGAAGCTGATACCCAACATGTACCTCCAATGCAGATTGGTGTGCTAATTGTTAGTTATTTAGAATTATTTTCTTTTAAAAATAATTTAAAACAGAGGTTCTATTTCAAAATAAGTTAAATTACAAGATATCCTATTCAGTTATCAATAAACAGTGTAAAGCACAAAGTACATTAAAATGGAAAATCTAATTCAGTCCAAAAATAGTTACAATACTGATGTTTTCTTTTGACCTTAAAATTCAGTGACAAAGAGTACATTATTATTTTGGTCATTCAAATGTCAGAATGTCTATGAAAAAAGGTAATATTTTTTTAAACAAATGTAATTGCATGTGAACAAATGTAATTAGTATGTTAAATTAAAACTGGTAAAAACTGAATATAGTATGACAAATAGAAAGAAACATCTGTCACTAAATAAACAGACCCTCAGGGCCAATGATACAAGTAAATATTTTTATATACCTACTAGTGGGGAGACCAAGTACTCCTGGGGCATAGATATGTGAACCTCTCAACACTGCAGCACCACACATGGTATCAACTATAACTTCGTACCCACTTCTCTCAACTGCAGTATCTTTAGGCCACCGCTCTATGACAATACAGTCAGGCTTTACAAAACTTATCGTGGGGATGGCTGAACTGTTTAGTTCTATGGATTGCTAAAAAGCAACATTTTGTTGTATATATTTAACAGTAGCTTTAGTAATACCTATTTAAAATAAACGTTAATGTGTACAAACCGCTTCTAAGTATTTTTGCAAATGGTTACAATCAAACTTTGATAACTTGTTCACTCTAAATATCGTATAGTTAGGAGCTTTAGAAAGCCAACTCTGTAAAGAACTTAAAACCATTTTATTTTATATTACAAGATTACAAGAAGAATACTAAATTACATGCAAACCGCAGAGGGATGCAAACAAATAAGTACAAAACAAACTACAAACAAAACAAAATACAAAAATGTACGACATGTGCGAGTATCAAGTGACAGATGAGTTTGACGTATGTAATTGCGACTACTAGAGTGTAGAGTCTGCAATGTGTAAATTACGGTAAACTTATTATTGTAAATACTGTAGGTATCGATACTTTGGTCCAATCCTATCCTATAACTTGTCGATTAAAAATTGGAATACCTACGTAATTTCAATGAGTACATACAAATCGTGAATTTTTAAAAGTTGGACTTTTACTGTAGTACTATTAGTAGAGTTAATTAGTAAATGGTAGTACTGCCGCTGCGTTGATTGGGGACTTTACTGAATGAGGTTTCAAAAAACAATGAACTTTGAAATTCTACAGTTAAAAAGATAAATGAATCTATTTTTAATTCAAACTTTTGTTCATCTGTAATTTGTACCTCGGACGAATATGACAAATATTTTAATTATTAAGGTTCTGGGTTCCAGTCATATTGAGTAGTTTAAAATAAAAATTAAACAATTTAAAATAAAAATAACTATTTACTATAAGTTGAGTATTTAATTTGTTAAAAATCTAAACAACATTTATTAACGTCCCTTATAACTTGAAAATAACTTATCAATTACAAGAAATAATTAATTTGAATAATATTTATATTTAAAGCTGGCCACTTTCGCCGATACGTGGCATAGGCACGAACAACTTCCACGTTCGCCGCCATTTTGACATCCAGCGAATAGTAGAGACTTCAGTGGATTGAAGCGTTTTTACTTGATATTTAATTAGATTTTCTCGAAAAAAAACGTAAGTTTATCGCTTAACCCTTAATAATGTTAATAATTATCAATGTGTCGTTGAATATTCCCGACTGCGTAAACCCTGGGTGGTGACTCCTAACAGAACAACCAACAGCGGTGTCTGCCAATCTTTGTCTTAATTTTACCGTTTAACTTGTTTTATAAAATTTACTCGAGTGTTTATTATTGATTCACTTGCATTAACATTAGTTTGTGGGAACTGCGGTGGAATTTAGCCAAGTACGTCTTATTGTACCTAGGACATGCCATGTCATTATCATTGATTATAGTAACATAGTGTCTGAGCGGATGAGTCAGAGTGAACGTATTTTCTAATAATTTCTCTTTCAGACGGCTTATAAAACAACAAAATGGGGAATATGTTTGCAAATTTATTTAAAGGCCTGTTTGGCAAAAAAGAAATGAGAATATTGATGGTTGGTCTTGATGCAGCTGGTAAAACCACAATCTTATACAAACTTAAATTAGGAGAAATTGTTACAACAATTCCCACAATTGGTGAGTACATTTATAATTATTCCAGAAAATTTCGTTTTTTTGGTAAAAATAATATTGATGATTCATTTATATTATTTTTTGAGATATGTGTGAATAGACAATATCAATTTATTTCACTAAATGATGATGTATTCTAAATATTTTTAATAACAATCTTAGTGAAGAATTAATAATTAACAAAAATTGCACAGTAAACAGCATTTCTGTCAAAGTAATGGATTTTAATTACTTGAACATGTGTTACAATACTGGCAGGAAGTTTTAATGTGTGTTGTGTGAAAATATATTGTTATCAATCTATGCTTATTTATCACAAATGGTGAATAATTTTTATAAAGATTGCACTAACAGATTCGGCTCACAGAAAACATACAATAAGCTTAAAACAGTTATAATTATTAATCATGTTTAAAACATACTTTGGAACAAAATATAGGATTTTAAATAGTTAAACTATTAGCATAGCCTGTGTGTGTGAAGTCATGGTTTAAAAATTGATCCTAAATGTTAGTTAAAATTATTGTTTCAAAATTATTACATTTTTGAAACAAACATGCTGTATTTCTGTGTATAAAATATGACTAATGATATTGATGATGAAATAATGACTGAGACAGAAGCCCAGTGTTCTTTACCCTTAGGCTTGTTTATAATTTATTAACATGATCTAGGCTATTAGTAGTTACTGTACAATTTAGTAATATTGAAAGTACATTACCATAATTTGCCCCAGGCTGTCCAAACATATGCTCATATTTAACTATTTTATTTAAACACTCAATGAATTTTAAAGAATTACCTATGTTTCATAGCAATCACTTGAAAATATATTGAAAATATAAGAATTTCAATTGTTTTTTTTGTGTTGTGAATCATGTGACCGTCTTTGTAGTATGAAAAGACAACTTTTATCAAACTTCTTAGCTTTTATCAGTGACTGCTTAGCTACAAGAAACTTTATTACTCTTTAAATAGACCTGTACTATTTAATGACATATATATCATCTCTGGGGCAGACTTCCATACATTTTTTACCTATGCCCTTTGATATTTTGGTATAGTTAATTTAATTAATTTTAAATTTTAGTTCTATTAGCTATTTGTTACTAAGAAGTTAATGTTTGTTAACAGTAAGTTTATAATTAGGTTGACATAATTATGTAATGATTTACAACATTACATTCTCTTTGAACTGTCATCTTTTGCAACTGATATTACATATATATGTTAATTATTTTAACCTAACATGTCATAACATTCAAAGATTACATGTGGAGTATATATGAAGTAAAAGATGTGATTTCACTATAAAAAGTTACTGAAAATTACATCTTTCATTTATACAGACAATATACAAGCTCAGGATTGAAATGCCGAGTAAAAATGATTTATATATAAACTCAGGAATATTAAAATTGAGTCAGCATCAAAATAATAATTTCTGTTCTTTTACAGTATTAATCAATTAATACTAAGAGTTTTGTAATGTAAATGTGTAAATTACCTATAATAAAGCCAAAGTCGATTGAGAATGCTTGTCAACAAACAAATTTAAATTGAGGGTAGAAAATTCAACACGTTTTATGCCTAATAAATTTAAAATTAGGTTTTGTTATTTTAAAAAATCTTATTTAAAAGAGATTGAATATGTTAATTAGTTTTAAGCTTACTAATCTAATTTATTGACATGAATTCGTCATTAACTAGTTAATTTAAAGAAATAGGTGTAAAATGACTAGTGATTTCTACCTTCATTTTTAGTTTGTTACTTGACAAGCATTCTTAATCGAGTTTGGCTTTAGTATAGTATTTGTTTCAATTTAATGAAGTTGATACTTAATACTAAAAACAATTTTATTCAAAACATGGAAGATGCTCAGACTCAATTTCATTGTTCCTGAGTATAGATATACCATACACTGTGTAGGTGTAAGGTGTATTCATGAAAGCAGAATCCAGCTGCTCCTTGCGCCTTGAATGGTTAAATGTTTTTTTTAAATAAGCTTCTTTAACAAGGCACCATTGTTTTCAGGATTTAATGTGGAAACTGTAGAATACAAAAACATCAGTTTCACCGTGTGGGATGTAGGCGGTCAGGACAAAATCAGGCCACTATGGAGGCACTATTTTCAGAATACACAGGTAACTGCATAATTTTACACTTTACTATATGTTTTAATTGACATTTGACTGGAATCTCACCAGATGTAACAAGCCATTATCCACTGCTGTGCATTTATGATTACCTTAAATGTATATAGAGCAGGTTCTTCCCTTCTTACAACGCAAGTCATTATCCATTATCATCATCTTCTTTTTCCTTATCCCACTTAAAGTGTTCTTCTTATTAACCACTTAAGTGTGGTCAGCACATTAAGTCATTCTCTTCCATTCACCTCTGTAATGCTTCAAGTCTCTTTCATACACTTCTCCCATCTCTTCCTTGGATTTCCTTTCCTCTTATGTTTCATAAAAGTTAAATTGCTTGGTAATTTGATTTTTTGATCAGATGGTTCTGACCTTCTGTAATCTACTTCCTCTTTTATTATACTAAATCTCAACTAATTTGGCCCTTGTAAACTGTATTATTAGTCTTGTAGTTTTTTTCCATTATAAAAGTTTTGATATAAATTGTTGCTATTCAGTTACTTGTTTAGTTACTTAGCCAAAAAGCATCTGTTAATTATCTTTTATGTATAACAATGTAACACTTTTTGTGATTATTGAAATAGGTTTGGTATCTACTATGATAATGATATATTATGAGTCATTATTTCTGCTGTATTGGTTTGTGGGAGTGCCTACTACTATGAGCTGATTATGTATGTGCTTTTAAATGGTGAATTCAATAATTTATTTATAAAATTCAGTATATATCTTCATTAATATATAATTAGTCTCTAATTAATTCAGTTTGAATATATAGATGTGTCCAAAATATCTTACTACTTGAGAACTCACCTAAGTCTTTTTTAACTCCTGTGGGCCTGACATTCAAACCTTCTTTGAGGCCCGCGGCTACCCGGGTAGCGATGGAGCTATAATGACAGCTGTCATTATTTGCCTGAAGGTTGTGAAACTTCTCTGGTTAAATTAAAATATAGGTCACATTTAAAAATATGCTTGGTATTCATACTAGAACAAATAAATAAATAGATTTTTGTTCTTGGGTTGGCTGGATTGGTTTAATTTGGATAATTTTACCTGACTGTTACTGCTGAAGGGAATTATATTATTTTGAGCTTGGTTAGCTTGCGTTAAGCATTCTATTAGTAAAAATGATGTCACATGTGTGTTTGTTATTTTGAATAAAAAATATTTACTGAATACATGTAAAAGTATACATATGGTGCAAACATCAAAATTAAATTATATTTATTATATTTTGTTCTGGCTAATCTCTGAAACTACCAGTTGGATACTAAATCATGTATTTGTATCTTAAAAAGATTTAAGGAAAGAAAATTTCTTTCCTTTGACACTCAAAAAATATTTTAATTGAGTTTTGTGGTTGTTATAATTCCAGGGTCTCATCTTTGTAGTAGACAGTAATGACCGAGAGCGTATCGGCGAGGCGCGCGAGGAGCTCATGAGAATGTTAAGTGAAGACGAGTTACGGGATGCAGTACTCTTAATCTTCGCAAACAAACAGGTAAACAACACAGAAAGCAGTATAAGCAGCGGACTTATAAGACGGAAGTCCTGGGTTCGATTCCCGACTGGGTCTATTGAGATTTTCTGAGTTGGTCCAGGTCAAAAAAAGACAACACAAAGTGGAGTAGGCCGACGTTTACGCACGAAGAGGCAAGAACACAAGAGAGGGGCAAAAGAGAGTTATATTTCTGATTTTGTCTTTATTGAATCTATTTCCCTACACAAGGCAATTCTTCAAGGCGCATCTTAGACCTACAGGGTTTGATTGTCAACCGTTGCACTGTTGCTGTACTGTTGTACCTACTTCTAACATATTCTTCAGGGATCCCTTTTAAATATGTGTTTAGGTATAAAAGAGATCCATTAGTGATGTTCGTCAACTCTCATGTTATTCTCTCTGCCTGGCCAATTTCGGAAAGTCCTACTAGAGCAGCTTTGGGTGTCTGTTATTATATGGTGCTTGTTGCATCTCTAATAAGAACAAAGTCTTTTAGCAGTTAGAGAGAGATATTGATATGACTGATGGAGTAAGGGGCTCTTTTGTAACATCACCAAATTAAATGAATTAGGGGCATTCGCTTGTGACACGCGTGCAGGTCAAGGAATCCCTTTCTAACGTGTCAACACTCAATTTCTCTGCTGGTGTTACTCTTCTTGCCTGTAATGGATGGCAAAGCTGCATTGCTGCTAATTAACTCCTGACCGCGCTGAATTCGAAAAAAGTCGGTAAAAAATCATTATTCTATTTTGAAGCCATCTTTCTGTAAACAGTAACATATTAAATAAGAACCTATCTTTTATTTACACATTTACAATGAGGACACTTACACAACACACGACAAAAATTGTCGTATTTTTAAAATGACAAAAATTGGTATAAAAATTTTGGTAAACGAAAGGTCAGAGCGCTGTTTTAAAACGGTGAAAATTAAAAACGGGTACAGAGTTCAATGATGTTTGACATACCAAAATCTTGGTAAAAAGTATCACATATTATATATAAAAAGTAAATAAATGAGTGTCAATGACTGATATTGTATGTTCGCAGGACCTGCCCAACGCCATGAACGCGGCGGAGATCACGGACAAGCTGGGCCTGCACTCGCTGCGCAACCGCAACTGGTACATCCAGGCGACGTGCGCCACCTCGGGCGACGGCCTGTACGAGGGGCTCGACTGGCTCTCCAACCAGCTCAAGAACGCCAACCGCTAACCTCCCGTGCGCTAATCTAATCACTGAAAGAGACTATGGTTTAAGATATGTTCACTTTATTTGCTATAAATGAATACAATGTATTATGTGCGATAGCTTACAACGAACTCGAGCGACGCTGCGCAACTTCTAACCTATATTAATAATATTGATTTGTACAAAACTAGAGGTCGTATCGAGCTGCGACCGCCGAATTATCGTAAGCGACGCTTGATTTTAGTACAAGCATTTTTGAACGGTAACGCATCGACCCATCTCAACATTTCCCCTCAAAACCCCCTATTAATAAAGTTATGCCTCTGCTTAGTATATCGTGAACATTTTTTCATATTTTAGCTTAAAGTTTTACAGCCCCGAGGGGTCCCCTGGCAACCGTCAGGCAAATAATGACAGCTGTCATTATAGCTCCGTCGCTACCCGGGTAGCCGCGGGCCTCAAAGAAGGTTTGAATGTCAGGCCCACAGGGGTTAATTGACAACATATTTTATCGCAAGCGAATATACTTGTAGGGCTCCTACAATGGTACATCAAAATTTGTCGTTTGCGATAAAATGAGCTAACATAAAAATGCCGTCTGTAAAATTAGATAGTTATCAGTTACGATAATTCGGCGGTCGTGGGTCGAATGTTGTACTTAGTGCAATGCGGTTTTTGGGATTGCGTTTGTAATACTCTGGACGCGTTGAACAAATAATGTGTGAAATGTATTAAATGCAATGTTTTTTTCATTTTATATGTAAACGAAACGTTTTTCAAATAAACGAAACAGTGTACATTCAATTAATCGCGCATTGTGATGTGGATAGGTAGGTACATGATATGTGTAGCTGACTCGTGATATAATGAATCACAGCATAACTTGTTTTATATGTATACTATAATGTGGAATAAGTTGTCGTAATAAAGTATTTAAAGTTAATTTACTTCTATGACTTTAATTCATTAGTATATTAGTTGTGCCTGTAGTGGGGAGGGGGGCGGATTTATCTAAACACTTCTAAATCCACAAAGGTAAAAAGAGAAGTATTTTAGGGACTTCGTCACTTGGAACCTATTCACATCGCTTTGTAGTATTCCTACTAACTTCACCTCCACTTGTATCGTGGATGTTTCTGAGCATATTCCTCTTATTTTATGATAGTTTATTGTTTATCGAAGTTAACTAGGTAGAGTAAGGTGTTATGTATTTTACATTGGATCACATATAAAATCATTCGAGGCGTGTACCGTTGATAGGACGGCCCGTCGCTGCGTGCATTTATTATACTTGACTTCTCATCGCGAACCGAGATTTGATTTAGATTATGTATTAGAAGGTCATGGTGTCCTGCGGGGACTCTGCTCTTACACAATTAATTATAACTTAGCATTTTTATAATAATTTAGAAGAAATTGTTAAAACACAATTCAAGGATATGAATTATGTTGGCGTGTGGTGGAGATTAATTATTTTTTATTTTTATGAAAATCAAGAAGATTCAAATGAAGCGAAATGTGACATTCCGGTTTGTCTTATGCTGTATTATGGAATAAAATATCCTCACCAAAGTTCGTTTTTACTTAACATCCTTTAGTTTGGCTATTAATATATATTTTTGTTTATGTAAAATATATTTTGTTGCATTTTCTTAAAAGGTGGATTTCGGTAACGAAATTTTAGTAGAGGAGAATAAATAAAATAAAAATAATACAATAATGAATATACTCAAATTATAAGAAAACAAATTAATTTATGATGCATGTATAATTGGGTAGATGACTGGTATCAAAATGCTGGTGTTTTGAATGGTTTTTTAAAACTTGATTTAATAAGAATTAAAATTATGAATATCTAAATAAATTGATCGTATAATAAAGAATTTATAAGACTAAATAATATAATAATTTATAAGCCTAATAATAATAATAAAAAAAGTTAGACAGAGATGGCCTTGCAAGATGTCATACAAGTAACGCCATAGTAGCTTCGTACAAATTTTCATTTTGCGAGAAAGGGATGGAATACCGGTATTACAAAATTAAAGCGCCTATAATTGTAAATCTTTATCTGATTTTACTTTTATTTTTGTCATAATAAAGTTTTGATTGAATACTAATTATTCCGGTAAATTCCATCATTTTAAAAAATATCGATGTTGTACTTGGTAGGCAAATATGCATAACTATGTATCATTTATCTATAATGATGGATGATTTTCTCAACACAGGAAACTTATGTCAAAAATATTAAACGTACCTACGTACTAACTATGAACTGTGTACGACTCATCGAGTAAAGTCCGCACTCAAAACCCAAACAAAACTTGAGTAGGTTTTTAAGCCCCGACGTTTTATATTTAAAAGAGGGGATGTTTGATTCTCGAATGATGATGATGATGCCGATTTCGGCTACAGCGATGCTTCTGACGCTTTAAATTTTGTTATTGGAACTTGGGTTATTATATTGTTTTCTGATGTGCTTTCCAGTGACTATAATGTACCCTACTTTGGCCTTAAAAGTGGCACCACATAAAGCACAAGTTAGCACACCGTCTTGGTAGTTATATAGGATGGCGGCAGATGGGCGAAGCTAAAATCGTCTCGCTTCCAGTGATTAGTAGGTAATTGAATAAGTTTAATGTCCCTAACTGCAATATTAAATATTTCTGTCTTCTCAATGTTCGTGTCGGTGTGGCAGCAAGCGTCGAACATATCTAGTATTAATATTTGTCTTTTGACGTCACAACGGTTAATACTTGGGCGACGCAATTGTTTCTGAGTCTTGATGGGTCAAAGGACATACCGTATTTTCATACCAACGTTTACCCTAAAGTAGGTACCCACTACTAATAGGAACCCTGCTCTTTCCCATTGCCGTAATTAGGGCAGTGTCAGCGGTGCCCAGGCACAGGGCGCAGACCCTGGAGGGGCGCAGAAATGACCAGTCATTAGACCATACAAAGCCTTATTATTTATAGGGTCAGTTATAAGTGGCGGTGGCACAGGGCGCATAAAAGCTGGTTACGCTACTGCTCTTTATTCGTTATCTAAGAAGATGATAAGGCGCTGATCGCTGAGGTGTTGCCTTGCGGGTATTTGGAGTGGGGACGAGCATTTCCTACACCTATATACCTTTACATACATACAGCCTACTTTATGTTCAAAAGTTACCAGCGTAAATTTTAAATTATGTATAAATTGTACAGGGGTGTTAAAATTTTGTATGTCGTCTGGAGAATCGTAGCATCTAAACAATGAACCAATTATTAAGTAGGTAGGTAGTTTTCGTTTGAAACCTGACAATCTGTGATCATTATACCTAAGTATATCATTATCATACATATATATAGTAGGTACAAGGTCGAGATAGTGCTTCTCTTTGGTAGGTAGGTATAGGCAACTACGATGAAGATTCGATAAGCCATCTGGAAAAGCCATTATGGAAAGAATTTTGGACATAGTTAAAATTAAATACGATAGGTATTCTATCGCATACTAACAGAGCGCTGCAAAGTGCTTGACATGCGTGAAGACGTTGATCTTTTTACCCGACTGCGTCAGAAGGAGGGTTATGTTTTTCGAGCGTATGTATGTATGTACGTATGTATGTCCATTTCTTTGGCACGCGCTACAGCCTAAACGACTGAACGGATTTTGATAAGTGAGGTGTCGTTGAATTTGTTAAAACTGTGGTAGTGTCATAGGCTATATAAATTTTTAAAATGGTGGCTGTAAATGGGGGAAAAAAGGGAGGATGTGTGTATTTCTTTCTCTTATCTTAGCAATATGGGTATCAAATGAAAGGTCGTAAAAAGAACATTTCAAAAATATAATTATCATATCATGTTTATATTGTCGTTTTAACAAAAAATGGCAAAAAGTGTACCGTATCATTTCTATACAATAAACTAAAACAAAAAAGTCTCAAATAAAATTATTATTATAAAAACAAAAACCCGACTGCATAGAAGTTATGAACTGAAAAGAGAAAAACAAGGATCACTATATCTATATAAAATTTTAAATACTTTATGGTGCTGCAGGCGGGGACAAACGTAGTTTTGGTAGATCTTTTTTTCCCCGCAGAAAATAAAGTATTTTGTCCCCGCTTGCATCGCCATAAAATATTTAAAATTTTATATAGATATAGTGATCCTTGTTTTTCTCTTTTCAGTTCATAACTTCTATGCAGTCGGGTTTTTGTTTTTATAATAATAATCTTATTTCCAAAACTTTACAAAATTATAATATGCATGAAACATGAAAATATGATATAAATTACATAAAGGAAATTTTCTGTAGTGTGATTTCGTAATTAGTTAAATATTTTTAACAGCCCTAAAAACCATGTATTCAAAGTGTTAGTCACGCGACTGACCCGGCACCCGCACGGTGAATCCATGGAATGCTAAGATATTCGTCTCAAAACTAAATCAGGAATAAGATATTATCAAAAACTGCTATTTGGTGCCATTGGAAGCTGAGATTGAGTTAACTTTTTAATGATTTGTCGATGGTCCCCTTCGATCTTGGTGACATCCAACATCGGATTTGGTATCTCTACAATCTATTGAAGTCCAAGGTAACCCTATACTTATCTTTAAATAGTCTGTGCTTTAGGAAAGCTACAAAACGCCGCAGGCCTCCAATCACACCTTCAATCACACCTGATGGGAAGTACCTACCTAATTATGAACTCTAGGCAACTTGTTAGGAGAAAGATGAAATCTTACACGACATCGTACAGGACGGCTACGTCGCTGCCTCCAGTCAGACCTGATACAATTAAGAAAAATTTCAATCGACCCAGCCGGGAATCGACCTCAGGACCTCTGTTATAAATCCATCGCGTATAACATCATCATCTGTCATCTAAGTAATTAGCCAGCCAATTGAACGGCTAGGCCCTTCATCAACACTGACCAGATGGCTGCGAGATATCGATATCCATTCACATTTTTTTATAAATAGGGTTATGTTTCATGAATGCGACATTATCAGTAGGCATTAGACAGGTAGGTATGTCATCAATGAATTTAAAACTTGATTGATATATTATACACAGATAATGCTCAAAATAGTAGGCCTTTATCTCAATAAATTTAGGTGCAAATTAAGGGTAGAGTTACATAAGTTTTATAAAGATATGGGTGTACATACCAGTCATTAATAAACAAAAAACTGCCTCGTTGTTCGAGCCCTGGACCGGGCTAAGGAATAATATTGAGAATTTCTTTATTCTAAGAACTTTTTAATTCTAAGCGCGGAGTTAGGAAGTTAGTTGTGTTATATCCCCGGTGCTATGGAGAACGTGTTAAGCCGTCAGCCCCGGTCATTATTATTAGCATTTGGTATAATTATCGTTAAATAATCCAACATTCATCCTCAGCCCGCCAGTGTGCATTAGTGCAGCGTGGAGGGCCTAAGGTCAGTATACACTCCGTCCGAGCGAGACCTAACTTTGTAGTAAGCTGTTAGGCCTGTGTGCACCAAGACATTGCCAAAAATTGTATGGAAGTGTACCCCAGGCCCAGTAATGATAGTTCCATAACAAAATAGTTCCATAAAAGCATTTAAATACAAAATGCAAAATACTTTTCAGATTTACTATTTCAAATACAAAATACCAAATGCTTTTGAGTTTTGTATTTCAAATACAAAATGCAAAATAGGTATTTTCAAATTTCGGTTATCATAACCAACGGTTAAAATATAGCTAAACGTAAAATTTACTGTTCACAACAATCCTTGTACGCCGGTTAAGGACGTAAACTGGGCGGTTATCTTAACATAAATACAATTTTTTGTCAAAAACTACAAAATACATTTTGTTCATTTTAAATAGAAGTATTTCAAATAAATCACATCTTTGCATATAACATTAGTAAATAAGTCCGAGCTTACGTCCTTAATCGGGTGATGAATGATGAATGAATGATGATATTTTATCGAAGGTATTTCATAAATACGTACTACACGTATTTCATAAATATTTTGCACAAAGGACATTTCCAAAAATTGTATGGAAGTGTACCCCAGGCTGCCGTTAGATAGACAGTCAGATGGACAGAGAGACAAACAAACATTTTTTTAATAAATTTTTTTGACATTGACACTAGTCAGATATAACTCTGACCAAAGAAGAAAAATAGGCACGCATGGCTCAAGCATCATTGTTCATTTCTTTTCGTTTGACTGGTAATGTTGGTTAAACTTAATCACAAAGTATTTTGCATTTTGAAATGAATTTTGCAAAATACATCTCAAAAGGTATTTCAAATAAAATACAAAATGTTTTTGTTAAAAAGCAGTAATGATATATATATATGGATATGTATATATATATGTCATTAAATAGTTATGTAGCTATGCAGTCGCAGGAAAAAGTTATGAAGGTTGAAAAAGTTGACTTTTCATACTACGACGACGGTCACGTGATTCAAAACACAAAAAAGATTGAAATTTTTATTTTTTTATATTATATTTTCAAGTGATTGCTATGAAACACGGCTAGTTGTTTAAAATTCATTGTGTATTTAAATAAAACAGTTAAATATGAGCATAAGTTTGGACAGCCGTAAGCAAATTTTGTCAATGTCCTTTCCAGGATTTAAGTAATAGATAAATATTATTTCTTTACATTTATATTTCGATTGAAAAACACGTAGCTCTATCTACTAGCCGTCCACTACATGTTGATCTCTTCACATGGCCGCATTTTCCGCACCGCCTCCCTTTTTAAGGACATATTAATCTTTTGAATCTAACCATGTTTTTATCCATTTATGATCTTAAGAATTTTATCAATGCAAGGAAAATGAAATTTGTATTTATAAGTGTGTGTATCTTACATATATAATAATAAAAGTTTGATGTTCAGTCGACGATTATTGTTCCTATAGTCGCTTAAGTTAATGGTCTTATTGCGAAAAGCTTCAACCAAAAACTAATAAATACCAACCAACAAAAAATAAAAAATAAATGCGAGAAGAAAATGTTTGTATTTCCGTTCCCAAAACTTTGGTTAGTGACAGGGGCTGGCGAAAATTTCTTATCTATAAAAATGAAAATCTTCTATGGGGTTTTAATCTATATTAAATCTACTTAGCAGATTATAAATAAAAAGTTGATTAAAATTACAAGTATCACAAAGGCCTTTCTAAAGTACGATGTCCTGGGTCGATTTCCGGTTGAGCCGATTGAAATTTTCTAAATCCGTCCAGGTCTGGGTGGTAGGAAGCTTATGCCGTGGCAAGTTACTAACGTACCGACAAGAGATTTAGCGTTTCGGTACGGTTAAAACAAAGTTACTGTATTTAGCTAGCTTTGCTCCTTGCGATAAAAGCTGTGCGTTCTGTATCTAGCTAATGTGTAGTTTCTATGCATTATTAGAAACTACCAAATTATAAAACGGAAATGGAAATGTAGATTATAAACGGTTGCTGTTTTTAAGCTTTTCTCACTCTACTGTATCTTAGTTACTAAGTTCTTACTTATCAACAACAAAGTTGTAATTCGCCATTTTTTCGTGGTGGCTATCTGTAATTTGATACTTTTCATAGTATTCTAGTCGTCAAGCCCTTTCATTTGATACCCATATTGATGGAGTTATGAAAAAATATGTCATCTGAGAATAAGAATCATCGCCAAGATACTGGCTTTTAAATAAAAAAAAACGCATCGAAATCGGTCTATCCCTTTGAGCGCTACGATGCTACAGACACACACACACACACACACAGAGACTGTTCTGGTTAGAGGAGCATATTTGAAAGAAAGAAGGAAAGAAAAATATCTTTATTTATAAATTATGCCACACATCACAATTTTACCGGTATACCCCTGCGATGTGTAGCATAACCTAGAAAATGGACCCAGCTCAGCATTTGCTACATAATCCAAAAGAGCATGTAGCGCTAATTTTCAGCTGCATCCATGCTCAGGTACCGCCACAAACGCAGCAAAACTAAAAGAAACAACTACACAATCTAAACCAACATGAGAGTAAAAAAAAAAAGTTGAGAGGTGTCAAGGGACACCCGGATGGAACGAAGTTCCTTTCGATTAATTAGTGAAGGAATTGTAATAAAATTTTATTTTTTTTAAGTAATAATAATATTTTTTTTATTATTAACAAATATGATGTTATATAAACTTAAACGCGTACCACACACGCGTTTGTTGTTGTACACCGAAACACCAGAGGGCGCCACGAGAGCGCGAGACAGCATACAGCGCGGGCGCCTCCCGCCGCTCACGCGCACACACATCAAAGGCGGCGGCAAGATCCTTTGACACAACGCGCGATAAGGAACTTCGTTCCAACTTTGCCCGTGTTATTACAAGCACAAGACTTAATACCTACGTCTCAGGCGTCAGGCCGGACACACCGCGGCACTTTTTAGGATGTGTTGATTGCATATTCTGCGAATTGCTTTTATATGTGTAGGCGATTGTTTTTCACTTGCTTTCAGGTGGGACTTTCCATCAACTTTTACTACTTATAAAACAAAAAGTTATTTAATTTAGCCCAAGTTAAGACTAACATAAACATTTTACCTGAATTTTCGTCACATATCCTCTTCTGAGTAGGTAACTAAGCTAACTTAGCCACACCGTTATGTATCGTCAATAAAAAAAATAGTCGTGCAACTGTCCGAATTGGTATTCTGTGTGCATCTTTTACGACTAAAAATGTCTCTTTGTTCAAGTTTTTTTAGTCCAATTGATTCGCGGTATTTTAAACCTAAACATCTTTAGATGCTTATCTAGATTTACGATTTGTGTTACACGAACTAAGATGAATGGTCTTAGGTGGTTAGGTACCATCAGGCATTTGAGTAATTAGAATATTAATATGATTAACAACGATATTTTACTAAGAATTTGTCACCTGTACATGTTAAATGGTTTAAATAATTCGAAGAGTCTGTGGTCGTAGAGGTTCCAAGGAGTTGGACTGGCGACCCCGTCTTGGTCGAACCGCATTCGGTGGACTGACGACGACAAGTCCTTAGAAGAGGCCTCTGTCCAGCCGTAGACGTCTATCGGCTAGTAATGATTATAATGATGATGAAACGGTTTAATAAATCACACAACATCGAAGAAAGCTTGTGTCCGCGTATTTGTATGTGGTTGTAGCTTCTAAATAAATGGAATAATGAAGCGGATTTTTGCTTAAAAGCTGGCGTGATTCGGACCGTTCTAAGATACTTATAAGATGAAGTTTCAGTAAGCCCATCTGAAGATTTTGCCGTTTTTTATTACGTTACGTTTGAATTTCAGACATGTATCTATGTCGATATTCTTTTGTATAATTCGTCCGCTCTCGCATATCGGTCCTTTGTTAACGTTTGTGTTTGTGGCCCGGCCGCACTTTAGTTAAAATCACATCTGTCTCAATCGGAGATTTTCAATATTTTAAATTTTAACTTAATTTTTTCGGTTATTTTATATTGTAAAGTGGTAGTATTTAAAGTTGTGTTGTTAGGTGTTTCACAACATTCGATAGAAGTTTTATGTGCTCGAACAAGGTATATCTAATATACTTACTTCAATCACATGTTTAATATAATTTACAGAAAAACATTCAGAGACCCGGAAATATTTAAATAAAAATTTCAAAAGATACTTCAAGAAATGTAAGCTATGTGTGTTCATAGAAAAGTAATGATGCGTAACATACCGGCATTTTTGCCTGGATAGCAAGGCATATCCTTTGGACCAAATAAACACCAGCTCGTTTGTCACCAGACACATCAACAAGATTTTTGGACAGTGTAGTTATAAAAATTTTTGGTGTCCGATGACCAGAGACTCAAGAGTATCAAGTGCTATATATTATACATAGTGTTTAGACAATATTGAATAAAATATTTAAATACACAGAATTTGTATTTCAAACAAAATTATTAGTAGTAGTGACGGACTTCTTAGGAACGTATGTATATTTGCATTTTCAGGTTTTATTTATCCTCTGATTGAAATAAATTCCTAATTTGGCGAATTGCCAAAATTTGAAACAAAATTTTTGCACAGTAAAATATAATAAATGTCTTCAGTATGTTGGGCACCGGTGCATGTTCTAGAAATTATTTAGAAGAAAGATTTATATTTGTTATGAATATTTTACATATCTAACTGGCGGCGGCGCAAAGGCCGAAATAATAAAGCTAATTTAGACTCAGCATATCGTAATAAAGTTTTTATATTAATTAACTGTTACATGTTGCATCCTTAGATCTTTTGAAACCTGTTTTTTCAGTTCTTTGAGCGCAGTAACAACTAAAACGTCAATACGATTTAATTCGTTAAAACCTATTATAAAGTTATTCGATCATAATATATAAAATTTAAAATAAATCACTGTATGATTTGGCTGTTCCCCAAATAGCAGTTGGTATAAATACAGAAAAATTGAAAATAGATTTATGCGCGGTCGCTAAATACGAGTGCCTTGCCGTTAGAAAAACTAACAACAAGACATTGACAATATTTTTTTAGATTAAATATGGTGTAGTCTTGACATAATTAAAGTCGGTTTGTAAATAAGAATTTCCTCTTAATGAATCTTTTTTTATTTCATTTAGGTAAGTAGTTTTTAATAGTAGGTTATTACACAAGGGGCTTATATGCCCCATTACTTCTTACGAGGTGTTTTTAATCCCAAGCCTTTAGGCGAGAGACTTAAATGGAAACTGAGTTGTAATGGGTGTATATCCGATGTATTTCACTATGATTGCGAGAAAATAAAATTATTTCGGTTACATTAATTTCTTACAAAATTCAGATTTTAATTTTTTTTTTGTTGACGCAGTTCGCAACGAAATAAAAATGCACACATTCCACAGAGAAGAACGCGGATTTACAAATTTTTAATAAACTGTTGAGACCATAAATATAAGTAAGTAAGTATGATGACTTTATTTACGAATTAATAAACCTTTTTCGATTTAAAGTGGGCTGGTTTTCGCGAGTGCTAGAAAAGTTGGTGAAAAGAGCACTAGTGAACGAAACCAGTAAAATAATATGCATTACATTTAATTTATTTTTTTGTAATTCAGATTCGCAATAAAATATTTAGATTTGTTTGTAATTTCCGCGCGCGAGTCGCCGAGCGCGGCGCACGGCGCGGGGCGGGCGGCTGCGATGGCGGCGCTGCAGTTTTCCCCGCCCGAGCCGCGATGGGCCGCGTTTTCCGAGAGGCGCGGCGGCCCCCTCGCCCGCACGAGCTGGGAAATCGCTTCGCGCTCGCCTCAGTCTGGCTCGACCGTCGTGTGGCATCGACGCGCACTCGCTGCGACTCTCGCGAGCCTCCGTTACGCGCCTCAGATATTCGAAAGACGAGCGCGCGGCGAAAATAGTGAGCTCGTGGTCCGCTCGTGGCCTTCTCGTGGCCGGGATCGTAGGTGGAAAACCAGTGGTAGGTGCGGGCAGTGCGATGCTGCCTGCACTAGTGTTGCTGGTGCTGCTGGCGCCCGCGGGGCTCGTCTCCGCGCGCCGCCACGCACCCGACCTCCGAGAGGATGAACCCGCTCGCCGCACCACCAGACCTGCCGGTGAGTTTCGTTAGGTTTAAGAAACAGTCGATGTTTGTGTTGTTCAAACGTAATTAAGCTCTGTGGATAATAGTGCGAGTGGATAGGAACGTTTATGTAAATAATTACATTCCGCATTTGCTGACCTGCTAAAGCAGTAGGGCGACGCGATTAATTAAATCTTACACGGTAAGCGGCTAAGCGGCATACATAGATTGGCGCGGTGACGATCGCTGCCGTCATGCGCGCTCCATCGCCGTGTCGTTATTTTGTGCTTGACGTGTGTCGATGCGACACCGTGCGCCCGCGCCGCGATAATAAAAACAATGCCACGTGATTGCGTTCGGCTTTCTTCCCCACACCGTACACAGAGAAATGTCAAGTGATCTATTTTTGATGCGCGTTACAACTTATCTTTTTTATCGGCCAAAGACGTTTTGTAGATATCTACACTAATATCATATATGTTGTTGTTTTTAACTGTTCGTCGTTTAACATCACAAATTTTTAACCATTAGTTAAATCAGAGACCCGAGAACAAAATTAAATTAAAAAGAGTCTTTGGTGATGTTACATACAATTACAGAATGTTTATAAGAAATTAATTATATTGATGTTCTGTTAAGTATACTTACATTATCAATTAAGATATCATTTATTATATTCATGTGAAATTATAATGAGTAGATATTACATAGCAAGATAAATGAGCCGATAGCGAATCTAAACACTATATTGTAGTAAAGGAAAATACTGGTTGCTAGCCCTTGCATAGCACAATAATTTGAAAATTGCAATTTATATTTAAAGAATAACATCAATTGCCTCTTTTCCTAAATTTCTATTTAAAAAAAATTATATGCACCGGAAAATTTTTAATTGTATAGTTTGAAATACATTCGTGTCCTGTTAATGTTAAATAATTTTTTACCCTATATTCCTATTTACATCCTATAATCCGATATTAATAAAATAAAATCGAAAGAAGAAAAATATTTTTCTATAATAGCAGTATTATTATGGTAACAGAGTCACTACTAAAGTAGAGACTCGACTCAAAATCGGTTGTAAACTCATCTACGTCTAATAAAGGATTCAAATTTTTATATTCTTGAAAGTAGGTAGGTATACCAAATATATGAAATGTATAAAACGGGTCATTTACCTCGAAGAGAAATACGGCTTGTAATCAATCTCAATAAGTCAAAGCCTACGTAATATCATATGAAAATTCGTGAAAAATCATGCAGTTTTCACGTGTTAAATACGTTGAATATGTTATAATAAGCGATAAATAAAGTTCAATACTTTCGGAGATAAGTAGTAAGAGAAAGGCAAATTTAGGTTTTAAATTCAACTGATAGCTTTTTAATAGATTATAGAGCTAAACAATAGCTCTTCAAATTTATTACACATACTCGTACACTTTGTTACATATTATAAAACAGTCTCCCGTTGCGTATGTTTGTTTGCGATAAACTGAAATACTACTGAACGGAATGTCATGCGGTTTTCACCAATAGATAGAGTGGTTCCTGAGGAAGGTTTAAGTGTATAATTTGTCAAGGTTTTGTGCTAATTGGATGAAATATGTCAATAATTGTTGGAAAAGCCGTCTGGGAGCTTTCACCGAAAACGCAGCGTTGCCTATTTGAGATATACCGAAAAAATGTATGCAAGAATTGTTTCTTTTTATTAGGAATACAAAAAAGTTTGTAAAGGCATATAACTTTTGAGAATAATTTACTATTCTATTTTTTCTTAAAAATCATCTTTTGATATGCTTAATAAAATAAAAGTAAGTGAATGTCGCATTTATTTTTCACTTTTCAGTGCGTTTGGAAGTCGGTTTAATTTTTTATTAAATTTGTTTAGTTTTTGGTATTTTTGACTATTCACCACGCGGATGAAGTCGCGGGCGTCTGCTACTTCTGTACAATTTATGCATTTACGTAGATAATCAATTTAATACATAATGTGTCTACTAGTAAATAAGAATTGCTATTTATTCAGTTTATGACAATTCCTTTGCTACGTTTATGACTTAAAGGAACAATTTATTAATTAATTAATGTTTTGTAACAACTGACAGATTATTTATTACGACTAGATAAATAAGATTGTAAATAAATAGTTTTGTATAAAATCTATCTTTAATCATATAAATGGAATAAAGTAGGCAAAATTTAGGAATTGATCAAAATATCAAATGAATTATTTTGTTATTTCGCCTGGTAGTTTTAGAGATACTATCCCTTAAAATTAAAAATAATAAATTAATTCTCATTTAAAATATAAGAATTAACTTATGTTAGATCACTTTATACTATACTATATACTAGATTGGTTTTTGTTTTAGTTATAGTTATAATTGTTTCGCTAGTTTGTTGTAAGTTTGAGTTTGCTTTTTGTTTGTCTTTTGTCGTACAGTAGTATTTTTAACCGACGAAAAAAAACGGAGGAGGTTCTCAATTCGACACGTATATATATATATATTTTTTTTTTTTATGTATGACCACGCATAACTACAGTTTACAGTGTTGACCGATTTTGATAATTCTTTTTTTATTAGAAAGGGCATACATCCAAGGTGGTTCCATTGTCCTCATGTTAGGATCTGATGATGATATCCTGGAGAAATTGAAGGAACTCTTTAAATTTTGGAGGCACGCTTACAGCGATTTCGGTTTTTGACTCGGTATCGGTAGCTTTTTGGCTACTAGTGCCGTATAATATACTATGACAGTATAGTACGAGTACGTTACGTGGTGATAAATCACTAAAAAGTAAGAAATAAAAATTTTTAACAAAAAATAGAACCGACTCAAAACGGACTAAAAAGTAAAAAATAACTGTGTCATTTAGTTGCTTTAATTTACTTAAGCATATCTAGGAGTCGGTGCCAGCCAAGGTTTCTACTTTCAAGGATGTTACCTAGAACCCACAAACTGCTTTACTACGTAAAATAAATGTTCCTTAAACTTCCACCTGCTTAAGTAAATTAAAGCAACTAAATGACACAGTTATTTTTTACTTTTTAGTGCGTTTTTAGTCGGTTCTATTTTTTGTTAAAAATTTTTATTAAGTCAGCATGTTGTGTTTACCAATAAGTAGGTTTACAATTAAACATTTAGTTTTTAAGATCTTACTATTGTAATATTTATGCCAATTGTAAGTTGTTGGTAACCTTAATAAATAAAATAAATAAAAATAAATAAATCCCTTCGATCAAACCAACGATCTATTCAGTTAGTGTTTACAAAACGTAAGAAACAGTCTGATATGTCAAATCATATGAATTTGTACCTTAGAGTGCCCTTTAAGGGAAGGTATATTTATTTAGACAACAATCACAGTGATACGCTTTCATAATTGGCAAATATGTACTTCATTACTCAATCAAAATGCAAGCTGCATTTTATTTTGCTGACATTAAAAAATATATATTGGAAGGCTCATGTTATATTTTTTATTGTTCTCTTTACTACATTCAGATAATTGTTTTACAAGATTTTTAGCAATTAATTAATTCCCTACCAATTAACAATACCTACAGACTGCGTTAGGAGGGGGTACAACAATTGACTAATGGGCACGTTTCGTGACCATGACCTTAGGGTGTTCAGGCCAGCCCATTTATCGTAGACCTATTGACGGTCAATGATTAAGGCTACGAGTTTTTTTATATAGTAACTTTAAGTATCGCAAATAAAAAAAAATAAAGTTTATAGGTACGGTAGGTCAGTTCAAATGTCAACCGCCTGCTGATTTCGGCCTTGGTTACGAATGGAAAAAGGTTTAATTATATGATCAATATTCCCCTCGAAACTCTACTCGACTGCTCGATACTCAACACGACTGCCTCAATGGTCTAGTGGTTAGCCTATCTGGCTTCGATCACGAGGTCCTGGGTTCGAATATTGGGTCGGGTCAAGGAATAATTCTAAGCTTTTCATTCTTCTATGAAATTCTCAGTACTTTCCAAGCCCGGAGTCGGGAAGTTGGTGGTGTTACACGCCCGTGCCTCGGAGAACACGTTAAGCCGTTGGTCCCGGTCACTGTCATCAACATCTGATAGTGATCGTTAATAAAGGAGACATTATCACCTTAAGTCCGCCAATTCGTATAGGAGCAGCGTGGTGGGTCTACGCTCCATATCCCCTCTCCTATAAGGTGGGAGGCCTGGCCCTGTAGTGGGCCGTCAATAGGCTGATAATGATGATGATGATGATGATTCCCCTTTCCCTCCATATCATATTAGTTAAGTAAGTAAACTATATATAAATAAAACATAAAAAAGGCTTCACAAAAGTTTACTTTAATTTCAAATATTTCGGCATCGCTCGGTTCAAATCTCAACCACCCGCTGGTTTCGGCCTTGGTTGCAACTGTAAAAACGTTTAACTTGCGAAGGAGCGACTCTCGGCAACGCACAGAATATATAAAAACGACTAAATAACCTAAAATGATTGTGTAACGGAGACTCGAAATCGCGTCCTTTTAATTTTTTTTATTTCGTAACCTCTCGAGTACTGATATCGTACGATTTCGCAATCTTATCAATGCTTGTTTTATTATGACTGATTAATATTATAGGTAGTTCAAAACGTAATTTTTGCAAACGATTGCAAATTGCGAGTATGTGCGTAACACGCTATTGCAGGGTATTTTCCAACGTATCGTATGTCAGGGTTTTAGATGTTTTCACACATTCGTATTACAATTTATTATTTTTACCTGGTCATTCAAATATTCACACATAGAGATTGTGTACGCAATATATCATTTTAGTCACTTTTCAGTGCGACTTCGCTTCGACTATACAAGCGCTGTGAATGACGGTGATGTGATCAAATCGAAAAGCGCTGGACTGCTATCACGTCCGATGGTAAGCGATGATGCAGTCTAAGGTGGTACGAGTATGTGCTCAGAAGACGTTGTATAGACGTCTTCTGACTTGAAAATACCAATTTGGTGGTAGAAAAAACGATATGTGTATGAAATCATTCAATTCAAAATTGGCATCGATTTGAACAGAGCGGCCTCGTTGCTATAATTTACTTGAGCATTAATATCCCTTGCACCCAAAGGGGTATTAATATTCAAGTAAATTTTATGATATGTTCGCAGTGATTTTACAAATTCTAGTTTATTTAATTTAATGCAAGAAATACAAAAAAATAAAATGGGCAAAAGAAAAAATCGTGAATGCGAAGTCGCTGTTAGTGCGTGCCATGGAGCTCGAGCTTGATAAAACCAAAAAAAAAATTAAAATTAAAATATTTTAAAAATGTATGTCTATTATTTGTATGGCACATTCAATATATAATATATAACGTTCACATTCACGTTCATTTTTGTTTATACAAACACAAATGCAGTTTCTGAATCATAATAATCATTATAAATTATCTACTCATGGCCGAAAAGATCGGCCGATATGATAGCGGGTATCAAATTAATTTCATTGACTGTTCATTTTGCTTGCCCTTACGTAATACGGTGATATTATCTGCCGATACTTATATCAGACTAATCAGTGATCATTTTTGGTTCATATTTTTACATGTATTTCTGTTTTTTCTCTTTCATTAATTACAAATAAGTTCTTGATGGTGCTATTTAGGATGAAATCGGGCTAACTTGTCAGTGAAATCCACATCCCTTTCAGTTTGTACACGACATCTTACCGGAACGAAAACTGCTTGGCGGTACGTCTTTGTCGGTAACGTGGTAACTAGCAAGCGCCGAAGGAGGCTCGGTCTCTGACTGCTTGTAAGATTTAAAAATTAAAGCACGTAAACATAAGTAGATGATTATATTCCTATTAAGAGGTGTCTTGTTGTAGGGTAGTCTCGGAAAGCAGTTTTAGCTTTCACGTGCATTGTACACGCCCCTGTACGGTGAAGTCCGGGAAGATCTTGATTTCCGTCTCATTGCTGGTGATCTGACCTTGTTGTGTCTGAATATACCATAAACGCATTACTCCCGACTTCAAGTGTGACCGTTATTCGTCAACCTTTTACGTATTCGAGGGTACATCTAATCTGGGTCAGTAATACCAAGAAAAAAGACATTATATTATTTCGAATTGGATAATTGATATCGTGTACAATTACAAATATTATCAGATAGATGAGTGTTTTATCTATTGAATATATTGATCGTGGTACTTCTTTTTATTACTAACTGATTATTATTTCATGGTAAGGTATTGACGTTTTACTCAATCGGCGATAATGACGTTCATATCTTACTCTGAATTCTGAGGCATGAATATTATTGTGACGTAAGAGCCTTGACTGTAACAGTGACGTAATAGTCAGTCTTCAGTATAATTAAGAAAATCAACCCCATACTATAACGGATGAAGGTATTAAATGCGTACCTAAATGTGATTGGCTTTAATATTTTCTTATGTGCTAAGTTTGTATTATATATTAGACTCTTTACAAGGCTCCTATTAAAGATACGGATATTTGATTCTACTAAAAGTATTGCAATATGTATTGTAAATATAATAATTTGTAAATGATTATTCCGTATATTTTTTATACGAATAATATCTTTGGAGTATTAATGTCATAATGTATTTTATTATTTATATTTTATTTTTTCAAGATTTGTTATTTCAGATAGGTACGCACCCGTAATGACGGGCTGGGGCCATTCAAAACACCGAAATGCTTATTAAATTTTGGCTCTTATTGCAACGCCACTCTCTTTGCAACAATGTATTTATCTTTCAATAAACTGAATAAATTTCGAGTGAAACTAATAAATGTTATAAGAACATGATAAAGATTTTAAATATTGGCGCTTTACCTAATTAAGATTTTCGCCTTGGACTCACTTTCTCGGGTTAGTGTTCGTAAAATTGCAATTTTTTTTGATTATCCTCAAACATATTAAAACAACTACTCGTAGGTACTTCGTATACTCGTATTGTATCGTCACGATATTATAGGTACATAATAATTAGAGCTAGTTATGTAACACCGGTATTATAATATTATGTAATGATTTTTTGTAATTTATGGTCCTTTGAGACTTAGAGGTCATGTTAATTTTGAGGTATATATTTTAAAATGCGATTAATTTAAAATAAAAGAAAATATTGCCTACAATTTAACACGAGAACCAGATCACAGGGCCACCTACGAGCACAACGTAAATATATATATATCTTAACTACTACTCAAATGTTACGAAAAATAATTCATCAATATTAGTCTAATAGTTTTGAAGTGATGGACATTACATACATTCTACATTTGATTTTATTTATACAAATAATTTAAGATGAAAGTCGCGGCTATCGGCTAGTATTATAATTAGATCCAAGGATATCTGAGGCGAGATGAAAGTGACTCACTTTCTTGACATCTTTCATTCATTTTTCGGATGGGATTAAACTCGGAATGTTTGCCAAAAATATCTGAAGATACGTGCCAAAAATCGTATTACCGAGAAGAGAAAAAAGTCTTCGTCTAGACGATCCAGCGAGACGCGTCGCGTCGTGTCAGGGAAACGTATCCAAATATAATATAAATATCTAGCTTACGACGGCCATTTCGACCGTATGGATTTTTTCCGCGAATCCATTTTCGTTGATTACAATTTCCACCAGACCTTCTGTTCAATGGAAAAGTTGGACGAAATTGTATGATTACATTACTTGGATGGAAGAAGGTTCACAGATTTTAATTGAAAAATCATGACGAATCAAACATCAACATCATGTAAGTGAAAATGAAAGTAGCCTATGGCAGAGAACGTCTGTCGGGTAAACTAGTTAAATATGAACATGGCAACGTTTATATAATAGTCATTGAAACAATAATAGCCCATTGAAAAGAATGAGAGACGATTCAATAATCATAAAAAACGGATAATTTCAAACTCGGAGTTTAAACTTAGGTATCTATGAATCGTATTAAGAGCACTTATAACATGTTAGCGTATGTATAAACTACAAATACCTATGCAATGTCATGAAAATCACGGAAAATCTCCGCAGACACATTTCATAGCCGCAATAAAATTACTGAGGCATTAAAAAGTTTAAGAGTCCTAAGAAGTGACGTATGTAAATTTTTCGCGCAATGAAATACCGGAATCGTAAATTTTTTTAACGGAAACTTTTTATTAGTCCAAAAAATTTTTATCGATTGCAGTAAAATGAAGGAGGAAAATGATCTTAAACTGTGTGATGGAACGCCACTTTAATGAAAGAATCATGGTACTACGATGTTGTGGGTCCATTGCAACTTGTCAAAGGACATATAATTAATTTTAGAATGATAATACGTCTTTGCTTGTAGCAAAGTCGTGTCCTTGTGACGTCAATCATTCAGGTGGTACTTGTGAAAATCATTTTCCACTTAGGTTTATCGTCTGGTAGTGATAAGAAGGGCTAACACATTAATGCTATTGTTTGACGTGGCTTTCGAGACAATGCTAACATTGTTAACGTTTTTAGACCCTCCTTAGGCTTTGTCTGATGAAATGTTAGGAATTAAAGGCACAAATTACTATGTTTAAGTAGAGTCAACTTGTAGGGCTAAGTTTACATTATGAAGATGAAATTATTTTGACGAACTCCGTTTTCCTCTGCGCACAATTATTTATAACTGTAAATAATTATAAATCTTTATTTTTTTAAAAGATTAACTACTGACTTTCCTATTAGATCTTATCGGCAGAATCTGCTTTCCGATCCCATGGTAGCTTCACTTACTCACTGACAAGTATGACTTTTCAGAGGTGCTTGAATAATAATGCTACAACTTGAAAATATCTTCAACTTTGAATTTTGGGTTTTCACTATTTTAGGTTACACTGCTTAGTTATAAGGAGGAAGGCCTAGCCCTGTAGTTGTGCAGTTAATAGGCTGATAATGATGAGGTGAGACTGCACCGTCACTTACTATCACGGTGATAGTATCTATCGACGACGTGAGCCAAGTCACGGGGGTCTCCAATACGCAAAAATACTACGTGCTAATCGGCACGATAATGGTTCGTGTTTGTAAATAATAAAATATATAATTAGGCATTATTCATAATTTATTTTTGGTTCAATGATTGCTGTTTATCAAATGATCTCGTAACCCGAAGGCGGTAGCGTATCAATAAACGCTAATAATCCTGTTTTATTTTTATCGCCAATAAATGACGCAATTTTTGATGTTTTACAACACTATTATTTGTTTTGCGGTTTCATTTCGTTCTTTTTCAATAGAAGTCTGTGTGTGCGAAGCAAACGCTAAACGTATAAACTGACAAATGTTTTGTTAATGATTCAAATGGCAACACAATGTTTTGTACGTAAAATAATTTTATCTAGCCATTAGCACGAAATTATACGTATGCTGAAATGGTTTGGTCATGTAGAATGAATGAAAGGAGACTTACAAAAGGGATTTATAAAGTGAAAGTGAATGGAAATGGTGGAAGGGGAAGACCAAGGTGAACGTTCCTGGATCAAATCCAGGTCATTCTGATTAAAGACCAGGTCAAAAGTATACCCTAAACCGACGTACTTGTATGAAAGGTTAAACTGAAAGAAGCGAGAGAGATATGGAAGCAGTGTAGCAAGAGAAAGGACGTAGTCTTTGACGGCCTCCGTGGCGTAGTAGTGTGCGCAGTGGATTTATAAGACGGAGGTCCCGGGTTCGATTCCCGGAGAGGCAGATTGAGATTTTTTTAAATTTGTCTTTGTCTGGCTGGTGGCTTTTCACCATATCTAGTTACCACCCTACCGACAAAGACGTACCGCCAAGCGATTTAGCGTTCCGGTACGATGTCGTGTAGAAACCGCAAGGGGTGTGAATTTCCATCCTACTCCTAACAAGTTAGTCCGCTTCCATCTTAGATTGCATTATCACTTAACATCAGGTGTAATAGCAGTCAAGGGCCAACTTGTAGTCGATAAAAAAAAAGTCTACCGCTATGGGAATAAGGCATGATGTTATGTATGTATGTATACAAGTATCTAAGTAAGTTCTAATATAATCAATGCAGTAGAGCTTATTGTGACTGTTATTTATTATGTGCAACTATACTAAGTAGGTCCTGATGTTTTTGACGTGACAACGTCTTATAATTCGATAGAGCCGGCTGCACGCACGAAAAAACATGACTCATGCGGCGTTACCTCGCTTTGAGGCGTTCCATGTAAATGAAGTGCAAGCGAGAGCGCGGAACGAGCGACAAAGAAGCACAATCGGCCTTTGCGTTCGGCAGCGTTCGAAATCCGTCTATTAAATATATTAATATATTAAAATTAAAAATTAATATATTTATTATAAATTTAAAATATAAATTTATAAAATCAAAATCAATTATTTTATTAATTTAAATTAATATTTATAAAAATATACTTAAATTAAAAATTTTAATAACCAATTAAATGCTACCATTCCATCAGTATTTTCTCAGACGTTGTCACGTTCAACTATCGTCAGTAAACCGACTTTACAGACAACCAATTTTTTTGGGATTTGTTAAGATCGGACGTTAAGAAACAGTTGATACATATTTATTTATATTATTTCAAACCCAAACTTTTAGACAAAAGCCCAGCCAAACCTATAGTAAAAACACAATACTTAGACTGTTTTGGTCCATATAAAGTGTTTACCACTGGTTTACGAATGTAGTAATCGTAATAATATCTCGGTTTCTTATCGGAAACCACATGAAAGCGTAACTCGCAACTCTAGATGAGAATTCAGTTACGTTAATGGTCAGTCGGGTTTTAATGATGTGTACACAATGCGGTGAATAAACTAAACTTGCACATTTTATTAGAAATTGTGTGTAAAAACTTGTGTGTGCTCGAATTGATTTGTTTAACTTAAGTAATATGAATTATATTTTGACTGTCTTATAGATCATTTATGCATAATTGAGAAACAAATGTCAGAATATACAAAATTTTAGATTTCAAATATTAGTAAGATAGCATCATGCATACTGTTTACCTATTTTTGTAAATTCTGATGAGGTCCTTAGTCATGAGGCCGCTTGTTCATGCAACGTGGCGTGGAGAAAGATCATGATTAAGGACTTCGTTTGGGTTCGAAACTAGATAACTGCCTCGTTGCCGCAATGGTGGGCTTATTTGGAGCTGGGATTGTAGACCTGTGTTTTAGTTCTATTTAGAGCTATAAATTATTAAGGTTTTCTTTTAAACATAATCAGTTCGGGGTTGAGAAGGTAACCATGTTACACTTCTGTGTTACAAATACATGTAATAGCATGTATCTGAATATGCAATGTTCATTAAAACCGGTTAGTGATAGTTCCAAAATTAGGAATTATCACCCGAAAAGTCCTCCAACCTGTTTTGTAGCAACATGGTGGGTAAAACTCCAAAGCCACTCTCCTACATGGAACGAAGCATGACTAGGCCAATAGAACAGGCTTATAATTTTAATAAAGAAGAAATAAGCAGTAGAAACAAAACAGTCAGTACTATGCAAATTAATTAATAGAACAAGTTACATAATCTACAATGCATAGATAGAGTGAATCTCGTCTTTACTGCGATAACATTCTATGCAAACATGGCGGCGAAAACAATGTTGACGTCACGATATGTTGACGAGTGGGAAAATGAAAGATTAGTACGTACTAGTGTCATATAGTTGAGCCGGTTAATATTAGTTTGTATTCAATTCAATCAGCTAGAGCTTTTTATTTAATTCGTCATCATTATCAGCCTATTACCGGCCCATTATAGTGTCAGGCTCCCTCCTTATAGGAGAATATGGAGCGTAAGCCCACTACGCCGCTCAATACGCGTTAGCGAGCTTAGGGTCCTTTAATAAAGATCACTATGAGCTGTTGTTGACCGGGACCGGCTAAACGTGTTCTCTGAGGCACAGGGTGCAGCACCACCAATTTCCCGACTCCGTGCTTGGAATGTACTGAAAAATTCACAGTAGAGTGCGAAAGTTTGAATTATTCTGTGAACCGACCAAGGACTCGAATCTAGGACCTAGTGATTGAAACCGTATAGGCTAACCACTAGACCATCGAGGCAGAGGTAATGTTATATCTACTCATCTATGTTTTAACATTCTAATCACACATGGGCCATAATGACACTAATGTTATAAAGGTCTACACTGTGTGCATCTCACACATCTCATTGCCGCAACTATTGAACTGACATTTGGAATAAAGATATATGATATCCTGGACTGAAAGTTAAAAGATTGACTACATTATAACCCGACAGACTAAAAACTTGCCGCGGCTTATCACACGGACTACAAATGGAACGTCCTCTAAACAAATCCTCGGAAACCCAGACGGAGGGCAACGTTACCTCTATGCAACATTCTGGTGTTGAAACTGGCATACAGGCATAGATACCTAATTTTTTTAAATTTATCATTGTGTAGTCATACTCCCATACATTGGCATGGTATTAAAACAAACATAAATACCTTGTGATAAACATGATTAATTCATTTATTAAATTTTTATCAAAATCCGTGCTTGTGTTTTGCAAATAAAAATCGTATTATTTTATCAGCGCTATTGATTTCGGCTTTTGTGATAAGGTAATTCATGTGTGGCTAGGAAAAGGTGATGGAAAAATGAATTGCCTATGGGCCTTTGGATCACTAGATAGAAATATGCGTTCGGGTATAGATATGTTTCTTATACGAAATTCACAGTAAAAATACTCAGGCTAGTGATGTTTTTGTTTATAATTTTTTTTACTCATTAGGTAGTAGGCTAACTTGTCGAAATAAAATTTATTTTATTTATGGCAAGTTAGCCTTGTACTGCAGTTACACCGGATGTTAAGTGATGATGCAATCTAAGCTAAGCGAGCTGATTTGTAGGATGTAGGTTTAAAAACACACCCCTTTCGGCTTATTCACTATCGTACCGGAACGCTAAATCGCATTCGACCAGCCAAACCTGGACCAATTTAGAAAACCTTAATCGGCCTCGTCGAGAATCGAAACCGAGACCCTCGTCTTAATAATCTACTGCGCACACCACTGCACCACTAAATGTAAAATATATATATGTGGACTCAGTATAATAATTATAGCGATTAATTACTTTGCCTTTTGTGTGAAAAATGCGTTTTGCGCGGAAAATGCTATTGTCATGTAGGTAGTTAATTTTTAGCAATGACTTCATTGACTAAAAAACAAGGTCATTCAAATAAGAGTATAATTCGGGAGCGACTTTATTCAATTGATTACTAACACTAATCTTTGTTGTAATAAGTGTTTTTATGATTATTAAATTGATGACAATTTGTAAATGTTGTAATTTAGCTTGTCAGCTTAGTTTCACGTATTTGACATTCATTATGGGAATGAGAATTTGCAAACCGACGAAAAAAAACGGAGGAGGTTCTCAATTCGACACGTATATTTTTTTTTTAATGTATGACCACGCATAACTTTTTACAGAGTTGTACGATTTTGATTTTTTTTTTATTAGAAAGGGCATACTTCCAAGGTGGTCCCATTGTCATCATTTTAGGATCTGCTGATGATATCCTGGGAAAATTGAAGGAACTCTTCAAATTTTGGAGGCACGCTTACAGTGATTTCGGTCTTTGTCTTGGTATCGGTAGCTTTTTGGCTACTAGTGCCGTATAATATACTATGACAGTATAGTACGAGTACGTTACGTGGCGATAAATCACTAAAAAGTAAAAAATAACTGTGTCATTTAGTTGCTTTAATTTACTTAAGCATATCTAGGAGTCGGTGCCAGCCAAGGTTTCTACTTTAAGGACGTTACCTAGAACCCACAAACTGCTTTACTACGTAAAATAAATGTTTCCTTAAACTTGCTGGTATCGAGTTCATAGATATAATTAAGTAAATTATTTATTTCAAGTAGGCTTAGTATATAACACTTTTGATACGTAATGTTAGACTATTTTTAGTGACTACCACCGGCGCTTATTTACTCATATATTTTGATTTATAATGTTAGCGATCTTAGTGTAATACTGGTACTACGATTGATGACTGCCACGTTAGTCTAGTGGTTAGCTAATGTGGTTTTGATCACGATGTCCTGGGTTTGAATCCTGGGTCGGTCTGATGATGATGATGTTTACCATCAATTGCTCAAAGTAATCATCGACGTACTACGGTGTGCTTAAACGGACTTTTTATAATTATCTTGAAAATTTCTCGGAAGCAAGAAAACCTTAATATTTCATAGCCCGATCCAGTCATCGAAGGCGTACACTATAACAAGGCAATGTCCAACCACTACCTGGATTTAAATTGTTTGCAAATAAATACTAGTTGATGCGGCTTATGTAGTTATGTAACATAATCGCTTCTGATAATGCGACAAAAATATGATTGATTTGACTTCATAGATTAGAAGCAACGTGCTCAGCAAAATTCTCGTGTGATGCAGCCAATACGGTGCGTAGTTTGTTAGTGTGCGTTGAATGCGTAATGTTGCACACATGTCATATGTACGTAGGGTTGCCAACATTTCTAAGTTTCATATTTTCTATTGTAGCTCATTTTTTTTTATTAAAATCTAGATATATAAAAATGAATTGCTGTTCGTTAGTCTCGTTAAAACTCGAGAACGGCTGAACGGATTTATCTTATCTTGGTCCTAAAATGTTCGTGGGGGTGAGACTGGTATTCTTTCATATTATAAGCTATAGCCATCAGTATCCATAAATATGTATTATTAATGTCAATGTACTGTAATGTCGGACAATGTTTAGCAAAAATGTAGATCTTTAGTACAAGGGATGGGACGGAGGATATTGCTTGACGGGAAAGTATAAATAAAAATAATAAAAATTAAATTGTGAGGAGGAGCGTGGAATGGCGACACTTTATATAAGTCTATCTTTAAAATTAGAAGGGTACCTAAGAGGTTTTCACGCGGATGAAGTCGCGGACGACTGCTAGTTTTAGATATTTTTTTTACCTTTTGCAAATTTCACTCACAAATGCATTGAGACTGATTCATTTGGACTGCATCAGTCAATGTAAACGTGCATTCCGAAATGTGCAAAATGAAGGATTACTTTGATAAAATAAAGTGTTTTTACGTATTATGTATTTCTCATACAGACACGTACATAAACACCAAATATAGAACAATACTGTGTATCATAGTAGGGCAACCCTACATGTACGCGAGAATAATCCTGACTTCTGGAATGTTTATGCATTTTATTATACGAGATTGTTTGTTCACGTCGCGTTTGGAATGAAAATGCAGTGTTTGCGCTTCTGATAATTGCGCGGCATTGTATGACTATCCGACTGGTGATTGTTATATAATCTATTTTAGAATTGAGACTGTTGATGAGCGCTAATTAAACTCACGAGACCACGGGGAAGTTTTACCGCCATCATTCTGACGCCATAAGTATTGATGTTTGACGACCTCCGTGGCGCAGTGGTATGCGCGGTGGATTTATAAGACGGAGGTCCTGGGTTCGATTCCTGGCGGGGCAGATTGAGATTTTTCTTAATTTGCCTTGGTCTGGCTGGTGGGAGGCTTTCGCCGTGGCTAGTTACCACCCTACCGGCAAAGACGTACCGCCAAGCGATTTAGCGTTCCGGTACGATGTCGTGTAGAAACCGAAAGGGGTGTGGATTTCATCCTACTCCTAGCAAATTAGCCCTCTTCCATCTCAGATTGCATCATCACTTAACATCAAGTGTGATGGCTGTCAAGGGCTAAGTTGTAGTCGACAAAAAATACTGTTTTTCAGTCTAAGGCATATGACAGATAGATCAGGCTTAAAACCTACGTCTGAGTTCGATAGACATAGTTCCGCGTAGGATGTACATCCTTGCATGCCCTCTGTACATTGATGGTTTTCCTCATATCAAGAGGGCTATCTGCTTGGTCCTTTTAGAACTATATATTTTAATGTCGACGAAATGTTGACAATTTACAAAGTTTTCTCTCATTGTGTGTAGTTCAAACCTAATTTATTTATACTTCTCAGAATGGTCCCGTATTTACGTTTATGAATTGATTTAATTACACGAGTATTGTGTGGAATCTTCATATCATTAAGTTTTGTAGCTTCTAAATGAATGTATCGTTTTTATGCGTTTTTTTGTTTGTAAGAAATATCTCAATTCCGTAGTAGGAGTACGATGAAGATCCGATGAAGTAATCCGAAGGTATCGACATTGTTCTATATAATGGAAAGAATTTCTGACATACAAAACTAGTTATTGCAGCTAATATCATGTCTATGAGTTTCGGGATCTTCAAAAATGTTAAAATTACAATAACTTTAATTTGTTAATAGTATCAAAATCATCGTAAACATAATAAGCAAAACGTATAACTGTCACAAACAGAAGCATCTTTAGTGCTGACATTATTAATGGGAGGAGTGTATTTTGGCAAAACGTAGCCGAATTTTATGGTCGAGGCGTAATGTCGTAAATCGTCGGGATTGCGTTATGTCGTCGGCTGTCGCAGGACTCGTGTCCAATTCAGCGTGGTTCATTGGCCGCGGCACGTAACAAACGAAGTGCTGTGACGTCACCGAGTGCGCATCGCACTGCCACTGCAACGGAGTTGTACATTAATATGTTAGGCGCGTTATGAAAGCGATATATGAAAGGCAGCTTGATTTACTTTCGTGCCTCAAGAACTAACGCCTGCGACTTCGAGCGTGTCCAAAACAATTAGTCCAGTAGACTCAAGATGCGCTCGGAAGGTATATGTCGAATAGAGAAAACCAGAAACGTCGTCTAATAGCGCGCAATCAAAAATATCGCTCGCTCTTTTGTTGCATTGGGTTTTTTCTTTTATTCAGTACACGTTAGCCCCTGACTGCAATCTCACCTGATGCTTTTCGGTCTCTACATGACATCGTACGTTAAACCGTTTGGCGGTCTTTGTCGGTAGGGTGGTAACTAGCCATGGCCGAAACCTCCTACCAGTCAAAACTTGTTTATAAAAAGATAAGTGTGTTAATGTGTATCAAATGGAAGGGCTTGAGCTATTGTATAAATTATTTTCTTTCTTTAAAAAAGATATGTTATAATAGGTAGGTACATATTTGTATAGTAAGCTTCCCTCGGTAAATTTTGGTAGTAAGCATAAACGTTGGATTATAGTGTCTAGTGTCAGTAGATTTACACACACTAATTTTATTAATAAGGATGTTTGTTTTGGTGTAATGAAAATGTTTAATGAGTGTGCCACTTGTGTCCGAGAGTAAATCTAGCTTAACATTTCAACTCAAATTAGATTTTCATTTGAAACTGGGTTTATTGTGCATATTATTTCCTGGGAGTATGTACTTAAGATTAAGATTGAAAAGCTGTATAATTTGAATTCGTAGATTAAATGTTCAGGTTGTCTAGGCATCTAGGAAAAATGGGCGAAAGAAGACTAACAAAAGAAATGTGCGACGCGAGGGTAAATAGAAACGTTAAAAGGGGAAAGCCTAGGCGAATGTTTTTAGACAAAATTCAGAATATTTTAAATAATGATGTGGTCGAGAGTACTCTAAACCGACAGATCTGTTTAAAATGATTAATGAGAGTTGAAGAGGCTACGGAAGCATGCAAGGACTGCAGGAAAAGAGTATGATGTAGTCTCTTCCTTTCCTTTCTCTTCTTTGAGAATGAGGCGTGACGACATGTATGTATGTAGATTAAATAATCAACATCAACGGCCTATTTTAATGGCCTACATGATCCGATTCTCCGATAAGGAGTTAGTTATAGGTGAATGACTTGGTTAGGTAGTTCTCACTTCGTTACGGCAAGTGAGATTGTTTGGTCCTTTACTGTTCAATGGTAAAAATTAATTTTGGATGGAGGTTAATTATGGCTAGTGGGAGGCTTTCGCCGTGGCTAGTTACCACCCTACCGACAAAGACGTATCGCCCAGCGATTTAGCGTTCCAGTACGATGTCGTGTAGAAACCGAAAGGGGTGTGGATATTTGTCCCACTCCTAACAAGTTAGCCCGCTTCCATCTTAGACTGCATCATCACTTAACATCAGGTGTGATAGCAGTCAAGGGCCAACTTGTAGTCGATAAAAAAAAAAGGTTATAGACTCGAGGTCGTACTCAGTATTCATATATAACTGCAGAACTAAAGTGTATCTTCCGATTTGGTTAACATTCGTTTTTTGGACTGCCTTCTTCTATGGATTCTTCTAAAGACGAAGTTACTTCAGTAAGTAGTCAACCCGATAATTTGACTTATGCGCTGTCAGCCGGTCACCCGTTTGCAAGTGGTTAGTTATTTTAAATCGTTTCTCATAAATATTTATCTGATATAGCACTCATCTGTAGCTTTCGTCGGCGTCAAGAAGGGAAATAAATACAAATTAACTTTGATCGTTAATGAAGCACACAAAAATAAACTTACAAAATTTTGGCAAGGGTACCAAATGAATCAACCTCATAAATCTGATATATTTAGCTATAATTTAAATATCAAAGAATATTTTTTAAATAACTTTCGATTATTGACCTCATATTACAGCCAACAAGCAAGACAAACTCTTTTTACCTGTTGCCAATAACTTTTAACAATAAGGCAAGGTATAGCTTGCGTCAAACGTCATTTCGTCTTATGTTACAAAATGACGAACTGCGCAAGATCATGGCGGCGCTGATTACTATTTTGTTCTACAAAATCAATTTGTTCTTCGTGTTCAGAGCAGGCTCAAAGTTTGGAGCAAGCTATAAGTATAGTTATTGTATTTTAAGTAATGGGAAGATATATGTACAAACGTTTTTGCTTATGTTTAATTTAATTAATATCAGTAGGGTAGAAAAACATTCTTACATTGTTTAGAGATACAGGGGGAGGCGTGTGACATCGATTACAAAATATCGTTGCTTATCAAGCACTAACAGACAGGTGACAACCAATACTTACTTCTTCTTCTTTCTATACTTATATTATAAATGTGAAAGTAACTCCACCATCTAAACTACAGATCTAATTTAAATTGAAATTTGTAGATCGATAGTCTAGAACCGTGATTCTCAACCTTTTTTTGTTGCGGCACACATTTAATGATTTCAAAATTTGGCGGCACACAAAAAAAAAGATAAAAATTATTTACTTATTTACAACACACTGCATAAATAGTTTATGACAAAAATTTTAAATACACCAAGACCCCGTATTCCTGAAAAATGCGACGCAAAGTGAATCACAAATTTTGAAAGCAAATAATAAAATAATTTATATTTTTATATTCATGTTAAAAATATTTTTCTTTTCAAATGATATAATTTAATAATATTAACATTATTATATATTTGCAAAATTTGGCGGCACACAAAAGTGCCGCGGCACAGTGGTTGAGAATCACTGGTCTAGAACCTGAGAAAGGACATAGGCTAATTTCAAATTAATTATCAAAAACAGAATTTCAGCAGACGCCTCTTCAATTGCACGCTCTTACAACGCCTATCTGTATGTCTTCAAAGCTACCACCACCGCTAACCACGCTAAACCACCTTGCGAAAATGGAATATTTTTCTATCTAATACAGGTAAGTGTTGCTATTACAATGAAAAAATAAACATCCACTATATAGTGAAATTCTCACCAAATATTAACTCACTTAATTAACGCTCAACGAACCCGCTTCTCCGAAATTAATCGAGGTCAAAGAGTTTGAGTGCATACGACTCAATTAAACAACGCCTAACTCGAACAATGATCACTCGTTCGTGACGAGAAGGATGACTCTTCGAGAAATCCTATTCATGGAGTGCGGCGGTATCGGTGATTATAATCGCTTATAGCGTTGCCAGGTTGCCACGCATCTGGATAAAGCCGGACGGACGCAGTTAAGCTCTTTGCCGTATATTTTTGAGCGGGCTAACTGATAGGATGAAAGTCTACACCCTTTTCTGTTTCTACATGGTTGTTACTCTAGATCGCGTGGCAGTACGTCTCTGTCGGTAGGATGGTAAATAGCCGATGGGTCAATTAAGAAAATCACAATCGATTCAGCTGAGAAATGATCACAGGACCTCCGCCATTATAAATCCACCACGCATAGCACTGCACGCCACAGGCCGCCAAAAATAAAAAAGTTTCGGCTTGTCCGGCTTTTCTTAGGCTTTTTCCATTTATGGTAATAATTAATAATCAATAAAGCTTGATTTTATCCTGTAATTTTTTTGTCGTACTTATTTTTATAAAGAGACATAATATCCTAAATAATGTAGGGTGTCCGGCTGGTCTGTCCGGCTATTAAGTTTGGCAAGCTGGCAACCCTAATCAAATACCTTTTAAATTCGGACAATAGGCATTAATTTTGAAAAACGCGAGATAGGAATGTCGTCGGCGCGGATCGCGCAGGTAGAATTTGGCGCCTTTACGATCAGATCCTGGCGTGTCATACGCCACCCACGGCTTCTAATTAAGCCGGTAGCCCACAAAGGCGCCGGGCTGACCATAACACTGTCGGATTATGTGCGGGTGAGCGGGTCGTCGGCCGGCGGTGCCCTCGCGTGTTACAATTGCGCGCCGCCTCCGCGCGACCCGCCGCACCAAAAAGTTAGAAAAGTGTGGCATGGGTGTCGCCTGTCGCCCGCACGATGCCATCTCGGCGCCGTGCAGTGTTGTCAACCCTAACTTTAGAAAACAATGTGAAAAATGGAACCCAACATCTGCCAAATTTGATATTAACCATAGCGAAATACCACTGAATGCCCTATTGACACGTTCATCACATGCCCTTTAAGATTATGAACTCGATTGATTTAAAATTAACATAGTTACCCATTTCTGGATACTCCGACAGGAGCAGATTCTGTGAAAACATAGATAATAATAATCTTTATTATTTTTATTCTTTATAACATATTACTTTGCAAACCCCAATTTTAACAAATATTCTTTTACGCGAGATTTTATTATTCATCTGATATACACCTATAATGCCTATGTGGAAAAATGTTACACAGCGTATAGGCTTTCTCAATTAATGGGTTGTACATAACTGAAAGAATTTTATAATATAAACCAGTAGGTACTTCAGCTTAATAATATTTGTATACAGAAGTAGAGCTTAAGCGAAATAAGCGGATCCACCAAAACAATGACACCAAAATTTTATATTTAAGATAATAGTACAAGTAGAGTAGAAGAGAAATAGGTAGATTTACTAAAAAAATTGATAGTTATGGCAACACTGACACCACAAACGACCTACAAACCGCATCGAACTACACTCTCCTTTTAAATTTGACCATTTTGTAACTGTCTGCGAGGCTCGCGCTCGCCGGCGAAGGCGCGGACGCATTTAATTAGAAATTTACTTTTAAGGACCCGTGAATTATTGCACACCTTAGAGAATTTAAATCGTTTTGGTGTTAATACCGAGAATCGATAAATGCGGCACCGTATGTTGAGCGATCTGATTTATTTTATGGCCGGCCGATTGAGGTTTCGGTGTTCGATTGAATTGGACTTTCGAGGCAATACAAATATAATTTCTACTTTTCACGCTACTAGGTACTTTATAAAAGATTTTGACTAAAAATCAATTAATTAAAATATTATTATATACACTAGTTCAGAAATTAATTAAAAAAATAATTAATAAGCAATGTCTGTTTTTTCTTGAGCTTTAGCTTACATTACTGTTCAGTCACTCTTTACGTTTGTTTACGCCATTTTACGTCTACTACTCCGTCTTTAATAACAGTTATAGTACAGGATCCGTGGCCTATTTTTTCATTTGATTACTATCAAGCTAATTTTCCGTGAGTAGCTTCATTTTGATAAGACGCCCAACAATTTCCTGTGCGAAAATTTTTGATTGTGGTAGCTAACAGAGGTAGCAATGATAAAATATGTCGATTTGATGATTCTTCAATATTTATTACTAACTGAATTGTTTTTATTGAATCTTAAGATAATTATCTAAATTATTTGAAAAAATATTTGTCCTACAAAATCTATGGTTTCATCAAAGAGTCCTCCCCCTCCAACATGTATTGATAACGAGATCACCAAAAATGATTACTAACCAGCTGATTTTTTTTTTATTACTTAGTTAATAATATATATAATTTAACAGCCATATTGTCCTATAAATTTCGTGGTATGTTATCCTGGTTCCTACGCTTAAAAGTAGTAGTACAGATCATTGATGTAAAAATAATTACTATCAAGCTGAATCTTCGTGAATAGCATCGTTTTAATGAGACGCCCAACAATTTCCTGTGCGAAAATTCTCGATAGTGGTAGCTAACAGAGGTAGCAATATTAAAATATGTCGATTTGATGATTCTCAAATATTAATTACTAACTGGATTGTTTTTCATTAAATCTTAAGATAATTATCTAAATTATTTGAAAAAATATTTGTCCTACAAAATCTATGGTTTGATCAAAAAGTCCTCCCCCTCCAACATGTATCGATAAGGAGATCACCAAAAATGATTACTAACTAGCTGATTTTTTTTTTAACTTAGTTAATATTTATATAATGTAACGGTCATATTGTCCTACAAATTCCGTGGTACGTTGTCCCGGTCCTACGGTCAAAAGTAGTAGTACAGATCCTTGATGTAAAAATAGCGTGGTACGCTATTGCGGTGCTAAAAAAAATGTTGACTTTTTGGTAGATTTCACTCAACAATAAGTTAAAAATTACTGAACGTCAACTGAAATTAAACAAAACAATAACAAAGAAAACTTTGTGCCGCTTGGGTTTCTGTATTTTTAAATGATATCAACAAAGGACGGTACGAGTTATTTGAAAAAGGATATAAATCAAAAAATGAAAATGAAGAAATTTTAAAACAAAAAATCGTAGGATATGATCCTTCCAGTTTGCCACCAACAAAAGAAGAATTGTTACAACAAATTAAAAGAACTGCATTTATCTGCAATGTATGGTGTAACGCACATATGCGGTGCCCCACGGAAAAATTGCCGGAAAATTTTGGATGGACAATAATTGATGGCAAATATGAATATTATTGGTTTGATGGTCCCCAAAGTCCATCTTTTGAAGAATTATCTTCTGAAATACAAGGTACCCTATTTATACTATTGATATTTATTGATTGATTATTCATTATTATATAATTTACTAAATTTTTTCATGTTATTACAGAGTCAGATATCACGAATGAGGAAAGTGAAATAAATGAAGATGACAGCGATGTTAGTAGCGAAGATTATGAAGATTCATCAGATGAATATGATGAAGATAATTTGTTTTTTTTTTCTCTAAAAACACCAATACAACAATTTTTGTACCTAATTTTCCTAAAAAATAAACTTATTTAAATTTTAAAAAAGATTTTTTCACTGTATCTTATGTTAGAAATAGGAAAACGAAAAAATTACAATTCTTGTCGGACTAGTGATACATACCTGTTTTTTTGTAGGACATTGTTTTATTTGGGCACTGAACACACTAACCTATTATGTAATATTTTTGTCCTACAGTTAGTAATGAGAAAAATGGTCTTATGGTATTAACAATTTCTGAGCGTAGGACCGGGATAACATACCACGAAATTTGTAGGACAATATGGCTGTTAAATTATATATATATTAACTAAGTAATAAAAAAAAATCAGCTGGTTAGTAATCATTTTTGGTGATCTCGTTATCAATACATGTTGGAGGGGGAGGACTCTTTGATGAAACCATAGATTTTGTAGGACAAATATTTTTTCAAATAATTTAGATAATTATCTTAAGATTCAATAAAAACAATTCAGTTAGTAATAAATATCGAAGAATCATCAAATCGACATATTTTATCATTGCTACCTCTGTTAGCTACCACAATCAAAAATTTTCGCACAGGAAATTGTTGGGCGTCTTATCAAAATGAAGCTACTTACGGAAAATTAGCTTGATAGTAATCAAATGAAAAAATAGGCCACGGATCCTGTACTATTAAAAGCCTCATCAATATTAAAACTCTTCGGTCTGTCTAAACTATCACCTCATCCTTCCAATATTCCTAAGACCTAAATTCTTTTATTTTCGGCCCCACTGGCAACATTTAATATTATAGTTTTGATTTTTTGCCAACAGTCAAGTTAATACTGGATATTGGCAACCTTATATTTCGATTCAAATCAATAGACTTCCAATCGATTTTCAGTGGAAAGGATGTTGTTTAGTGAATTACTCCTACGTACGGTCGCCGGCTCGTTATGAACTTGAATTAAATGAATGACGCGTTTGTGAATGGTGCGGCAATGAATGCGAGTCGGAAATGTGAGTTTCAGCACGCTGCTCCATTGGCGCACGTGCATCCGCTGGAGCCGCGTCCTGCATTGCGCTCTAGGGCAGGGGTTCTCAAACGGTGATACGTGGAGCACTGTTGGTCTTAATGACAGAGAAACATGGTGCGGTAATGAATGCGAGTTGGAAATGTAAATTTCAGTACGCTGCTGCATACACACTCAATAGATCAGGGGGTCTCAAGCGGTGGTGCGTGGTTAAAAAAAGGCAATAGAAATGTGCGGCAATGAATATGAGTAGAAAATGTGAGTTTCAGCACGCTGTTTCATTGGTGCAAGTGCATCCGCAAGAGCTATTCGTCTTTAGGGCAGGGGTTCTCAAGCGATGGCCCGTAGACTACCGTTGGCTTAATAGAAATCTAAATAAAAATACATTAGAAATGACATGACCGCGTGATGTAATGGAAAACCGAAGCAGTATACTTTGTGGGAGCTAATTCTGCATATAAAATTGATTATTGCGTAATAATAACCCCTAGGTCGTTATAATCTGACATCGGAGTACCTTCACATGTTGACTCTACAATATTGAATCGTTAAGTCAGGATTCTTGTACCAACAATTTAAAATTCCGTTTTACGTTAATTATCCTGCTTTTGTATGGATAAACATACTAACTCGGTGAGTGCAAATTGGTCACCGTAAGAGATAAGCCTTATCAGCCAGGTGTAAAGCGTATACTTACCTACGTATAGGTACCGAACTAGAATAGCCATTGTACTGTTACAAAATCAACATATATATTTGTTCATTTGAACGCAACTTTGTTACGCAAGTTATTATATATTTAAATCGGACGCCGTAAATCATAGGTTTGCTGATTACTTTATTTAGTCCATTGCCTCTAAATTCTTTTGTTTACAATTAAAATGAAAGTTTCAAATCAACTGTTTCACCCGGGTAGTATTTGCATTAGTATTCTGTGTAACTCAGAAAAAGAGGTAAAAACCTTATAAAAGGTCTAGGCGAATATAATAACCAAATTCAGGACATTTTAAAATATGGCCAGGTCAATAGTACCCTAAACTGATTAACTTGTATGAAAGGATTATTAATGAGAGTGGAAGAAGCTAAGGAAGTATGTAAGGACCGTGAAATATGGTAGGAATGTAGTCTCTGCTAACCCCTTTGGAAATGAGGCGTGATGTTATATATATATGATTACATAGCGTTAATCAAATTAAATAATGTTACGTCCATGCGATAGTTCTCATCTTTGCCACTTCTGTTGAAGTTGTCTCGAGACCTTGATCTTAGTAAAATATTACAGGAAATGTTGAGTCCGTGGTCCTTGCAGGAGACGAATGTCTAGCAGTGAGGCCTATCGACTGATGATGATGGATATGGAACAAGAATATTAGTAATGTATTTTTTAACAAAGGATTTTTCAGGTTTGCATGTACAACTAACTAAAATATTGAAATTTTTAATTTTTATATTTTAATTGACAAACAACTTATTCAGGAACATAAAATTTATTAAAGTGTATCTACTTATATTGAAAAAAATAATAAATGCCATGTATAGGTACGTAATAAATAAGAGAAACGTTAAATACCCAACGGAATTGCGTAGCGGAAAACTTATAATGTTTACGTTCAAGACGAACATACGATATTAGTTTACGTAATTAAGGCAGGAGCTGGTCGGACCATGAATCATTTTCTCATCGGAATGCCGACCATCGAAGTGATATTTGCATTTATTTATTTACCATGGAAGCATGCCGATAAATCTCTTCAGGTGACTTGTCAACTCTCAGTTCGCTGAAATCGCAATACATTTTCTCCACAACTTGTCAAATTCTATTTCAAATTGCAAATTCAAGTTCGAATAGTACAGTCAATCAGTTGGTTAAAATATTGTTTTTATTCATTACAAGTTAGACCTTGACTTACACCTGATAGTAAGTAAGTTTGCAATTAAAGATGGAAGAAGATCAACTTGTTAGTATGAAAAACACACCTCTTTCGGTTTCTCTCCATCTCACCGGAACGTTAAATCGCTAGGCGGTATATTGGTGTATTATGATAATTTGCAGGGATCTTGCATCAGCATCAGTTCTTCAGTGGAAACACGCCCTTACACGATTACGGGCCATGACATTCGATGAAAAATCAACACAGGTGTGGCTTGTTAATCATTTATTGCTGTACAAAAGCATAAATTAGCAATTAGTTATTATAGAAGCGCGTCATCGCCGTCTGCGCCGTGTGCCACGAACGTCGTGACGATTTATATTACGATAGACTAAACACACTGCAGGGATAGCAAAGCCCTTCAATTATAGCCAATCGGTTCAGTGGAACATTGATATACTACTGTCACCTGCGAAGTACAGTCACGAATTATGATATCGTTACAATTACTGTGGAAAATTTATTGAATCTTTAATTTGATGTATCTACTCATTGAAATCTAGATAGACGGTGCTATTTATTTATCATTGTCTTATTAATAAGGAATAATTTCCATTTAGAGAAGGCCTTTCTTTCTAAGGTAACCCATGAGGATAAAAATGGGTTTGCATACTGCGAAAAGTGAATTTTAAATAAATTATTAATGAAAACAATATAACATGATCTTTTATATCTTCGAGTTAGGTACCTATTTGCATATGTTAGCATATATGATACTTAAAAACAATTAAGAGCGTTACAATTTCTACGAAAAAATTATTTTCGATATATTTACGATAGGTATTTTCTAGGTGACAAGTCACCCTAATTTGGACCTTTTCAATGCTTTCTGTTTAACAAAATAAATATAAATATTTATTTATGTATATATTTATTTTTGTATGTATTTATTAGTGTTATATATTATATATCATATTTATACATGTATGTATTTGTATTTTTATTTGTACAAATAATTATCATCTATTAGTGTACCTTTTCGAGTGTACATTAATTTATCTTGTTTTTATTGCGATTCCCCGTCTCTCAAGTGTAAAGGTCCGTTTATCTAGGTTACCTGGAAGAGATCACTTCTAGTGATAAGGTCGCCTTTTGCGTTTAATTTTGTATTGTACCATTGTTTCTATATATTTTTTTTGCAATAAAGATGTTTAAATAATAAAATAATAATAAATAAATAAAAAAAAAATATACAAAAATATACACCAACCGAAGGTCGTAGACTATATTACTAACCTAATATGATCAAAGTTGTTAAGAAATTTAAAAGCAAGTATTCACTCCATTAATTTCCGTTCTACAAGCTATTTGCCATTGCTATGTATTAAACGGAAGTGCCCACAATAAAGCAATCGGCATGAATGGACTCTACTCAGGGTACCATCATATACAGTTGCTGTATTATGAGTTTTGATTCTAAATGGTCTTCAATGTTTGAATGGAATTGACTGCTATTTGTTTGATAGTTTGACTAAGGAGTTTTTACATTTTTATTTATTTAAATTTGAACATTGGCAATATTATTCGTTCCTTTTAACTAACCGAAATACTTATGCTAGGAAGGAAGCGGGCTAACTAAGTAGGAGAAAATCCACACAACGGTTTCTACAGGACATCGTACTGGAGCGCTAAATTGCTTGACTATACGTCTTTGTTAGAATGATGGTAACTAGCCGAATCCGTGGCTAGTTACCATTATATTGACTAGATTGATTAAGTCCGGCACCTGCGGTATATATAACAATTTGATCTTAATACTTGTTTTGAGCGGTAGATTAAAGTTAGGGGACCTCTATCAATTTGTCTAATTTGTTTTTAGTTTTAATATTTTTTTAGCTGCTAGTAAAAAGCCAATTTTTTGACAAACTGATTATTGAAGTGAAAATTCTTTATCAGGGTTGGAAAAAAATTTAGTGTAATATTTTTCGTTACGCGTCATATTTTTCCGTTACGCGCCATCTTTGACTTATGGAAGTGACATGATAAATATATATATATATGCTACATTGAAGTGATCAGCAAAATCAAAGGGTTTATTTTAATTCTAATTCCAGTGAATTTCTAAAAAAAGTAAGTAATTACATCTCTTTTTCTAATACTTAGGTGTAATTATGGTATTTATTTTTCCACTTTTTTCTAATACTTAGGTGTAATTATGGTATCAATTTTTTCTAATACTTGAATGTTGATAAGTTAGTTAGTTAGTTTCACTTCTTACGAGTGTACGCTAGTACACGCACACATTTTTCTCTAAGTACGTACATACATAAAAATGAATCGTGCAAACAAGCAGTAAAAAACCCTAATGAATCATAATGTTTTTGTTTCAGTGCTTTATACTTAAGTTTACGCTTAATTAAAATGCATTACAAATAATACAATGCACTCATTCATATGCAATTGTACGATTTGTTAACTGCAAGATTTCATTCGGAGATTGATTCAGTATCCGCAAATCATTCACGGAAAAGATATTGCATAGTCATCGCCCTTATAAAATATAACTCTGCCACTTGTGATCCAGGCTCAATAAATATTTATTCGCTTCCAGCTCTCGCCAAATGGTGCACTCAAAATCACTCACAGTGCCCCTTTTGGCGCCAAATGTCAATTTTGCAGATTACCCATCCGTTGGCCAGCCAACAAGCACTCCTCTTTCAACCAGTTGTTGAAGTATCGCACTTATTTCGTACGTGTTAATGTTTGTAATGGCGTGACGAGAGGATGTTTGCTCACGCAACGTGTAATGGATCTGAGCACTCTTCTCAATCGCTCGCCAAACGTGTTATGGATAAATGCTAGTGTGACTTTCATATCCTAACTGCTCGAGCGGTGGGCTTGCACTCATCGGTAACCTACGCGTACTTGTCGACAACTAGATTGTGTCTGAGACTTTGCATCAACGTAATATTGTTATTTTATAAGGATGATAAATGAAGAAACTTTTTACTCTTTGTTTCATAGTTTGCGTAAAAGAAGAGTAGGTACTGTTTTGATTTTATTATTTGGTATTAATTTGTGCTATAAAATAAGAATTGATTATTAATACAAACATTTTTTACATAAAGAAAAATAAATGATTTATTGATCTTTGACGATTCTTTGTTAATGTTTCTTTTTGTTTATATTTTATAATAAGCAATGCCATACTGTTTCAGACCAGCTCTATTACCTAAAACTCTACTACTATAAATAATCTTTCGCTTAGCTGTTAGATCAAATGTTAGATACAAATGGCAGTAATACTTGAAACGGCATACACAGTAAGGAGGAACTCTGGTGGTCTAATGGTCTGTAACCGGAGGAATGTATTTGTTCATAATTTTTAACCAACGAAAAAAAACGGAGGAGGTTCTCAAACCGACACGTATATATTTTTTTATGTATAACCACGCATAACTCTTTACAGAGTTGTCCGATTTTGATAAGGAACTCTTAAAATTTTTGAAGCACGCTTACAGCGATTTCGGTTTTTGTCTCGGTATCGGTAGCTTTTTGGCTACTAGTGCCGTATAATGTACTACTATGACAGTATAGTGCGAGTACGTTACGTAGCGATAAATCACTAAAAAGTAAGAAATAAAAATTTTTAACAAAAAATAGAACCGACTCAAAAGGCAATAAAAAGTAAAAAATAACTGTGTCATTTAGTTGCTTTAATTTACTTAAGCTTATCTAGGAGTCGGTGCCAGCCAAGGTTTCTACTTTAAGGACGTTACCTAGAACCCACAAACTGCTTTACTACTTCATAGATATGTATAGTAAATTAAAGCAACTAAATGATACAGTTATTTTCTACTTTTTAGTGCGTCTTGAGTCGGTTCTATTTTTTGTTAAAAAATTTTAATAGATAATTTTTTAAATATTATAAATATAATATTAAAAAAAAACATTAATAATAAACTTTGTCTGTAAAACATGTCATCACAACTAATTATACATTTTAAATATATTCAACAGACAGACATTGCAGTTTTAAACTAGTGTTGTAAATGCATAAGAACCTATGAGTACTCAGAGTAGGTATTCTTGCATTTCACACTGTAAACAAGTCGCGGCAAATAAACTGCAAGTAAAGAAAAATATTGCTGATATGTGCGACTCTATTTACACAACTACTTTATGTTTTTATTTGTAACTGAGAACATACTTTTTCTATAAAACAGTAGGTAGTTTGTAGAATTATTGTACAGATGTGATAGGCTGCTTCTAAAAAAATATTATTTGATTAAAACCTTTTTTAACTACAAAAATAAATTACTAAAATTTTTAAGTAATAAAGAAAAATCGATGATTAATTCTGCAAAAAATTAACATTGATTTGCCCCCCTGCATAATTGCTTTTTAAGAAAATCGTTGGAACCAGGGCTCCAGAGTGAGAAACCTTCGCACAATACACGTCTTCTCGAGTTTTACCGCCTTTCAAGCAAAAGCTTCTATAGGCGTTTGTTGTTTGTTGGTCGAAGCTTTTCGCTTTAAGACCATTGACTGAAATGTAATTTTATCATCAAAAATAAAACGATGTTTTGTATTTTAAATGACAAGCTTTCGTTTCAAATAGTTCGCTATCAAATAGTTCCAGTTGCAACCGTAATCAAATGTCTCTCGCACAATTAAAACTACAAATCGCTATAACTCCAAGAGTGTACCCGGAAGCCGCTGTAACGACCTGCCGTCTCACTGTCTACCGATCCGTGTGCCATTTATAACATTTGTGGACACATTTTTTGTAGTCTGCCTTCATGTTTAACCTATTTTTAACACTACGTCGGGATATTAGGAAATATTCAACAGCTCCACGATTATGAAAGCGGAAGGTTAGAGGTTTTGTTCCCACTCATTGGACGATTGTCGTACTCTCTCTTTGCATAGTCTTTATGGCTAATTAGAGGAAAAGTGCATTAATATATAATTAAAAACTATGAAATATAAAGTTCAAATCTGTAAAACTATTTTCCAACATTTTGTTTGAACTAAAAAAATTTTTTTTTAATATTTTCGGTTTTATTTTTTCATATGAGATGCATATGAAAAAAGCATTTGAAAACCATGTTATTTATTTGTAACATGGTTTTCAAATAAATGAATTTAGTTAATTTATAAGACTGAGCTACCATAACAAATCCACGAAAAATCGCCTCGCTTTTCTTTTGGCGTTAGTTAAGCTTGCTATGGATAAAAGAATTGGAAAAATTAATTATTAGATTCTTGAAAATTCGGCGGTTTATTATTTAGTGATAATTTTAAGTTAATTAGATATACCTAAATACACGTCGTCAGCCGACACCGTAGCCTAGCGGTAAGATGCTCGTAGTTCCCGGATTGCCAGAGAGATGCGGGTTTTTGATATTGCCTATTTTCAAATATAGAAATAAATAATTTACCCACTTAAGTATGTCTCGTAGTGAAGATGTTTTTCGCGCAAGATCAAATTAATGTAACAATGTAGTCACTACTTGAGTTGTATTTCAAACGGTTGAAGTGTTTACACAATGAAACCATTTTGTTTTGCTAACATTGAAATTTGAGTACAATATATTTGTACTCGACAGTTTCGTATATTATGTAAATAAAGATTGGTTGGCGATTTATTAAAACAACACAATACGTACTTAAAGCGTAAATATATCATTTAAAAGTTAACTAAATTATTTAAAAAATTTATAAAATGTATATTGTCTATTGTAGCTACGTATGATTTTTAATATATTAAATTCGGCTAAAATACTATTAAAAACATTGATAAAACATACAAATCAATACAATTTCAAGTTTTTAAGATTGTTCAAGACCTAAATTTACGATCACTCTTGAAAAGTCATGTTTCTCGGATTAAGTTCTTGCGCATTCTTTTCAGACTATTTAGTGAGTTTGCAACTTTATACTCTACGTATCATCATTTGTTTTATAATTATTATGTAAAAACAATTATCTAATGTCCTAACTAAATAAATTAAATTGTTGTTTAAGTTCATGTTTGTAGTGACTATACTACAAAATCGGTCAATAGATTAAACCTAACTATTAAACCATTAGAAATCTTAGCATACGTAGTATAAAACTTCATGTTCTAGGCCTTCGTCCCATATACGCCTAGATCTCTTAAAGTACTCAACGGATTTTAATACCGTTTTCATAAAAATATAGCTTTGCGATTCAAAAAGATGGTTTATGCTTTTACTTTAATAAATAATGCTGCGTTTCAGAGTTTAGAGGCATACGAAAAAGACTTCTTACAAGTAGTCTTTACAAGTCTTCTTCTTACAAGTATACAAAATTCATTAAGTCATATGGATTTTTATAGATATCCATAGTACCTAAGTGCGTACCTATAAACTGCACGACATAGTCAAACGAGTCGAAAATACGATTATTTCTAAACAGGCTGTCCGGTTGTACAGTTGCAGACCTTAAATGGCCAGGTGGCGCCAGTTTCTCTGCCTTATATGCAACAGCTATGCACGACTGCGCAGTGATTGATCCACCTAAGAAAACTGCTGCGACAAATTCATTGCAAATGTTAGACTATTGCACTAGAGCTGCGCGAATTATTATTAGGTATATCTGCAACTAGCTGTGCCCCACGGTTTCTTAGTTTATTATGTTCTTAGTGAGCATCTTCATCGTGAAATGAGTAATATAATAAACTCTAAATTCAAGTCAATCCTATACATTGGTAAAGTATCAAAATTTCAGATTAAAAAAATGTGTTATCCATTAGTTTTGTTTATAATATAGAATAGGAACGTGTACGATTACAATCACACATTCACACCTGATGGTAACACACATTTATTTTACAAACAACCCACATTTGTGTAAAAATAAAAGGTAGCAAATATTTGACAAAAATCGCACACTGTAAGAGTAATTTTTTAACATAAACTAAGTACTATAACTGTCGACTACAGACTCCCCTACTTATAGGGAAGGGAATAAATAGATAGTAGAGCACATAATAAATAACTGCAATAAATTATTAGTGACTTTATGAAAACGAAATATTTGCTTATAAATGCAAGGAAATCAAAAATGATTTACCATCGGGAACGGACAAGTGTTTACTAATTGGTTTTGGCGTAACGGCTGCTAATCGCCGAGTTTAACGATCACGATTGCTAACTGTATTTCTCCATGAAATTATAGTCCATAGACTTACGAACGGACAAAGATATTACAACTAAATCTATGCTTTCATTACTGATACCACGGTTCTAAATCTTTCCCTATATAACAGCCCGGAACAGTGTTAATTCTGTTTCGAAACATTTATTAACAAGCATCAAAATAGATCCTTTAGTAGTCTGGTTTAAAAATAATACGCGTCAAGCGCGCGCGGAGAAAATAAAAGTGATATTAAAATCTTTGGGGCGTTTCGAGCGGCTTTAAATCCTCCAGACCGCACACTGTCAAAATATTGTCAAAGAGAATTCCGCGCGTCCAATATATTATATGATTTTCCACTTGGCAATAATCCTAGCGATTTATTTCGATCTCGGTAGATATTAAACCGCATACCGCATATATCTAGGCGTCGCGTCGTATCACTCTGGTTCGGGGAGATCGGTTGTTGAACCTCTTTCTAACAAGGAGACTAGCGGTGACTCGGCGATCGGAGGGACCTAGTCGCTGGTACGGCGGCTGGGTGTCTCATTGTCATCGCAGTATATTTAGTGGTGACGACGCGACGACCGGAAGTGTCAGTCATCGGCGCGTGCGATGGTCCGACTGCACACCCGTACAAACACCCATACACGCCATGAAGAGGCAATTTGGCAAAGCACCGTGTACACGTGTCTAGCCGACATGCAAACTGTCACGCCTAGTTTTGAACGGGACATCTTGACGCATTTTCTTATTATATTGACGTCGAACGCCCCTGATTACAATGATGATATAATTAGACGACATTAAATTTAGTACCGGCACTCTATAGTTGACAATTGCCAATAACCGCAACGCGATCTATAGGGTGTCTGTTGAATGTCAGTTAAATCTTTATGAGTTAACTTGCTGTTATTGTTACCATCCACAGAATAATAAAGCTTGTTTTTATTCTGTTTTATCGTCAATCAAACGCAAGTTTATCTTGCATAATGTAAAGTTTACAGACCATATTGTTCCGAATACAGTTGTTAACGTTCATAAGAAGGTGCCACGCCCACGCCGCGCCCACTTGGCTGGTCATCGGTCAAATCTAAGTTTATTGCTGACCAATTTACTTATGTTTTATCGAAATAATATGTCCATTGAGTGGGTGTCGCTTTGTCGTGATGGCTCGATAATTGCCCGGTAGTTGTAAATGCATAAGAGTGTTGTGGGTGAACAAAATGATAGGCAGAAGTCTTTGGAAATATGTTTAAAACACTCATCCGATTATGTTAAGTTCAAATATAAGATATGCAAAATTTATGTTTATCATGAACGCTAAGCATAAGTAGAATATATCTACAAAGTTGTGAAGTGAAACTCAACAATTAAAACTCAAAAATCAAAATATTGTTTAATCAACTACAACAGCTCAGATCTCAACTCAATCATATTTGAAATTCTCATATACAGAAAAATTCATATTTGCAGATTATCCTACGATTTCCGCTTTACACCTTACTTGCGTCACTTAGATTACTTGATTTCTTTTTTTAAAGCTTTTCTTGATTTTTTTTTGTTCATATTCGTTCTTTTAGATTGCAAAACATATAGCTAGTTATGAAATTTAAGATTTAAAACGCGATTAGTTAATTTTGATCTAAGTTTTTTAGTGAAATCACAATTTTTAGACAATGTGTGGATTTTCTTTTGTGATTATGATGATGAAGCAAAATCTAGTTTACATAATTTCACAACCGAGTGTAGTCAGGATAAATTTTATCGTAAGATGTGTAGTTGTAAAGATAATTCAGTGACAGGAATTTGGGTTAAATCTGCTATAAAGTGTTATCTATGTAAAATACAATCTAACACGATCAACTACTAAATTTTCACTTTCACGGTTTTTATCTGGCTCTAAATTAACGGAGTTAATTGCTCTTATCTTGAGATTTTTTAATTTCCCGTAGCTACCAGCATATTCCTTGGCTTCCTGTACATTTAAGTCTCATATATCATCTTCATAATATCATTATAACCATCATTATCTGTGTAATGTTTAATGCCTACTACAAGATCATGCTTCCCCTTTTGAGAAGATAGAGCTTAGACTTTAGTGAGGTTATGGTTTTTTTACATATTTATAGGTTTTTACTCGTTTAAATATCACTATTAGAATAATGGTACTTAATCTGTACATTGAAGATATTTTTGAAATTTTAATAGGAGTGCACTATATAATCGATACTGAGCCCAAAAATGTAATTTTTAAAATTTTTGTCTGTCTTCCGGATTTTTGTCAGCCGCGATTCACGCCGAAATCACTAAATGGATTTCAATGAAACTTGGCACGATTTAAGTTCATATTGTAATTGGTTCATAAAATACTTTTTATCGCAATAATCAAAATAAAAGGGGTTGAAATAGGGGTTGAAAGATTGTATGGAAACTCCTTCATTTGTGAAGTTATATTTATGAAAATCGGTATAAAAACTACTGAATAAATATGTAACATAATGTGATTAATTGACTTTTTAAATTCTACCCCTAAAATAAAGTTTATATTAAACATTCTTAATTCAAATATTGAAATTAAAATATATTTAAAAAATGCTAAAAAAGTACTTTCAGCGATAACCAATTTATAAAATTTTTGTCTATCTGTCTGACTATGTGTTTGTTCCAGCTAATCTCTAAAACACCTCGACCAATTTAGACGAAATTTTCGAGGATTCCAAACGCGCCTTGATCCAAGCAGAACCCACCAAATACTTTAGAGTTGGCATTTTTATTATAATAAAAAAAAAGACGTGTGGCACTCGGAGACTGTCGCGGTAAAGCTATTGTATAGCATTTTTTACCTACTGACGTCATCGGGACCGTGGCCTAGCGGTAAGTCGCTCTAAGTGCCCGGACGCGGGTTCAAATCCCGTCGGTTCTGCAATTGTGCTTTTGATATTATGTTTTTGATACTCAGGGGGTGTTAGGTTTTTTTCGTTACGGAATTTCTGTATTCGGTCTTCACGCTCAAGGCCCGCTAAAAAAACTATGCAATAGCTAGCTTTATTTTCAATATTTGTCATTGCTGTAACGTTGTCGGATTTTTATTATTTTTTTAGAAAAGTAGAAACCGAGTAGTGAGCATTAACATACAACAAGATTTTATGGCCGTTTAATTAATTTCCTCAACGCAGTCTCCGAACGATAATTACCCGACGTTAATTGGTTTTAACTGAATTGGTTTCATACAAATTGCGCAAGAGGTGACATACCACCCACGTTATCGACGGCATCTGCAACGTAACCGCTGTTGCGAGGCTGACTTACTTATTAATTTGGTCGTAACACGCAATAAATATAGTAACAATAATATTTTTATTCGTATGCGCTTGCGCAACCTTTCAAGTGTTTTTTTTTTGTATGAAAAAAGTAGCTTTGTATTGAAGTTTCACAGCTGTAGATACCTTTTCCTGTGAGAATATACGGTTAGACAGTATGTAGCTTTACCATGTCTCCGGTGACCAACGTGCTGGTGCTTATTTAGCCAATAAGAATAAGCCTTGCCATTCAGAGAACAAAATTTATTGCCAAATGCAATATGCCTAAATAAATTAAGATACTAAATAACAAAGTTAATTTTATACTTTAGGTGCGATTTGGTCATTGTTTGTTAAAAAATTTTATTTCTTACTATTTATTCATTTATCCGCTGACCAACGTACTTGTACTTACTGTCATAAGAATAAGCCTTGCCATTCAGAGGGGAAATAGCGCAAAAAACTAATATGCTTAAGTACACTAAAACACTAAATACACTGTTATTTTATACTTTTTAGGACCATTTGAGTATGTTCTATTTCTAGTTAAAAAATTTCAATTCGGACTTTTTAATAATTTTATGTCTTGTCATACTTTTAAATAAATTTATTACGTAACGAATTGAACCTACTGTCATTGTTATTAGACGGTACATAAAAAAATTTACGTGTCGAATTGAGAACCTCCTCCGTTTTATTTTCGTCAGTTAAAAATAGGTACAGAAATGACAATTACACAAAACTCGGACTATAACAAATGGAATTTTAAAAAGGTCTATTATATTTATATAACTCTAATAATGACTCTCAGATGTCTAACTTATCATATTGTTATAAATAAACCAATCCTTAAACCCTTTGTCGTTTTGAGCAGCTTACGAGAGAGACATTATTGAAGCTGGCTATGATTATAAAACGCAACATTACAATCGTTCAAAGAGCACTATCCACTGCGAGTGCTAGTTGCGTTGGTGCCAAGTGCTTGTTACTACTAAAACAGTTGGATCACGATAAAAGCGTAAACAATAAAGCGTGAGTCCATTAAAATAATTCTGTTAGCTGTGACCGTTCAGTTTGATAAAATATGCTAATTCCATTTGAAATCGTCAGCCTTGGCGCACTCGCGCGCATTCTTATTAAGAAAGGTCGGAATTTAATGGTCTCCTATTTATCAAGCAACTATACAATTCTAAGTAACTGAAGAAATTCTTTTCTCACTTTTCTAAATGAATATTTTTTTAGAAACTTGCTGGGCCCAGGGCTTACACTGTTAAAATGTTTTATTAACCCGGTCTTGGAATAAGGTCTTTATTTTTGGTTTTTTGTACTTGGTATTTTTTAGTTTTGCTGTGATTAATTTAATAGGAATATATGCTAATGTAATTAGATAATAAAAAAGTAAGTTGTTTTTTAATATAAACAATTTAAAAAATTAGCAGTGAGAAATTATTTTATTGCAAATAGGTTTTATTTTTGGTATCAATTGATTTTGGATATTCTTTTAGTAATTTAAGTTTACAATTTCCGTATACAACCCTATTACACCGTTTATTAGGTCTTGCGCACTATATAAGATCCAGTTTAACATTTACGAGTCACGACACAATTGAGACATTCATTCAAATCCAAAAAATAATGAAGATTACAAATTAAGTTTTATCTGCAGGAAAGTAACAGCAGAGTTCCCTGTGACTGCATCCGTAGAAGATTTACTTGTTGCAGAATTCATTTCTACTCTCAAAATTTGCTGTATATCGATCTGAAAGTATATTTGTCGGTGAAATTACGAGCACACGAGGACGTGTTCCTTCCAATACTTTTAATAAAGATATATCATTTTGTCAAGTCACTGCCAAATTTAATTCTCCTGAAAAAGCCCTTATGTAGAGTGAAATATAAATGTGAGGAGTTTTATAATTTAATAATACAATACGTATCCACATTAAAACGTAACCGGGACAGTCCTCGAAAAGGTTGCTAGCTGGTGAAGCTAGACGGCGGCGTGCGCTGCGCGAGCGCCGGCGGCGGTGGCCCGCGTATATTTTTATTTGCCGATATCGCCGGTCGGCGCCTGCTCCATTAGTCATGTGACACTATCGACACAACATCGGCCCTCTTGGCCCTCTTTTAATTCCATCGATGCCAGGCCGAAGCCGCAGTATGCAAATTTACACGAACAGAACAACTGATGAATGATATACTGACGCGCCAGTGCGTATGTTCGAGCTCCCTCTGATGTATCGCGTTAATGGCGGCGCGAATATTCAACGATTGGATAGATTGCACTTACGTTAGCGCCGCTTAAAATAGAGCCTACATATTGATGTATTTAATAAAGGCGTTTGGTTCGTAGAAATGATATTAAAATTACAACTTAGATCATTACAATATGTAAAAAGTAATTAACCAATTAAAATAAACATTAAACAAATTATATTTAATTCAAATTTATATTAATACATTTATTTGATAAAGGCTTTTACAAAACCTTTTGAAAAGTCAGGTCTGTCTGTGAGAGGACTCTCCTGTTAGCGAATTATTTCTGTTAGCGAGTTGGCGGGCCTATTAAGTTTTTTTTAAAAGGTTTGATATCTTACAAAATATAACGGTAACCTTTGAAAAACAGTAAATACTCTCTACATTAAAGGTGACCTAAATTTACCACGTATTTAAACTAGCGGTGATGGTTTCGGTAAAATTAAAAATGCGAAGTGCGTCTTACCGTACTAGAGCAGCGAGTCTCCCACGGTCTGACCAGAAATCTAAAAAGATTTTAATTAATTAACCACTAAGTACTTTGTATGTATACGCGTAGCTATGGGAATGTCTAAGAATTCAGGACAAGGACGAAAATATTTTTGAGATGAAGGTTTTCTATCTGAATGTAAGAAAAGTTAGGTTCACATGTCATTGATAGCATTACAAATATGCTCTTCCAGGTTATGCAGTTGTTTAAATCAAGAGTAAGTTAGTTTAAGAACAGAAGATAATAAGAAAAAGTTTCATATACTAAAGTTAGTATAGTTTACTAAATATTAGGTTACGGCTGCGCTGTTTTATACTATAGTCCGGTTTTTATTCGTACAAAATTTATTTGGGCAAATGAATGAAAACAATAGAAAAGAAAAATGTCCCAAAAAGTGTGAGATGAAGCGTGTCAATATCTCGCTTACGTAATGTTTGAGTATGAAACAGTGTTGCTCGGGACTAGTGCGGTGCGTCGGCGGCTGAGAAAGGGTCAATGCGCCGCTGAGTCACCGCGCGACATATGTACCTATGCTACGCTATCACAATATTACTTTCTTATAAGGTTGTCGCGTTTAAATAATGCATGTAATGTAACTGGTCGCAATTTGTGCGTCGAGGGCGTTCGAGAGGGCCGGCTTTTGAGTGCGTGCATCGCGAATGATCCCGCCGCCCGCCGCCTGCGCTCGCTCGACTGTTTGTTTACGGGTAATGAAAGCTCGTTTACGATCGCTTCGGTGCGAAACTGCGCGGCTGCGATCAACTGCGAGTTAAAATGTTGAATCAAATGTAACGGACTCCTACTTATATGCGTATTTTAACATTTTCTTTTATATTAAATTGAATTACGTCAAAATTTCTCTCTTCCTACATTCTTTAACTTTAGTTGAAGATTTTCACCACATTCTGGTCAAGTGTTAAAAGGCACTTATTAGTCAAGTGCTTTGCAATCTAAGCTGCATTTTCGTATATTAATGGAATATACAAGCACTAGTCTTACTTGCCAATAGTATAAAAAAAAGAAAGTAAAACAACGTAAATTAGGAATAAATGTGAATTTGCAATTTTTAATCAAAGGCAAGTTGATATAAGTATTAAAAATCAGTACACATCATTTGCACATGATAGGTACAATCATCATAGTAATTCTTTAAAAGCCTGCAATGGAAATTATTTATGTAGGGTGGTAGAGCGGTGGTAAAAAGGCCGTGAAGGCACGCGGTTTCGCGCCTCACATATCGATCCCATCTTAAACAGCCGCATCAATTGCATACGGAATCAGGGAGGGACGACAGGGTAACCAAACTGTATGGATTTTCCGAGATGTTTAAATCGTTGTATTTTAGTCACATGAATTTTATAATCTTTTTTATCCAGTTGAATTTCCTTGTAGCGTACAACAGGCTGATGCGATGTCATAATTAAAACATTTCTTTTATTTATTAGTCGCAGTACATACTATAAACTGATTCTGTTAAATTCAGCGGGATCAGTTTCATTTAAAAAAAAACATTTTTTTGGATACTGTAATTATTTTAGTGGAAATAAGAATATATTGCGAAGAAACTCATCAAAGATCAGAATGCGATAGATCTTTTTAACCACTTGGACCCATAAAAATTTTCTATTTAAAAATGTTGTTACTAGTAAGTTGGAATAAATGACAACCTATTCCCAAAAATCAAGTTGAAATAAACAGTTAACAACTAAACCGAAGGTCCAATACACATACACCTTTATTATAATAATGATCATCGTTGAAACGATAATTGATATGTTTGCTTTAACATTTAACATTAATATAGTTAGTACATTCGTCACTGGCGCGTCGCGAGTAAACGTTAATCAGAAGGACGTTTTAGCGAGTGGACAACGAAATGAAATATACCGCACCGACACAAGACTGGCATTAAAGACATTATCGTATTATCGATCAACGTCCTTAAAGCGGCTCGCAATTAGTAGTTTCTTTAAGCAAGGTACGAGGTCTGCTCTCGTCGGACCCCCCGTGAGACGTCCGCTGACGCCGCCTTCTCGTCTTTATGAAATTATCACAAAATTGAGAGATAAAGTCCGCTCCTGACGCGATAATAGCGCGTTCGACCGACGTTGCCTATTTAAGGCGTGCGACGAATCGACGAGGAAATTGTAAATTGCGGCAGCTTTTCTGTCATTGTTAATAAGAATAACTTGTTAATGAACGCTGCTGCTTAAATTGGTAATCAATTTTTAACTTCGGAAATTATATTTATGCGGCGCCACAATAAAAAAGATCATCGTCGATTCATCATTATCATTATCTGTACATTTAAACGGCCCACTACAGGGAGGTCTTCATCCAGGGGTGTAACATCATAACCTGTCCAACGTCGGACAGAGAATCATTACTGAAAATTTCTTAGAAAAAATGACCCGAATTTTAAGTCACTACTAACCACTGGACCAACGAGAAGTTTGAAAATTAAATCGCAATTGTATTAACACAGGCTATAGAATTTATAATTAACCTCCGACGCAAAAAGTGGCGTGTTATAAGTTTGATGTCGACGTCTATGTATTTGTGTGTCTGTCTATGGTATTGTAGCCCTCATACGGATAGATCGATTTCGGTACGGTATTTTTAATTGAATGTCAGTATACTGGCAGTAAATTACATTTTCGTCGGCGGTTTTTAAAATTTTTAACAATATAACTAAGACTGTAAAAAAGGAATATTTGAAAAGACTGTTGAGTTTCTTGAAGGCTCTTATTAACTGAACCTGCCTTCCGAGCTAGTAGTAGTGGCCAGTCACATCAAATAGAATGACGTTTTATAAAATTTTTAACAAAAAATAGAACCGACTCAAAGCGCACTTAAAAGTAAAAAATAACTGTGTGAGCAACTAAATGAGTTGCTTTAATTTACTTAAGCGTATCTATGAAGTCGGTGCCAGCAATTTTAAGGAACATTTATTTTACGTAGTAAAGAATTTTGTGGGTTCTAGGTTACGTCCTTGAAAGTAGAAACCTTGGCTGGCACCGACTCCTAGATATGCTTAAGTAAATTAAAGCAACTAAATGACATAGTTATTTTTTACTTTTAAGTGCGCTTTGAGTCGGTTCTATTTTTTGTTAAAAATTTTATTTCTTACTTTTTAGTGATTTATCGCCACGTAACGTACTCGTGCTATACTGTCATAGTATATTATATGGCACTAGTAGCCAAAAAGCTACTGATACCGAGACAAAAACCGAAATCGCTGTAAGCGTGCCTCCAAAATTTGAAGAGTTCCTTCAATTTCCCCAGGATATCGTCATCAGATCCTAACATGCGGACAATGGGACCACCTTGGATGTATGCCCTTTCTAATAAAAAAAGAATTATCAAAATCGGACAACACTGTAAAAAGTTATGCGTGGTCATACATATAAAAAAAAAAAAAAAAAAAATATACGTGTCGAATTGAGAACCTCCTCCGTTTTTTTTCGTCGGTTAAAAAGTGCTTGTAAACTAAGTCTACGTGAAATAAATGAATTTTCAGTTTCGAAAAACGTTGTTTATGCGACACAACATACAGCACATAGTTTGCAATTAGTAAGTTATTAAAGCTCGGTGCAAGCTCGGAGGACCTCCCGTGAGACGTCCGTTGACGCCGCCTTCTTGTCTTTATGAAATTACCACAAAATTGAGAGATAAAGTCCGCTCCTGACACTATAATGGCGCCTTCGGGCGGCCAACTTTGCCTATTCAAGGCGTGAAACAAGGAAAACCTGTGATTTATATTAAGACAACTTGTTATTGAATCCTAAAGTAGGTAACTAGGTACATATAATTGTTAATATAAAAACTTTATGTAATGTTATACTCGTATATAAAAATGCTTCAAAATTATTAGGATTAATGTATGTAAGGAACTTCGACAGATATTTTTCAGTACCAATGAAAGATATTGAGGTTTCAGCGTATTTTTTTATATTTTCTTATTAATTTCGTAGAAGTTTTGACTAAATGAAAAATTAAAAAAATTGAAAATTTTCAAAAAGCTTAATGATTAATTTATTGGGTGTTTTGTGCTCAAGCGTAACAAATGAATAAGATTTTGTATTAACACAGAGATAGAATTAAGTAGATAAAATATAGACTTTATCCTGATAATAGATATATTGGAGATATACCTTGATAATAGATATATGACGACCTCCGTGGCGCAGTGGTATGCGCGGTGGATTTATAAGACGGAGGTCCTGGGTTCGATTCCCGGTGGAGCAGATTGAGAATTTTCTTAATTTGTCTTGGTCTGGCTGGTGGGAGAATTTCGCCGTGGCTAGTTACCACCCTACTGACAAAGACGTATCGCCAAGCGATTTAGCGTTCCGGTACGATGTCGTGTAGAAACCGAAAGGGGTGTGGATTTTCGTCGCACTCCTTACAAGTTAGCTCGCTTCCATCTTAGACTGTATCATCACTTAACATCAGGTGTGATAGCAGTTATGGGCGAACTTGTAGTCCATAAAAGAAAAGATATCCGTAGATTTGTTCCGCCTTGTCCTATTTTTGATCAAACTTTGATTGTTGTAGATATTAGAAAAAAGTCATGCCAATTGGAGCTTTCCTGGCAAAGCAACAAAAGCGAGATATAAATAACGGCTACTGGATATTATATTATTTCTATATATTCTTATTTGGTTATTATATTTGAATTCAATAAATAATAATAATAAATGTTTATCTCAAAGTACATGTAAAGCAGCGCCGTGGGTCGGCATCTCAGTCGGCGCAGTTAAAGTTCGCTCGGTTTCCCTTAAAAGGCACTGTCACTTACGAGGGACCTTTCATAACACTTAATAAGATGCGAGTGTAAAATTTCGTGATGGATCCGTGAGAGTGGTCACGAGGCGCCCGGGGGCCGTGGGACACGCGGACTTTGTTTTATTTTTAACGCTTTATGTAGTGCCGGCTTATTACACGGTTGCTTTTTAACGAGCAGCCATTCAGTTTAACAGCACGCGCACTCGTCGCACGTTTTTTTTGTCATGTACAAGTTAGCCCTTGATGATAAGTGATGATGGTAGCGCGCTGACTTGTAAGGAATAGGATGAAATCCACACCATTTTCAGTTTCTGCACGACGTCGCAGCCGGCCAGATCGGATCTATCAAGAAAATCTCAATCGGCCTAGCCGGGAATCGAACCCTGGACCCTCCGTCTTATATATCTATCTGATATAGGAGTAGACGTATACTAAAGCCAAACTCGATTGAGAATGCTTGTCAACAAACAAATTAAAAATGAAGGTAGAAATCACTAGTCATTTTACACCTAATTTTTTTAGTGAACTTGTTAATGACGACTTCATGACAATAAATTAGATTAGTAAGCTTAAAACTAATTAATATATTCAATATCTTTTAAATAACATTTTATAAAAAAACAAAAGATAATTTTAAATTTATTAGGCATAAAATGTGTTGCATTTTCTACCTTCATTTTAAATTTGTTTGTTGACAAACATTCTCAATCGAGTTTGGCTTTAGTATAGTGTATGTGCTAAGGTATGCATATACCACTGCGCGACGGAGGTCGTACATCATCCTACGTAGTAGTGCTTTGGCGCAGAGGTTTTTAGCAGTATTCTGCACTAGGCAACTACATTTACTACAACAAATAGACACATAGACAAGATACACGTTTTTAATTAATTGTATTATTTTTACGCGGGTCGCTTTTTAACGAGCAGCCATTCAGTTTAACAGCACGCGCACTGGTCACACCTACGCATCTTTGCATTTATATCAATGTATGCTTAGGCTCCATACACACTGGCGCAGAGGGGTTTAACAGTGGCCCGCACATGGCTTTTCGTTAGGGTAAGCATTTATCAGGTATAACAACTGGCGCCAAAGTGAATAGAGTTTTGCCACAATTTTTTTAATATAGCCGATATGGGGAATATTGTTCTCACCCGTAAAGACTGTGTTAGGAAAGGGTCCAACAATAATCCAATGGTAAGGGATCCATGGGAACTCATGTCCTCTTTGTTTTAAATCCAGCCCTTTATCTATGGAACTATTGATGCTTTAAACATGAGCATGATATTAAGTGACAATTTTCAAGTTATTCTTGTTATTAGCGCAGCACAGAACTATATTAGCTTTCGCTACAATGTTTCGCGAGGTATTTCGTGTTAGCACGGAATGCGTCTAAAGAGGTGAAGTAGGTAATTTCGTCTCACCAAACGCTACTGTGACTCGTGCATTTTGTGTTAATACCTACGTATTTACGAACTCATTTATAATTTTGGAAATTATTTAACTGCACTAGATATTCAGTTTGTATTTCAAACAATGTTAACTAATTGTTTCTTTTAATTATTTTATTGAATAAAAATATAATAATGAATAGATTTTAATAAATCTCAGCAGAATCTACCTTCCAAACATGTGGTAGTGATTACGCACTGACTTGACTTTTCATACGTGCTTGAATAACAGAAGGGGGAATATTGAAAAATAAATTAAGCCAATTAATCGATCTTCGTTTGTTGGACTATTCACGTCCCCACTACTAACACAATCAAGTAGATTAGTTCCTCTTATTCTAAATTGCAATGTGTGCATATGCCGTACTGGATAGAAAGCAAATGAGGTTTTTGACGGCCGAGTGGCGCAGTGGGTAGTACCCTGCTTCTGCGTTCGTTCGTTCCTCGACTGTGGGTTCGATTCCCACATCTGGAAAATGTTTGTGTGATGAGCATGGATGTTTTCCAGTGTCTGGGTGTTTATCTATATATTTTAAGTATTTATGTATAATATATATGAAAATATTTATCAGTTATCATAGCACCCATAACACAAGCTACTTACGAGTACGCTTACTTTGGGGCTATATAGCTATGTGTGTAATTGTCTTATAATATTTATTTATTTTATTTATTTATTTATTTGCCTAGAGATTATTGTGCCTCGAATCTAAAACCGCACAATTCTTGGAGTAGGTGTTTGAACTTATATAGGAGTAGTCGAAGTGTTTGTGCTAAGGTGTGTTTACTAGTATATACAACCATAACATCGCGCCTCATTCCCAAAGGGGTAGGAGGAAACTACATCGTTCCATTTGTCACAATCGTTGCATATTTCTTTAGCTTCTGCCATTTTCATTAACTTTTTATTAGGATCCTTATTGTAAAATGTCCCGAATTTTGAAACATTGGCCTAAGCCTTCCCCTTCCAACATTTCCATTCACTCTCGCCTCATAAATATCTTTTGTTAATCTTACTTGTATCAGTTATAATAACTCTATTCTCGAGTAGTTCTTAAAACAATCAAACTCTCACTTTCCTAAACTTTTTGGATTTAAGAAGTACTTTCTGATTCCATTTGCAATTTAAATAGATTGAAATTATTTCCAGGAAGGCGTTTGGTACGTCATTTACCGTTAAATTAAATATTTTTGCAACATGACATCCGGGTTAGCATAGTTAACAAGTAATTCACATAGTAACACCTATGTATGTTATATTTTGTAGAACGATGATGACTTGATGACATAAGTGGGCTTAAAATGGAGATGTAATAAGTGTTCACACAAACACAATTATTATCTGATTCTTGAGATTAGCACATTTGTAGCACCACACTGTCACATGTTATTAAACTTTTTCGTATTGCGCGAAGTAGTCGGACGTTTATTTCAAGATTTGGATGACTGAGTACTGCTTGGTGATTTTGTTGTTTTATCTATTCAGATTTTTACAATTTAATATTTCATTTAATTGATACTTTAAATATTCTGTGAATAATTAGCTATAGCGAATGACAATCAGATCGCGTATTTAATTACGTAAATGATTCATGGAATGCCTGCTAATATATTCATCTTATCTATTTCTTTTACGTTATTTTTTACCCGACTGCGTCAGAAGGAGGGTTATGTTTTTCGAGCGTATGTATGTATGTATGTATGTATGTATGTATGTATGTATGTATGTATGTATGTATGCATGTATGTATGTATGTATGTATGTCCATTTCTTCGGCACGCGCTACAGTCTAAACGGCTGAACGGATTTTAACATGTGAGGTGTCGTTGAATTTGTAAAAATTGTGGCAGTGACATAGGCTATATAAATTTTCAAAATGGCGGCTGCAAATGTGTATTTCTTTCTCTTCTTATCTTATCTTAGCAATTATCTTAGCAATATGGGTGTCAAATAAAAGGTCGTAAAAAGGTAATTTCAAAAATATAAATATCATATCATGTTTATATTGCCGTTTTAACAAAAAATGGCAAAAAGTGTACCAAGTGTACAGTCTCATTTCTATATCATAAGCTAAAACTAAAAAGTCTCAAATAAAATTATTATTATAAAAACAAAAAACCTGACTGCTTAGAAGTTATGAACTGAAAAGAGAAAAACAAGGATCACTATATCTATATAAAATTCAAAATACTTTATGGTGGCGGGGACAAACATAGTTTTGGTAGGTCTCTTTCCCAGGTAGTAAACTATTTTGTCCACACCTGCAGTACCATAAAGTATTTAGAATTTTATATAGATATAGTGATCCTTGTTTTTCTCTTTTCAGTTCATAACTTCTAAGCAGTCAGGTTTTTTGTTTTTATAATAATAATTTTTTGACTATGAAGTATGATAAAAGTAAAGAAAAGTTATCATTTATCTACATTTCTTTTATCAATATCACTTTCAGTAGACATCTCAAAAAACTTTATAAAAATCGATCGACTAAATCAAAAAAAGCTTCCCGGTAACTCTGCAATAACGTAAGAAAAGAAGTATAATCATTTTGAAGGCGGGGCTTCAAGGGACTGATACTTAACACGTTAATACATTATAACAGTTAAGATTATTATATTCCCACAAAAAGTCAAACAGATATACAAGAAAAAGCTAACGTTTAATACAAATGTAATGATAAAGGTAGTGATTGGTTGCTGACGTTCGACTCTGCATCGCTACGAACGATATCGATCTGACAGACGCAGCCTTCCAAATAGGGAGCGTTCTCCAAAATAGGCATCAACCGAGCGCCGTCTTCACTATCGAGGGCGCAACATTTCCCATTGTCTACACGTTTTTGCTCTCTCTGAAACCAATGTTGCATCTTCATCGAGGACGTCCAGTCTACGCGCGGAGTCAGTGTACCGTGAGCTGGAAATAAACTTGTTTCGGCGGCGTTTTCTAGGATATCGTTTCCAGACATGTTTAAGTTATTGTGAAATATCGTTATATTAGTAGGTAGTAGATACAGTGTTGTACTCGAAATACTAAGCTATTTTGAGTTGAGAGTTATTTTGATTTTAAAATTGACAATTTTGTATCTCTATCGATGTGATCTTTCTGATTTTTAACTTTGCCACCAATACCCCTATCGTAGCCGCACGTGCTGCCATTTTTGAAAAACGCGTTTATAGCAGTTTTTTCTCGACATATATCTCTGCGATTCATTTTGCCATAAAATATTTAATTGCAATAGAAAATCCGCTTAATTTGTGCGTGTCGTATAGGAAAATTATCGTAATATTTAAAGTTTCATGTTAGTTTTTACTCGTAGCAGAAGTTTCCTACTTATTACAGCATTATTTTATTTTTTGTTCTATTATGTTAACAAAATATCACAACACGGTCGCCTTACATCTGTATGTACGTATTTACGCACAAATCTTTTATTGTTTCATACGGTTTTCAGCAATAGATAGTTTGATACATGAGAAAGGTTTAACACAGTTTACAGCTTAGGTTTAAAAGGTAACATTATTTTCATGTAGAGTTACGGTTGTCCGCTAGCGATATATAAAACAAGTTTTCAAATTATTTTGTATTAAATGTAATTTTTTATCTGTCTCACTATCAATATATTATGTGAGAAACACGCGAATAAAATTTATAAATACGTTTTCACGACTTTCCTACAATGTGACAAAAGTATTAAAATGAATAATTCTGTTATGAGTATGAGTCAGAGGGGTTCAAGTGCCAAGTGTAATTTTTCTGCGGGTAGTTTGGTATCTACTGGAATAGCGCGGTGCACTCTGCCACAGTGTATTCATATACTGTGAGTGTGCGGAGCATGTGGCGTGTGGCATTGACTAATCGCTCGTGACTGAACACTATCACTTAGTGACCTCCAGTTACCCTCGGCGTCAGTACGAACGAGTGGTGTCGGCGCGCGAGTGGGCGTCGAGGTCTGGGGAACGCTCACACCCACGACACCACGCTTTGTAATATCCCCAACTATTCAACAGGGAGTTTATCTTCATTTCAGACATGTTTATGCCGACGTTTCTGTTAGCTAGTTAGTAAACTAACAGAAATCACGTCGTGATATGCGAGCGCTGGCCGTCTCGCCGCGCGGAATGCAGCCTTGGGGATTGATCGTAACGTTCAATGGTTGAAATATGTAGGCACGAAACCAATAAGTAACCGTTGGCTCGTTTCTGTTTATTAATCCCAATTGGAAGTCAATTGGTAGTTAAATCCTTACAATTTGTGGGTTCAATTATTGTGAGCGTCGTTCTAAGATTTGATGTCTGCGCTTGTCATTTTAACGATTCCGAACTTAATTGTTTATTGGTCGCTGACGTCGCAATCGGGCGGTCTTTTAGTTGGATCGTTTCATGTGATCAAGTTACAATAGGAGTAGATCAAAGTCCAAGATCTGGCACAGGTCTAGCGCCTCGTTACTTCCACCAGGCGCCATTGATGTTCCGATTTGGTTATAGTTGCTTTAGAGGGTCAAGACAGCGAAATGTAGAACGCATTTCTTGTACGCCCTACGTTCAGTTACGCGATATTTTTTCAGTTATCATTAGGTGGGTCATCTGCTTATTCCATAAACGATTACTATATTTTAAAAAATGCACGTGGGTGCCATCACCGTCGCGCCAGGGTCACACGTCGAAATATTAAAATGAAGAATTCTTCGTTTTGAAGAATGTCGCGATTATGCATGCTTATAGGCCGGCGACTCTGAACTATTGCTGTATTGTATTTAAATTCCGAGGCGTCCCTACGCCGGGGTGCGATGCGAAGCGTGAGTCGTCCTTTGTGGTGACACACCTTTGCAGATAAACCCACGTGATAGCCTCCTTGCATCTTTGTCAATCGGTGAATTACTTTTTATATCTGCATATACGCAATCATATTGTTAATATTATCGACAATATGTAGGTAAATACGCCTCAGGTAGCAAGCGTGGGAGAAATGTAGAAAACGTCACCCGGGTGCCTCTCAAGTTTTAGGTTGCTCGTAAGGAAATAATCTCAGATTTCTGTAGTACGACTATAATCGTGGCTAGTTTTTTCTACATACATATTTTTATTTGTTGAATATGAAACATTTTGTAATGCCATTCTAATAAAAAATTGTAACAACTTATTATTTTGCTGTGATTTAATGAAATTCTGTTCATTTGCTTTGAATGTCTTTTGCAGATATTTATTCAGTTTTTTGGTTTAAGAGAAAAGTGTGGTGTAAAAGAAGATGTAGTGACTAAAATTGAGAAAGGGATGCTTAGATGGTTTGGACATGTAGAGAGAGTGGATGAAAGAAGATTAAAAAAGAGATTTATGAGGCAAGGGTGAATGGAAATGTTGGGAAGAGAAGGCCTAGGCGAATGTTCCTGGACCAAATTCAGGACATTTTAAATATAGCCCGGTCAAGAGTACCCTAAACCGACGAACTTGTATGAAAGGACTAATAAGAGTGGAAAAAATTAAGGAACTATGCAAGGACCGTGGCAAATGGAGATATGTGATCTCAGCCCTTCCCTACCAGACAAAGGCGTCATGTTATGTGTGTATGGTTCTGTACCAGAAAAGAATAAAACGGAACCCTTATAAGATCACTCGTGTGTCCATCTGCCCGTTAGCCATGTGACTTTTCTACACCTTTTAACTACTACTAGTTGTTTTGCACCATGGGCTTCCCCGCGTAAATCCTTCTCCTGTGAGAATGTTGGGATAACCTACCGTATGTGTCGCATGGGCCAAATTTCATCTATATCTGTTATAAATAAGCCGTTGAGTCGTGTAAACTCATTAATAGATAAAATAACGAATTCACAAGCTCCATGCTAACACGCGTAATTAGATCAAGGTGTAGAGTTTATAGTGTCATTTTTCAGTGAGTCGTTTGCTTTGTATTTTGCAAAACAACATAACTTACCTACTTGTGCTTAGATCAGGTAAGGTCATGATTTTATGTTTGAAAGCAATATAAAGGCGTGTTACTGTTTCATTCTGTAAGCTACGATTTCTTTCATACTAATTAAAATCAATTTATTACAAATTATTGGACATCATTTCGACGAACTAAATTAAGAAAAAAAATTCACTTAAAAAGGTAACTGGTACAGCAATTTTGTTAAGTGAATTAAATTTCACATAGGTGATCTTAACCAAAAATGGGCTAATAAAATTGTCAAAAAAACGTTAAGCGCCAATTACATTGTACGGAATCCAATACGAGATTTTCTCCGAGTTAAATAAAGATTAAAAAAATCTAAAGTGCATATAATTAAGATGGCAGATTAAAATAATATGTTAATTTATTACTCGGAGGTAGGATCAAAAACTGTGCATTTAATATAAAATCATAATTAGGCCAATCTCAAGCGCCGTTCGCCGTGTCACCAAGCTCAAATATGTACATAAATAACGCTTTTAGCATTTTGCCGAGCTACTGCGAATTCGGCATGTTTTTAAGTTTCGATCAAGCAAAACCTTGTGGTATTTCTTACGAATAAGAACAATTTGGATTGCTAAGAATATCAGATGTTGGTGGTAGCGCTGGAAACAACGGCTTCACTTGCTCTCCGAGGTACAGGGTTGTAACACCACCAACTACCCGACTCAAAGCTTAGATTTTACTAAATTCGAAGAAACAATACTCTAAATTACCAGGACCCTAGGCAGATCACTAAACCAACGAGGCATTCTTGAACGGGAACAAAAACATGATTGACTATATTTTGTTCACAATGAGCAAGACACAGCGTAGTTTGAGTAAAGGGAAAGGTCAACACTACGCGCCTGGCGCCACAGATAAAGAAATGTAGGTAAGCAAATAAAAATATCTTCGCTGCAAAAACAAGACCGCGTAATGAATGCTCCTTATAACTTAACAAATGAAGATTAATAACCACCAATTCTTTTCTTTGTTGCAAAGTATTTAATTATAGGTATGGGTTGGATAGAATGCGATAAATATAACTTCGTGCTTTATAACATCTAGTATCTACCTAAAGAAAATATAAATATTGCAGATCTTTGTAACTTTGAAGCCAAACTTATTTTATAGGTATTAAATTCTGTTAATAAGTAGATATTTAAAATAAAGTTTATATATACAAATAAAAGAAACGTATTTAAAACAAAGTCGCATTAGTTTCCAATTTTTAATTGTATTAGGCTCTTAATAGGCTGATAACGATGATGGTATCGCCTGTCTAAACATACATAACAATGCCCACCCCCCTTAGAGCAGCGTGGTAGATCTACACTCCATATCTCCTCTTCTAGAAAGAAGGAGGCCAGCCCCTGTAGTAAAGTAGACTGTTAGTGATGATAGTATCGCCTGTCTGAATATACATAACAACGTCAACCCCCCTTAGAGTAGCGTGGTAGATCTACACTCCATATCCCCTCTTCTAGAAAGAAGGAGGCCTGCCCCTGTAGTAAAGTAGACTGTTAGTGATGATAGTATCGTCTGTCTGAGTCTAACAACAAAAACAAAACATTACGCATAGCTCGCTGACCCGCCTCGCAGTCCCAATAGTAAACATTTCACGCCATATCGTACACTTTAACGCGAAAGTTGGCGTGCCTGCGCGTCTATTAATCTCCATATAATTAAATGATCAAGTGATATTATATTTAGCTGAAGAAATGAGGACGGGCCCACGCCCGTCGCCGCGTCTGTCGTCCCATCGGGTTCAAACGTACTCCTCTGGGACTAGAAAAATATACGTGTTTTTCTTGTCTTTGCCGTAGTGTTAGTACCGCTTTAACTCGTTTATTACGACTTTAATAGTTTGCGTTTAATTATTTTCGATTTATTCATTAACACTGATTGATACGAAAAAAAAACGAGTCAAATAAAATCTATATGTAGAAATAATAATATTGATAATCTTAGAAAGATTTAACAAATTAAAATTCATAATATAATATAAACAAATCACTCCACTAAGATTTTATGTTTTCTTCGCGAATGTGTCTCAAGGAATTAAGTTTCGGCTGATTTGACTATTTTCGGGATTTTTCATAAAATTGTCCAAAGCTTTGTTAGGTGAATCTATTCTGGAATAAATGCGAAAAACCATCTACATGTTTCTTTAAAAAAAATTTCCAGTGCAACGGAAGTGTTCCAGCAATAAAATAAACCATAGCAATAAAATAATTCCCGCAAACTATACGGTTTCCATTTCGCTGCCGGTATAGGTTATCGCTAAAGGCTTTCTACGGGCTCTGATAACGGAGACACAAAACCATTAATGAGTGTTCTCGCTTGGTGAAATCGTCGAGGAAAAATCTCAAGTCTTATTAACATAGTAGTAAAGCTAGTTTATTCATAATTGGCGGTTATCTCCCTCTGTAGTGCAATGCGCAGCTCGCCCCGCCTTGTACTCGCGTTAGGGCCGACACATACACGAGATGACGTTGGATTGTGGCATGTTGCCATGATTTTTTCATCATCATTATCCGCTGATAATGATGATGAAAAAATTTTAACGGGGAACTACAGGGCCGAGCCTCCCTGCTTATATGAGAGGAAATGTGGAGTCATCAGCACCACACTGCTACATTGCGGATTAGCACGGCTTTCTCATTAAATCTTCATCATTGTCTGCATATTTTTACGGCCATATTCGTCCTATATTTTAAAAAAACACCCTGCTCTATCGCGGATTAGAACGTTTTTCCATCATGATCTTCATTAAAGCGCCAGGGCCCACTACAGGACAAAGCCTCTCTTCTTATATGAGAGGAATTGTGTGTGTGGCATATTTTTACCCGACTGCGTCAGACGGAGGGTTATGTTTTTCGAGCGTATGTATGTATGTATGTATGTATGTCCATTTCTTCGGCACGCGCTACAGCCTAAGCGGCTGTTGTCAAAATTGTAGTAGTGACATAGGCTATATAAATTTTCAAAATGGCGGCTGTAAATGGGGGAAAAAAGGGAGGATGTGTGTATTTTTTTCTCTTATCTTAGCAATATGGGTACCAATTGGAAGGTCGTAAAAAGACCATTCCAAAAATATAAATATCATATCATTTGCCACTTTTTTAACAAAAATGGCAAAATGTGTACTAAGTGTACAGGCGGCGACAAACGTAGTTTTGGTAGATCTTTCTTTCCCCGCAGGCTAAAGAATTTTGTCCCTGTTTACAGCACCATAAAGTATTTAGAATTTTATACAGATATAGTGATCCTTGTTTTTCTCTTTTCATTTCATAACTTCTAAGCAGTCGGGTTTTTGTTTTTATAATTATGACCTACTACAGGGTTAAAGCTGTCTTCTTATATCAGAAGTGTTATTTAGCTTAGATTTCTCACGCTTCTCCAATACGACTTCACAGTTTATTGGTAGGGTTGGGGTTGAGTTTGCAACGATTATCTACTATCAGATGATGACAGAAAATAATGAGCGGAACGTAGGTGTAGCACCACAGTCTTTCAAACTAGGAATTTCTGAAAACTGCATAGAACGAAGAAAAGCTCACTATTTTACTGTTAGATAAAGGACTCAGGCTCTTGTTATCCAAAACCAGGTAGGATAACCATTGGACGAACGAGGCTGCTGTGTATACCATAGTCAATATCATTAGATATGGTGATAAACTTGAAATTGACGTCACAAAATGTCATAAAAACTGAATGTGATAAAGAATACGGGCCGATAGTTAGCAATCCATTTTATTTAATAGAGTTATCAATCAAACGTCAGGATACAAATTAAAAGTGTCTATACAATCTCGATGTTGACTGATATTATTATAATTGCAACTAATTTGCATTGTAGTGCTATGTGTACAAGCAATTTGACCATTACTTTACATTTTATAAAACAATTATGATATTTACATTAGTACCAGTAAACAAGTGGGAGTGAAGCGCACGAATAAATCTTTAAATAAATATTATAGGACAATATACACATCGCTATATAGCCCCAAAGTCAGCTAAGGTAGCTTGTGTTATGAGCATTATGATAATTGATGATTATTATTTTTAATTTAAATTTATTAAATAATTTATTTTAATAAAATATCATACAAGATAGGTAACAAAACCAATATAAAATACAAATTAAAACTAAATTAAATGAAATCTAAAACCTCCTCGACTCCACTGCAATGGGGCCCAGGTTACTGGCAGCAATTCCCTTTTGGATGGCCAAACTAACCCTTTGGCCAAGGTAGCTGCCAGCTCTTTGATCACCCGTAGACTCGATAACTCTTTTGAGATATCGTCAAAAAGAGCACGAGCCTCTGGTCCCCATGGCCCCAAAGTCTCTACACGAAAAGGCACAAACACGAAATTACCTTTTATATTTTCGTATTTGCGCGTTTTATATGTATTATACATAAATACTGATCATCATTACATAGTATAAAACAAAATCGCTTTTTTCTGTCTGTCCCAATGTATGCTTAAATTTTTAAAACTACGCAACCGATTTTCATGCGGGTTTTTTTATCAGATAGAATAATTCAAAAGGAAGGTTTATGTGTATAATACATGCATAATATAGTAGAGAAACACTGATAATTTTGGAGGTTTTTGATGTGATGTCGTAAATTAACGCATTTTTTGCCCGTACATTGCAAAACGCTGGCTAAACCGTACGAGATATGTCAAAATAACGTACTACAGTATTACACACCTTAAAAAGGCCAACAAATAAGTCCGAGATGGTATATGTCTATGTCTTAGGGATAACCTATAATAACCATTTTTTATCTTTTACTTTCAACCAAAAGTAATGGCTTATTTACGATGCGATTTTGAGCAATACTGCATTAATCCTTTTCCAATTAAGATTTACCATTACCTTTTACAGCATGTAATTTAAGTGCATATTTTTCAAGATATATAAGATACAAAATGCAGGGACATATCAAGCGTTTGGGCCGTTACCAGCATTGCACCCGTACGAAGAACCCGGGTCGCTAGTAATATATAAATAAACACCCATACACTAGAAAACACCCATGCGCATCACACAAACATTTTTCCAGATGTAGGAATCGCACCCATAGCATAGGACGCAAAGGCAAGATAACTTCTCACTGCGCTACTCGGCCGTAAAGTCTTTAACCAATTTAATTTATTACTATTTCCACCCTATTTGTTATCAGGAAATAAATACATAGTAAATACGACCTATCGGATTGCGATTCTGCAATTGCTGGATTGATTTTCGGCGAAGTAATTCTCTTTCTCAAGCGCAATAGTTCTGAAGAATATCATGGAGATCATGTTCATTCTGATTTGCATCCACCTTTTAATTCCATATCCGTCGAAGGATGTACTCCGTTACAAGTATAACTTCTATTCTTAAAAAGCGACCCTTTCCTGCAAAGTATTTTCGCAAGGTGCTCAGTAGCAAATCTGATTCCGTCTTTCTTGTCTTAAAATATATTTTATTATATGTGAGTAAACTGTCCTATCAACATACAGATAACATAAAGCTATCATCAGATGCTATAGTTGTACTAGGTAAGTATTTTCGCATCGCAAACATTAGAGAATTTTTATAGCGCGATGTTAATGCGGGCGCACATTTGAGGACTAAGTGTGACTAATGGTGCGCTTATACGGGTAATTTATAGCGCAGTTATTGCTAGGCAACGTGCCTGGATCAGTCTGGAGTAATGTGGAGTAATTCCAATAAAACTCAGCAGTTTTTTCAGCAATAATTTTTCGAATTAGTATTTTGACGGCCTTCGGGGCACAGTGGTGTGCGCAGTGTGTTTATAAGGCGGAGCTTCTAGGTCCGATTGAGATTTTCTTTATCGATCCTGGTCTACCTGGTGGGAGAAGAGACAGAAGGTCAATTTGCAGTCGAGGGCCAACTTGTTGTAAATATATATAAAAAAATTGTTCATATTCTCGTGACATCATAAATAGCTAATATTGAAATGGAGAAATTTTAATTGTTCATGTAAGCGCACTTTAATAATTTTATATTGTAGGCTAGGCAAGATTTTATTATTAGTAGCTTACCATAGTAGTAAAGGTAGACTACCATAGTAGTAAAAGTAGACTACCATAGTTCAAAATAGGAATATCCCTTACCAATTCCTATATCCATTCTAGAGCTATCCATTTAAAGTTTGCACAAGGTCAGGATGATAATGATTCATAAAACACTGATGAGAAATAAACACGATTAATTCGTATATATTGAAAAATATATTCTATAATTAACCATAAATAGTGGGATTTAATAAAAATATGGTCTCTTTATTCATGCTTATTTATGAAACTATAAACTCTAAAAGCTTATGAAAATCATGCGATCCAATTTTTGTAAGCCTTGTAACAGTTTTAATGTTAGGTCCAAATTCCTAAGTAAATACATAATATATTAGTAAATTAATATATTGATCCCAAAATAATCAAAGATGATATCTGGTAAGACGTAGAAAGTTGTCCGGTCCGTCTATGACACCATCAAGGTGCTATATTCTCAGGGAAACTAGACAGAAATAAGCATTTATATTATTAACGTGCAAAACATGCACTCTATATTCGTAGAACAAGACGGCGTGTTATATTTGCGAAAACATTTTTTAAGTTTGTTTTTATGAGGTGCAACTGTACGAGTGCTCATTCCCAAAGCATTCGTAGAATGATACTTAATAAATTATACGCGATATTTTTGTTTAGAGACTTGGCTTCTGTCCACTGTCTACTGGATATTATAATATTAGACTAATCGATTAGGCGATGAAATAATTTGCATAAAATTGTAATAATACCTGAAAAAACTGTATTTTGTAACTATGTTTTTATAACTTAGTGTTCGTTTCAATATAGCTCTAGTATCAGCAAGATACTGATATTAGAGTGATACTGAAAAAAATACATCGTACGATCGCCTTGCTTACATCACGTCGATCCCATATTCAGTTCGACTGACAGTCTAATACGGGAAAATGTGATTGAAGAATACCGATTTCTGCTACATCCGCTTTGCAAGTGTTGTTTGTACATCGGCTTTAAAACTGACGTTTCTTTCAAAAATCGACATACTGAGAGAGACGACTTCGAAAATGACATAATCGAGATAAAATAACAGACACTGTTTTGGATGGACATAACTATAATATGATATTGTCTTGATGAAAAACCCATGTAGATGTTCTCGGGCGAATGGTAGTTCGGCAATAAAAAAAATAAATAAACACCAATAATATGATATTTTTACGACTCAATCCACACATTTTGTTGAACGACGCGCTCCCCATAAGGTATTCGCTATCTTTTAAACTGTCTACAGCTCGTAAAACTGTCTCAATATGCGTCTACCGAAGATTACGAGAAAATAAACATCGTGCCGGCACCCGGCCGAAATACTAATAAGGAAGAAGAATGATTTGTATGAATTTTATGGTTCCTACTAATTGGTTCAACAATGTAAACGGTCTCAGCTTCCAGTTCTTGCATTTTAATCAGTGCTCACTGGAAATAAACATAACATTTATATAGGCACACAGAACGGGAACAACCAGTCACAATAGCGTCGAGTAGGCGCCAGCGTCGGGCCCAGTCAATGAAGTCTAAAAGAATCAATAATAAATGAAGGAAACGACACTTTAATACTATAAAGCAAAATTAACAATAGTCCTTCAATTGCAAGGATATAAAATCCTAGTTTTGAACATGTACTAGTTTTTTCAATTCAATGTACCTAATAAAAAAAAATCAATAAGGACAAAAAAGAACCCACTTAAATACAATCAAAAACTAATGGTGGCGTACTACAAAAACTCAACGCAATAATATTTTAATGCATTTTAAACATTTCGACTATACAATGTAAGAAATTTAAAAGTAGGTTTCATTTTCAATAGTGATATATTTAATCTCAAACAGCTTTAGATGTTCAAAGTTTCAAAATTCTACTTGAAACTATAAAAGTAAAATTATTTATCAATATCGTAGTTAAGCTGACGTGGAAGGCTGTTTCCATAGTATTGAAAAAAAAAAATTGGTGAAACTAATGTTTGGTAGAACTTACCTTATTACTTTTGAATTTATTTAAAAATATTATGTGAGTTCCTAAGCCTTTTCTATTAATTTGAATTTTTTTTATGCCTACAGTTCAGTTTTATTACACTAGCTTTAAGGTTATAGTTATAATAGTGAATGGCTATAACAAAATATGGAGACGGGCATGACTAAGCTGCTATCTTGTCATATAATTTACGAATAATTTAAAATATTAAAGCATAAATGTACAAAATAAGTAAAATATCAAGTTATGCGGGCACTGGCATTAGTCCTTGGTCAGACCGAGTCAGAGTGGCGACTATACTGCTAGGACCTCATTAATCGAAATATCAGGAACAAAAACAAAACATTAACAATATTCGGTGACAGAATCATTGTCACTGATCCTTAGGTGTAACTCGAAGGCTTTAGATAATAATTTCGGTTGAATTGCAGGCTTAGACTTTACAATATTGAGTTTTCCTTACCTTCAAGAATATCTGAGTTGCAGTATATTGGGAAGTTGGCGGTGTGGTTTGCCCATGCTTCAAAGGGCATACTCGTCACTCTCGGTCATTATCATCTGACAGTGATAGTTCGATCGACGATGACGAGATAAACCCTAACGTGCCAAGTTTGTTAGTTGAGCCATCCGGTCACTATATTCCCAGTTGAAAAGGATAACATAACTTTCCAGAGCTGTCAGTTAATCCAGGATTTATGCACAACCAAAATACACCATACTGCGAACGTGCAAAATCAAAATCGTGAGTGCGGTGTCTTCTTTCACAATATTTAAAGGCCTTCTATTGACTTGAGTTGAAATTACTACAAAATGTAGCAAAGTATTTGATTTTATAGATTTTACTTTTAAGAATTTCCTGCAAAGTTAGAACGCAAATAACTACAATTACCTCATAATAAAAATAGATCATTTTCTAGACAGTAATCGAGCTGTTTCTGACTAAAATAATTTCAAAATTCGGACTATTTTGATAATCCAAAATATTATTTTCTAGAGTGTTATGACCGTATATTGATAACTCCTCAACGAACTCAAATCCACCTTACTTTCCATTCTGAATTTCCGTACCGCACTTTACGTATGAGTCTTCGGGCATTAGTGGTTTAATATGCTTCTTATTTGTAATGCTTTGACTTTAAAGTGCAAGAGGTTCGGCAAAATTCGGTCGGTGTTTCCGCGACAGGATCGGCTGGCCTCAGGTGTCGTCTGCGGCCACGCGTATTATGTAAAGCGGGTATCAAATATCAGTAACAGGTGTGTATTTGAGCTCATAGGAATTATTGTTGCGCATCGATTAAATCATCCGTATCGATTAGGTATATTGAAGTCATTAATATTAATTGCTAGTAAAACTTCCATTGAATTTTATGATGAGCGAGGAAAACTTTATTGCAACATAATGCTAAGACAATACAAGATTTAGATAAAAACCACATAATATTATGTGGTTTGTATGTAGACTTCGAAGACAGCCTCCGTGGCCCTGTGGTTTTAATTTAGATTCCCGGTGGGGCCGATTGTGTTTTTATTAATTGGTCTGGCTGGTGGTAGGCTTTTACCGTGACTAGTCACTACCCTGCCGGCAAAAAAGTACGTCGAGCGATTTAGCGTTGTCTTACAGAAACTGAAAGGGATGTGGATTTTCATTTCACTAACAAGTTAGCCTGCTTCCAACTTAGATTGCATCCATCAATCAGTTATCAGCAGTCAAGGGTTAATTTGTAGTGAATAAAAAATATAATTTGTGGGTGCAAAGGAAATGGGTGCATGATATGTTCAATTAAAAGTATGTTATGTTCTTCTTCAACGTTCTAATTATATATATATATATATATATATATAATAGTTTGTACCAAATTTAATTATTGGCTGGTTGTGTGATTAAGCCGTCACACAGACAGACAGTCAGATTTACATTCTATATAGTATTTGTATGGTCTTTGCTTTGCATAACTTCTTCATGCACCTTCACCTAAGGTTTACTCCATAATACGATTTTGATCAGACACCTTTTATTACAAACGAAAATATATAGCAAACTATATATAACTATTTCGACCGTGATTAGCCAGTTGATGATATCATACAAATGATATAATCACAGGATACGTTTATTATGTACCTTAGTAATTAATGTCTTAAGTACTACATAAATCAGTGAGATATTATTTCCTCCTATATAGACAGCGGCTTGGATCGTAATGGTTCTGTTTTCAAAACAGGCGACGAACGACAAACCATCTATTTCGCTATTGAACCATGCCTACTCGTACAAATTCCTCGAGAGTCATTACGAATCGTCTCGCTCGTAGGTTTGACAAATTCCAGACATCTAAACATGCTGGTTCACGAGCAAGGTTAGTACCAAAAGATACTAATGATACTGGAATTTTGGATTTTATGTACTTTTTGTATAGTCAAATATTTTTAAAAAGAAGAATTTAAAGATTAAGTCAGGATTGGAGCCGCACGAGAGCAGCGTCGTAGATCTAAGCTCTATATTTCTCTAGTAAAACTGTCTTGCCGAATCGAATTTAAAATAACAAATAATTAAACTCTCTATATAAATAACGATTTTTATTAATTTTAAGGATATACATGGTTTTTAGACAATATTATCTCTATAAGTAATAACATATCACTCAGCTATATTAATTTGCATACCTACATATATTATTTTTAAAAACGTTAATAAAATATAATGAATTTGGCGAGTGTATACTTGTCAAATGTGTTTTTTATTATAATATACAAATATTACCTAGAAAAATACTTATTATGGTAATTCAGTGTTCTAATTTAGTCATTTATATTGACTAGTGTCCATTGCGACTGTTATAATTCCTAATAATAATTTTGTTAAATTTTAAATACATTTTATGATTTTTTATGACAAATTATCTACACCGTGGTCTGTAATATCTTGGAAGTATGGAAAGCTTAAAATATTCTTGCCCAGGATTTGATCCTAGGATTTCGTAATCCGAAACTAAACAGGACAACCAATGGAAAAACAAGTCAGTTGTTTATTACAAGACGAACTTTCTTTTCCTCTACCCAATATAGTGATTGAAAGCCAATTTCTTGTTTTGTGGTAAATCCTACTTTATATGAAGCTTAAATGGAAATTCCATCGAGCAAATGTACTTGTGACCTTACGATACTATGTTATTTATATATGCCTTTGGTAAAACCGTTTCGATTTCTTTTATCTTCCAAGGTCTGCGGCATTGGGTATGAATTATGATGTCGCGTAGAAACCGTTTGGAAGTACGGTATGAAAAAACGTACCATTTCCAAATTAACTCGGTGCCAGACAAGGGCCGACATATCAGTGAATAAAAAGTAAATAATTTATTTTCAAATATATAAATTTACTAAAAAAAATAGTATCTGGTACAAATTTCCATAAACAGATCGTGAGAGTGGCATACGGCGGACGCATACATTTCCCCGGCCGGCGCTGGCTTGGGGCCAACGGTTCCGAGAACTGATGGGAAGGTTACACGACGTCTCGCGAACTTTATATGCTTAAATCATCTCGTAAATTATATATTTTTATTTTTTACAAGTACACTATAATAGATTCCGTGTTTATCAAACAAGTTTTTGTGGAAAATAGAAGACACAAACAAGCACAATGCACCGACTACGATAATAACAAAGGGCCGACTACAAAAGCCGTAGGTTGGCTGGTTAAAATCTCCTCGAAACGAAAAAGCCTTTTATATTATACTTGTTAAAGTGTGTCTATTTAGATAAATAAATAAAATTATATACAGTCTTAATTTCAATAAGATGAATATGAACGTGGGAAAAAACATGATGAATTGCACATAGTCTTAGGTGCCTTATAAATGTGAAAGTTTAAGATATCTATTATGGAAACGTATTTCCTTTCCTCTATAAGCGATATAGGGTTTCGTTCAACTCAATATCCGCAATAGTAATGAGGATGGAGGGAGCGCGGCGCCTGCTGAGGATGCGACAATCAACAATCGGGCCCACTATTTGACACCTATAAATGAACGATCGATGCAATAAAAAGCAGCACTAGCATAGCTGCTTTTTATTTTAATTTTTATTTGTAGTGTATTGTTTTGTACAACAGACATTTTAAGCAAGAGAAATTAAAAAGTTTAATTACTTTTTATTTTTTTTTATCGACTACAAGTTGGCCCTTGACTGCTATCACACCTGATGTTAAGCCAAGACAAATTAAGAAAAATGTCAATTAAATCCACCGCGCATACCACTGCGCCACGGAGGTCGTCAGGTATTAAAACTATGCGACGCTTCGTTCAGTAACAAATAGTCATGTAATTGTAGTGTCAAGAACGTACAGTAAACACAAAGCGGTGTCACACTAGTGTCGAATTGACACTAAGATCAATACGTTCTCACGCAACTCTCGGTATCAGTGCCCCCGACTACTGACTTTAATTAAATAGTTACGCGAAACAGATAACAGTGACGCCTATTTATAGATGCCTTTTATCGCTTGCGGCCATCTGATACATACTTAGGGCTCGAAAATTGTGTTCATCTTATAAAATAAATAAATAAAATATAAAAGCCTTTATTTCAACAATCTCTTACGTTAGTAAGGTTAGTAATGTTACTTAATTCTAAGTTAGTAGTTGTTAATATGAAAATAAAAAATGCTTATAAGATTAGAACCCCTTCTCCGTTCCCCCAAACTCTTCCATGATTCCTTGTCTTTTGCAAGGTTCATCCAATTCTTTCCAGCAGTTTGTATGATGTCATCATTCCACCGTTTGTTTGGCCTGCCAACATTCATTTTGCCTCCTGATCCTGTCCATCTTGTGCTCTGTATCGTCCACCTTTCATCTGGGCCACTTCCACTTGAGTTCCAGCATGATTTAGTGCGTCTTTAACTTTTGTTCGAAGTCTAATTTTTCACTCCTTATTTTGTGTATTTTTCTGATGTTTAACATACTTCTTTTAATTGCTCTTTGTGTAGCTCGTATTTTTTTCTTGATTTTATTTGTGTATATCCAGGTTTGGCATCCATAGAGTAAGCTAGGTAAGAGACAGTTGCTACGAAATTGTGCTACTTCTAAAATTTCTTTTACACTCCAAAATTTTTTCCGTGTTATGTTTATTCGCCTTTCAATTTCCTCTTCGTTTTTTGATCTTTGTGTTCATCATAACATAGTACAAAATATAGTCGCTTTCTGCTGTCCCTACGTTTTGATATTTTAACTACGCAACGGATTTTAATACGATTTTCATGAATAGAGTGATACAAGAAGAGGTATACGAGGGTTTAATAAAAATTTCGTAGTTAAGAGTTTCCACGAGCACCTAGCCAGGGGCGTCTGCTAGATAATAAATATTGACGGCCTCCGTGGCGCAGTGGTACGCGCGGTTGATTTATAAGACGGTGGTCCGGGGTTCGATTCCCGGCGGGGCAGATTAAGATTTTTCTTAATTTGTCTTGGTCTGGCTGGTGGGAGGCTTTCGCCGTGGCTAGTAACAGCTAAAAGTTCTGTGTTCTATGGCTGCACAGGCTTAGATATTCATGTGCGTACCTCGTAATACCAAACAATAATCTAAGTTTATATGATTTGATAAAGTAGACAAAAATAACAAAGACTGTTGTCGCCTGCTGAATGTCTCTGAGCCTTCGCAAGAGTACGAAGCGACCAACTAATAACTTTAAGTTCCAGTTCAATTTAAAATTACATTTGATATTATTTGCTATTTAATTAATATGTGCGTATGTAAAGTACATACCAATCGTAAAACTATATTAGTCTTGATTGCTTCAAATCAACAGCGTAGTCAATAAAAGTAGTAGGTACTGATACAAAAAAAATATTATTTTTTAATGACGCATAAAAACTGGTTTGTTTTATGTCAAACGGCATTTAGGCCGCAACTACACTTGCGGTAACGTGTACGAGTGACTTATAGAGAATTTTCATGATTGCTACTGATAACTGTCATTCATTGTCATCGACTATGGACTATAGTATAGGCCAAAGATGCGTACAGAAGAGTCAAAAATACCAAAGTCGTCCAATAGTAATATATCTTTTTCTTTTTCATGGCGTTGTCCTGTTTCCTGCTGTGGCTTTAGGTTCTTTAAGGGGCCTTACTCGATATTAGGGCGCTAAAGCGCGCAAAACTCGACCAGAAGGAGTAAGAAGTGTAGATGAAAAAAAAAGAGAAGAAAAGGGGAAAATACTTTTTGAAGGTGTTCCCTTTGAGCCTCGGACTTCGTCTTAGATTAGCGTTCGCAATGACTGTTTAGGTCTAAGCGTACATCAGTAACAACATCCCGATGATAGTGAGTAACGTACAGGTTTTTTGTTGAAAATAAGAGAGTACCATCGTTTAGTGCACGCAGTGCAAACGCCATGCACACTTTTATTGAGAGGGATGTTAGGAGCACTGCTGTACGCTCAGGTTAAATACGATCAGGTTACGATTTCCGAGGATCACAGGAAACGCCTTCAGAAAGTGTTTTCCCCTTTTCTTCTCCATCTTTTTTCGTCTACACTTCCGGTCTCATTCTGGTAGGGATTTTGCGCGAATTAGCGCCATAATGATAAAATCACAATACTTACAACGAACTATAAACGGTTTTTACGAAGGTGATTATCAATATTTACTATATATTTACGGATCATTACAAGCGTGCAGTACGTAGTGTGTAGTATGTACGAGTAATATTGTCACAGTACGACTGCGAGCGTAGTGCCGCTATTTAGATCCTCGTAAAGTCTTCAAGGTATCACCCGGTTGTTTTCTACCTTTCAACGCAACAACCTGCACTTTTATTTTTAGATGTCCTCTCAGTGCGGTATGTTAATGCACCTTGTTAATAGCGTAACCAAGTCTACATTCCATTTTAAAGGACAGTGATAGACGTGTAGATGGCTCGGTAGAATCTGCTTTCCAAACCGGTGGTAGAGTCGCTACTAACTGAATGGTGTTCTGAACTTTGTCTATTTAATATTAACGATTTCAATGAATAAAGAATAACAAATAATCGTTAGCTATGTTAGCTAACGTTAGGTTATCCTATGTGGAGGGGAGGGGAGAGTAAATAAACACCTCAAAGGCCAGCAACGCATCAGTGGCGCCTCTGGTGTCGTGCATGGGCGGTGGTAATCACTTAACATCAGGTGATCCGCTTGCTCGTTTGCTCGATATTTTTATAATAAAAAAAAATGTGGCTTCTAATTACGGTTTCGAGTCCTATATGTTCAGATTTTCTTACTAAGAAATTCTGAGTTAAATTTCTTAATCCTGGATGGCAGTGTTACATATTAATATTTCGGAGACCTCATTAAGCCGTCGGACCTGGTCTACATCATTAACATTTTTTAGTGTTCGTTACAAGACTTCCGTTACTCAGTATTTCCTCTACTATCAGGACTGTTTACCTTGTAATATAAGCTGACAATGGTGATTCATTCATAGGTAAACAAACACATGTGCTGCCAGGTGAAAAAATAGGATATAGGTACGTAAAAACAAAATTGATATAACGACCAATTTGCATAAGTAAACGCACTGTATCGTGCGTATGCTATAACCAATTAAAAAAATAAAAACTTCACCGACTACGGAATAAAATAAAAAGTACCAAGATTCTAGATATTCCTGTATAATTAACTTGTATTGATCTGGCCATTTACATTAACAGTATTACAAAATATAATTATGTTTTTTATACAAAATACCAATATGACAATAACAAATCGACTGAAATCTTCGTCGTTAGAATTAATTCAGTATTTTAGGCGTTTCAGTGGTACATGAATATATACTTACATAATACATCGACTGCTAAATTTCCCTCTCTAATTTAAAGATCAAAATGTGGAACCACGGCATATAGCTAGCCACTGTATGTTATAAAATAAAGTCCCCTGCCGTGTCTGTATTCTGTTTGCGGTAAACACAGATCTACATGCGGTTTTAACGAATAGACAGAGTGATTAGCAATATATGATTTGATACATTTGATGATTAAAAGTTTATTTGTTAGTGTGAAAAATATTAACAATGAAGGCACGAAAATTATATATAAAAAAAAAAACAGAATAATTATAATAACTAACTAATTAACTTAACTATAAGCATAATTCTAAATTTTGCCCTTTTGGTAGGGTACCCATCACGCAGGCAGAAGATTGATTAGTGATTTTTGAGGAAGAATTTAACTATAATTTATTAAAGTATGAAATTCTTACGATAATAATTGTTGGAAAAGTTGCAAAACGCATTATACCTTTGAGGTATTATGTATTGTAGGATTGTTCCTCTTTATTCACACTTTTGGCTGGTGGGAGGCTTCGGCCGTGCTTTAAAAATCCACGGTAACATCCATCTTTAAGAGTAATTTTTGCAATATCATTATTTGTTTACAATAATATATTTTTTACAATTATATTACAAAATTGTTTTTTTTTACAAATTTCACCACGAGCATTTTTTTGTGACTTACTACTGGAAACTACAACCTGTCATTCTCTTTGCGAGCGAAGATGAAGGAGCTACTGTAAACAATAAACGACGCTCCCTTAACTGTACTTCGTCTTCATCACCAGACCCTCAATGACAGTCACAGCCCATTTAAATGTAGTATGGCAACTTAACTAAACAAACTGAAGATATGTAAGTGTTCTCTTATATATAGATCGGCTCCATCATCAGATCGACTCCAGACCTTCATCAATGTACTCTTTTAAATACTTCTAAAAAATTACAACTGTGTCCCTACACAGTATTCTATTTCAGGCTTTATAAAACAGTGAGATCATAAAAAATAGACTCGTCAGTCTAAATTGTCGAGACGCAGTATTTTGAAAGAGAAATTGTGAAACCTTGGTGTCGCTTTTGATTACATGGTCATTTGTACTGTTTAAAAAATATCAATTAGGGCTCGTTTACACAATTCCGGTGCGTGCGCATCAAACGCATTAAGGCGCCATGGTTGAGTTCACGGGTTTGATTTTCACTTTTTTAACTATTGACGTAATAAAACTGTATTAATCACTTAATACAGTTTTATGATTGACGGGTGTGTTATTTTTATATTTAGGGGAGGAAAGGGAGAGTGGAACATTGGTTCATATGGCTAATATTTATTTTTATTTAGTTTTGTTAAGACTGTGTACTGAATGTGACTAAAGTAACTCCGTTTGAAGATAGTACGCTATTAGGGCGCAAAATATAATAACACGCTTTGGGTTTAGAGAGTTAAATACGGTAAAACTAAGATGTGGGAGCCACAGGTACATTTGTTTTAATCCAAGAAATCGTATGTAAGATGCAATGTAATTGAAACTTACAATAGAGTCATTACAAACATTACGGTTCTCTTTGATCTTGGAGGTGTCTTACTTGACAATATCCTTTAGTGTTGATTGAATTTGTCAAATTATATCAAATGATATTCTTATTACTTATTAAACTTGTTGCCCTTACTTATTTATGTAACTTTATTGTCCTGCCTTCCAAATCCTTTGGTTGGGTGACTACAAAGAGTCTATAACAAGACAGTTCAGGTACTTGTAAACCAAACCTTGAAATAAACGATTTTGTATTGTATTTGTGTTTATGCTATTAGGATTTGTATGGTAGAATTTATAATTGTACAGAGTCGCATCGTATTACTGTGAACGGGTCTTTATGATTATATTTGACGCGACGTCTAGTTGATACGCTTTTTCGTGTTGTATTTGTTTTTATCAAAGCGCAGACTGTCCTTGTGTGTTTCGCGAAACACTAAATCATGTTATTATTAGAAAAACAGTAAATAGAATGCTACAACAATATAGCGTTTTATAAGTAACATCACGGTCTTACAAAAAGCAATCAAACGCAGCTCGGCCGCCCAGTATTAATCACGATGCAACAAACATTGTATCTTCCCCTAAGGAAGTTTTCGGGCGTTTTGTGTCTACCACCCATGTACATACATCTATAGATATAGAAATCGAATGGCACGTGATGAAATGAATAGTTTTAATTTATTCATATAACCTTGTAATATGATGGAACGTTTTCAAAGGGTAAAGCAAACAGGGTATCTAAACATTATTGTTCATCTATACTAATATTATAAAGAGGTAAAGTTTGTAACTTTGTAAATAAAGATCTGTTGGGGCTAATCTTCGGAACTACTGATTCGATTCAAAAAATTCTTTCACCAGTAGAATGCTACACTATCAGGGAGTGTTATAAGCTATATTTTATATTTGTATTATTTATATTAGCCGACTTATCATAGTTTTATCTCGCGAGTCGGACCGTGAAATTTATTAAATCAGCTTTATGCGCGTGCGCTGCCTTAACTATTGAGAACAATTGAAAGCAATGTATGGGGTATTTATGTATCTTAAAAAGTTCTACAAAAAAGTCCGGGATTTTTTTTATATTTTAACAGATATAGAACTTTATGTGTTTTAAAAAATCATTTAATTCAAATGCTTACGTTTACGTCATCACTCATACAACTAAAATTAAATCCTTATTAAAACAAATTATTTAGTAATCACAAGGATATTTTAGAGATTAGATTTGCCTTTTACAGCATGTTAATTAGTTATATATTTTCGAAGATATTACAAAATTTCTAAAAAGCGCGGCACTGCCGCTTTGACGTCCAAATTTTGTTGACCTCCTTCATGTTATATTATACATTATACGTACTGAAGCAAAGCATACAGGTCAGCATTTTGGTACTGATATGTTTTCATGATAGAAACGTTAATACGGTGATGGATTTAGAATTCGATCTTTGTTCAAATATCTATATAGTACACGGAAGAGTTTGTTCGTTTTTTAAATCTCTAGATCTGCGTGTCGGATTGTAAAATTATTTTTGTTTATTCTGAAGGCTAGACTCAAGAGTGAAATATATTATATATTTCACTCTATTTAATATCAATTTATACTCATCAGCTTTAAGTCTGTCTTTAAAATTAGAAGAGTACCCAAGAGGTTTTCACGCGAACGAAGTCGCGGGCGACTGCTAGTTTTAAATATAGGTACTATTTAGCATTCGACTTACAAATGTTATTCCGTTTTTATCAAAGCAATAAACACGCTCTAGTCGCTAGGAATTGCGACTCTAAATCATATGAAAATAATAAATTGCCAGTGAAGACATATAAATGAACATTATTAACCTAGGTATCGTAAAATATAAATATTATAAAAGTAATTTTCGTTCCAGAAACTGACTCATGTCTGGTCTATTTAGGAAGTTACTATACTGCCGAGCGATTTACGAGCGATATATACACTACCCCTCTTTATAGTATTAGTTGACGGAATATTTATTCCGTACTATTTTGTCAACGTAGCAGGGATACCTTTGCATTACCTAATTCCAAGAAACTAAAACTTTGCAAGAACTTTAAGGAAAATAAATTGAGGAAAGCCTCAACAAATCCTATCTGTGCAAAAAATATGTAAGGTTTTTTGTGATTTTTTAGCAAAACGGTTAGTTTTATGATAAAATCACTTTTAATAGATATTGTAATTGCCATTATTTACAAATCTGTTCTCATACTTATTTCCTTGATACTTATTTTAAGTCAGTAAAACTGTAGGCTTGGGAGCGCAGCGGAGGGTTTAGAGTGGACTCCAGAAGCTCTGCCTGAATGGGCCCGAATTTTGGATAAAGAACGAGAAGAAGGACTCTGTAAGAGTGTCTCCTGTAATGTGTTTTCTATGGTCCTTCAGGAGCTGTGTTTTTTGTCGCGTTTTTGCCACGGCCTACGTTTCCTCATTAAATCAGTGTCTATTAATTGAATGATTAAGCAGGAACACCCGGTATCGTTGATTTGCAACTAAAATTTACTTTAGATATTAAAACGAATGATAACGTTTTATCGATACGCCGTGTAATTAAAATCAAGTGCCATTTAATGTCGTGACCGCGCCTATAAATTAATTAATACCGTTTTAAAATGTTAAAACTGATCACGATCTTTATGTATATTTTATCATTGTGCTGTGTAAAAGGTTGTCACTTTCCAATTATTGTGATATGGTTTTGCTCTTTCAGAGTACGCTGAGTCGACCTTTCACAGCTTGCGCGGCAATGTAAAAGATATCTCTCACTCGTTCGGTAATGGCTTGATTATTAAAAATAATAAAGTGGCTATCTTTGAGCGAACAATAAAAGAAAATATTAGGTACACTTTGAAACTATTTTTTATATTTGGTATTAATTTTATACCTGTTAAATAGGGTACTATAATAAGCGCGTTTATAAATTTAGACATAAATAGATTTATATTATTGTTTTGTTTATTCACATTCATTTAAAGAGATTGAAAAATTATTGTAGTAAATGTATTAGTTGTAACTACAAATATTTGTATGAAAAATAATCAAAATATAATAAATCGTATTACCGTGTAATTAAATTCAAGTGCCATTTGAATTCGTGACCGCAGCTTTAAATTAATTAATAAAATTACAAAATGTTAAAACAATTGTCCACGATCGTGATACATTTATCATTGGGCATTGGAAAGGTTTCACTTTCCACTGTAACCTTAGCATGAAGTTTGCGCGCTCGCAACTGAACAATCGTTTTCGACTTGCGAAGCCACAACTTCACCTTTACTCCTGGAATTAACGTCACATATTCTTTGCTATTTTGACACCCTACTTATTTTGATTCCTAGATCTTTGTCTAGACATCGTACTTTTTAATGTGTTCATTCTTTTACCCAACATACTCTTTTTGGATTAGGGTGCGCTTGAAAGGTACATACTTAATTTTGATTTTGCAACTTCTCTTATCAGCACGGCTTTATTCTTATAATTTTCTTAATGTTAAAAAATCTTAATATTATTTATTGACAATTTAAAATGAACATCAGCTTAGAATTAAAGATTTTTTATTTGACTGACAATTTGTTTGGTTGACAACGAAATAATGATTTAAAACAGGGTGATAATATATTTTTTACTGTGACGGAATAGATTCGATACACGAAAGCGAGGTATCGAGCGTGCAGTTTCATGCTAAGGGTAGTTTACGCTGATATAAATCCGTCGGGTGAAGGCGTCCGCTATTATCTGAACTAGCGAATGACCACGACTTTTGTACAAGTCTATGGTTGGCTGTGGACGTTGCAATTTATTAGTTTTGTATAAACTGATTTATTTTGTACATTGCAAAATTCAAGGCAAATTGCATTGACCTTGTAGTTAGAACTAAGTCAGTACTTTTTTTAATCAACGCATGGTTGACGAATTTACTTTAGGCGAATGCAAATATGTCCTTATAGTAAGGTTGGGCTATGAAATATTGAGAATTTCTTCCTCAAAAAAATTCTCAGTGAAATTTCGTAGCTTGGAGTTGGGAAACTGGTGGTGTTGCTATGTTTTACCTTGACTGCTCGGGGAACTCGTGTTCTCCAAAGCTCAGGGGGGTACCTACCCCTTGCTTGCTTGCTTGTGTATGATATTTGCGACGATTAGACGTCTCGCATTGTAACAGTGTCAGAGTTACTAATCCCGCACTTGTATGAAGGCAGGCCTTGTAGTGTGTCCATAACATTGGCTGATAATGGTGAAAGAGGTTGCTGTTAATTTTTGACGTGAGTTGTATATCACTTGTTACAGAATGCCAGTTCGGGAAGCAGGCTAAAGAGCTCGGGTCGACGTGGTTCGCTGACCTTGGCCCGCCCTTCGGTGTGATGTACTGCATCAAATGTGAGTGTATATCGGTAAGTGGAATCGTAGAATTGTTTTGATAGTAAATCTATATAATTACTAATACAAATAATTCAAAGAATCGATGGACGCTGGGGTCTCAATTTGCTGCAATGGCGACCCCGCGTTGGAAAACGCAGTGTTGGTTCCCCTCTACGACGATATTTAACGTGTCATAGGGAGTCTATTGGCCATATTATTGTGTCTGGAAGTCTCTACAAAAGGCCTAATAATATGCTTACGTAATGATTATGATGATGATGATGATGATGATGATACATATACAAACAACGCCTTTTGTAGAGCTTTTTGTGACAGAGTTTGTTTTGCTGCCGTGCTGAAGGGTATGGTTGCTACTTTAATAACAGACAAGAATTAAGTCTGCTGTAGGTTGATGAATAAGACACAGGGCACTTTGGAAGACTTGTTCCTAGCATGCTCAGCTATGCCTATAAAAGCTTATAGGGTTTCGTTTGATATTGACAAATGAATCAACTTCTTAGTGTGTGTATTTCATCATTATTAGCCTTTTTTAAAAAGTAAAAGGCAGAATAATTTACGTGCATTAAAATATTTCCAAATAAATACAACATGTCAAATGATTCCGGGGTTTGATGTCTAATATCTACTCATTCGATATTATTCACCCTTTTGGGTACACTGTTAGAGCATAGGTAACTACCAATTCTTGAATCTGATATTAACGTCTACCCGTAATTATTATTAAGAACCGAGTTCAAACGGAGCGGCTTTGCTCATCGTTGCTCGCGGCGTCGAGCCTCCAACGAGCACTGGTCTCAAACACCTTTTTTGATTTCGTCAAAAAACCTTGCTCGTTCGTGGGTCGTCTCGTAAGTCAGTCCCCACTACACGGATTTATACTGAATTTGTGTTCTAAAGCGAGCTTTAATAGCAAATTGTCAACTGTTATTTTTAAGAACATGTAACCGTTTTTTACTTCTATATACATAGTTATAAAGGAAATTGTTTCAGGTGCAAAAGAAACGCCGGGTAGTGGCCAAGGTGCACTGCCGCAATATAAAGAATGAGTGCCGGGAGCCCTCCTGCGACAACCCCACGCTGCTGCCCGGTAGATGTTGCAAGACTTGCCCGGGAGATGTTGATTGTAAGTACGTTACATATTGCTTTACTACTGTTAAAGAAGAAACTATATATGCACTTTTCAATCTGAATTTAGACGACTATAAATAGACTGAAAATACTTGTTTTCATCTTGAAGTGGCTTTCCGGATGCGATAAAATTAAAAAACGAACAATAGCAAAATCGGGGGATATAGTTTAGTGTTGCAGCTAAATGTTTCGTTTCTATTCAATTTTAATAACATCGCCGGATATCTGAAGGACCAAATTGTAAGAAAGTTACTAAGTGAGCATTATCCAAACATCCTGTTTAGGGTTCCTTTTGCTTAATTAAAAAAATTCTATTTGAAACGTAAAATTTTTACATTAAATCACATTTTATATTTTCTTTGATCTTTGATTGTTTTTTATTATATCTTTAATAATACATGTATACACACACAGGTACATTTGCTTTATATTCGTAGTTAAACGAAAACCTTAAAAAAGACGCCAATAAATACCGGAATATTGATGACAATGACAACGCATGTGTAACTATTAATCTGACAATAGCTAAAGAGCATCTTGATAAAGCTAAGCGATTGCCAGCGCGGTGACTTACATCATTATAAATGATTATTTTAACGATCACATAAGCTCAGTACATTGTACTCTTTTTGTAAATGACACATCTATGCTATTTATAACAAGAGCGTAGATACCGAATATCAGTACTTTGCATAGAATTGCCAAATATTACCTCTTACATAAGGACAATAAAACACAATAAAACATGAAAAAGTAGCATAGAAGCCTTGTTTCAATAACGTTGAAAAGTTGTCCTAAAAACTAAAACAAAATTAAGACGTTAATAAGGAGTGGAATCTCTTCAATATTTTTGCAAAATCCTACTATGATAACACCAGTTTGAATTTGTAAGCAAATTCATTAACATATTCTTGCACAGCTCTTTATCTTTTATACTTGTATACAACAATTTGGGCTGTTTAAAGATCTTCTTCAAATCTTTAGGATTAGGTACCTTTTTGTAGTAGTGTTTAATTTTCTCTATCATACCATATACCTACGTACCTCGAATTGATTCAGAGACTAAAGTGGAACTTTAGCCCGTGTAGAGCCCCGTTAGCCGTTAGATTTCACTTCTGCATTGGGTAACAGAGTTCCTTATTTGTTACATGAACTTACAATCTGTAGGCCGTGTTTGGTGTAAATCTAAGATACCCACATAACCAATTCATAGACTTTGTATCGGAAAATGGTGCTAACTTTTTTCTCCAACGGAACTGAGATTATTTATTTAGTATTTTTTATCAGAATAAGTAAGAATTGTATTGGCACTAATATATCTAAATATGCAACTTATTTGTAGTTAACATTTTTCCAAGGACTAAATTAAATTTGTCTGTCATTCAAGTTTATTTCTTTGTTAATGGAACGCTCGGCGCTTTTATACATTACTAGCAGTCACCTGCGACTTCGTCCGCGTGAAAACCTCTTAGGTACCCTTTTAATTTTAAAGACAGACTTTCATATAAAGTGTGCTCATTCCCCGCTACCCCTCTCAATTAATTTTTTTTATAGTTTCCCATGAAGCAATATCATATCGTAATATATACAATACAAATATAAAATATAGCCTATGACACTCATCGATAACGTAGCATTCTACTGGTGAAAGAATTTATAAAATCGAATCAGTGCTTCCGACGATTAGCCCCGACTGAACTATATTTACAAGCTTACAAACTTACAAACTTTACCTCCTTATAATATTAGTATAGATATAGATGAAAACTGCGTTAATGATGTCTGAATAACTAATAGTTTGAAATAACTTACGTTCTGATTATTATTAGTGTAAGTACTTACATTATGTATTATTTCAAACATTACATTTTCGCAAAAACTTGACGAATCCAAGCTTCAATTCCATGATGAGATTCGAAATATCATCATTCATTTAACTCGAGATACTTAGAGAGCATCTGGAGATATAAACTCAATTCAATGTACAATCGCAAAAAATATTTTTATAATGCAGCATTACCGAGTCAACATCTGTACAGTAAAATTATTAAACCTTTTATTCATTTAAATAATTTAGAGTTCTTTAATATGTTGTATGTACATAGCATTAATAACAATGGATTGAACAACAATTGAAATCTAGTTGCTAAGCCAAATGAATTTATCCATCGTTCAAAGTGCCGCTCTCACGGCCTGTTTCGTACGTTCATCATATGCCTGTCACGTTGTCGATTCAATTTCTTAAATTGGTGATGTCACTCTTACTTTAAGCCGTAAAGTATTGACTGATGTCATGTTGTACCCGCCGTGACATGGGTCGCTCCTAATTCGTATATTCTTCGATTCGGAACTTAAGTCTAGCATCTATGGGTCCGTTAGGTTTCACTTCCGTTTTAGGAAGTCACATTCTTTATTTAGTTGAGTTGTTTTTTTTAATATCTGAGTGATCGAGCTGTGCTTGGTTCTTTATTAAATATGCTAGGTACAATGAAACATTTTGTATATCTAATGTTTATGGTAAGATATATACCAAATTTTACGACATGGTACCTTGAAAATGTATCAGATGGTATTTTACAAAATATGTTTTTTTTCTTAATGATCGATTAGTAATAAAAACTTGAAATTAATATAATGCAGCTATTGAAATTAGGTGCTTTTTAAATAAATTATCACGTTTCAGTTTAAATATAAATAATTTTCCTTGAAGATGAAAATGTCTCTCTAAAATTTTCTCTTATTTAGTGGACTACCGCGTATAATGTATGACGCCGTTCATCTTGTGGGGTCAGGTAATGGCCAGAAATTAATTTGAAACTTATTAATATTGTCAAGTAGGTAATGATTTATAGTGTCGCTTGTTCCGCTCGTACCGGCGACTGGTTGGTGAGTCACGAGCCATCTGTCGCTTGAACTATCCACCAGCCGATTTGACTGAGCGATATACGTTTTTATGTATTTTTTCTGATGATATCGATTAAGGGGATACGCTAAAGGTAAATCGCAAAAATGCTTTAACCTTAAAAACATTTTGGACTTCAAATTCATAATCAAGTAGGTATATTTATGTCAAGTAGTCTGGCTTTAAAAAGTCAAGTCGATCTTGTGGTGCTCACTGATTCTACCACTTTTCCAAAACCAGATTCTGCCAGAAAAAGTCATAAGAACTTAGTAGTAGATTTTTAAAATAAATGTTACAGTTTGAAATTTACAATTCACGTATGTAGGAAAGGAAGGAAGACAAAATTGAAAGCAAACGTTTAAAAAATATGTTAATAAAAATATCATAAAAACTTCAGTCTGTAGAGGTCAAAGTAAACTATTCCATATTTCCGTAAAGTAAATATTTTTAACTATAAGCTATTAAATAAAAAGCTATTTTTATCATTTTTGAAATTTCACTCCAAAAAGGTTTATACATTTGACGTGAAACCTTTAATTAAAATAGATTAGGCACTTGCGATTTTTGTTTCATATCTCGATAGTTGTTTAACTTATATTTCGTAAAAATGGACGAAGTCGCAGTAAATAATTCTCGTCCATATGAAGGCAATATGTTGTTCAAGTCGTTGGCATTAGTAGCAACCTTAATATGCCGTTTTGGGCAGACCTGTCCCACGTTTGTAATGTGATACCGCAAAACATTTAGTCACCATGCCATAACCTATAAAAATACAATATTAATAGACATTATGACTCTAGATATTTGAATAAATTAAAATTATATCTGAATATGACATACATGGGTATTTTAATTAGGTACCATACCACTTATGTTTCCTTACGTTTAGTGGTATAATTGTCATCGTTCATCGTTCGTTATTTCATTACGCGTTTTTGTCCAATCGGCAAATTCCCGACTTAAAAGGTAATTGCAAATGTGAGAAAGCATGCGTACATATGAAGTGACAGCAAGTGGCGATGACAAATGACGGTGGACAGGCGCGCCGCTCCCACGGCTGATTCTCATCATTACCTACACATGGACGCTCGTTGCGTACATTCGATCTGGATAATCATTCCGGCCGACGCTAATTCCTAATACACAATTACGAGTTCCGATAATGAACTGTGAAAATATATGCACCATTAATTTAAAAGCGGAATTCCTCGCGTTGAGTGCGCGCATGAATCACCGCGGGGAACACTTGGACCTGCCGAAAGTTGCGGTCAGGCCCGGCAACGTCGTCGGCGCGTCTGCCGGCCGCGTCCAGCGCGGAGATATATCGAGAGCATTACAACGGCATTACTCAGATGCACCGGGCTGGTGCAGAAATGGCACGCGCTGCGTCCCCCCGCGCCCGCGCTCCGCTGCTGCAAATATAGCTGCTGGTGGTAGTTATTCCGGGCGCGGCCGTCGACCCGTCGCCGCGACGCCGTCTGTGCGCCTTTTTAGCGAACACTACTTATAACGCACGCATTTTTTGCGAGCAAATATCGACGATGTCAACGTACCCGAGACTTTATCGTTATCCCTTGAGACGCTTTCTTAGGATCGAAAAATTCGCAACCGTTCCGAATGTGTAAATACTGAATACCACTCGTCGTTCACTGTCTCGCTAATTGATCGCCCGAGAACGCGTCCCAAATACGATCCGCTCGCTTAGTGAAACGTTATAAATTAATTTTAAATTGATTAAGGTTATTAGCATCCAATTGCTGTGACAAAACAATTGTGTTTCATCATGCGAGCGGTTGTGTTTATCCTATGACCTTTGCGCATAAACAGAATACGCATTTGCATTTTAAACTTCGATCAATTAATATGTTGTATGCTAAGCCATTTTTGCTGCATAGTTGTGTCGTGATTTTATAATTTAATTTCATGGCCGTCGCTCGGGAACAGCAGTAAAGACTATCCAATGCTCATAACTATAAAACGCATCAAATCTGATCACTATTGCTTTTGTACATCTACATGGTTAGTTGCTATCGCTTCTGGGCTTACTTACTTTATCATGTTTTTAATCAAACGTTTTCGCCATTTTAAGAGTCGTAAAATGTGTGATTTTTAATTGAAGTCTCTACGTAGTGTCTATGTAATAAAATTAGTGTAAATTCTATAATACTTGACAGTGTAGATTGCAAAATCAAATTAACTATAAATATTGTCATTGTTTGAAACGATTTGTTTGTAATAAGTCTATTATTTCTTAAGGAATCTATTAGGAAGCTCACGCCCAAGCTGATATTGAAGATCAATGAAGAATCTTACGGATGAATATGAGTAGATGCAAGTAGGTGTAGGGAGCGTACGGCGTGCGTGTACTCTGAGCGTTTATGGTTCATCGGACATCCTACCGCCGACCACCGAGCAACCGATCACGAGTGTATCTAATTCAGTGTACTGCATGTGCCTCCGAGGAATTTGTTTTGTGCACGCCGATGCCGCGTACAATCCACGTTTTATTTTTGTTGTCACTGCGATGCATTCCATGCTGTAATTTTGTTTTCGCTTTTTTCGCAGTTCCGGCGAAAATTAGCTTTGATGTTGAATTGGTTTTTGCGATGCGGACGATTTTTCTTAATTTGAATGATCAACCGTGTGGGTCGGCTTGGACGCACGGCCGTTCATCGCTTTGCCAACTGGGCAAATTAAACATCCGAGAGGTTTAAAATTTGGTGTACGTTCAAACTTCAGCCGCGAAAATACGTTTGCTGTTGAAATTTTGCGTCACTTCAGTTACTAATTTGCTTTATAATCCCTCAAAATCATAAAAATTGGTAGAATTTTTATGCCTGATATAATTTATATCACTCAATAAAGCGAAAGAAATGCCATAGAGAAAGAAAAATACTGATAAAAGCATCTAAAAAATGCGCCTTTTTTTTAATTATGATGGTCCTCAAAGAAATGTAAAAAAAAGTAATTGCGGCGATCGCGGCGCTTGTTATTATTTTAATGTTGGCTAATGTGGAGGTATTAGCCGATTGCGGTTAGTGGCTTCAAACCTCATCCACACGCGGTCAAAAAGCTCCTCAAAACAAATGGCCTCGTCGAGAATTATGATTAGTTGATCACTCGAGGCTGCTCCTAGGTCTTCAATGGACCGTTTGTGGTTATTATTATAAGAATAGTTGAAATAAATACAATAGGTTAAAAAAAACATAAAAAAGTAAAAACTAAAATAAATATAATAGTTCCTGGCAGTAAAAACTAAACATAAAACTTACGATTTTGTTAATTTTACAGTGAAAAAAAAATTAAGAAATCTTTTATGTATTATTTTAAGCTCTACATTTTTTTAATTGAAACTTTTAGCTTAACTTTTACCGTTTTCCAGTAATTGCGAAAATACATTTTTTTTTAAATTTATTTTTTCTACTCTTGAAGGGGGTTAGTAACATTAAAGCCTATACACGTTGTTTTAATTTTTATAAGTATACATTATATCCAAAATTCTAAGATTTATCTAAATTTTGATTTCAGATCAAATTTTTCTGTCGAGTTTATAATCATAAAACAGGGGGTTCCCCCTTTAGCTAGTACATAAGCTAAATTCATGACTGTAGGGGGTTTAATTTAACTTGTCATGCTAGTTGCAGTCATTGTAAACGAGCATTTAACTTTAGCAAAAGAGTAATGTTGACGTCGTCTGCGGCGTACACCACGTCACAAGCCGGCCTCGGGCGCGCGCGCCCTGGCGCCAACACCACTCTGATTTACTTCAAACATTAATCTTTACATCAAAGCGGGTCATGTCTTATATTAAATGAATAACATTTGAATATATCGTTTCGCGTTTAATCTATTATACAATAATGCTAGAATGCTAGATTTATCATTACTTTGTGAGCCTGTGATAGCTTGGTCGTCGTTTTCGCCACTACTTTACGAATATGTATAGTAGGCCACTGTGGAGATTGAACGGTAATGTCTTTAGAAGGTAGCAGATTTGAAGGTGTACCCTTCACTTCAGCTTCATGATAGCCCTTCGAAACACACTGTTAAAGATCAAATTTCAAGTGTCTTTAGAAAAGAGTTGTTTCGAAGCTATGTGCTTTACGCTGTAGAGATGCAATTGGAAAACTCGACCAGTAAAAAAATTTAAGCTACCATAGCCATAGCCAAGCTTTTATAAAATGACTAGACGACGCCGTAAGAATTTTAGGATAAATAGTGGCCTATTTTGATATGTAAGCTATTTAATGCGTATTTTCATCAGTAGAAGATTCAGTAGTTTTTGCCTGAAAGGGTAACAAACATCCAACCGTCTATACATACAAACTTTCGCCTTTATTATATTAGTAAAGATGAAGGCCTTCACAAACCACAGGCTTTTTAGTCCTTACGTTAAAATGCTATAGGTACTAAAGCCAAACTCGATTGAGAATGCTTGTCAACAAACAAATTTAAAATGTAGGTAGAAAATGCAACACACTTAATGCCTAATAAATTTAAAATTATGTTTTGTTACTTTAAAAAATCTTATTTAAATGATATTGAATATATTAATTAGTTTTAAGCTTACTGGTCTAATTTATTGTCATGAATTCGTTATTGACTAGTTTATTTAAAAAATTAGTTGTAAAATGACTAGTGAATTCTACCTTCATTTTTAATTTGTTTGTTGACAAGGATTCTCAATCGAATTTGGGTTTAGTATAGATGTAATGTGTTGTCCCGGCTCATATTTGTTTCAAATGGCCTTCGTGAGTTACGGTGATGATATCTGTTGACTTGCAAATGTATTGAATAAATTGCGCTTTGCAGTGGAGGCATTTTTATTGCAAGAACGTTTGTTGCACTTTCTAACTTTCACGCAAAATATAAAGTTTATGATGATGTTCATGACTTGAGCTGTTACAGCTAATAAAAGTGCTTTGTGTTTCACGACTTGATAATTGTACCTACATCTAATTATGGTTGATATCTACTGCAAATGCATTTTTTCTCATATTTTCTTGGAATATAAAACGCCAGGTTAAGAGTATCCTAAACTGATGAACTTATATGAAAGGATTAATGAGAGTGGAAAAGGCTACGGAAGCAAGGACCGTAGCAAATGGAAGGAAGTAGTCTCTGCCTAATCTTATAGGCATAAAGCTTGATATTATGTATGTATGTATCTAAATTTAATCAGTTACATAATCTTTAACAACATGACATATTTATTTTGATGATAATTTTACTCTCTGTGTATGAGGCTTAACAGTTTTAAATTAAAAGGTATAAAAACTTTTTAACAAAAAATAGAACCGACTCAAAACGCACTAAAAAGTGAAAAAATAATTGTGTCATTTACTTGCTTTAATTTACTTAAGCATATCTATGAAGTCGGTGTAGCAAGTTTAAGGAACATTTATTTAACGTAGTAAAGCATTTTGTGGGTTCTAGTCTTCAAGTGTGCCCATAAAATTTGAAGAATTCCTTTAATTTTCCCAGGATATCATCATCAGATCCTAACATGATGACAATGGGACCACCTTGGAAGTGTGCTCTTTCTAATAAAAAAAAGAATTATCAAAATCGGACAACTCTGTAAAAAGTTATGTGTGGTCATACATAAAAAAAATATATACGTGTTGAATTGAGAACCTTAAAAAATGATAGATTATACTGGTATAATTGTTGCAAAGCTAAATCACCAATAATATATAGCTAGTTAGCTTGAAGACTGGAAAACGATGGTTAATCGCTCTCACAGAGATATCTGAGCGTTTAATCATCGATTGTTAGATTTATATATATATTTATACACATATATGTGAACGCGTTAGATCTAAATCTAACAATTAAGTTAATATTGAAGAAGTTTCTGCGATTGCGAGTCGTAAACACTTTATTAGATGAAACATTCTGAGGCGCAACACGGGACGCGCGTGATTGCAGCAATTTGCGACGTGTTTATTGGAACAAGACATACTTGCGTAAATAGAGAACATACGGGCTAACAAAGGCGACGTCGCGACGCCGGCGCCGGCGCCGGTGCGTTTCTTTTTACATTGATCGGATCGAAAAGAGCTAACGACCTCCAACTTTTGTGTCTTATTGCATTTAATTGAAAACATCTTAATTTTACTGTTTAGATAAGCTAACTATATAAATAATTTATTAATAACACTTGCTTATTTTTTTCTATCATTCATTTATTTACATTTCTTTTTAAATTTTCAACAATGCTATATAAAACAATTATAAAAACACTATTAAAAATTTATAAAAAAATCATTCCGCCTGCTGCGGGGCCCGGGGGTCCAAGCAACCGGTGGTCAGGGCTCCAGAGTGAGGAACCTCCTCACAATACGCGCCGTTTCAAGAGTTACTGCCTTCTGTATCCGACCCTTGATCCAACAATTAAGCGAAAGCTTTTTAAGATGTTGGTCAAAGCTTTTCGCTATAAGACCTTTGACTGAAACGACTATAGAAACAATCATTGTTGAATCAACATTCCACATGGCGGTAATCTCATGAGCAAGGTCCAAGTATTTTGATACTTTTTCCTTTTCAGCTTTCACCAGATTATCATCATGTGGAACAGTAATATCAACAATCATTGCACGGCGCGTTAATCGATCAATTATCACTATATCAGGTCTATTGGCTACAATATACCTATCAGTGATAATTGTTCGATCCCAGTAGAGCAACGCACTGCTATTTTCAAGAACTGACGCTGGGTCGTACCTATAGTAAGGCACCTCAGAATCGACAAGGCCATACTGAAGAGCAAGTTGTTGGTGGATTATCTTGGCTACTTGATTATGTCTGTGCAAGTATTCGCCATTAGCAAGATGAGAACACCCGGAAACTATATGTCTGAGGGATTCCCCAGGTTGATGACACGCTCGACATATGTCTAGAGTGCCATCTTTCATAATATGTTTCCGGTAGTTTCTCGTCTTGATAACCTCGTCCATAATTGCACAGACAAAACCCTCGGTTTCCCCAAAGAGGTCACCGAATTGCAACCAAGATACAGATGTTATTTGATCTACATCCGGTCCCGTGAGGGCTTTGTAGAAACGTCCATGCAACTCCTTACTCTTCCATATCGCCACATGATCTGAGTTACTAATTACTTTAGGCTTACGCCAGTTCTCTTTGCCAAGGGATAGTGGGGTAAAACCCTTGTCCACTGCAACGACATCCTTATGCATACCCACATTTATCTTGAGAAAATAATCTCTGAGATTGCACACCTCACGATTATGGAGGTTCTTGGCATTCAAGAAACCACGTCCCCCACACTTGCGTGGGAGGTACAATCTCATTACAGATGAACGTGGATGGTGCATCCGATATGACGTCAGCAGTTTGCGGACTTTACAGTCCAGGGAGTCCAGTTCAGTTTGAGTCCACTTTAGAATGCCAAAAGAGTATATGAGTAAGGGCATGACCCAGCTATTGTAGGCACGCACCTTATTACCACCTGATAAAAGACTTTTTAGGACTTTTTTCAGGCGGCCAAAGAACCGTTCCTGCACTAGTTGTTTCATATTCCCTACCTCAATACCGAGTGCTTCTGACATTCCAAGATATTTATAGGTCTCCCCTTCGCAATGTGATTTGAGAATAATAGTTTCTGAAAGTACTATATTCTCAGAGCTCACAACTCTACCTCGCTCGATATTGATTACCGCACACTTGTCTACACCAAATTCCATCCTTATGTCATTGCTAAAGGTTTGAGTGATCTTCAACAATGACACAAGGTCTGAACGCTTTGATGCATACAGTTTGAGGTCATCCATATAAAGCAACACTTGCTTTATTATTATGATTATTAAATAAAATAATAATACTAATAAGGAAGCAATTCTTTTCCGAAGTTGAATTAATGGAAAAACAAGAGATTTGACTAATGCCCGAATAAATTAAACTTCACTCAAATCAGTATGTCTCTCAAAAATTAAGAATCTCTTATATCAGGAAGCATTTTTCGAGTATCTTTGACCGGTACTGAAATTCATAAGGGCTTTAAATGAGGGTGGATTTGAGTGACATTTCAGAACCTATATATTTTGGGGCATTAGCCGCTTCACTTATTATTACTTATTATGTTATACTTGACATTTTGCAAAATTCCTTTTCGCAATTAAATCGGTAAGCACACGGCGGGTTTTTATTTAACAACTCAATTATTTATATATTCGCTTAGAGTAAATATTATAATGACTATAATTATCAAGGAAATTTATTCGCTTATTTAAACCAATAATTGTAATTGATCACTCACTGAAACATTCCAATGAACCAATATAGAACTTCAACACCCAGCCATGAATAATAAACAACGCATTGCAAATGCGAGAACACGATTAAGATTTTATAATAAAATTACTAAATTATTAATACAAATACGAGTACGTAACGTGGTTGTCGTGAATGTCGCCGCTAGGTGGCGCCGGTGTGCTAAATATGCGAACATGTTACGGTGTTTAGTTTAATTTTAACTTCCGATTAAATAAAGAAGCTGTTCTATTTAACTTCTACTATTTTATTGTTAAAACTGAAACATATATGTAACATACGAAGGACAAAGCAATACTATTATAATGTTCTTAATATAATTTAATAATAATAATATTAACGATAAATTTATCTGATTACGTAGTGACTCTACCACCGGTTCAAAATACAGATTTGGCCACGAAGAGCGAACAAGAAATTCAGCTATTGTTCTTTTAAAAATGAATTTTACAATTTGTATTTCTTATTTGATAATTCTAGTCATACCGTCTTGTGTGAAGAAAGATTTTTGTCCTTATCGTTAACAAAGCCATCAATTTTATAGTAACCTTTACTAAGCAAATGGTTTTTGAAACATCTTTGTAAAAGTAAACAACTTTTGTAAAGGTAAGTCCAAGACTTCCTTTGGGATAAGGATATTTATTTATTTCTATTATAGTATTTTATCCAAGTAAACTATCCGCTAATACATTGATTCTATTCCATTATTTGTACATTGTGAGCTTTAGTGAATGATCAGCTTTTAACAGCTTTTCACAACGTTTACAATAATTTTAAATTATGGCGTCATAATTACAAAAAACTTATATCTAATAAATTTTTGACGTGACAACGTCTTATAATTCGATAGAGCCGGCTGCACGCACGAAAAAACATGACTCATGCGGCGTTACCTCGCTTTGAGACGTTCCGTGTAAGGCTTGAAGTGCAAGCGAGAGCGCGGGACGAGCGACAAAGAAGCACAATCGGCCTTTGCGTTCGGCAGCGTTCGACATCCGTCTATTAAATATAATTATTAAATATAATAATTTTAAATTAAAAGTTAATATATCTATAAATTAATATATTTATTTTAAATTTAAAATATAAATTTATAAAATCAAAATCAATTATTTTATTAATTTAAATTAATATTTATAAAAATATACTTAAATTAAAAATTTTAAGAACCAATTAAATGCTACCATTCCATCAGTATTTTCTTAAGTTGTCACGTTCAACTATCGTCAGTAAACCGACTTTACAGACAACCAATTTTTTTTTAACAAAAAAATAGAACCGACTCAAAACGCACTAAAGAGTAAAAAATATACTGTGTCATTTAGTTGCTTAATTGCTGTGTAATTTACTTAAGCATATCTATGAAGTCGGTGCCAGTAAGTTTAAGGAACATTTGTTTTACGTAGTAAAGCAGTTAGTGGGTTCTAGGTAACGTCCTTAAAGTAAATTAAAGCAACTAAATGACACAGTTTTGAGTTCGGTTCTATTTTTTTGTTAAAAATTTTTATTTCTTATTTTTAATGATTTATTTCCAGAACAGCCCAATTTTCACGTATGTTTTCATTTTTAAACGACTTCAAAAAAAAGGCGTTTCTCAATTAGTTAGTTACAAGTGGAATTTTAATACTATTTTACAATAAAACGTAGCAATTTTAGAACAAAATGTTACAAGGGAAGATGAAAAATGTCAGTGACGGCGCCAGTAGAATTATATGCGATCGGTTTTAATTTCAAATATTGAAACGTGTTCTGGCCTGCGGGTGGCTTTAAATGCAGCTGAAACCCGTATTACTCACGTTTGCATTTCGATTTATCACCTCCCGCTCTATTTAGATATGTAAAGCGCAAGTTGACTATATTATTGAATTATTGATTGAATAATGACTGCGTAATGTACTGAAGACAAACTGAATTATTTTCATATGAAAGACAATAAAAATTTTTAACAAAAAATAGAACCGACTCAAAACGCACTAAAAATTAAAAAAATACTGTGTCATAGGAACCTTTATTTTACGTAGTAAAGCATTTTGTGGGTTCTAGGTAACGTCCTTAAAGTAGAAACCTTGGCTGGCACCGACTCCTAGATATGCTTAAGTAATTAAAAGCAACTAAATGACACAGTTATTTTTTACTTTTTAGTGCGTTTTGAGTCGGTTCTATTTTTTCTTAAAAATTTTTATTGTCCCAAACAGGGGCAAAATACTTTAACCTGCGGGGAAAGAAAGATCTACCAAAACCAAGTTTGCCCCCGCCTGCAGCACCATAAAGTATTTAGAGTTTTATACATATATAGTGATCCTTGTTTTTCTCTTTTCAGTTCATAATTCATGCATATATTTATGAGATAATGAAATTATCTGAGATATTTTACGCTAGTGAACTCGCTCATTAAGCTGTATGGCAGTCTTTCTGGAATATGGTTACATTTACGCAATATGTTATATTGACGCAGTATGGCTTAATTTCCGCGATATGGCTATATTTACGCACGCTTGCGTTTTCATTTATCACCTGCCATTCTCACATTGAATGCGAAACAGAAGTGAGTTTTGTCATTAAGCCACTGAATTATTGATGCCATTACACAAGGAGTCAAACATCGTCGGGAATGAAAATGTAGCGGCTAGGTGGCGCCACTAAGTACTCTCTTAAGTGTAATACGTTGGCGCGATTAATTTGTTTGATGTTTCGGTGCAATTATTTTCATATGTTTACGGGCTTTTTGCAGTTGCGCGGACGCACGCGTGCGATTTCGTTACATTTTATAATACCCACAAATACAAAGACGCACAAAGTGAATTTTGTAATAAACCCCGACGGTGTACTGATAGTTATTTGACACAAATAACACCGCACACATGTTATTGCGATTGGAAATACCTTCGCGAATATTTGGAGTACAGTATATTTACGTGAGCCTACTGTTAATTTTATGATGTGTTGAAATTATATTGCAATTCAACTTTATGGTGCGTGGTTGTATGTTCTCGGCGTTTGCTAAATGGACTGACAACAAGTTAATATTGTATTGATTTTACTAAATGAAATGTTATGTAAACACTGTCAGAAGGTACTTACGAGTAACGTGACTATTTCAGCTTTTATATACTTAACGATTATACTGAATAATGTATGCTAATTTTAGCATAGTTATTATAATAGGGTGATTCTTACAGCTATTGCTATTATTTAAGAAGACAATTACGTTACAATTAATATTCTACGATTGTTTTAGTTTATTTTAGTATTATATTTAAGGTAAAATTGCATTTGTTTCGTATTTAATAATTCATTTATTTTGTCTTGAATTTAAAGAATTTCTTTAAAATTTTAAGTACCTATTTTGATTGATAGAGACAAAAATGAATAAATCGTAATTGATTGCAATTTATGTTAATAATTTCAAACATATTAAAATTAAATAAGTTAATAGTTAATAAATAACATGCGAATATCATCCAACTAGTATTATAAGCTACTGAATGGATTTTGATGACACTTCACAATAATAGAGCTTATACATTAGAATAGCACATAGACTATTTATATCCGAATTTTTTACGGGAGCAGAAACAACTCGGGTGAAACCATGCACGTCCTCTAGTATATAATATTAATAAACTTATAGAGAAGAAGAATAACATGTAGCAGGTAGCTGGCAGATACATGTATTTCAATATCAATGCTATCATTGAAGAGATTACATATTATCATTGTAACAAATCCGCACATAGTTGCAACAGGATGCTGTATTTAAATTGTAAAATACTCGAGGCAAGGAATTCATTGACCGCGACCGCAAATTCCTTGTAGCGTTCACATTTTCTCGTATTGTCTGTAAATGGCATTATGTGACGCTTATGGGCCACGGCGCGGAGCGTGTCTTGCGCCGCTAAAGGGAAGGGTAAAATATAACATATACCTATTATATGACGTACTTATACCAACGCACTTCAAAGCAATTATAGATGCAGTAAATTGTGTCTTAATTTTTTCATTCAAAGTTAAATAACGCCATTGCATTTCGATATAGGTTATTACAGTAGTAGCTTTTTTCGCAGTTTTTGTGTTTTCAATTTACCTTCAAAGCTTAATAATTGTTACCTTCACCTATCTATCAATCCGTACCTATTATATGACGTAGTTAAACTACTGCAGTTTTTTCAATTGTTTTTTGTTACGATGATATTCTAAATTAAAAAAATTTAAAAATTCTACAACGCTTCGTAGCCGGCTAGCCTAATATGCGTAAGGTTAGGTATGAAAATCAGTTCAAGTAATACAGTAAGAAAAGGTGAGTTTAGGGATAGTCAAGATTTATTTATGGTTGCATGAATTCGGTCTTCCGAAACTCTAAAAGTACTTGAGTTATTTATGGATATAACATTGATAATAGGGTTCTAATCAAAGTCGATCACGTGCCAATCTAATACTTTTAAACTAAAAGTATAATAACCTTTAGAAAGATCTAAAACATGATGTAAATTGTGTTTATATTTATATGTGGATAATGTTAAGCTTTGTATTGGACTTTGAAACAGTTACAATCGCTATATAGCCCCAAAGTAAGCTTAGGTAGCTTGTGTTATGGGTACGATGATGAATATTTTTATATATATTATACATAAATACTTATAACATACAGATAAACACCCAGACACTGGAAAACATCCATGCTCATCACACAAACATTTTCCAGATGTGGGAATCCAACCCACAGTCTAGGACGCAGAAGCAGGGTCACTACCTACTGCGCCACTCGGCCGTCAGTTTCACTATCTACTATCGATATTATTATATTAATTACTTTGCACGAGTCAGTTACTATTGAATAGTAAAACGTAGTAAAATTCGCAACATTCTAGCGCAGCCCAGCTCAAGTATTTGTAGTATGACTATTGCCTACTTATTCATGTCGACGAACCATTATCTTGCACGGTATAAGTATTAAATTTGATATAGTGGTCCTATCGTATTCTTAATATAACTGTTCTATTTGATCATAACTACGAGTAGTACTTTATTGGGCGGGCGTAGCCAGGTTTTAGTTTCGGGGGGTTCAAGAGAGAATAACAACATGTGCTATCTGAACTCGCATGAAAAGATCGTATGATACTTTATTGTTGAATGATGTACTATGTTATTTTTAAGATCATGGTATTTCTGTAGTAGTAGCAAAAATCTAATGTTTGTATTTTTTCTATACTTTATCATTAGTTCAGGAAATAATTCGAAAATAGTCATTTCATCAATTATCTAAAATTATTTTTTATGACACAAAAATAACCTCTATATTAATTAATATTTAAATTTTTGGGTGAGGGGAGAGGTTTGAACCCCACAAACCACCTTCCTGGCTCCGCTCATTTATTGGCAAGTCTCGTGAGATCAAATGTTGAGGCGTGTTTCTCTATGAGCGCCGTCTTAATATAGATGTGGCGCCATATTGTAATCATTTCGTGTTTTTAAAGAAAGATTTATTGAGATAACGTTATCTGTACGATATGTATAATACATTAGAATGTGACGGATTGGCGTCAAACTCCTCTTCTGAATAACCAACACTGAACAGAAGCAGGTGTTACTCTTCATGAGTTTGTTACAATGAAAACTAAATAATGTTTAATTAAATTACATCAATAAATTATCAGCCTACATGTTAAGCGGTCTACTACTAGACCTGCCTACTTGTAGGAGAGGGGATAAGGAGGATGTTTGATTCTGTAACAATCACTATTAGATGGTAATAATAGTGACCGAGACCGGGCTCCATGTGTTCTTTGAGCCACGGGAGTGTAGCACAATCAATTCCGAGCTAAGAATTCGGAATCCGGGAATCGTACTCAGAATATCATAAAGCAAATCTGAAACCATATGGCTAACTGGATTAATTTAAACGAATGTTTAATTAGGGGACTAGTGCTAGAAAACTTCGATTTCGAAATCAATTTGTATGCGCGTAGTATCGAACGTAATTGCGATACGTATTTAGTTCGCGTCGACAAACCGAGAATATAAAATTTGTCCAATTAAAATTGTATCGTCAGAATCTATGAAACTAGGAGTGGAACTGTCCCATAAGGCAAGTACCGTGCTTAAAAGGTCACAGGCGAGACGCGAAGGCTATTTGGAAAGTGGACTGGCGCCGGCGCACGGCGGCTCTAAGCAAATTTGGCGAGAATGAGAATGTCTACTACCGGCACCGCCTTTAGTGAATTCTCACTGGGTAATTCTTCAATGTGTACACAGCTTTACAGTGCAAATATGTACAGGAAAAAATGTCAAAGGTATTCATAAAAGATTAAAAAATTTAGGCTTCCAAAACCTGGGACCATCTAAAGTACAAACTAAAAAAAAAATACAGATTTTTTAAATTTTCATGTACAATATCATAGACTACTACTGTTTCCTATAGTAGCCTTTAATGTTTTGATAATAATTTGAATACTTTTATTTTACATTGCTAAAACTAATTATCCCATAACAAAAAATATTTTATGAAAGAGAAAAACAAAAAATAGTTGGTTTCATATTTTAGATTGGCAAGGTCGATGCGTCATAAGTATTTTTTATGAAAGATCGGCTTGCGCTTAACTAAAAGGCCGGTAAGAAATATTATTTAAATCTAAGATGGACTAAGCCAGCCCAGAAGATGCCTATTGTGTTAAAGTTAAACTAGCATTATATGACCATACAAGCATCTTTATCTGAAGTTCATTAAGATTCTGAAGTTCATAAAAGTAGATCTCTTGAATGCTTTACGCTCGCACGCTTAGCTTATCGCTCCGCTGAACGCCTATCACTCGAGACCTGTTTGTAGTACCAAGTGCACAGGCGCAAGTGACATATTGCTACGTATAAATCCGTCCACAATCAATGACGTCTTTGTCACACGTAGGTTATCATGCAGTTCGAGATTCTGGTGCCTGACCCGAGTTTTACTGCGAATATTTAGTTTGGTGGCGCTTAATTATATATTTACATACGTTGTAGATAAATTTATTGGTAAATATCTGATAGATTGCAGAGTTATGCGAGTTTAGAAGTCACTAAAGGGTGCTCGAAAATTCTTTTATTTTTAAGCTATTGTATAGCTTTTATCGCGGGCCTTGAGCGTGGAGACCGAATACAGAAATTCCGTAACGAAAAAACCTAACACCCCCTGAGTATCAAAAACATAATATCAAAAGCACAATTTCGGCAACGAAGTCATCGGGGAACGTAGCTTAGCGGTAAGGCGCTCTAAGTGCCTGGATTGCCAGAGAGACGCGGGTTCGAATCCCGTTGGTCCCGCAATTTTTTTTTTCAAGCGTAAAATTTAAAAAGTCATTTTTTTTAAATTAATGACTTTTTGCAATATCACGCTTAAAAAAAAATTGCGGAACCGACGGGATTCGAACCCGCGTCTCTCGGGCAATCCGGGCACTTAGAGCGCCTTACCGCTAGGCCACGGTCCCGATGACGTCGGTAGGTAAACATAGTTGATAAAAAATGCTATGCAATAGCTTTACCGCGGCAGTCTCCGAGTGCCACACGTCTTTTTTTTAATAATTCTTGATTTGGTCTGTAGATACCTACGTAATACGTTTTTATATTACCAGACTTATATTATACGAGATTTATATTCTTATAGTCATAAACGTTGAAGATATCGAAATTAATCACGCACCTGATCCAGAATCTAAAATTTTTGTTTCAATTCGTGAATCTGTTATAAAGCCTACTCAAGATAGGTAGATGATAAAAATTTCGAAACTGGTCATTTACTCGTACGTAAATACACAAATACCTAATGTATTTGTGTATTTGTGAACTTATGATGAGTCATTTGGTTATAACTGCTGCACCCACTTAAAGAACAGCAGTATAATTTAGGATTCATAAAAAATATATACCTACGACCAATTACTTAAATTCCCAAAACTTAAGCTCATCGTGGCATTTCATGTTATGGAAAGTAAAGATAGTGTGGTTAAAAGCAATTAAACAAGGACGTAGCGCGTTGACGCAAAGTCGTAAAGACGAGCGTCAAAATGACATGCAGCGTCCAGACATTTGTATATGTGTACGAGTTATGATCGTGCCTTTGGCGCCATTTACATACCATTCCATTGTTCACAGAAACGTGGCGCCGGCACTTACTTGTTCATACGTAATGTTATGATCAGCGCTCGCTTGCTGTTTTCTGCAACTTTAGTTTAGTTGCCGCTTGAATGTGAATAGAGCACGGTGGACACAAACGGTCCTTTTAAAACTGTAGGTATCTCATAAACGTGTTTTGAATATTGCCTTGGCGAAAATTCCTGAATATGACACTGTATTATTGTTGTATGCTACCTTCGTAAATATATTCATAAACATGAGTTTTTGGAAAAGTTACTGTACGATCACGTTTATCCTTTGAATATAGTAATTAAATATGTTAAAAAAAATGCGTACATTTTTATATTTAATCATACAGTATATTATTTGTAGAAGTTTACATAATTATCTAATATGGGTGATGAAAATTTAATATATTTTACAGTTCCGTAATCGACCTTTATATTTTTTATTAAGTATTATCATAGATTCGAACATTTTTTTTCGGATTTTAGTTCTTGAATATACATTTTACGAAGTGTTTTAGCCCAACCGCGTCAGAGTTAACATGCACTGTTTACATATCGACTTAATGGCATAAGTGCATCAGGAAGCTCTGACTCAGAAGCCATTTAAAAATATTAAGATAAATTAGGGCACATCAACATCAATTCCTAAAGTGTTGTATTTAAAACGCACAACATTTTAACAGTTATCTTTGGAATGTAGAGTTAGACTGAGCGTGAAAGTGCGTGCTCGGAACGTGACAATGGTCTTAAAGCTACGAGTATTAGTGGGTTAGGCTAGGTTATCGTCTTATTTATTTATTCAGAAAAAAAACAAAATTATAATGAATACAATGCAAAACGTGCTAAAGCAATTCCATCCAGACAAACTTTGGGTACATAAATCAAATTATTAATACTGAAAATAATTTTTGCTTATTTATGTTTAAATTCCTGTTGTTGTTGTTTAAATGAGAAGTAATTTAAATAACTTGGTTGGTGTCGATGTGTATTCGAAGATATCTGGCTTAAAAAACTAGAAAATAAAATCTTTCCACGGTGTTCCAAGTCGTCGTGGTGACACTCTTTTATAAAATTAAAATTGGATTTTCTTGCGGTGTATAGTGCCACTTATTAGACACCGAATATATAATGTAGGTTACGAATTGAATAACTTTTGATGAAAATCTTGACAAGATTTGTAGTCAATATTAAAACGCAGATATACCTACATAATATGTGCTGGCTCACTACAGATGTTTTTACAGGTTTCTTTGAATAAAAAATAAATTGAATATGAATTTAAAATAAAATAAAACAGCTCTGCTATGATAGTATTTGTAAATATGTTTACCGAAGAGAGCGTTAGTGCGATGCCGCGTTGATAGCAATTTGTAAACATTGGCACATTGTATATAGTTCGCACGAAGGTAAAGGCAAAAAGCCGATGAAGACTTGGGTATTATTTCGCGTTGACATATTTATGTGGTTTCGCTAGTTTGTTTTCGTTTTTCAATCATTTGCACTGTAATGTATATCTAAATTATTTTAAAGTTTCTCGGTTTCGCCATACTACACAGCCTATCTTTATTTTTTTGACCATCACATCATAGCAGGTGGACGTCCACTGCTGGACTTTTTTAGAGGCCTTTTTTAGGGACTTCTAAACAACGATCCTGAGCCGCATGTGCACAGCGGCTCCCTGCGACCCGTTTGATGTCATCAGTCCTCCTGGTGGGGGGTCGACCAACACTACGCTTTCCGGTGCGGGGTCACCATTCTAGCACTTTCGACCCCCAACGTCCATCAGCTGTCCGAACCACGTGCCCCGCCCATTGCCACTTCAATTCTGCGACTCGCTGAGCTATGTCGGTTACTTTGGTATTCTGCGGATCTACTCATTTCTGATTCGATCACATTCTTCTTTATTCAATGTGGGGCAAGAATTAAAAAATGCTGCTCGTCGGCAGTATTATATATATGATGGCCAAGGGTCTGCTGTAAAGATTGCTACAACGGCCTGTCTAGAGTTGTTTCTTTTTTAAGACTTTTTTCCTGTCCTTTCGAAGTTTGTATTTTCCCCATATTTGAGATTCAGAGCTTTACTACGCGGGTGAAACCGCGAGCGACCTCTAGTTTATTATATGAGATATTGAAATATTTATTGTAAAATTTTCGAGTTAAATACCAACAGTTATATTTATTCAAAATTGTACTTTGTTGTTCTTTAAAATGGTTTTAAGAAGTTTAAGTAAGGAGTCTGAAAGAGGTTGGGATTTAAGAATTTTATTAAGGTCATAAAATATAAGGATAATGTTCTTAATATTTGTTGATGTGAGTTTTACGACTTTACAGTATCATTTAATAGCATTTGTACATAAATTAACAAATTCATTATAATATTAATATTAAACATATTTTATATCAAATTACTTACGCACGTAATAATTATTGAGACCCACCCAATGATTCGTCATTCAAGTATTCATAGATTAGGTACGAGTATATACCCTTTACAAAATATTTATAAATCTTTTTCAAAAATAGATTATTTATAAAAAGTCCATTGGAATAATATCCCCCATTATAATCTAGAAGATTACATGGCAACAATTACAAAAGTTTATTTTTGTGGATTTTTGTCTGTCTGTTTGTTCTGACTTATTTCCAAAATGGCCGATTTTGACAAGAGTAATTTGGGCTACTTTTATTTTAGAATTTTTTATATTAGTTTTAATTCCACGCAGACGACATTACTTATCTACTGTTATATTTTGAAGTAGATTAAAAATCACATTTAATAGAAACAATAAATTGTGTTTGTCCGTGTATAAATCGTACAATTAATACATTCTAATCAATAATAGATTTGCTATTGCGACTGAACTGTGAACCTAACAAGCGCCTGAGATACGAGCGAGTATGTTATGTAATCTGTAATAGTTCATGTTCTTCTGTTTTAGAATTTAGTAGATATTGGCTTGTAATTTATGGTAAATAGTTTGTAAGTTTTATAGTGGTATTATTTAAGACATCTTTGTTTGGTTCCGATCGGTACCTACAGGTACTTACTGTCGGTCAATCAGTTAACCAAATCTGAATCTTGTTTACCAAGCCATGAAGCTGTTTCGAAAAGAACAAGAACGAAGGTAGGGTAGGTAGGTTTCTGCCCTTGATTTTGTAAACTTTGCATCTTGCAGCAGTCCCGTGGTTACTACTTTTCATGCAACTTGATCAAAGAAAAAGTTGTGAGGTGTCAAGGGACACCCGGATGGAACGAACTATCCTTTCCATTAATTAGTGAAGGAAATGTAATAAAATTTTATTTTTTTTAAGTAATAATAATTTTTTTTTTATTATTAACAAATATATTTATTATTAACAAATATAATGTTATATAAACTTAAACGCGTGCCACACACGCGTTTGTTGTTGTACACCGAAACACCAGAGGGCGCCACGAGAGCGCGAGACAGCATACAGCGCGGGTGCCCCCCGCCGCGCGACGCGCACACACATCAAAGGCGGCGGCAAGATCCTTTGATCAAAAAGTGTCGTGACAACTTTTCGTACGAATTTTTTCCGTCTAGCCCCCTTTCACAACGCGAAAATTTTGGCTTTTTATCGTGGCAACTTTTATAAGGTAGAAATAAACTAACCAATGAATTACTGAAATGTTAAAAATAGAAGAAATAAAATAAAGAAAAATCAGAAAGTAAGTTTAAAATCATACTTGGATGTAAATCTGTACTTACTTACACCGGTAATCCTATCTTTTCATAGAAATACAACGGTACTGCTACATTTGAAATTTTCCTGATGAAGAAAACTGTATGTATTTAAACATTTTTATTCAAATCACCTGGCAAAAAAGAGTAAAATATAATAAATATTTTCTTAAATTCTTTCAGAAAAGTGTAATTTACGTAGAGGTTAGGGCCAGGGATTTACAACCAATGGTATTTCAAAATAGTGATAGTGCTATCCACTATCCAGACGAGCTATGTCACAATAAAATTTTTTAAATAAAAATAGAACCGACTCAAAACGCCCTAAAAAGTTGCTTTAGTTTACTTAAGCATATCTAGGAGTCAGTGCCAGCCAAGTTTAAGGAACATTTATTTTATGTAGTTAAGCAGTTTGTGAGTTCTAAGTAACGTCCTTAAAGTAGAAACCCTGGCTGGCACCGACTCCTAGATATGCTTCAGTCAATTAATGCAACTAAATGACACAGTTATTTTTTAATTTTTAGTGCGTTTTGAGTCGGTTCTATTTTTATTTAAAAATCGGTCGGTTCTATTTCTAACTTTTTAGTGATTTATCGCCACGTAATATACTCGTACTATACTCTCATAGTATATTATAAGGCACTAGTAGCCAAAAAGCTACCGATACCGAGACAAAAACCGAAATCGCTGAAAGCGTGCCTCCAAAATTTGATGATGATATCCTAACATGATGAAAATGGGATCACTTTGGAAGTATGCCCTTTGTAATAAAAAAAGAATTATCAAAATCGGACAACTCTGTAAAAAGTTATGCGTGGTCATACATATAAAAACAAAAATATATACCTGTCGAATTGAGAACCTCCTCCGTTTTTTTTCGTCGGTTAAAAAAGAGCATAGAAACATCCATGCTGAAGAATACATTTCAATATGTAACATGTATCTTAATTAATATCACCTGGCAATAAAAAACGTTAAAAATTCTCTTAAAATAGAATCAGGAAAGCGTAATGTACGTAGAGGTCAGGGGCAGGGATCTACAACCTTTGGTATGTAGCGTTCATGGTCGGGCCGGCGCCAGTGGTTGGGCGCCACATGGCCCCTTCACAACGAATCGCAGTTTGATCTCCATTATTGTAAATGTGATTGATATTTTGTTCAAGCCAAGATCAAGGTTGACTACCAATGTAAAGCTATGAACACAACGGATGTTGCTGCTATAAAGAAAATTATGCAAGGATGTATTTTGACTACTAATTTTGTTTGTTTGTTTGACATGTTAAAGATTAGTTCTATTGTAGAATGAAAATAATATAAAACCCCAAATGAATGAGGTGAATGTATATAAGAATATAAAATACGGGTATGCTTCTCTAAAATGTCTTAGTATAATTTATCTGACCGGGATGTACGTATTTCTACGAAGTAGCGGCTAACTCAATTATGTATTCCAGGCTGAACTGCACTTATAGTATTCTAGTAAGTGTCGGGAGTTGAAACAACACAATTAGGGCTGCTACATTCAATAAAATAAAAGGGATTTTGTGTATTTTATAAAATTCATTTCTTCGACTTCGACTTTATTATTGAATACTAGAGGACGCCCGCGTAATTCTTGTTCCCGCGGGAATTTTGGAATGAAATGTGGCCTTTGTGTTATTTTGATATGTAACTTATATTATTGTGAAGTTTCATCAAAATCCATTGACTCGTTTTTGTGTGAAAGAGTAACATATAAATAAATACTAATAAATAAATACTAAAGGACAATTACACACATCGCTATATAGCTCCAAAGTAAGCGTACTCGTAAGTAGCTTGTGTTATGAGTACTATGATAACTGATGAATATTTTTATATATATTATACATAAATACTTATAACATACAGATAAACACCCAGACACTGGAAAACATCCATGCTCATCACACAAACATTTTCCAGATGTTGGAATCGAACCCACAGCCCAGGACGCAGAAGCAGGGACACTACCCACTGCGCCACTCGGCCATCAATCCATATCCATTATCCATCCATCCATATAAATATAACCTTCTTCGCCTTTATGATATTCGTAAGGATTGCATTGACTTTTACCTTATAGAAAGTTTTGATGATGCCCATTCCTGAGTGGAATTAACCATTCCTACTTCGAAGGAATACAAAATGCTGAATGGTTTTGTACAATTAAGTGTTTACTTCTGTAGTTTAAAACTTAATAGCTGCTAAATAAGTCTTATTAAAACTCGAGTAGGTACATTTTATTCACTTTTTATAATAGAGTTATTTTTAATACCATGAGCACCGTATCATCTTTTCTATATTATTTATAACTGCAATACATATTAAATTTTTTAAATTACTTAATTTTCCTTTACGAGGCCTGGGACTAAGACCGGCCACATATTGTAAGAATTTTTCTGTAAGATAATTTCTGTCGCCCGCCGATAGCGCGCGGCACATATCAGAAACTTCCTTCCGGTGAGTCTGAGCTTAGTTTGCGGCTGACCGGAAGCATAGTTGGGCTTACAAAAATTTTTTAACAAAAAATAGAACCGACTCAAAACGCACTAAAAAGTAAGTATTTTTTACTTTTTAGTGCGTTTTGAGTCGGTTCTATTTTTTGTTAAAAAAATTTATTTCTTACTTTTTAGTGATTTATCGCCACGTAACGTACTCGTACGTAAATTTGAAGACTTCCTTCAATTTCCCCAGGATATCATCATCAGATCCTAACATGATGACAATGGAACCACCTTGGAAGTATGCCCTTTCTAATAATAAAAGAATTATCAAAATCGGACAACTCTGTAAAAAGTTATGCGTGGTCATACATATAAAAAATATATATATATATATATAAATAAATATATATAAATATATATATATATATATATATATATATATATATATATATATATATATACGCGTCGAATTGAGAACCTCCTCCGTTTTTTTTCGTCGTTTAAAAAATAAGCTTACTTACTTTCATTAGCGTTATTTTTCTACTTAGTTAAAAAAATCAGATCAGAAAAATATCTGATCGTTTCCATCCGGCGCCCATCAGAAATGAACGTCGGACACATCAGAATTCTGATAATATGCGGTGTCTATATCAAAAAATTTGAAAATAGTGCGTATGACGGGCGTCAGAAATTTTCTAACAGAAAAATTCTTACAATATGCGGCCGGTTAAAATCAAAATGTTAAAAATCGTGCCAACCCTAATAAGTAATGACACGTCGTGACCGTAGGTTCCTCAAACTAAAATTATTACAAAGCGAAATTGTTGTGTCGTGCGCCATTAATGTTTAATTAATAAAAGGAAGTCATGTTTATCTCGTAAATCGGTAAGGTTTTACCTTAAAAGCATATTTTCTTCACAATTTGTTTTCTCATTAGTATTTGATGTCTACTAATAATATTATTTAGCTCCTCTTCATCAACTGCCTCGTTAGCCCAGTAGTTTGCCCATGTGGTTTCGAATCACAAGCTTCTGGGTTGGAATCCAGGAAATATTGAGCTTTTCTTTTTTCTTGAAATTTTCAGTAAATTTTTTTAGCCTGAAGTTTGTGATCTTGATAAGTACGTTAAGCCGTCGTGAATCTAAGCTCTATATCTCCTCTTTATTAAGGAATAGGAGGAGGATATATATTCTATTTATTTTTAGCTTGAACTATTGCAACAGCTGTTGTTCTGCTTTGTTTATAGTATTTTTAAACAACTTCAAAAAAAAGGGTTTCTTAATTTGATCATATATATATATATATATATATTTTTACGTGTGTTCGCGCATATCTTCGTCTTTATTCGCTTGGGTTTTACAATTACGCGAGAAGGTACCATATTTTCTCTATTTATAGGGAACTAAACGCTTTCTCTAATATGTTTATTGTTTACTGTTTAGATCTGAAATGCAAGCATTTATATAAACTCCGACTAACTTGAATTGCCATAGAAGAGTTTAAAACCTCGATAAACCTATTAATCCATCCATGAACGCCAAGCGTAATGTTATAAAAAATATCTGAACGAACTCGATTAAAAAAATACAACAAATCATATTGTTCTGTTCGCGGAGAACAGTCAATAGACGCGATGAGACGTCGCCCGCGAAACAATGGCGTTATTAGAACTGGCATTGTAATAGCTGTCTCGACTCTGCGGACTGTTTAATCTTTGACCTTTGGTTATTTAGATCATTGTTTTGGTCTGTATTATTTTTCCGTTTGTCTAAATAGATACAACGATGTTCATAGTCATTGAGCTGACAACGGAGATAGCTAAGCTTAGAATAATTATGTTGATTAGAACAGCCGTGTCAAACTTGTAGTCATTCAGCTAGCGACAAGATAGTTTTGTTATAAATGTTGCTTCTATAGTGTCGTGTTGCGACACGTCGTCTACTGTTTGCACTCTGTTGCGAACTAGCACCCTAAGATCTTTGGCTGGTGGAAGGGTTCAGCCCTGGCTAGCTAGTAATGACTCTACCGACAAAGACGTAGCGCCAACCAATTTAGCGTTCCGGCACTATGTCATGTAAAAAGCGGAAGGGGCGTGGATTTTATCCTCCTCCTAATAAGTTAGCCCGCTTCCATCTTAGATTGCATCATCACTTGATTGCAATTAAGGGCTATCTTATAATGAAAAAAAGGCAGTTTTACGTCATTTCGTTAGTTTTAAGTCAGCCATGGTAACAGCATCACCTCAAAAGATTACATCATAAACGGCTGTGGAACTAACCGGGTGATAATATCTTTGAACTTAATAAACCGGTTGTATTTTATTTTTAATATGAATGTAAAGTTCTCTTAATAATTTGCACCTTATTTTTAACGTGCATTACTCTTATCATCGCGCTCGTAATCCTCAAATGTCAATAACGTAAGTATTGTTGTTGTAACGTAAAAAGTGCGCTGGCTTTCTTGTTTACTGTATACTTAGAACTATTTTGAAACGTTTTTTCCTTGTAAAATATTGTCTCAATTAATATTTTTCTTTTTTATCTGTAGCGCTGCTAAAAATAAAGACATTTAAACTGATTAGAAAATCATACGGTCGTGTCATAGAAACATCCTTACAGAAAAGTCCCGTAGCGACTACCTTTATATCTACACGTTTAAATTTTTGAATTTTTTTTTAATAGTTGTTAAATGTTGAATACATAATATTTAAGTAAAACGATTTTTATCAAAGACTACTTATAATATTTAACAAATATTTAACGAAAGTTATTATTTTGTTCATATTAAAGTACTATACCGTCATGGGAGCTCAAATTTATATGTAATTTCCTTATCGTCATTTTAATAAGCCTATTTTTATTGGCCCATTATAGGCCGGAGCTTTACAGAGATCAGACTTTCCACGTTACGCCATTACATACCTATTAGCGGAATACTCCAACGTTAAAATTAATCGCGTTTATTTTAATTTAATTAACTAAAATGTGTATCGCCGGTAAGTAAACGCTCTTTTTACGTGACATCAATAGTAATATATGTTCAATTGACATTTCACGATTGCGAAATATTGGTGATATCGCCATAAACCTTGGTATTAACTGCATGGAATTTGAAATCTGTTAATATGTTGTTCGCATATTACGGAGCAAGCCGCAGCTATTCATTATATATTTGTCATTGCTATTTTAACCGACTTCCCAAAAAGTTGAGGTTTTATTGTTCGGCTGTATATTAATTTAATGCTTATGTTTATTACGGTACCTATCCGTATACTAAGGATGCTTTATCTACGTCTAATACTGGGTCGGGCTGAGTAATAATACTGCGTTGTTCATTATTCGAAAAAAATGTCAGTAAAAGCTTGAAGCCCATATTTGATAAAATGGTGATGTCAGAGGAGTTTAACCTTTAGGAATTGAACCCAGGATCTCGTGATTGCAGCCATATGGGCTAACCACTAGACCAAAGAAACAGTTCCATAGATAACAGAAAAAATATAAAAAAAACACATCAAAATTGAAAATTAAATTAAACGAAAAGCTTGCGTTAAAAAATTTGGGTGCACAGAAGAATTTTTATTCGACAACGTTGCACTTCATTGTTTTTTAAGTTTACACCCATCTTACATTGCATGCATTCATTTTAATTTCACACTTTTAAGGTCAGTAAATGAATACTGGCGCATAATTGAGAGTTTTTTACAAAACGTTCATTCCTACCGACTTTTTGTAAATAACATGTTATAGCTTGTACTTATTTACAAGAGATCGCATTAGATATAAAATATAAATATAAATAAAAGAAAATTAGCAAAAAATACTCCCGTTGGCGCTGATTCCCCTCTGGATGGCAGGCCTTAGGTATGCCTTGTGATATATAGTTCAATTTATATCTATAATAAGGGTGCGTGCTGGTAACCGACGACAGACGATCACAGCAAACGACATGTCGCAGCAAAGCGCATTTTAATTAAAAAAAAATTGGTTGTCTGTAAAGTCGGTTTACTGACGATAGTTGAACGTGACAACGTCTGAAGAAAATACTGATGGAATGGTAGCATTTAATTGGTTATTAAAATTTTTAATTTAAGTATATTTTTATAAATATTAATTTAAATGAATAAGATAATTGATTTTGATTTTATAAATTTATATTTTAAATTTATAATAAATATATTACTTTATAAATATATTAATTTTAATTTAAAATTAATATATTTAATAATTATATTTAATAGACGGATGTCGAACGTTGCCGAACACAAAGGCCGATTGTGCTTCTTTGTCGCTCGTTTCGCGCTCTCGCTTGCACTTCAAGCCTTACATGGAACGCCTCAAAGCGAGGTAACGACGCAGGACGTCATGTTTTTTCGTACGTGCAGCCGGCTCTATCGAATTATAAGACGTTTTTACGTCAAAAGGAAAAACAAATTAAGTTGCAAATTGTTTTTTGTCGACTTGTTTATTCTAAGACACGAGTCTAGACTAGGCCCTTGACTGCTATCACACCTGATGTTAAGTGATGATGCAGTCTAAGATGGAAGCGGGCTAACTTGTTAGGAGTGGGACGAATATCCACACCCCTTTCGGTTTTTACACGACATCGTACCGGAACGCTAGATCGCTTGGCGATACGTCTTTGTCGGTAGGGTGATAACTAGCCATGGCGAAAGCCTCCCACCAGCCAGACCAAGACAAATTAAGAAACATCTCAATTTGCCCCACCGGGAATCGAACCCAGGACCTTCGTCTTATAAATCCATCGCGCATACCACTGCGCCACGGAGGTCGTCAAAATATTGAGGTTTGTAATGATTAATCCAAACATCATCCGTTAATTTACTCCATTAGTCAATATTTGTGTATTATTTGTTCAGTAAATTGAGCTAAACATTGACGGAACGCTGTTATATAATAACCTTACCTATATATAATACTAACTTACACCTAAGCATAATGTACGAAACTAACCTTTAGACTTGTAAACAATCTCATTAGTACATAAGGTCTATTGTAATAAACCAACTACCATTATCCCCTCACGCGCTCCACGTCTCAACCCCCACCACTCTACCCTATATAAACGCTTCCCGAACTCCTAACAACGCATTCTATTTCCAATCTCCTTACTACCTCGTTACTCTGTCTCTTAGTTTACTGTCACCCTGTTAATTCTTAGTCTTATATACAATTTCTTGTAGTATTCTTTTAAATAGTGTTATAAATTAAAGTTTAAGTTCAATTATTAAATATTAGTTTTTAAAAAGACTTTTTATTGCTCTGCCACATAACAATTTTGGCGCAGTCGGTAGGATTATTCGCAAAAAGACGAATACAAACGTGAATTTCAAGCAAATATCACGGTAGCCGTAGGCTTTTAAAAGTGTTCGCCGAACCGCAAAATGATCCAGATCATCGTGTTACTGTGGTAAGTGGCATAATTTGTCTGCTCAATTCCTTTTATTCTATGTTATATTCTATTTCTATTCCATTTCCCTGATTTTTAAATGTCCATACCTATCAAAAACGAACCATACTCTGAATCCACTATATACCCAAATTTGTTTAGTTATCTTTCGACACAACCACACACAACAGATACAATGTCTCTAGATATTGCCACCTTGCTTAAACTTATCCCAGCATTCGACACAACACAACCACAACAAGTATATAGATTTATTAGATCTTGCGATTCCGCCTTCCAACTTTCCGATCCTAAACAAGAACCCATTTTATTAGTATATATTTTAAATAACATAACAGGCACAGGCGCTTCCGATGTTCATTGTAGACAGTATGCTACGTGGGAAGACCTTAAGTCCTACCTTATTGATAAATTTTCCAATGTAAAAACTATTTCACATCTTAATTTAGAACTACAGTCGATGTTCCAAAAAGCTGGCGAATCTGTCACAGAATTTTATCATAGAGTCGACTTATGCCGAAGTAAAATAAAAGAAAAAATTAACGCAGAAATAAACGACCCCACACTACTTGGTCGCATGACGACAACAGAAGAAACCGCGTTAAGCGTATTCATCAACGGCCTTAACACAGAAATAGGAACTATGCTGAGAACACGAGGCTTTACAAACTTAACAAAAGCAGGTCGTTTTGCTATGGAAGAAGAAAAAATTAGAGCCATGAATTCCGCTAGGCAAGCTTTATTTAAGACTAATAATAATCATTCGAAACCGCGTATGAATTCACCTCTCCAAAACTCACAACAGTTACAGACTCCCTACACTCAAAACGATTTTAGAAATATACCAAATTCAAAAGTATGCAGTTATTGCAAAAATTTGGGACACTCAATTTTTGAATGCCGCAAAAGAGCTTACAATAATAATATTCGAAAAACATCTGTTCCTCCACCTCAACGCACACTTCCACTCCCTTCAACACAATCGCGCCCACCAATGCAACGCGCTTTACCATATTTACCAACGCAACGCGCTTTACCAAGCCCCCCAGCACACGTCAATAATTTAAACTCCGAAGCGACCAACGAGACGAGCAACTCGCTGGAAATCGCTTCCGATTATTGCTCAACGACCCAAATGCCAACCTCAGCATCCCAGGTAGACAGCCTCCAAATCCAATGGTAGAAAGACCTACCACATATAGAGAAAGTACTAAGCACAGTTTCAAAAACCCAGTCCATCGAGGACAAAACGAAACTGTCCCTAGCGACGCGTCACCAGTCTATCGGAGACATTACAGAGATGCGTCAACACAAACTTACTCTTCATCATTACCTACAAAACTTACTATTCCAAATCTACCTACTATATCTACTAATAATAATCCTACTCTACCAAATAACCCTACTAACTCTACTATATCCACTACTCTTACTAAATCTACCATATCAAATAACCTTACTAATCCTACTAAACCTACTAACTCTACCATACCTACCAAATCTACCAAATCTACCACTCCTACAAAATCTTCCAAATCAAACAAGATACAATATCGTCCTAAACACAAGTCCAAACCTAAACCTAGATCTAAAACTCAAACTACTACTCCCACTGAATCTTCTACTAACATTGAGTCCTATTCCATATCATCTCTAAACGACGTTCCTCCTGAAAACTTATTACACTGCACATTTCAAGTCGAAAACCAATCCGTCACTCTCCTAGTCGATACAGGCGCAGGAATCTCGATAATAAATAAAAACAAGATAGGTTCAGTCGAAATAAACGAATCTGATAAAGTATCTATCGTAGGTGTATCTAATAACCAATCGTCAATTACCAGTTTTGGCTCCGCTAACATATGCCTTGATAATTTCCCCAAATTTAAATTCCATGTCGCTAACTTAAATATAAAAGCAGACGGTATTTTAGGTAACGATTTCATGTCACGATTCAATGTAAACATTTATGTTAAATCAAAAACAATGCGCATTCATGATAAAACTTACAAACTTCATTATCTTAACGAACCCATTAATAATTACACTACAGATAAACAATTTCTCAAAAACAGATCAGAAACTGTAATTAGATGTAAAACAAATAGCATTAGTTCCGGAATAGCCATTATTGATAAACAAACACTGGATAACGATGTTGTTATTCCCAGCGCACTAATTAATGTAGTAAACCATTCTTTTTCGATAACTTGTGTAAACTATTCCAAGACTGATAAGTCAATAACAACCCCTATCGTTAACGTAGACCCTTTCGATACCGATAGTTATAATTATACGAACAGTCGCACATCAGAACAACCCATAGCAATTAATTCTGTTAACTCATTCGATAAACAAAACAAAGTCATGCAGATGATTAGAAAAGATCACTTGAATTCCGAAGAGTCTGAATCGTTAGATAGAATTATTTCCGAGTTCTCAGACATATTCTTTATAGAAGGAGACTCCCTCACATTTAGCAATCACACCAAACACAAGATTCCAACAACTTCAAACACGCCAATCCACACAAAAACATATAGGTTCCCACAGATTCATGAAAACGAAGTCAAAACTCAAGTTCAGAAAATGTTAGATCAAGATATTATCCAACCTAGTTCATCGCCTTGGAGTAGCCCCATCTGGGTTGTACCCAAGAAAATCGACGCTTCTGGAAAACAGAAATGGCGTTTAGTCATCGACTATCGCAAATTAAACGACGTAACTGTAGGAGATAGCTACCCTCTTCCAAACATCACTGACATCTTAGATAAGTTAGGACACTCTCAATATTTCACAACACTAGATCTTGCTTCAGGGTTCCATCAACTCGAAGTCGAACCCACTGACATTCCTAAAACCGCTTTCAATACCCCTTATGGTCATTACGAATATAAAAGAATGCCTTTCGGGCTGAAGAACGCCCCTGCTACCTTCCAACGTGTAATGGATTCTGTACTTTCCGGTTTACAAGGTGAACGCTGTTTCGTATATTTAGATGACATCGTCGTTTTTGCATCTAGCCTACAAGAACACGAACAAAAACTTCGAGAAGTGTTCTCTAGACTCCAAAAATACGATCTAAAAGTACAACCGGACAAATGCGAGTTCTTAAGACGTGAAGTAGCTTACCTAGGCCACATTATTTCTAATGAAGGTGTAAAACCGAACCCTGATAAAATCGAAGCCGTCAAAAACTTTCCAGCTCCCAAATGTTGCAAGGATATCAAAGCTTTTCTAGGCCTTACTGGTTATTACCGCCGTTTCATTTCCAATTTCAGCAAAATTACTAAACCTCTCACTAGCCTACTTAAGAAAGACACACCCTTTATATGGGGTCAATCTCAGCAAAATGCATTCGAAGAATGCAAACAACTCCTTATTAGTCCACCGATCCTCCAATATCCAGACTTCACAAAAGAATTTATTTTAACCACCGATGCTTCAATTCACGCCATCGGCGCAGTTCTATCTCAAGGTCCTATAGGTAAAGATTTGCCAATTGCCTACGCATCTCGTACGCTCAATAAAGCAGAATCAAATTACTCTACAATAGAACGAGAACTATTAGCCATTGTCTGGGCTGTGAAACATTTCCGACCATACCTCTTTGGTAGAAAGTTTAAAATAATCACAGACCACAAACCATTAACATGGTTGTTCTCTATAAAGGACCCAGGTAGTCGTCTCGTTAGATGGAGACTTAAATTAGAAGAGTTCGACTACGAAGTTATTTATAAAGCTGGAAAAAATAATACGAATGCAGATGCACTTTCTCGACCTCCCGTTATGAATACCAACATAATTGATCTCACTCTTAGCGACGACATTCCAACTCAAAGCAACACCCAAAACTCCTCAGAAGATTATCTACAAATAAATTTTTCACACTTCATAGATAACTCCACTTATAGCTTCGACACTCCAAACCTTCATATTTCACCAGATAACCTTTTAGACGAACGGCACAAAAACATTCTCATCCCAATTTCTTGCGAACTATCAGATAAGAACGACCTTTTCAATAGGGCAATCTCCATTTGTTCTCAAGTAGATGCATATTTAGAGAAACCCAAAACACTTTACGATATAGATTTATTAGTTTCAGATAAGAAACAAAACTTATATTTTAGTTGCACAAGACCAACACACTTCAATGCATGGGACTCTGAAAGCTATTTTAAAACTCTTTTAAATCTTTTACAATCTCACAACATTCAAAACCTTTACGTACCAAACCTTAAAAACGACACAACATGCAAATTACAAGGAAACGAGCAACTACACATAACTGCTTATCTAGCTGATGCCTATGATTGTAGAATAACTATTTGTGAAGATAAAATGAAGTATCCTAGTCCAGAACAAATTCCTGAAATATTAAAAACCTTTCACGATGAACCTTTGTCAGGACATCGAGGCATTGTAGAGACAACGCGTAAAATTAGATCTGAATATTTTTGGAAAGGCATGACGGACACTATCAAAGATTATATAAATAACTGTACCACATGTCAACGAGGTAAAATTCAAAGAAAGACATTTAAAGCTCCTATGGTGATAACTAGCTCCTCTTCAGAACCCTTCGAACGAGTAACAATCGATCTCGTTTCCTATTCCGATGTTACAGGTGACTCTAACAAATACATACTGACATTACAAGATGATTTAACTAGGTTTGTTCAAGCGTACCCTGTTCCCGATAAACAAGCTATTACCATTGCTAAATCCCTTTTAATATTCTGCCAACACTATGGTATCCCAAAACGTTTTCACTCCGACCAAGGCGGAGAATTCGTTAACAACATTCTCAAACAACTCATTAAATTACTAGGTTCTCAACACACATTCAGTACATCATATCACCCACAGACTAACGGTGCATTAGAACGATTCCACGCAGTACTCAGAGATCACATTAGAATGTATTCTGCAAAGAATCATCACAATTGGGACCGTATTGTACCTCTTGCGATAATGTGTCACAACACGTCGCTCAACCAATCCACTGGTTTCACTCCTCATGAACTACTATTCGGATACAAACCTCGCTTACTATATTCATTGAAAGAAGCCCGTGAATACACCACTAATGATTACCTCAATGATCTTAACGAAAGACTCAAGATCTCACGCGACATAGCTCAGCGAAATCTCGATGCTATGAAAGAGAAAGCCAAAACGCGTTATGATAATAACATCAAAAACATTGCGGATTTTCAATTAGGTGACAAAGTTATGCTCCGAGTTCCCAATCCCAATAACTTAGATAGCAAATGGGAAGGTCCATATGAAGTCGTCAGAAAAGGTTTTAACGAAAATTACATCATACGTAAATCCGGCAAAAATCATTTAGTTCACGGGAATCGCCTAAGACCTTTACAGGACTAAGTAGTTAATTTATAATTTTCAGGTTACCACAATCGATGATGGCTAACCCCATAGTTCAACCAACTCAAGAACCAAACAATCTAGAAAATAAGTTTAGCACCTTAATGAATAATCCTTATTTTAGTTTTATTATATGCTCCTTAATCAAATTATTATTTTACATCTTAGTTTATAAATTATACATTTTTACCAAATCATTCTTTATCAATAAATTTAAGAATTAGCATTAATTATCGATACCTTATTTACAATTTTATTAACAATTCATTTATTAAGATTAGTTGTACTAAATCAATAATAGGTTATTGGTATTTTTAGTACCAAATCAGCATATAATCTATTTCACTACTTTCTTTCTTACTATAAAATAATCCTAATATTTTATAAAAATCATTACACTTTAATTTTACACTAAAGCTCAATACATATATATATTTAAAACAGAAACATAATCTAACTCAATCATTTTATTATCTATTACAGGTGCTCCACAATAATAAATGTTGATGGAAGTACTGTAGTAGTGGACAATCTACCATCCAAATCTGGATACTATTATCAAACTCTTGGAGATCTCCTAGTATCGGAAAGCTCCTGGAAATTAGTCGTGTATAGAAATCTAGAACCACTTTTCATATCACGTGACTCCCTCAAACGATTAATAACAAACTACCAAAATCTTGTTAATAATAATAAAGTTATTACTCCTAGCATTTATACTACTAATTCATTTATCAAGGTTAGCTTAGATAAAATTGATAATAGATTAAGTGAACTTAGCCTCTATACGAACAATCATAATCGTGCAAAACGAGAATTAATAGATGGCCTAAGCACAGTACTTAAATGGCTCATTGGCACTCCTGATGCCAAAGATGCGAAGTACTACGATCAATGCATCGAATTATTGGAAAATCAACAAGCAAATCAAAATCATATACTAAGCCAACAGTTACAAATCATATCATCAACTATTACTAATTTTAATGAAACCATTGCCAAAATTTCTTACGATGAGTATACAATTAACGATAATCTAGAAAAAATTAACATTTATTTAAATAACAGTAATAAAATAATCTTCGATTTACAAGCGTCAGAACGAATCTCGACTGTATCAATCCAAATCTTAGAATCCGTAATTTCTCTTGAAAAAGAACTAGATGACATAACCACGAGCATATTGTTTATAAAATCGGGTGCAATACATCCATCTATTATTTCAACCATCCGACTCTACAAGGAACTTTTAGCCACAAATCATATTAGAATTAATAACAATTTAATCGCACCAATTACTTTAGAAAACATTCACGACATCTTAGAATCCACAACTTTAACTTCATATATATACCTGAATAAATTAGTCTATGTAATAGAATTTCCCCTAGTAAAAAATGAAAAATTTAATCTATATCATATATATTCAATACCCATCAAACATCCCAACTCCTCTTTCTACTCAACCCTATTCCCTGAGCAAACATACCTTGCTACTTCCACAACACGGCAACGCTACATGACAACGAGCATCCTAGAAAAGTGCAAAGTCTTTGCCCCTCAAAGAAGAGTCTGCAAAGATATTCCAGTCTACAACTACAACTCCAGGCCTATATGCGAAATGGCAATTCTTCAGTCTACAAACAAGAAACTACCAGCGAATTGCGAATTGATGACATTTTCAGCCCATATCAACACATTTCAATCCTTGGGAAATAACAAATGGATCTTTATTCTACGACATACAACTCCATACGCTGTAGAATGCAATGCTGTAGAAACCATCGAACACAAAGAAATTTCTGGATCAGGTATACTAACATTATATCCGGGTTGCAAATTTTATACTGCATTTGTTACGTTGAACGCAGAGGAAGACACAACATCCAACATAACGCATCCAATTGTAACAGTAAATATTGAAGATGCTTGCACATCAGAGACACTTCAAGAATCAAAACTCCCAGATCTGCAGCCCATTACAATAAAGAACGTACCATTAGATTCTCTTCACATCATCAAAGATCAAATAAGAATACAAAATAAACTTCTACAAGAACAAAAACAGTCATTCAAAATCAATACACCCAATTCCAAATTTTCTTACGCCGCCATAATACTAGGCATATCAATGTTGTTTTTCTTAATATGCAAATGTTGCCCTTGGCGTCGTTTTTGGTCTCGTCAGCAAAACCGCTCAAACCGTCATTCAAATGAGGAACTACAAACACGAGGATGCATCCAAATATTCAACAACTGCTTCGACAACTCTCGTCGACATCAAAGCATTCCAATGACCTCAATTGACAACAATACAATCTCATCCGACGAAGAAGAAAAGGACACGCCTACAACCTCAAGATCGTGCACAACAAATCAGGCCCGATCTTTTTTCTAAGGGGGGAGGTGTTATATAATAACCTTACCTATATATAATACTAACTTACACCTAAGCATAATGTACGAAACTAACCTTTAGACTTGTAAACAATCTCATTAGTACATAAGGTCTATTGTAATAAACCAACTACCATTATCCCCTCACGCGCTCCACGTCTCAACCCCCACCACTCTACCCTATATAAACGCTTCCCGAACTCCTAACAACGCATTCTATTTCCAATCTCCTTACTACCTCGTTACTCTGTCTCTTAGTTTACTGTCACCCTGTTAATTCTTAGTCTTATATACAATTTCTTGTAGTATTCTTTTAAATAGTGTTATAAATTAAAGTTTAAGTTCAATTATTAAATATTAGTTTTTAAAAAGACTTTTTATTGCTCTGCCACATAACAACGCCACTATTTGTTTTGTTTGGTTGCACAAAAAGTAAATGGATATATTCAGTCCTTCATTTTGTTTAGAAAAGCTAGGGTTGATGTAGCATGGATGTTTTCCAGTGTCTGGGTGTTTATCTATATATTATAAGTATTATGTATAGTATATATATAAAATATTCATCAGTTATCATAGCATCCATAACACAAGCTACTTACGAGTACGCTTACTTTTGAGCTATATAGCGATGTGTGTAATTGTCCTATAATATTAATTAATTTATTTATTTTATGAGAAATTGAGAATAAAATTTTCACGATGGATTGTCAACAGATTACTTACTACTAGATGGCCGGCTGACGATTTTACATGTTAATTATTTCTATTGTTTATGCTTATATTTTAATACAGTTCATTTTTCCGTCACGTTTATTAATTGCCTAAGTAACCTTCCACAAACACGCCACTCTCACTAAAGGGCTAATCTGGGACAATCCAGACGAAATGTAATCAGAAGTAAAGCTCACATTAGTTGATCTTAGGTTTAATTCTCACTAAGGTTAATTTAGCACACAATTCATTTTTATTAGTGCTTTATTATATCGTTCTTACATTTTCGAAATTAGCAAATGTAACCTCAATTAATTTTCCATTGAGATATTATGCTCAATGTAAATTTTTTTACAAATTTTCTCAGTCTCAGTTGAAGTATTTTAGAGTTATAATAATATCTTTTTAGAGTTATACAATAATTGTCGTATCGCCAATATTTCAATTAACCATCGAAGGATAGGATGCTTTAGGAATATTTTTTAGAATATTTAACCGTAACATCCTCCAAACTACGACAGTCATTGATTTAACTTGGCACGATCAATTTCATTGCGACTAATTTTCCTTTTTTAGTCAAAACGTTTTATATTTTTGCACTATGCACTGCGTCAAAGACTGCATTTGCATTGATGTCTACTATTTCATAGATATAATACAAAACGATTCTCGATTTTACAAACGCATTTGTAATTCTAGATATACTCAAAGTGGACTTGTGTATTCAGAACGGATCGCCTTTGATCTGGCGGTGCGTCCTCACTGTTCAATCACTCGAACCACCAGCCAAACGAAGCAAATCACCATACAATTCACGCAGTATTAAACTCTATTTGAAAGTTCTTAAATGCTGAATTTCCTTGCTGGATTACACTGTACATCGACCTTTCAGGTGGAGTGTACGTAATTTGATATGTCGCCCGCCAATAGCCCTCGTTTACACCATTTCATATATTATGTGAGAGGCAATTGATTCTTAATTGTGTTGCGCAGTTTTGTTTTCAGACATATTAAATATTTAGGTATTTTGGACAATTAGAATACATGAGAGGCTGAATTATTTCTAGGTTAGATAGCTAGGTTAAGTTAAAAAATTTTAACAAAAAATAGAACCGATTCAAAACGCACTAAAAAGTAAAAAATAACTGTGTCATTTAGTTGCTTTAATTTACTTAAGCATATCTAGGAGTCGGTGCCAGCCAAGGTCTACTTTCAAGGACGTTACCTAGAACCCACAAACTGCTTTACTACGTCAAATAAAGGTTCCCTAAACTTGGCTGGCACCGACTTCATAGATATGCTTAAGTAAATTAAAGCAACTAAATGACACAGTTATTTTTTACTTTTTAGTGCGGTTTGAGTCGGTTCTATTTTTATTTAAAAATTTTTATTTACTTTTTAGTGCGTTTTGAGTCGGTTCTATTTTTTGTTAAAAATTTTTATTTCTTACTTTTTAGTGATTTATCGCCACATAACGTACTCGTTCTATACTGTCATAGTATATTATACGGCACTATAAAAGAGAAAATAAAGATAACTATATCTATATTAATTATTTAAACTATGTTATATCTATAATTAATATATATTTATATTTTAATTATATGAAATTATAAATACTTTATGGTGCTGCAGGCGGGGACAAACTATACCTACTTTATTTTCAATTTTTTTATTATTAACTACAAGTTGGCCCTTGACTGCTATCACACCTGACGTTAAGTGATGATGCAATATAAGATGGAAGCGGGCTAACTTGTTAGGAGTAGGACGAAATCCACACCCCTTTCGGTTTCTACACGACATCGTACCGGAACGCTAAATCGCTTGGCGGCACGTCTTTGTCGGTAGGGTGGTAACTAGCCACCTCCCACCAGGCGATCCCACTTTGCTACCTGTGGTAATTCTGATTCGGTTTAGAGTACTTGTATGAATGGTTTAATGAAGTTGAATGAACCGAGAGATATATGAAAGAATCGTGGCAAGTGGAAGGACGTGTCCTCTACCTACCCCTATGGGAATAATGCGTGCGGTTACGAATGTATGTAGTTAGTCTACTACGTAGTTGGTCTAGCAGATGTACATCGCTCCTGCTATACTACTCGTAGTATGTGTCATAAGTTCATAACCTCGAGCAAAATTAGGATATTTGATCACGTAAATGCGTATGTTAATGTGAGTAATAATCATAATTGCTTAGTATTAATAAACAACTGAGGAACCCGACAGACGTTTTACTATCCAAGTTTGTACTTCTTTGTTCTTAATACTGGCACATCTTCAGCAAATACATCACGTCAATAATACCATTTTTGACGTGACAACGTCTTATAATTCGATAGAGCCGGCTGTACGTACGAAAAAACATGACTCATGCGGCGTTATCTCACTTTGAGGCGTTCCATGTAAGGCTTGAAGTGCAAGCGAGAGCGCGGAACGAACGACAAAGAAGCACAATCGGCCTTTGCGTTCGGCAGCGTTCGACATCCGTCTCTCTCCTACTTGAGTGGGAAATGCGTCTGCGTGGACAGCTGCTATACAATAGTACATTTACATGTTTTGATCGAGTATCAAGTGCAGTGAATATTACACATGTTTAAAAGTTGTAAAACAATTGCTCAACGCACATTTATACTTGTAAAAACTATTAAATTGTAAAAAAAATTGACATAATTGTATTTATGCGTACAAATAACTAATCTAACTTGATCAATTTCACTGTGATTTCCTTCTCTATATACATACAAATCTATTAAACAAATGAATTTAAAATGTTCTTTTGAAAAATGCTACCATTCCATCAGTATTTTCTTAAGACTTTGTCACGTTCAACTATCGTCAGTAAACCGACTTTACAGACAACCAATTTTTTTTGGTGACAAGGTTGAAACCTAAAGAATAATAAAGATACCCAACCTTTGACGAAAAAGTCGGGTTATATGGAATTTTTACCCATTAAACCCTCTCGGTGAGCATTTTTGTACTATCATCCAGGTTCAGCTTGTATTCTGTCTACCCGTGTTCGCCCTCAAGATGCTGATCAGCTGCCAGAGCCCTCACTATGGCAGCGCGTGACCTAAAAGTGTCTGCGCCAAAGACGAATTGGAAAAGAGAGACTTAAGCATTTCGTGCAGAGAAGCTTCGGCGATTGCGTCTTTGAGTTGGGTCTTTATGATACCATCTATCGCAATACTATAAATGTATTTTTAAACAATCCAGACCACTGAAATATCAGTTAGAAAATCACGATCGGTGAAGGTGCTTTTAAGGAACGTCTTGAACCTAGACTCGCGTCGTAAAGGCTGAGATCAGCTCCGAATTCTTTCCCACATATCTAATAGTTTTTTTTTATTTTCATGACAAACAATCCTGACTGAAAATGATAAATATGCACAATCTATGAAAAATAAATACAAATCAAGTTCCTACCTTAAACATCGTGTTTGCTTACTATTTCGCCAGCTGAAACAGCAAACATGATTACTTGTGCTAAAGCTTCGAAATAAGAAAAGGGCAGAGATGTTTGTTTCTGTACTTTGCATGTTGCACTTGAGAGTACCTAATGAGTAATTGTTTAGCGGCTTTGTATATGCTATAAATATTGATATCTGCCTCATTTCGAGAAAACATAAGCTTGTATATTAATGTACTATTATTTTTTCTGTATTGTGGCACGAATAATTTGAATTAATTAATAGTTAATCAAGTGGTCCTAAAGCAGTAATGTGAAATAGAGCCAAGTTCGATAGTTTACAAACAACTTTTTGGAGTACTCTGCGTTATTGATAAGATTTGAGATTATACGGTTGCCAAGTTCGACAGCATCTTACGTAGGTACATAATGTACAGTTCTCCACAATATTTGTCAAATTATTCCTTTGGTTAAAGTATTAGCATTTTAGTAACTTTAGATGACCATAAGAGTATATTGAAAAACAATTTAAGTTACACCAAGCACCTACCAAGTAAAAACAAAATCTAATATTTAAAATTTCCCTGTCACTATGTTAGTTACCGTACTCCTCCGAAACGGCTTCATCGATTTTTACCAAATTTTGTATGCGTATTCAGCAGATCTGAGAATCGGCTACTATCTAGTTTTCATCTAATTTTTTTTTTAATTTTTAATGCAAATAACGTTTGCCGGGTCAGCTAGTAAGTTATAAATTCGTAATCTACTCATAAATTAATTTAATTATTAAATATACATAACGTATGGAAGTATTTAAATATAAAATAAACAATCTCGTAGAGATATCTAAATACTTTTTATTGTTGATAGTAGGAAGTGAATTATGTAAACAACAAAACAGTAGCTGTCATTGATAAACAAAAATCCATCATTGTTTTTATTTGGATACAGATAAAGTGAATTCGTTTAAAATTTATTACCTATGAATTCAACAGGTTATCGACCCGTAGCATATGTGGTATTTACGAATGACATTGTTGGCTTTGCTCATAGTTATAATAATCATACTAGGATGATAACTAATACTCGTGTATTAATGTTTGACCTAATTGCATAGAATAGATATTTAGTTTTCATGTAGGTAGGTAAGTCAAGTTTGGCGTAGAACCGAGGAGGTTTTATTGGGCCACCCATTAAATCCTCCTCGGTCCAAAAATAGACGTCTCTTCCCTGAGACTAGGGGCTCTCAAAGGAAGTTTTGGTTCAAAGCAAAAATAAACAATCGAATTATTATAAAGAGGCTTGTAGTCTCATTTCTCCCTGGCTCTGCAATCGCTAAAGCCGCTGGCTTATAAGAGAAATTCATGAGCTGAAGGCGCCAACACGACGCGTGCGCGAAGGGTCTGCAGCATGTAGGCGTTAAATGCAAATCGTTTGCGTTTCACCGCGAGACAATGCCGCCGAAGTGTTGCACGTCTTGTAAACAGCGTGGACGTGGTTTGTTGTTCTACTTTTTTGGTTAAGTGCTACTCCGTAAACGGGTAACATAGGCCGCCGCGGCATACCGCGGGCGGTACAATGCCTCCATCTCGGCCCTAAATGGCGATGGCGGTGTTAATGCACCGATTCACCAAAGCGTTTTACATCTACCTACCCATTTTAGTTAGCGGTGAAATTCACAGTTTTGGCGTTGTGTAACTTGGCATCCGCCCACCCGAGCGCATGCCAATTTTTTTTTCGTCTTTCTTATGCGAAAACCGACCTATTTTTCGAGTAACATTACGTGAATTCATGCAATTCGCGGTAAGCACGGATATAGATTGCGCGGAAACATTAACATCAAGAGAATGTACGACATTAAATTATATTTTATGGAAAATGCGTATGGACATTGAATCGTAGCCAACGCGTTGCATTCGCGTAGCGCGACAGATATGCCGGTGTGCGACCATCAATAAATATTTTTTTAAATTAAAATTTAACGATTGTGTCATTGAAATATAATATTTAAAAAAAACTCAAAAACCTACTATACTTAGCGCAATTTCATAGTGTATTATTTTGTTGTTAGCCGCCAAAATTTGACTAATTCATAAACACCACAGATCATTAAAAATAACCCACTTGAGTTCACTTGAGATAATCCCACAAACTGTTGACTCTATTTTTAACTTAAACATCTATAAAGAACAAATTTCGCTTATAGAACAATATTCTAAACATTCTTACTAAAATTTTATTTATTAGTAAATAAAAAATATCAACTAAACCCTATAACGCCACCTTTTGCATGTCCATTTTGTTAATGCGGTGTAAACATTTATTTACACATTATAAATAAATAAATAAATAATATTGAAAAGACCAACTCGCAGATCATCTTAATTTTAAGAGATTGAATCGTTATGCGAACAAAGTATGCCGGCAACACATTGTCGCGGCGAGCCTACGCCGACTACAATGAGACCGCACCTTGGGCCATAAACATTGTTTGCAATCAATGCGAATATAGACTATAAATTAGCGCGGAACCGACTGAACGCGCCACTCAACCATTCAGTGTCGCCTCAATTCACGAGGGGGTCATTCCTCTTCAATCTACACTTAACATTTTATTTTTCTTCCTTGTCATATATTTTTTTTATCGACTACAAGTTAGCACTTGACTGCTATTACACCTGATATTAAGTGATGATGCAATCTAAGATGGAAGCGGGCTAATTTGTTAGGGGTAGAATGAAATCCACACCCCTTTCGGTGTCTACACGACATCGTACCGTAACGGTAAATCACTTGGCGGTACATCTTTGTCGTTAGGGTGGTAAATAGCCACAGCGAAAGCCTCCCACCAGCCAGACCAAGACAAATTAAAAAAAATCTCAATCTGCCCCGCCGGGAATCGAACCCAGGACCTCCGTCTTATAAATCCATCGAGGTCGTCAAACTTATAACACATAGACAAAGTGATCATCAACTTATCAGCCGAAAGACGACCACTGCTGGACATCGCATCCCAGTTGGAGGCTGCGTAGTAAACATCCAGAAATCCCACAAAAATCCAGCGGACGAGGTGGCAGGTGATGCTAGTATCTGTCGCTCCTACGTTTTTCTTTTGCGTAGCGGGTGAGTATTGGAAGCTCTGCGGCCTCCTTTGAGCCGTTGACGTCTCATAAAAAAATTTTAACAAAAAATAAAAACGCCTTCAAAACGCACTAAAAAGTAAAAAATTACTACGTCATTTACTTTCTTTAATTTACTTAACCACATCTATGAAGTCGGCGCCATCCAAGTTTAGGTAAAGTCTTTAAAGTCAAAAGCTCGGGTTTTGTTTTGTTAAAATTTTTTCTTTCATACTTTTTAATGATTTATCAACAACGAACATACTACAGAACCTACTCGAACTAAACCATAAGTACCAATATTCACTAACTAGTTATAACATTCCGACATCCCTGCAAATGTGCCTATAAAGTTTGTAGAGTTTCCTCGAGTTTTCGTAGATCGCATCATCGGATCATGACTTAGTAAACATTAAACCAACTGGAATCTATAACCTTTCAAACTTCTCATTGAGATATGTTAATCGAGTCCAAATACAAGGTAGTTACTGTAAACCGTTAAAGAGCTCCCTCAGCTGTCCTTCGTTTTCATCGCCAGACCCTTCATGACAATCACAGCCCATCTAAATGTAAAGTTCTCATTGAGACAAATTAATTGAGCCCAAACACAAAGTAGCTACTGTAAACTCTTCATCTGCAGATCTTCAATGTAAATTTCTATCTAAATGTAAATTTCTCATCGAGACAAATTAATCAAGCCCAAACACAAGGTAGCTACTGTAAGTCGTTACGGAGCTCCCTTAACTGTGCTTCGTCTTCATCACCAGACCCTCAACGACAGTCACAGCCCATCTAAATGTAAAGTTCTTATCAAGACAAATTAATCGAGCCCAAACACAAGGTAACTGCAGTAAATCGTCAAGGAGTTCTCTTATATGTAGATCGGCTCCATCATCAGATCGACTCCAAACCTTCATCAAATTGTAGTGCTTTTAAATACTTACTGGAAAAATTAACAAACATACTTGTTGTCTCTATAATTTTTGAAAGTTCCCCTTACTTTCTCCAGGATCCCATCATCAGATCCTGGTTTCCTTGGTATCACCACCGGTCTATCTACTTTCCAAAAAAAAAGAATTATCAAAATCCGTTAATAAACGACGAAGTTATGCGCGAACACACATAAAAAAAGACGTGTGGCACTCGGAGACTGCCGCGGTAAAGCTATTGCATAGCATTTTTTATCAACTATGTTTACCTACCGACGTCATCGGGACCGTGGCCTAGTGGTAAGCCGGATTGCCAGAGAGACGCGGGTTAGAATCCCGTTGGTTCCGCAATTTTTTTTTAAGCGTGATATTGCAAAAATTCATTAATTTTTAAAAAAATAATTTTTGAAATATCACGCTTGAAAAAAAAAAGTCGGAACCGACGGGATTCGAACCCGTGTGTCTCTCTGGCAATCCGGGCACTTAGAGCGTCTTACCGCTAAGCCACGTTTACAGATGACGTCGTTGCCGAAATTGCGCTTTTGGTCATGTTTTTCATACTCAGTTTTTTCGTCAAGACCCGCAATAAAAGCTATACAATAGCTTAAAAAAATATATATATACGGGGATGAAACTTATTTTTTGAGTCATTTTTCGCGGTTCCTGGACACGCTTAATGTTGGAGTCCACGCTCAGGTCACCCGCGATAAACTAGCAACTTGCAACAGAAAATTGAGTCTTATTTTTACCTGGCCCTAAATTAGCAGGGTATTGATGTATTCAAAGTAGCAGTTGCAGTATTATTCTGCACACTACTTTATGCCATACGTTTTATTGCTGGTGGAAATTAAATGAAATGCGTGAATTGGTAAAGGTGTTCAAACATTAAGTAGTACTTTAATAATTAATATTTTATTTAGGAGAAACGTATTGGCTTTTAATCTAAATAATAAATAAATCGTCTACATTTTGTCCCGAATTGAATGACACGTTACACATTTATTTCCGTGACTACTAAAAATGTTGGCAAAACGTCCTATCGCATGTAAGTATGTTGTTAAGCTACAATGAATATGTTTACAGTTTTACTTTACGTGGGAGCTTCATTTTGATTTAGACCAAAATACTATATAAAATAATACTACTACTATATAAATAGATACTTCTTTGGAAACAATTATTTTGAAATTACTTATGAATTGTGCATTTTTCATGCATTTTATGCATGTAAGTATTTATTTATAAAGTTATTAATCAAAACGCTTCATCTGTATTCGCTTGCCAATTAGACTTTGTTCTGCACATCGAGTACGTATGGAATTTGAACTATGTCTACAACAAATGTGATGATTGGCATGCCTGAGTGTGGCTTATGACACTGAATCTGAATCGTAATGAATATCTCTGTGAACTTTGAGTTTGCTCAAGCAATATGACGTGAGCATTCGTAGGAGCAGCACGTCATACTAAACGCGATGCCTTTGCAGATTGATTTTAATGTTACGTGTAGGTTGCCGACATATACATAAGGCTCAACTCAGATTGGACACGAAGCGAGACTTCAAGTTTGTCAACGACAAACTGTTATATTCGTTTACAGATTATTAAGATACGGAATTTTTTTTTTTATCGTCTACAAGTTGGCCCTTGACTGCTATCACACCTGATGTAAAATCTCAATCTGCCCCGCCGGGAATCGAACTCAGGACCTCCGTCTTATAAATCCACCGCGCACAACACTGCGCCACGGAGGTCGTTTTGTAATAAAATACGGATACTATGAAGATACTACAAGAATTATAGTATAACAGAACAAGCCACATATTTTGACTAGACTCTACATGAGATCTGACAACTTTTGACAGTGTGAATCGTCTGGGCAACATTTTACATAAAAATGTTTTTTGTGGTATAATATTTTCTATAAGGAAGGGTAAGAGACAAAATATAGGGTAAAGTTGCCGCTAAGGAAATAATACTGTCATATTGACGCCTTACCACTTATGCCGTGATAGATATGTAATGTAGGTAGGGCAACCTTCTATGTATAAAATATTGACAATATTATTTAGCGTGTGCGTTGATAGTAATTAGTAGATACCTCGCGCCGAGCGAATTAAAGAAATATTAAATTTATTATACCTTCTTAAGCTCTTTATCGGCTAATTCTGCAAAAGAGTGGATATAAAATATGTACGATAAATAAATTGTAATAAATAGAATAAAACAACAATATCAATGTTATCTTGAGTTTATTTGAACCGCATGTAGGTTAACAGTTAATTGGGTCGAGTGTACGCATCGGTGATGTTTAATTGATTGTTTTACGTAAGCGAGTGTAAATATTGTTGAGATCGTTTTTAATACAAATACTTACAATTCATAAATAAAACAATATAAAAGTCTCACTTACATCTCGTCGAATATTCCACCTGTTTTTCGACTGCCACCCTAATATGACAAAATGTCAAATATAAAAATTTTTAACAAAAAATAGAACCGACTGATAACGCACTAAAAAGTAAAAAATAACAGTGTCATTTAGTAGCTTTAATTTACTTAAGAATATCTAGGAGTCGGTCGGTAAAGCAACTAAATGACACAGTTATTTTTTACTTTTTAGTGCGTTTTGAGTCGGTTCTATTTTTTGTTAAAAAAATTTATTTTTACTTTTTAGTGGTTTATCGCTACGTAACGTACTCGTACTATACTGTCATAGTATATTATATGGCACTAGTAGCCACAAAGCTACCGATACGGAGACAAAAACCGAAATCGTTCTTTAAGCGTGCCTCTAAAATTTGAAGAATTCCTTCAACTTCTCCAGAATATCATCATCAGATGATGACAATGGGACCACTTTGGAAGTATGCCCTTTCAAATAAAAAAAGAATTATCAAAATCGGACAACTCTTTAAAAAGTTATGCGTGGTCATACATACAATAAAATATAAATACGTGTCGAAAACCTCCTCCGTTTTTTTTCGTCGGTTAAAAATAGTAGAGCTTTTTGGGACAAAGCTCGTTCAAAATAGTCCTATCACTATGCTTGTTTTGCCGCCAAGTTGCTGTGTTCTAACCTGAAGGAAATGATTGCTAGTTTTCCAGTAAAATCCGTGTATAAGCAAAAGTTTTAAATCGGTCCAGTAGTCAGCTTTATAATATTCGTAAATTTTTTATAAGGTAGTAATACTGTAGTAATACTGTAGTAATCTAGTACTACAATGCTTATTTATTCCTTTTTGATTTTCTTATAATAAATCGGAAGGTTTTTGCTAAACAAATGTTACTTTAAGACACCGGATCCGTAAACGTAACGTTTTGTGTTCATAGAGACTGTTTCAAGCTGAACTCTGTTATTGGCTATAGTTTTAAGCCATTAATTGCTTGCGCTGTCTCCCAGCTAAATATTTTACATATTTAATTCTTTGTACAATGCTAGTGTCAAGACAAGTTACTAGCAATGCTTGTTTGATTTTCTTCTTCTTCTTCTTCTTTTTATTCTAAAACGTATGCCAAACAGTGTAATATTGTGTGGCAATTAAATGCAAAATATAAGATAAAAATCTACAACTACATTAGTAACACCAATATTTTAGCGTAAACGTAGACGTTCAATTATTATAATGGTTACCTATTAATATTTTTAAATTATGCTATGTCTTATACCGAGTATGCTGGACAATTTAATATTATCAAGCCTAATTAATACTTATAGCGCAATAATTTTATTCAATGTCTTAATAGAATAATCTTGTATTGCAAGTATTCGTGTCATTTAACCTAATCCTCTCTTAAAAGGTTCATGAATATGCTGTCTACTTAGGAAGTACAACAGGTTACGACGTATATAGCCCTCGGTTATATGGCCGGTATAGGTTTTTCTTCAGCTCTTATACGTGCATTCTTTGCCTTGCGCTGTACAAGTCTGGCCATATCGGTGACAAATTCGCTATTTAAGTAGTCTGCACAGGTGCCGGGGAACATTGTTCATTTCTTTTTTTTTTCGACGCCGTGTTCTGTTTCTATGATTTCACGGCGACCGTTACGTAAAGACATCCTCAGTTCGTGTGAAAATTAATGCATTAATCTAAATAGCGCGGAGATATCGAAGGTACGAGTATCGTAAACGGTGACAGATGAGAAGTTGCCAGACTGGCTGGGAAGCGATTGATTAGAGATTGTGATGAAATGGAGAACCTTTCCGAGAACTAGATAAATCGTGTTACAGTTTTTGTTGTATCGTTCCTGTATGAATTATTGATAGTTGTAAGTGTCCTGTACACTCTGTGTATTCATGGTATCGATCGTGAACGTCGTCGAAGCGGCGCCTAGTTACATCACGCGATTGGAAAACACGCCGCCCGCATATCGGAGACGCATAAAGTCGTTGGGTACATCTCAGCTTGATTGGAAATTATCAAATTATTTGAATATGGATTTGTGGCTCAATAACTAGGATAGATAGTGATGAAATCTTCCTACTCTTCTATGTACAAATAAGTTGCTTAGTCTCGTTAAAACTCTTAAACGGTTTGAAGAATTTGATCATTCGTTATGTTTTCTCAAATACATTAAACTCTTTTACAAGAAATACGTATATCGAAACGTACGTTTTGTGATGCTACGAAGATCATTTGCTGATTCTGTCTGTCAAAGATTAAAAAGATTAGGTGATCAAGCTCTGATTCAAATTTTTATACCGACTGTTTTTGCCATAATCTCTAAATATTTAAACGTTGATAGGATGTTCTTCCATTCTTGTTTTTATTTCCAGTGTTTATTATTGTGAAAGAAATCGTCGAAAACCTTCCGCGCTCCTAGTTGTGTCACGTCTCGGAACTCAAGGATACTTTCAAAAGTTTAAATTTACGTTGACATGACGTTAATGAGTGAAGCCGCTAGGTGAGGCGCCTTGACACTAGCAGATTTTCTCTATCTAAAGTGTTCATGTCAGCGTAAGTATGTATAAATATTCATCGCACACACACACGCGCACAGTATGCGGCGCCTCGTATTGCTTTGCGGAGTCAAAGGTGCCCGACGTCGCCGGCATCGCAAATAGTAGGCATCAACATTCAGAGGAGAAGTGAGTAAGGCCAGTAGTTTGACAAAAATTTCAATATTTTATTTAAACTATTCCACTTCCAGTTTTATACTTATTGTATTCTTGCCTCGAGATAACTTCTTAACAGCAAATTTTTATTTACTACTAGAGAATGCACGCGGTTTCACCCACGTCGTTCCCGTGGGAATTGCGGGATAAAATGTGGCCTACGTGTTATTCTGCTACGTAAGCTACATTATTGTGAAGTTTTAACAAATCCATTCAGAAGTTATGCGTGAAAAACCAAAAAACATCTATCCATCCAGACACAAAAACTTTCGCCTTTATAACACTACCAAGGATAGGTTGTTGTTTTGATATACTCATCACCTACTATACAAAGTTTGCAATATATTTTTCAATGAAAACTAACAATAAACAACATCACAAACTATTTTTCAACAATGAATTCATTCCACGTTAGATACTTGTTGCTGTCAAAGTAGTTTAGTACTTGTACAAAAGAATTGGCACCAATGAATCGTATTCTAAATCAGACGCTCCAATAAGAGCTATGAGACTAATGATCGATCCTAGTTGTAATGTTTGCGACTCTCCAATCCGTCTATTTCTTGCATTTGCATGTACTGTAGACTTTAACGTCACCACGTTGGCGCCACTGGCCAATAAATTTAGGACTGTCTCGAGCATTAAATGAATTCCCAGATTGAATTATGAACGCTGGCGCCGAGTTGTACTAGATCATAATCTACCTATGGGGGTATCAAGGCATAAACAGGTCTGCTCATCGTAATGTTTACTAAGGTTACTTGCTACTGCTTGTTTAACACATAACTAGTATAGCAAAGGCGATAATGATAAGACGATTTATTGAACATCGCACAACCTACATGCTATTTAACCCTGTTTCGATGATATTTTTATTAGCGTAGCAGATTTCTTAGCTGACGTTTAAATAGTGAAACATTCGTAGGATAAAAACGTCCTGCGAGGTTTGGACCTTTGATGCACCTCTCTACATTGTTTATAGGATGGGGTTTTAATTTTGGATTCTGTAACGATTATTACCTGGTGTTGATGATCGCGACTGACGGCTTCGTGCGTAGCTTCGTGAGACGAGAGGCTCGAGAATGTTAATCATTGTCCCAACAAGGAACATCTGAGTTTTATGGAAAGTAAGATTCGTGTTTAGAACCTCTAATCTAATCCGTAACAAATTGGTATACCACAAAACTAGGCTACTTTCATGTTAATCAGTTTCTTTACGTCTTTCGCCTATAAACATTACGCAGGAATACGTCCAACAAGTGCCACCCTGTGTGTGTCATTCGGAGGCATAGGTGTTGAGCATCCTGTAGGTACTATATATTATTGTGCTATTGTGTACTCATGTTGGAAGTACGTTAGCTAACTAGAATACTGGGCTTTGGCTGTAGAATGTATGTATGTTTTTATGTAAAATGTATGTATTTATGTATGTATGTATGTATGTAAGTATGTATGTATGATTACTTCGGCACGCACTACAGCCTAAACGGCTAAACGGATTTTGACATGTGAGGTGTCGTTGAATTTGTCAAAATTGTGGTAGTGACTTAGGCTATATACATTTTCAAAATGGCGTCTGTAAATGGGGGAAAAAAGGGGGGATGTGTGTATTTTTTTCTCTTATCTTAGCAATATGGGTACCATTTGAAAGGTAATAAAAAGATCATTTCAAAAATATAAATATCATATCACGTTCATATTACTTTTTTAACAAAAAATGGCAAAAAAAATGTACTAAGTGTACCGTCTCATTTCTATACCATAAACTAAAACTAAAAAGTCTCAAATAAAATTATTATTATAAAAACAAAAATCCGACTGCTTAGAAGTTATGAACTGAAAAGAGAAAAACAAGGATTACTATATCTGTATAAAATTCTAAATACTTTATGGTGCTGCACCACAAAATACTTTAACCTGCGGGGAATTTTATACAGATATAGTGATCCTTGATTTTCTCTGCCGTAGAATTTTATACAGATATAGTGTCGGGTTTTTTGTTTTTATAATAATAATTTTATTAATTTTTGAAGCAAATATTCGCACCGCCAGACAGATCGTGAAGAAAATCTTTTGATCTCGCTGTCAGTTTACGAGCTATATTTTTATGGCAAACTACATCCCGAGATAATTTTTGAAATTAGCTTTTCTTATTAAAAGTGAATTCATCTTTTGCTATTTATATCTAAAGCTGGATCTTTATGTGTTTTTTTGGTCAATGCCCTGATTATAGTACAAAGTAATTTGGTTTATTTTTTATACTTTGTATTCGTTTTCTTATGCATCGAACTAAAGACGAATGGTTAGAGGTTATCTAAACGGACAATTACTTTATTATAGAAAATAATTCTTCATAAACATTTTAATCATTGTATCGAAACGTCGCCGTCTGGACGACGATCCTGTTCGTATAACACTTGATCCAATCAACCCGATTGGAGGGATCAGGGAGGTCTCGTGTGCCCCCCACCCGCGGACAACTTGCAATCAATTCATCGCACGGCATGTTTTTATGAGCTATTGAATTGAACGGAGAAAGTGTTGATGTACCTTTATATGTACATGTGAAATTGCTAATGCCTCCAGCTTCATATTTATCAAGGCTTAGATCGATTTATTCGACTTAATGTCTAATTTATTAGCCTCGGAGAATTAACGACTCTACATTATCGCGAAATTGTGCAAGAGTAGTACAGATTTATTCTGCTGCATCTGTTTTGATGTAATTTTGTACATAGTGACTACAAGAACACACATTTTTAATGTTTTTTTTTTTATTGTTTCAGCTCCAGATATCGTTCAAGAGGACAGCCCAATTGTAATCACTACTAATGAAGACGAGGAACTTAGTATGAGACGTAAGTGATTTATTGTATTTTTAACCGACGAAAAAAGACGGAGGAGGTTCTCAATTCGACACGTATATTTTTTTTTATTTTTTTTTTATGTATGACCACGCATAACTTTTTACAAAGTTGTCCGATTTTGATAATTCTTTTTTTATTATAAAGGGCATACTTCCAAGGTGGTTCCATTGTCATCATGTTAGGATCTGATGATGATATCCTGGGGAAATTGAAGGAAGTCTTCAAATTTTGGAGGCACTCTTACAGCGATTTCGGTTTTTGTCTCGAAATCAGTAGCTTTTTGGCTACTAGTGCCGTATAATATACTATGACAGTATAGTACGAGTACGATACATGCGATAAATCACTAAAAAGTAAAAAATAACTGTGTCATTTAGTTGCTTTAATTTACTTAAGCATATCTAGGAGTCGGTGCCAGCCAAGATTTCTACTTTAAGGACGTTACCTAGAACCCACAAACTGCTTTACTACGTAAAATGAAGGTTCCTTAAACTTGCTGGAACCGACTTCATAGATATACTTAAGTAAATTAAAACAACTAAATGACACAGTTGTTTTTTACTTTTTAGTGCTTTTTGAGTCGGTTCTATTTTTATTTAAAAATTTTCATTTAAATTGAAGTGTATTCAAGAACAATATACATAAGTGATCAACTTTTGAATTTTCAAATACAACTCGTAAACCCATCGCCCTTAACATCATAAGCTTAGGTCTGTGTACCTCAGAGATTCGTCTATCCTTTTTTGACGTGACAACGTCTTATAACTCGATAGAGCCGGCTGCACGCACGAAAAAACATGACGTCATGCGTCGTTACCTCGCTTTGAGGCGTTCCATGTAAGGCTTGAAGTGCAAGCGAGAGCGCGGAACGAGCGACAAAGAAAGCACAATCGGCCTTTGCGTTCGGCAGCGTTCGACATCCGTCTATTAAATATAATTATTAAATATATTAATTTTAAATTAAAAATTAATATATTTATTATAAATTTAAAATATAAATCAAAATCAATTATTTTATTAATTTAAATTAATATTTATAAAAATAAACTTAAATTAAAAATTTTAATAACCAATTAAATGCTACCATTCCATTAGTATTTTCTTAAGACATTGTCACGTTCAATTATCGTCAGTAAACCGACTATACAGACAACCAATTTTTTATCCAGTCTTCGGGCTCCAGGCAGATTATCTGTACTCGCTTAATCCCACCGGTACTTAGCGCTTCTTCGATCCCCTTAAGAAGCATAAAGTATTTAAATGAAATTAAGTGGATTTCTAATCATTACATTTGATTTCCAGATTTTGGAGCATTACTAACGGGTCGATCAGCTTTATGCATAAGGCGGGATGACATGACCGGGGTGCCAGTAGCATCAGGTGTTGCGACGGCGCGCTTTACATTTCGACGCCGTCACCTGTTTTGGTCCGTTTTACTCGGGCCCTCCATGACCGTTCAACCGCGATCCCTGGCCTTTCTGGACCGAGGCGGACGCATGCTCCTCGAGCATCCTTTAAAAAGAGCTCCTGGGATCCACGCCACTTACGAGGAAAAGACCGATAAGGTAGTTGGATTGCACGTCGTTTGTTGTTTATCTCAATCAAGTTTACTCGTTTTGTTTGCTCAATGAATTGCCTTGTTTACAGCTGTGCGGCGTCTGGCGTCGAGTTCCCAGAGAGTACAAGCGCTTATTGAGAGAAGGCTCTTTGTATGTGGCATTGATTTGGGGTGACGAACGGAACAACTCAATGGATAGCGCGCTCAGTGGGAGAATAAACAGGTAATATTTCTTATTATTACTGTTTATTCTATATTACGTGTCCGTTAGCCCGTTACTGTTAAATTGATTACCTGATCATTCTTAATCAAATTAGTAGGGTTATTACATATTTAGATTCAAAATTAACGTATTAATTTTGTGTTATTTCAATGTATAGAACTAGTTTTGCACTTAATTAAAGATTTATATTAAATCTTTAAACGAACGTACAATTTTAATTATCTACAAATTTTACAATGGCTAATTACAAATATAATAAGAAATAAGGTGAGACAAATACAAATTGAAAATGAAACGTCTTTGTAATCTATGGTTTATATAACCACGATAAGCCATCCAAATGGCTACTGTGTAAACAAGAATACAGATTGTATTAATACAGTTGCAAAGTGTGGGTAACGGCGTCCTAAGGGCCTTCGAGGTTGAATATCTATGCGCGTCAGGCGAGACTGTAACAAACCAAGGGAATAATCGTAAACTATACTTTATATGAGCACTTTCATAAAGCGTAATGTAACTTTATATGCACTAACGTTTCCGATGCATTACAATCGTATGCATTACCTCTATATGACCCTAGGGTTGCCAATAGTTTTGCGGCGAAATGTAGTGTTTTTTAAAAAATCTAAAAATATAGGTAGTATTTTATTTTACAAAAGTAATACATGCAGGTAAATGTAATAATTGTTGTTGGAACGAAGTTCCTTATCGCCTTGTAGTTGTCACGACACTTTTTGATCAAAGGATCTTGCCGCCGCCTTTGATGTGTGTGCGCGTGAGCACTGTGCTGTCTCGCGCTCTGGTGTTTCGGTGTACAACAACAAATATTATTATTACTTAAATAAAATAAAATTTTATTACAATTCCTTCACTAATTAATCGAAAGGAACTTCGTTCCATCCGGGTGTCCCTTAACACCTCTCAACTTTTTTTATATTGTTACTAGGTGACGACTGCGTTCGCGAGAAATTATGTTCCGTAATAATTCGAAAAATTTACTCTACGTCCTTTTATATGCTCTAGACTATGTCTGTACAAAAGTTCATTTAAATCGGTTCAGCAGTTTTAGCATGAAAGCCAGACAGACGGGCAGATAGATTTACTTTCGCATTTATGATATTAAGTATAGATATAGACATACATATAAAACTATAGGTATTTTTGTACATGTGCATTGTTTAAATTTTATTATTTTCGGAATTAAATTAGGAACGTTCAGAAGCATCGCATTGCATTAGTTTTTAAAGCATTGTTTTTAAAATTTCGTTGTTGAAAAGCTTGAGGACGCCGTGTACGAACGTAATGCACATTTCTGTAGGAATTTAAAATTTTAAGAAGCTGGTTTATTGGGTTGGTTTTAATCCCAGGTATATATCTATCTTCATTCTAAATTTCAATCAAATCGGGTCAATATTTCAAAGGCAAGCGTGAAGGAGTAAGAGACATACACACAGACATATAATATGTTTTTGCATGGGTGCTATATATTACTTCTGTAATATCACATAGTACGCAGTTACGATAACAAAAAATAGAACCGACTCAAAACGCACTAAACAGTAAAAAATAACTGTGTCATTTAGTTGCTTTAATTTACTTAAGCATATCTATGAAGTCGGTGCCAGCAAGTTTAAGGAAAATTTATTTAACGTAGTAAAGCAGTTTGTGGGTTCCAGGTGATGTCCTTAAAGTAGAAACCTTGGCTGGCACCGACTCCTATGCTTCCTATATGCTTAAGTAAATTAATGCAACTAAATGACACAATAATTTTTTATTTTTTAGTGCGTTTTGAGGCGGTTCTATTTTTTGTTAAAAATTTTTATTTCTTACTTTTAGTGATTTATCGCCACGTAACGAACTCGTTCTATACTGTCATAGTATATTTATTATATGACATATTATATTATACGGTACTTGTATCGAAAAAGCTACCGATACTTACACAAAAACCGAAATCGCTGCAATTTTAAGAGTTCCTTAAATTTTCCCAGGATATCATCATCAGATCCTAACATGATGACAATGGAACCACCTTGGAAGTGTGCCCTTTCTAATAAAAAAATAATTATCAAAATCGAACAACTCTGTAAAAAGTTATGAGTGGTCATACATGCGTGTCGAATTGAGAACTTCCTCCGTTTTTTTTCGTCGATTAAAAAATAGTACAGTACTATAAATTAAACTACGATTGGCAACCCTATATTGCCCATTTGCGTCTTAGGTAACCTACACACGCTCTTTCAATTGCTTTTATTTACTGCTACTGCCAATCTTCTCGATGAAACTGTATATAGAGACTGTTCGGATGATAACGGGTTTTAATTTAAATTATGTGACATGTAATATTGGTTTTATATTAACTGAAAGGATTCAGAGTCGTAGGTAATGTAGGTAAAAGCAGTACGTAGACACCGGATATATTATGAGTAATATTGAAATAGGTACGTACTTATCATACCTAAGAAAAGAAAAGAAAGAAAGAAAAGAAATGTATATGTAAAAAAAAGCTGTTAGCAGCTTGATCAATTTTGATGATTGTTTTCTCCTTTTGTTCACTATTATACAGTCGAGCTTTTAAACCGAGAATAAGTCTCAAAGAATTTCCAAAAATTTGAAAATAACTATATTGGTAATTTTGTATGGGAACAGTCAAATTTGAATTAGTTTTAAGATATGACATTCGTGACTGATATAGTGATAATTGCGCCATGTAGAGGTCGTCGTTATCATCCATATCAGGAACACCCCTTCCCTTGATATTGAGCGTACGCTCATCACGCTGCTCCAAGGTGGGATATCAAATGTTGAAGACAGTGACCGGGGCTGACGGCATAATGTGCTCTCTGAAGCACGGGGGTGTAACACCACCAACTTCCCGACTGCAGGCTTAGGATGATACTAAATATTTCTTAGAAGAAAGAAATAAGAACAAAATTATTCCTCAGCCCGACTTAGTATCCAGGACCTCGCGATGGAAGTCACAACCACTAACACTTTAAAGACCAGTGGGCAGTATAGATGTAATTCTTCTTATTTTTTTAAGAAACAAGTGATCTGTGGCAGCACGTCTGTCGAGTCTAGTCTGAAATATATTTCAAAGTTATAATACGTCTTGCTGAAAATTTGTGTAAATACTTACAAATTTTATGTTTCCTGGCCCAAATTCAAACCAGATTCGCTGTTTTGTGATGCAGGCCATAATTTAAGCTGAATGATCAACAACTGTACTGGTGTAGTGGTTTGCCTAACTGGCTACGGATCATGAGGCAATGATCAACAACTGTACTGGTGTAGTGGTTTGCCTAACTGGCTACGGATCATGAGGCAATGATCAACAACTGTACTGGTGTAGTGGTTTGCCTAACTGGCTACGGATCATGAGGCAATGATCAACAACTGTACTGGTGTAGTGGTTTGCCTAACTGGCTACGGATCATGAGGCAATGATCAACAACTGTACTGGTGTAGTGGTTTGCCTAACTGGCTACGGATCATGAGGCAATGATCAACAACTGTACTGGTGTAGTGGTTTGCCTAACTGGCTACGGATCATGAGGCAATGATCAACAACTGTATTGGTGTAGTGGTTTGCCTAACTGGCTACGGATCATGAGGCAATGATCAACAACTGTACTCGTGTAGTGGTTTGCCTAACTGGCTACGGATCATGAGGCAATGATCAACAACTGTATTGGTGTAGTGGTTTGCCTAACTGGCTACGGATCATGAGGCAATGATCAACAACTGTATTGGTGTAGTGGTTTGCCTAACTGGCTACGGATCATGAGGCAATGATCAACAACTGTATTGGTGTAGTGGTTTGCCTAACTGGCTACGGATCATGAGGCAATGATCAACAACTGTACTGGTGTAGTGGTTTGCCTAACTGGCTACGGATCATGAGGCAATGATCAACAACTGTATTGGTGTAGTGGTTTGCCTAACTGGCTACGGATCATGAGGCAATGATCAACAACTGTACTGGTGTAGTGGTTTGCCTAACTGGCTATGGATCATGAGGCAATGATCAACAACTGTACTGGTGTAGTGGTTTGCCTAACTGGCTACGGATCATGAGGCAAAGGGTTCTGATGAAATATTTAATTAATTAGTTGACTCGAGGCGTACTTAAAGATCTGCTTTTGAGTAATTATTTACGTCAACGTATAATGCTTTTTTTTTTAAATTTTACAAGTTTGTAAGTGATGGTGGAGTCTAAGAAAGAAGCGGGGTAACTTGTTATGATTAGGACTGATCCACACCCTTTTCGGTTTCTATACATCGTACCGGAACGCTAATTCGTTTAGTGCTACGTGTTATCAAGGGTTCGTTGCCATTAACAGTTCCATGATGGAACTAGTGATGATTTTTTAATCACTTTATTATCTTAAGCAATTTAGGCACTTGCGTAATTTTTTAAGGGTATAAAAACACTATAGTTGGAAACACTTAGGTTTTATTATAATTTTATTCAATAAAAATCAACAAATATTTATTTTTTCTTACTTTAAATAGTTTTATTATAGTACACTAGTATCACCTTGGTCCCAGTGAATATTTCTAGCTCCTTAGGTAGCCGACCTGTCTAGTTTATATCAGATGGTATAATATTATTTAGATCTAAGGTGACAGTTTTTTTAAGTACAATTTACTAGACTATCCTTGTCTTGTGTGTCTGGGAAAATTGCCACCTATTTCAGCTTGAAGGTTACTGAGGAAACACAGTTCCGAGTTTGATTTTGGAGTTGTCCTTCTCCTAAACAAGTTGCAGACCAATGCTGATGACGCCTATCTCACCAAAACGCACAAGCCAAACTTATTTTAGCTTAGATATTACTTTTTACACCCACATATTAATTAACTCGTTTAAACAAACGAACAATCTCTTCCGCATTATATTATAAAAGATCAAATTCTCAACCTCATCACCGAAAGAATATCTTTACCAAAATGCTGATCCCTATTCAGTACGTACTCGTACGTACGTAGAGTTCAATTTAATTTGGACTTAATAGCGGCAGTATTGCGCTTTTTAGAAATTTTGTATTATATTCTAAAATATGTAACTAATTAACATACTGTAAAAGGCATATCTTATCGCTATAATATACTTGTGATTATTAAATAATTTATTTTGATAGATAATAGTTACGGCAGCGCATGTGGATAAACCAGATTTAATATATTTTTTGGTCCAATGCGCGCGACAAAAACTTTGATAATTCGGCTAATACAAATATAAAATATAGCTTATGGCACTTCCTAATAATGTAACTTTCTAATGGTGAGAGGTTACTTAAGAAATCGGAACAGTAGTTTCGATGATTACCCTCAACAGATCCATTTACAAACATACAAACTTACAAAGTTACAAACTAACAAACTTTACCCCTTTATAATAATTTTAGTATAGATAGTAGAAATGCATTAAAAATATCTATTCTGCCATCTTGTATGGTCCACCATATTAAATTTAGAATTATGTCACACACTATATCATGCATTGTCATCCAAAGTAAACATGTATACAAAATTTTAGCTCAATCGGTTGAAAGTATCTACTTCAAAATTGAGCACAAAGATTACACCCGAACAAACATACTTACAATGCAAGTTAAATAAAAGCTTTTAAAAATAAATATTTGTTGATTTTATCCTTAGTAAACATTTATTATTATTTGTTATAATAATATATAGGAATAATCATATGATAGGAAACAAAACCAATATAAAATACAAATTAAAAATAAATTAAATGAAATCTAAAACCTCCTCGACTCCACTGCAATGAGGCATAGTGCCCAGGATACTGCCTGCATTTCCCCTTATGATGGCCAAACTAATGGGTTAACCAAGGTAGCTGCCAGCTCTTTGGTCACCCGTAGACTCGATAACTCTTTACGAGATATCGTCAAAAAGTGCACGAGCTTCTGGTCCCCATGGCCCCAAAGTCTCTACACCAAAAGGTATTTTTTGATTTTATTGAATAAAATTATAATAAAACCTAAATGTTTTTACACCCCTAAAAAATTTCGTAAGTGCCTAAAGTGCTTAAGATAATAATGTGGAACTAGTGATTAAAAAAATCATCACTAGTTCCATCATGGAACTGTTAATGGTACTAGTGACAACGAACCATAAAATTATTCAACATTAGTTCCAGTGTCTTCGTATTCCTTTTAAAATGGAACTAGTGATAACAAAAATTATCACTAGTTCCACCATGGAACTGTTAATGGTACTAGTGGCAACGAACCTTGTCAAGTAGTGGTAACCAATTAGATCTAGGAGGAGAAACTAGGAGCTTCGTCTAATAAATACGCCGTGCAAAAAATATCAGACGCATTATGACTGCAATAAAGACCGGCCTTGAAACATTGTTCCAAGGATGTTACGAACTTACGAGTGGCCTCATTGTTCGTATTAAATTAGCCGTATGATTGATAACGGAAACTCACCCGACTTGGCTTGATATATCGCTAGGTGAGGTGATGTATGGAACCGGCACGGCGTTTGGTGTGGAAATTTACTTCATTGATTTTATGAGTACCTACCTACTATCTACATTTTATTTATACCTACCTAAGTTACTTAATATATAGTACTACTGGCAGTATTTTTTGTATCATCGACATCGTATAGCTTACGTTTATCGTTTACTCAATATAATATGAGAGGGGATGTGGAGCTTAAACCCACGTTATCCAATTCGGTCTGGTGGACTGAGGCTGAAAATGTTTAACGACTACTAACAGATGTTAATCTTCTTCTTAACTCCGGACTTACAATTTTTTCAAAATCTCTCAAAAGCAAGAAAAAGACAGCATTATTCCATAACCCAATCCAGTACTTGAGCCTAGAGCCTCGTGGTCCGAAGCCACATGACCGCTGAATCAACAAGGCAATGAAACTTATACTTATCTTATTTTATAATTTTACTAGCTGTACCCGGCAAACGTTGTTTTGCCATGTATATTATTTCTAGAAAACATTTTTTTATATAGGGGTTGGTCGTGTAGGGGTGAAAATTTAGGGTTGTATGTATTTTTAATGCCACATTATAAAAAAATTGTCCAAAAAATTAAAATACAATGTTAGGGGTAGACAACCTTTATTACCACTTAGGGGTATTAAAAATAGATAGTAGCCAATTTTCAGACCTATTGAATACGCATACCAAATGTGGTAAAAATCGGTAAAGCTGCGGTAACTAACATTGTGACAGGGAAATCCTATATATTAGATATTTGTTGAGAATCTCAATTGCTTCCCTTTGCCTTCATTATATGCCTTCGCACGGTGTCCAAGTATTTCACATACATATGCATGTATTCAAATTCCAGGTATCCAGCGCTTTCTACGGAAATGTTTACGTCTCTACTGGAGCCTGAACATGCCCCTACTACAGTCAACAGAGGTCCGTGCAACGACTACCGAATGCCCGGCCAGGAGGAAGGCTGGTGGGGAGGCACTGCAGTAGTTACCGGTGCCACCGGGGCAGCACCTAGCTTGCACTTGGCGATCATTTACAATGGAGTTTTCACGCCAGCGTCGAGAGAGCAATCTGTTAGAGTTTTGCTGACGCTACCTGACAGGAATCAGACTATCATCGATGAGGTATATTGGAATGGATATAAAAATTTAATAAGTTATTTAATGTTTAGTTGATAGTTGAGCGATTAAAATAAATTTGGCATTAATATTATACTTGAATTAACTGTGTAAAGCTTTACCTTCATCCATGAAATTTTCAATAAAAACTCTCAGTTGGGAGTCGGGAAGCTGGTTGGCAATTTGGTTTTCGGAGAGCATAATTATGCATAGGTTCCGGTTATTAACACTAACATCTGATAGTGATCGTTAGAGTCAAACATTATCATTCTAAGCCGAGTAAAGGTTGGCGAATCCGCAACAGTCTGGACGTTGATCTACTATGTTCCATATTCCTTCTCCTCAGAAGGAGGGAGGTCTGGTCCTGTCATTGGCCATTAAAATAAGCTGATGGGTGACGATGAAAAGTTTAATAAATAATACGACTGTCTTTTTTCAGGTTAAAAACATAAACAAACCAAGCTACGAGTTGAATGTTCTAGAAGTTTCAACACCGGTGACAGCTGCTGAATTACGCTCACTGTCAAGAGGACGACTTCAACTTTCTGTGGAGGCTATAGGAACGGTGGATAGACGCATTTCCGGTAGTGTCAGACAGAGGGCTGCGTGTGAAGTGTTCCACGCGCCCTTGATGGCTGAAAGACCTCCTGCTACCCTTGCTCCTGAGGGCCTCGCCTTGCTCTATATCGATAAAGATGGATCACTTGTCTATGACATACAGGTATAGACAATACATTACTTGGGACATAGTTTTATCTATCTTAATAAACATATTTAGTTATTCTTTATATTTTATCATAAAAAGACATGACACAGAAATGTTAACAAAATGGTGTAAAATAACGCTAAAGAAATTTCTTATAACAAAACCTTGGCAGAGAGAAATGTTGCTTTTATATTTTTTCACTGTATAGAAAATATTTTTCATAAAAATAGAAACACAAATAGATTTGGCATTTGTAGATGCTATTGGTTTGTTTTTAATTACGGTTAATTTTAATGGCACATATTCCCACAATTTTCCAAAAACTATGTAATTTATTTAACTTATAACTTTTCAGATAGAAAATTTAAGCATAACAGATCCTAAGATAACACTAGTGGAAGAGCAAGGCAAACGTCACTCGCAAGTAGAAATATTGGATACCAGGATGGGTGTACTGGCGAGACCCAGTGCACGCATCTTTCCTCCGCTTTATGAAGATCAACTTGCTGTACACATTGGCTCGGATACAGGTAAATATAATATTTGTCATACTAATTCAAATTTGGCCGACCCACTACACAGACGATATTTAAAAGGTAGTGGGATATGGCAGCATGTAAAAGGTAGAGGATCGTGTATGAGGACACGCTCGGGAAAGCCTATGTCCAGTACGGGACAAATATGGGTCAATGGATTGATGGTTAGAAATAAAATATATGTCGAAAGAGGGTCAGACATAGTGAATAAAATAATTAGCGTTTGTATTTAGAGTTTATAACTAACCCACAAATAGATAACTGAAAGAATAATTAACAGCAACTTAATTAACAGTGAATTACTACTGGCAAATTATGGTATTGCAATGATACGTAACGTCTCGTGTTAATTAATGTAACCTGTTGAATGTGTTGTCTAGGTTAAGCGATAAGCAAAGTACAACGTCTGCACCGCGCCACGCCAGAGCCTAGACAGCCCACCAGTTGTAGACTCGCTCCTTTTATACAACTTAGAATGACTCAAGTAGTGGGATGAGTGGGAGTATCGAACGATGCGCAGCCGCAAGAGGGCGTAGCTGGTGCACGTGGAGTGTTCAGACTTCTTTCTAGTCGCGTACGATGACGCAGGCGCCGTCATATATATATTTTTTTCTTATTTGAAGGTCCCTGTACAGAACCTTATAAAAGACGGATTTGCAGCGTAGAATACAATGCTACATTTATCACATCTCGATCTTCTTCTGAGGAGCTGATGAAATTTCTTGAAAGTAACCAAAATATATTTTTTCATTTTCCAAGCCTGGACGCGAACCCATGATACTTGACCTATAACCTAACCCGCAGACATATATTCTGCTAGCTGTTGTTCTTGAATTGTGATCCGTGGACAAACCACTGTCATCACACGTCAGTTCAACGAGCACACAACATTTTTGTCTTCTATTATTAAAATAAAAATTGGTTGTCTGTAAAGTCGGTTTACTGACGATAGTTGAACGTGACAATGTCTTATTCGCCTTTATTAGAAAATACTGATTATTTGTTGCATTTAATTGGTTTTTAAAATTTTTAACTTAAATATATTTCGTTATAAATATTAATTTAAATTAATAAAATATTGATTTTGATTTTATAAATTGTATATTTTAAATTTAAAATTATTATATTGAGTTGTAATTTAACAGTAATATATTTAATAATTATGTTTAATACGGATGTAGGCATAAACTTCATTGATTGATGATTAAAGCTGATTGTTATTTTTTCCAATTTCATGTATTATGCGTTTCTAAACTATTTTACTTAAAGTAATATTTCATATTTTACGATATTTTAAAACATAACGTTTTATGATGTACTTTAAATGTTGACATGACATGTCAATAATGCTGATTTGCTGTCTCACGAGTGGACACGCTATGGGCTCTATCTAGTTGTCTTTAATCTATGATTAAATCAAAAACGGCTGAAATTTACGTCACTGTTGTTGGAGTATACCCGCCTAGTTTTAGCAGAGTTTTTTATATTGCTTCAGGTCCACCAATGTTGCGAGGTCGCCTATTATCAAGATCATTACCAGACGCAGCTAGTGCGGGACCAGCTTTACTGAGGCGGACTGATGCTCGCATGCCGCCCTCTATCAACCCGGTCGCCGGTCTGGCGTGGTTGGCTGTCGATTCGTTGTGTGGAATTAATTATGAGGTAATGATGTTATAGCTTCTTACAACAGCTTTACCTGCGGCTTTAACAGCTGATCCTGTTTCATTTGGAAAATCTAACTAGTGGTTATTTTCTGGACTATAACCTCTTTGTGTTAACATTTCGGGCTGTTTAGCCGTTTTGGAATTATTATTGGTGTAAAAAGATATAAATGAAAATAAAAATAAATTAGTTATACTAAAGCCAAACTCGATTGAGAATGCTTGTCAACAAACAAATTTAAAATGAAGGTAGAAAATGCGACACATTTTGTGCCTAATAAATTTAAAATTATGTTTTGTTGTTTTATAAAATCTTATTCAAAAGATATTGAATATATTAATTACTTTTAAGCTTACTTATCTGATTTATTGTCATGAATTCATCATTAACTAGTTAATTAAAAAGAAAGGTGTGAAATGACTAGTGATTTCTACCTTCATTTTTAATTTGTTTGTTGACAAGCATTCTCAATGGAGTTTGGCTTTAGTATAGATAGTCGTATTCATTGAGGATTGATAGAACACATACGATACTATTACCGCAATAAATATAAAAACGGCTTTAGAGAACGTCTATATGTATCCTTAATTTAACAATGTTTTGTAATTAGGTTCAGATTTCAGCATTTTCTAAGTAAGTTTCTTTAAGTTGTATTCGATTTTTGCCAGATGTGGACGCTCCTTTACTCTTGTTACATACTATGTATTCATAATAAAAACCTACTAGTATACTAAACACTTTTGGACAGTAACTGATAAAAAAAAATCTGTCGTAATTTTCATGCGTGTATAAAAGAAGAAACTTGTCTAACAAAAGATGAATGAAGTACTTGTTTTTGTTTTATAGGTGGTTGTAAATGGATATTCTGGTGCCTGGTCTGCTTGGTTGGAAAGTCATCCATCTGGCAACAGCGGTCCAAGGATCCTAGCTGGGCTAGAGGGTTCTGTTCTAGAACCTTCTCCAGCAGAGTTAGCAGCACTAAACGCAGGCAGCGCTTATCTCAAGGTTCGAGCATCGGATAATGACACTGAATTCTTACGCACGCGGTTACATCAGGTAAGACCCAAGAAATATTTTTTTATTTATCTTTGTAATTTAGTAACAAAAGATTAGCTAAATTAATCTAAAATAAATGTTTTTCATGCTACAAAGGTTTTGAAAATGTGGTGAGTTGCAATTATTATTTACATACAAAACTTATGTTTTAGACGATAAAATAAGTAGGTAAAGTATAAGGGCTGTATGGCATAGATTGACTGACATTACAGACTGTTGGCAGAATCAAATATGATAGGTACGATTTTTTTTGTTTTTCCATTTTCCGCGAAAAATCAATTAATTCTAGCGACAAAGTAAGCCTAAATGCGGGAGAAAATCCTCTACGTACCTAAGTTGCATTCCAAAACCAGAGTTTCCTCATGAGATGTTGACTGTCAATAAAATTCAATTACGAAGTCGAGCGCTAAAATTCGTCGTTTTTAGTGGAAAACAGTCAAATAAATAAATTGTAAACTTTCAATAACCTATTACAAAGTAACGTTTGAATCTATCCAATGATTTAAAAAAATTTTATTACTTTTAATATATTTTTTAAATTTAATGATAATTGCAGAAAAGATCTTTTCAATTTGTAAATAGTAACTTCTAATCTGATTTTGCACAGGTAGGATTTTTACCATCAATAGATTATTAGGTTTCACCTGACATTTTCAGATAAGCGTGCCAGCTTCGTGTCTTCCGTCGGGCTCGTACTCCAATGATATCGGCTCAAACAATGTACCAACGCACATGAACTCCCCACCACCTGACAATTCACCATCCAACACCGCATCTTGCTACTACGGTGGAAAATCTTATGAAGATGGCACGCAATGGATGTCTGAGGTAGGTTACAGGGTTTTAAGGTTTCGGTTATAGATTTAAGTAGTACTCTACTAATACTTATTGTGATAAGCTCGTCTGAAATAGTGTCATGATTTATTCTGCAGCCAAGAAGGATTACAGAGTTCTGGCCTGAAGTGCATGATTGCCGGCGTAATTACAGAAACATGACACCTTTGGAGATTGATGAAGACAGGGCGACATTTTATAGGATGTGTTTTTCACATGCCCTGTTGCTCTGTTTATGGGTACGTACGTATTCAACGTACCATCGGTTGAGCAATCTGCATGGTCCGTTAATGATTAATTTAATTCCGTGTATGAGAATTAAGATATTGGGAACTACGAGCGAATACTCTATATCCACCTTAGTCCAACTAACATGGTGTCGACGAACACTGCGCACTCTAGCGCGAGGTCGCGTATTCCAGCACCTGGGGACCTCAACGTCCATCAGCTTTTCGAACCATGTGTCTATATTACTACAACAATATCTATACTAATATTATAAAGAGGTAAAGTTTGTAAGTTTGTAAATAAAGTTCCGTCGGGGCTAATCTTCGGAACTACTGATCCGATTTTAAAAATTCTTTCACCAGTAGAATGCTATGTTATCAGAGCGTGTTACAGGCTATATTTTATATTTGTATTGTTTATATTACCCGAGTTATCACAGTTTCTGTCGCGCGAGTCGGACCGTAAAATTTATTAAATTTAGCTTTAGGCGCGTACGCTGCCATAGATATAGGATATAATTGTTGCAATTGTAGATAGCATTGTATAAAAACTTTATACATCTTAAAAAGTTCTACAAAAAAGTCGGCGATAGCATATATCTATCTTTTATATTTTGGCAGATATGTAACTTATTGTGTTTTAAAAAATCATTTAATTCATATGCTTACGTTTACGTCATTATTTATACAATTAAACTTAAATCCTTATCAAAATAAATTATTTAATTATCACAAGGATATTGTAGAGATATAAGATTTGCCCTTTACAGTATTTTAATTAGTTATATAGTTTCGGAGATATTACAAAATTTCTAAAAACAACTTTGCCGCTATATTGTCCAAATTAAGTTGACCTCCTCCGTGTTATGTTATATGTAGTGAATAGGGGTCAACATTTTGGTATTGATATTCTTTGAGAAATCGATCTTTGATCTTTTTACCCGACTGCGTCAGAAGATGGGTTATGTTTTTCGAGTGTATGTATGTATTTATGTATGTATGTATGCATGTATGTATGTATGTATGTATGTATGTATGTATGTATGTATGTATGTATGTATGTATGTATGTATGTATGTATGTATGTATGTATGTATGTATGTCCATTTCTTCGGCACGCGCTACAGCCTAAACGGCTGAACGGATTTTGACATGTGAGGTGTCGTTGAATTTGTCAAAATTGTGGTAGTGACATAGGCTATATAAATTTTCAAAATGGCGGCTGTAAATGGAGGAAAAAAGGGGGGATGTGTGTATTTTTACCCGACTGCGTCAGAAGGAGGGTTATGTTTTTCGAGCGTATGTATGTATGTATGTATGTCCATTTCTTCGGCACGCGCTACAGCCTAAACGGCTGAACGGATTTTGACATGTGAGATGTCGTTGAATTTGTCAAAATTGTGGTAGTGACATAGGCTATATAAATTTTCAAAATGGTGGCTGTAAATGGGGGAAAAAAGGGGGATATGTGTAATTTTTTCTTACACATATGGGTACCAATTGAAAGGTCGTAAAAAGACCATTTCAAAAATATAAATATCATATCATGTTCATATTACTTTTTTAACAAAAAATTGTACTAAGTGTACCGTCTCATTTCTATCACATAAACTAAAACTAAAAAGTCTCAAATAAAATTGTTATTTTAAAAACAAAAAACCCGACTGCTTAGAAGTTATAAACTGAAAAGAGAAAAACTAGGATCACTATATCTATATAAAATTCTAAATACTTTATGGTGCTGCAGGCGGGGACAAACGTAGTTTTGGTAGATCTTTCTTTCCCCGCAGGTTAAAGTATTTTGTCCCTGTTTGCAGGATCATATGGGATTTAGAATTTTATACAGATATAGTGATCCTTGTTTTTCTCTTTTCAGTTCATAACTTCTAAGAAGTCGCGTTTTTTGTTTTTATAATAATAATTTTCTTTTAATTTATTTGGCATGGCAGACCATATTTACATAATATACGAAAAAGTTTGTTCGTTGGTTTAAACGGGCTAATCTCGAGATCTGCATGTCGGATTGTAAATTATTTTGTTTATTACGAAAGCTAGACTCAGAAGTGAAATAGACTATTTAATACAAGCTATACACATCAGCTTGCCATAAATATATATTGTTAATGTCAAAGTACTGTAATATCGTACAATATTTAACAAAACTGTAGATTTTTAGTACGCGGGACGAGACGGAGGATATTGCTTCACGGGAAACTATAAAAAAATTAAATTGAGAGGGGTAACGGGGAAAGAGCACACTTTATATGAATGTCTGTCTTTAATGAAATGAAAGGGTACCTAAGAGGTTTTCACGGGGACGAAGTCGCGGGCGACTGCTATTTAGCTATAATGACATAGGCGAGCGCTACGAAAAGTTTTTTCTAATGCTCACCTGAGCAATAAATAGGTACTTAAGAGGTCAAACGGGAGTTCAAGTCTACACCAAGTTTCACGCGGACGAAGTCGCGGGCGTCCGCTAGTATCTTATAAATTAGTATACTTATGTTTTTTTTTACACGCTTTTTTTTAATTTCCAGTCCTGTCACATGTGCGGCTGCGTCCACGGCGTACTGCGATGTGATCCGGTGCGTTGTCCGCCGGTCACCTGCGCCGTGCCCACCATACAGCCGCCTGGACAATGCTGTCCTATTTGCACTAGTCAGTTCATTTTACTATTTTTTAAACTTTTATATATTCTTATTACGCTAGTAGTAGAAGTAGAGAAGTACTGCAAAACGTCTCAGATTACATATACTGGGAATATATCATTAAGAACAGTCTGTTTGTAGTAAAGTCACTACAAATGACAAACTTGACGTTTCGGAATTGCTTGTAAAATGATTATAAAATAAGCACTTTCGATTAAATATAATTGTTTTTTTAAAGAACATTTGCCATAATTTTTAAAATATAACCTATATTTTCGTTTCCTTCCGTAAAATGAATGAACGAACATAAAACGTCGTAAAAACTGTGTGAGGAGTGTGGACGACAATAGTTCAACGGGAGGGATACTTCATTACTTTTCGGCATTGAGCCATTAGCCGTGAAGCTGAGGATTTTAGGATTCTTAATTACTTTTACTTTACTATTATATTACAAAATTCAATTACAGATTCGAGCACAGCAGTGTGGAACGAGTCGCACGGCTGCCACCTGGCCGGCCAGTACCACGCGCCCGGGTCCTCCTGGCACCCGTATCTAGTACCCGGCGGCTACGACACGTGCGCGATATGCACCTGCGAGTTCCCCACGCGCCAGGTGCGGTGCCCCCGTGTGAGGTGCCCGCCGCTGAGATGTGCTGAGAAGGACGCGTATAGACCTGACAAGAAAGCCTGCTGCAGAGTGTGCCCTGAGGTAACCCAGGTGTTTCAAATTTCTATGGTCATACTAGCTAGCCCTTAATACATGAAAGACTAGCGGCCGCCCGCGACTTCGTCCGCGTGAAACTTGGTGTAGACTTGAACTCCCGTTTGACCCCTTAAGGAGGTTAGCATTAGAAAAAACGTTTCTTAGCGCTCGCCTACGTCATTATAGCTATATAGCAGTCGCCTGCGACTTCGCCCGCGTGAAACTTGGTGTAGACTTGAACTCCCGATTGACCCCTTATTTTATTATTATTTTACAGACAGACTTTCATATAAAGTGTGCTCTTTCCCCGCTCAATTTAATTTTTTTATAGTTTCCCATGAAGAAATATCATCCGTCCCGTCCCGTGTACTAAAGATCTATATTTTTATTAAACATTGTACTATATTACAGTACATTAACATTAACAATTTATATTTATGCCAAGCTGATGTGTATAGCTTGTATTAAATAGTCTATTTCACTTTTGAGTCCAGCTTTTATAATAATCAAAATAATTTACAATCCGACATTCAGATCTCGAGATTAGTCCGTTTAAACAAACGAACAAACTTATTTGTATAATATATAAATATGGTCTGCCATGCCCAAGAAATTGAAAGAAAAATTTTTAACAAAAAATTTTTTATTTTTCATCCAAGTTTAGGTAAAGTCTTTAAAGTAGAAAGCTCGGGTGGCACCGACTTAATAGATGTGATTAAGTAAATTAAAGAAAGTAAATCACATAGTTATTTTTTACTTTTTAGTGCGTTTTGAAGGCGTTTTTATTTTTTGTTAAAAAATTTTTATTTCATACTTTTTAGTGATTTATCAACAACAAAGATATTAAAGAACCTACTCGAACTAAATCATAAGTACCAATATTCACTAGCTAGTAATAACATTCCAACATCCCTGCAAATGTGCCTATAAAGTTTGAAGAGTTTCATCGAGTTTTCGTAGATCTCATCATCAGATCATGACTTAGTTAACATTAAACCAACTGGAATCTATAACCTTACAAACTTCTCATTGAGACATATTAATCGAGCCCAAACACAAGGTAGCTACTGTAAACCTATAAAGAACTCCCTTAACTGTCCTTCATCTTCGTCTGCAGACCTTCAATGACAGTCACAGTCCATCTAAATGTAAAATTCTCATTGAGACAAATTAATCGAGCCCAAACACAAGGTAGTTACTGTAAACCGTTAAAGAGCTCCCTCAGCTGTGTTTCGTCTTCATCGCCAAGCCCTTGATAGCAGTCACAGCCCATCTAAATGTTAAGTTCTCATTGAGACAAATTGATTGAGCCCAAACACAAGGTAGTTACTGTAAACCGTTAAAGAGCTCCCTCAGCTGTCCTTCGTCTTCACCGCCAGACCCTTGATGACAGTCACAGTCCATCTAAATGTAAAATTCTCATTGAGACAAATTAATCGAGCCCAAACACAAGGTAGTTACTGTAAACCGTTAAAGAGCTCCCTCAGCTGTGTTTCGTCTTCATCGCCAAGCCCTTGATGACAGTCACAGCCCATCTAAATGTTAAGTTCTCATTGAGACAAATTGATTGAGCCCAAACACAAGGTAGCTACTGTAAACCTATAAAGAGCTCCCTTAACTGTCCTTCATCTTCGTCTGCAGACCTTCAATGACAGTCACAGTCCATCTAAATGTAAATTTCTCATCGAGACAAATTAATCAAGCCCAAACACAAGGTAGCTACTGTAAGCCGTTACAGAGCTCCCTTAAGTGTACTTCGTCTTCATCAACTGACCCTCAATGACAGTCACAGTCCATCTAAATGTAAATTTCTCATCGAGACAAATTAATCAAGCCCAAACACAAGGTAGCTACTGTAAGCCTTTACGGAGCTCCCTTAACTGTACTTTGTCTTCATCACCAGATCCTCAATGACAGTCACAGCCCATTTAAATGTAAAGTTCTTATCAAGACAAATTAATCGAGCCCAAACACAAGGTAAATGCAGTAAATCGTCAAAGAGTTCTCTTATATGTAGATCGGCTCCATCATCAGATCGACTCCAAACCTTCATCACATTGTAGTGCTTTTAAATACTTATCAGAAAAATTAATAAACGTACTTATTGTCCCTACAATTTTTGAAAGTTCCCCTCGGTTTCTCCAGGATCCCATCATCAGATCCTGGTTTCCTTATCATGGTACCACCACCGAACTATCTACTTTCCAACAAAAAAAGAATTATCAAAATCGGTTCATAAACGACGAAGTTATGCGCGAACACACATAAAAAAAATATATATACGGTCGAATTGAAAAACTCCTTTTTTTTTTTAAGTCGTTTAAAAAAGATCAAAGATCGAATTCTCAAAGAATATCAGTACCAGAATGTTGATCCCTATTCAGTACGTATAACATAACACGGAGGAGGTCAACTTAATTTGGAAGATATTGCGGCAGAGTTGTTTTTTAGAAAATTTTGTAATATTTCCGAAACTATATAGAAGTTTAGTTCTATAAATAATCACGTAAACGTAAGCATATAAATTAAATGATTTTTTAAAACACAAAAAGTTATATATCTGCCAAAATGTAAAAGATAGATATATGCTGTCGCGGACTTTTGACTGTGATAACTCGGGTAATATATACAATAAAAATTTTAACAAAAAATAAAAACGCCTTCAAAACGCACTAAAAAGTAAAAAATAACTACGTCATTTACTTACTTTAATTTACTTAATCACATCTATGAAGTCGGTGCCATCCAAGTTTAGGTAAAGACTTTAAAGTAGAAAGCTCGAGTGGCACCGACTTCATATATGTGATTAAGTAAATTAAAGTAAGTAAATGACGTAGTTATTTTTTACTTTTTAGTGCGTTTTGAAGGCGTTTTTATTTTTTGTTAAAATTTTTTTATTTCATACTTTTTAGTGCTTTATCAACAACAAACATACTAATAAACCTACTCGAACTAAACCATAAGTACCAATATTCACTAGCTACTTATAACATTCCGACGTCCCTGCAAAAGTGCATATAAAGTTTGAAGAGTATCCTCGAGTTTTCGTAGATCTAATCATTGGATCATGACATAGTAAACATTAAACTAACTGGAAACCTAACCTTTCAAACTTCTCATTGAGACATTAATTAATCGAGCCCAATCACAAAGTAGCTACTGTAAACCGTTAAAGAGCTCCCTCAGCTGTCCTTCTTCTTCATCGCCAGACCTTCAATGACAGTCACAGCCCATCTAACTATAAAGTTCTCATTGAGACAAATTAATCGAGCCCAAACACAAGGTAGCTACTGTAAACCGTTAAAGAGCTCCCTTAACAGTACGTCGTCTTCATCACCAGACCCTCAATGACAGTCACAGCCCATCTAAATGTAAAGTTCTCATTGAGACAAATTATTCGGGCCCAAACACAAGGTAGCTACTGTAAAACGTTACGGAGCTCCCTTAATTGTACTTCGTCTTCATCACCAGACCTTCAATGACAGTCACAGCTCATCTAAATTTAAAGTTCTCATTGAGACAAATTAATCGAGCCCAAACACAACGTAGCTACTGTAAAACGTTACGAAGCTCCCTTAACTGTACGTCGTCTTCATCACCAGACCCTCAATGACAGTCACAACCCATCTAAATGTAAAGTTCTCATTGAGACAAATTAATCGAGCCCAAACACAAGGTAGCTACTGTAAAACGTTACGGAGCTCCCTTAATTGTACTTCGTCTTCATCACCAGACCCTCAATGACAGTCACAGCCCATCTAAATGTAAAGTTCTCATTGAGACAAATTAATCGAGCCCAAACACAAGGTAGCTACTGTAAAACGTTACGGAGTTCTCTTATATATAGATCGGCTCCATCATCAGATCGACTCCAGACCTTCATCAAATTGTAGTGCTTTTAAATACTTACCGGAAAAATTAACAAACGTACTTGTTGTCCCTACAATTTTTGAAAGTTCCCCTCGTTTTCTCCAGGATCCCATCATCAGATCCTGGTTTCCTTGTCATGGTACCACCACCGGACTATTTACTTTTCAACAAAAAAAGAATTATCAAAATCGGTTCATACACGACGAAGTTATGCGCGAACACACATAAAAAAAAAAAAAAAAATATATACGGTCGAATTGAGAAACTCCTTTTTTTTTGAAGTCGTTTAACAAATATAAAATATACCCTATAACACTCACCGATAACGTGGCATTCTACTGGTGAAGGAATTTTCAAAATCGGATCAGTAGTTCCGAAGATTAGCCCCGACAGAACTTTATTTACAAACTTACAAACTTTACCTCTTCATAATATTAGTATAGATTACCCAAGCATTCCGCGATTCTATTTATGAAGTACTAAGACCTTCTACCTTCGCTTCGAACGCCTCCCAAATACCGGGCAACTGTATTAAAGTTAGGTACATGTTTCAGTGTACAAAAACATCATATCAAACCTATCATACCTGTGCATTGTGGTTTGTGGCACATTTATAGTGCCAGTTAGAGTGGATTAAAAGTTTGGCGCAGAGGTTTTTTGATTTTCGGTACATTTTTGCCATAAAATTTTCAAAGTATCGGTAAAAAGCGGAAGCAGCAATATTACATTCATAAATTAAAATCATTATGTTCTTCTTTCAAGGTGAAAACAAAAAAGACAGAAGAGGAAACGCTGAAGGACCAAGGAGCACCGCGCACGGCCGAAGAGATTCTCGCTGAAGGAGGCTGCAAGTTCCCCGACGGTCCCCTGCCGAACGGCAAGGAGGTTCATCCATCGATACATTCACACGGCGAGCAGAGATGTGTCACGTGCAGGTGCAAGGTAAGTTATATGAACATTCTTACCTGTGTGTTATTGTAACAAAATAGTTGTAAAATGTTTGTGAAACACATATTTTTTTAGTAACACAGTAGTAGTAGTTATACAAGCAGATAACCCTTGATCTTAGAATATGATGAGAGCCATCGCCACCGTGTCCATAAACCTAAGATGTTGTTCGCAAGCTCTTATCCTTGCAATCACACCGCACAAACATTCTCTTCAACCATAGCAAGCAAGTCTTTTACTTCCCCAGGCAAGCTCTGCTTTAAATATGATCTGACTGATTGCAACAAAGCTGGGTTGTTTTCTCCCTTGTTTACCTGTGGTAGGATTGGTGGGAGCGTAGATGGCCAAGGTTCGGCCACCATGGACATTGTATAAGAACGTATTGTAACATGTGATGTTGTTGTGGCAGGACGGCGAGGTGACGTGCATCCGCAAGCGCTGCGGGCGCGCGGCGTGCGCGCGGCGGCGGCGCGGCGACGGCTGCTGCGCCTGCACGCGCCACCGCCGCCAGCGCGCGCCGCGCCTCGACGCGCCCAGTTGAGCGCGCCCGCGCACGCCGCCCGCGACAGCCCGACACAGTATTACTGCGCCGGACCCCCGTCTATCCCAGACTGCTCCTAGGCTAAGTGAGTGAACGCTTCGCTCTATAGACTGATATATTTTTATGTTCTCTTGCGATTCGAATGTGTCTAGTGTCGGTGGCGGCTGGCCGAGGACGGCCCGAGCGGAGCGCCTCGGGACGGCGTTCGAATATTCAATTCCCACCGGTATTTTAATTGGTATAATGTGTCCACAAATTTGTAGGCGCACGCGAGTGCTCGGTAGTGGGTAGTGGTCTAAGATCCCACTGCGTTGATGACACGTTTCTACAGCTATCTGTTTTTTGTAAAACCAATTTTAAATGAATCTTAAGGGAGTATACAATGGATTAGATTAAGTTGCCTATCAAAAATTTGCCGCAATTGCCTGTAATTAAATGTTTAGGACAATTAATTGCATTTGTAAGGTTTTTGAATTACGTCATTTGAAAGTAAATTGTGCGAATAATTGATAAAATGGATGACCGTATAATTGCAATGAATTACACAATAATTTAATAAAACGCAATTACGGCCAATTTTTGATAGGCTACCTGTCGCTAATCCGTTGCACACTCAACATTCATTAAAAGTTAGTTTTATCAAAAAAGTAGATATTTGCGGAATCGAGCAGTGGCATCCTGTATTATAGTGGGTAGGTAGCAGTGGCGGCAGTGGTAGCAGTGGTAGCACCCCGCAGGCGTCGGCCGGCTCGCCCGCTTGACGGACAGGAATGTGAACGCGGTCGAAGATGTTAAAGATGTGCCATATTTTCTTAATGTAAATAATAAATTATTAAACTTTATTTTACCTATGTGCATATTTATTTACAACTGTAATGTATATTGTACGGTATCGTAGCGATCGTATGTCGTGTCGTAAGTCGTAACCATCACAACTATATTGTCGTCGATTCGATCATCTCTATTTGTGCATTTGCTTGTAGTTTGTATATGTTTACGTAATACCACATTTGTACATGTTACATAATCTGTACTTCTTACCGTATTTAATAAGCCTGTGTTAACTTTAATGTGTAAGTAAACTAAGTACTCAAAAATAGTCCTCGTAAGTGACTTAGGTAAGTTCTATGTAGTGTTGCGAGAATCGGCCACAGCAGAATATTTTGTACATACCTTATTCATACGTTGTTCTACTTATATAATTGTATGTTATAATAACTAATGATATTGTACGTTTAATGCTGTTTGACTGTTAGCATGGTTGCACACCGTTAAAAGGCAATTAATTATTGTACACACACATATAGTTTACGTATAATATCTTGACTAGTTTTGTTTAATTATTAGGTAAACAGTTTTATAGTTACGTAATTAAGGAAGCTAGTCCAAATGTGTTGATGTGATGGATACTGAATGCCATGTAGCTAGAAATATGTCTGCTTTGATTATACATTATATTATTTTATTATAAACATCTAAAAGTATTTCGCTTTTACGGCACAAAATTCGGGGTTTACTTGTGTGAAATATTGCCAAAAATTGAGAACTTTTATAATGTATTTTTTTTTATTTTGCGTTTGTTGTGGGATCTAGTCCATCAAAATTTGTGAATGTATTATAATGTTTATACTCACGTTATTGGCTATCTTTATTTTATGTTTTGACGTAATTAGAATATGATTCAAAAAGAATATGATTTCTTTTGGTTTTAGTACATAATCTAACAGTAGAAAGTAATCACCTATGGCTTGCGAATAACAAAACTAATAGCCATAAAGGGTACTATAAACTTGCTTGTGTTGCATTGTTTTATTTGATCAATATTATATTTTAGTAGCTCACTCATCGTATTCTCCCTCGTTATACAAAGGGAACGACTGTATTTTTCGTTCAAAAATTTTACATATTTTATCAAGTATTTTGGCGTCCAAATTTCGTGAAATACCTAAACAATTTTGACTGGTGTAACTGGTTAAAAAATTCTGTACAACATCTTACAAATTTAGTAGGTATGCAATAAATTACCTGTGAATTCTGATTTTTTTCTTTTCTTTTCCCTTACCCACATTAATTCGATGAGCAAAATTCATTAATTTTTATTTATTTATTTAACTTGACCAAAAGATGTCGATTTACTTATTTCTTAGTGGCTGGAGTAGTAAGCCTATCTGGCTTGGGATCAAGAGGCCCTCTGGCCTGGCTTTCGAGGCATGCTATCGTAATATTGAGTTTTTCTTCTAAGAAATTTCTGAAAAAATCTCATCAGTGGGCATTCTACTGAGTCTACCCTGGTCATTATTAAACACACTTAAAACTGATCTTTACCTTATTACCAACATGGAAAAATAAATACTTAGTTATATAAATGGTTTAGTTATATAAATGTTGACTGCCTCGTTGATCTAGTGGTTAGCCTATGTGGCTTCGATCAAGTGGCCCTGGGTTCGATTCCTGGGTCGGATCACGGAATAGTTCTGAGCTTTTTCATTCTTCTATGAAATGTTCAATACATTCCAAGCTCGGAGTCTGGAAGTTGGTGGTGTTACATCCCCGTGCCTCGGCGAGCACGTTAAGCCGTCGGTCCCGGTCACTATCATTAACGTCTGATAGTGATCGTAAATGAAATATTATCACCCTAAGCCCGCCAACCCGCATTGGAAGAGCGTGGTGGGTGTACGCTCCATATCCCTTCTCCTATAAGTTCCAACTTCCTACTCATCAAATATATTACCAAGGTGTCCCAATGATCAGTGGGTTGACCCAAAGTATTTAATGCACATAAATTTCGATTAATTGTATCTACTAAATTTCTTTATATTTTACCAGACTCTCGTTGAATTTGTGTGAAATTTAATAATGCGTTTACATGAATGTTAACTAAAAGGCGTTCGTTGTCGTACCTACTGGAAAGCAACTGCCAAGCCAAGTCATAATTTTTGGCGGTGAATTCGAGATTTTGTATCACAGTTAAGGAGCTCTTAAATAATGAAATTTATTGATATTACCAATGGTTGAGCAATTATGAATTAAAGATAGGTAGGTATCTCTAAACTCCAGCCAAGTATCCATTTTTTCGCCGTTAAAAGAGGGGAGGGAGATTTTAAGTAAACGTACGAAATCTCGCAAACCTCCATCTCTGCTTACACTCCCTTCACTCGACTCGGACACAGAAAGCCTTCTTTGGAGTTGACGTCTGCTCTTGTTCATAATTGTTCTTGAGGATGCTACCAATGAAAAATATTTTTGTTCAAATTCCTCCCGCTCAATGACTAAGCTATTGTATAGCTTTTATCGCGGGCCTTGAGCGTGGAGACCAAATACAGAAATTCCGTAACGAAAAAACCTAACACCCCCTGAGTATCAAAAACATAATATCAAAAGCACAATTTCGGCAACGACGTCATCGGGGCCGTGGCTTAGCGGTAAGGCGCTCTAAGTGCCCGGATTGCCAGAGAGACACGGGTTCGAATCCCGTCAATTCCGAAAATTTTTTTTTCAAGCGTGATATTTGAAAAAGTAATTTTTTTTAAAAAATAATGACTTTTTGCAATATCATGTTTAAAAAAAAATAGCAGAACCGATGGGATTCGAACCCGCGTCTCTCTGGCAATCCGTGCACTTAGAGCGCCTTACCGCTAGACCACGGTCCCGATGACGTCGGTAGGTAAACATAAGTTGATAAAAAAATGCTATGCATTAGCTTTACCGCGGCAGTCTCCGAGTGCCACACGTCTTTTTTGTTCAAATTCCTCCCGCTCAATGACTAATTGACTGAGATCTTCTGTCAAAATTTCTAGCTCGGTCTGAAATTTGTCAAATTCCACATGTAAGTTATCCATTTTATTTAAGCGGCTATCGAGTTCATTAACTTGAATTTCGGTCAAATGATCACCATCATTAAAGCTCAAATAATTTTGGAAAATAGTTAACTTTCCTTTCACACTTCCGCGTTCAAGTTTTATAAGATCTTTTATTTTTGTATCACTCATTTTTTAACAATTATAAGTGTGAAAAAAAAATTTAAAAAAATCCTATACCTTGCATTAAAGTGGCTACTATTTATAAATAATTAATTCAACGATCAAATTGTTAATCCACAAAATCTAAACACATCAGCTAAATAATAGGTATAATTTTGATAGAAGTAGGTATGTAAAAAAAGTCTAGAAAATAGATTTCCTGTCTTGCGAAAACACAAGTATTATATCAAATATACTAACATGAATTGGAAATTGTTTTACTAATAAATACGAAATAACAACCAAATTTTATACATTGAGCTCACGCACACATGCGATCACACATATTTAATAGTTTGATACATACAGAGATTTATATACAATTGTAAAAACCCTACTAATAAATTTACAAAATCTTTATCTACAATAGATTTACAAAATTCTGAAAATTACATATTACAATTTGACCAACAAATTATGTTTGCTGATGAATATATATTATTAAAGGCAAACAAGCCTCTTCCAAAAAACAATAGATTAAAATCATTAACCCTTTTCATGGACTCAAATAGTGTAATAAGAGTTGGTGGTCGTTTAAATAACTCTTGTTATACGTTTGATGTCAAGCACCCTATTTTATTACCTATGTAGCAAACATTATTTGAGACAAATCATTTTTTAAAAAGAAAACGTAAAACTCATGCATGCCGGACCTCAGCTTCTTTTGTCTCATATAAGACAAAAATATTGGCCACTGGGGGGTAGGGACCTTGCTAGACGCGTCGTGCATAGTTGCGTACGTTGCTTTAGGTTCAAATCTAAAACACTACAACCCATTATGTGTGACCTACCCAAAGATAGAATGCAACTAGAGTATCCATATTTGCATTGTGCCGTGGACTATGGCGGCCCAATTTTAATTGCGGACCGTAAGGGCAGGGGCGCGAAATTGTCAAAAGCTTATATTAGCGTCTTTGTTTGTTTTAGCATCAAAGCGGTGCACTTCTTTGAAGTCTTGTGTAAAATATTTGATTCACGATGCAGCAATCTCGTTTCTTCAAGGCTTATATCCACAATCCACGAAGTTTGAAGGGAGAAGGACCAAACTGTATATCCATAGGTCGCTGGTTCAATCCGGCTCGAAGGACCAAAATGTTATTTACTGTGTTAAGAGCTATGGAGTAAAATGATAATGCAGCTGGTATTTTCGTGATTTGCGTTTATTGTATGTATAAAGTAACAATGTTATTTTCGCAAATCCAGCAGTCGAATGGAATCTGTACGCGCGCTAGTGGCCGGCCACCGGCGCCGTCGCCCCCGCGCCCCGCGCCCCGCAGACCGGTTCTTTGTACGAGCATTGTGCTCGAACAGAGGGAGGCCTGGCCCTGTAGTGGGCCGGTAATATTCTGATAATAATGATGATATAAATGGTAAGGATTCTATTGTATCTATAATACCTTGGAGATTTAATCATATCCCTACCTCTATCATTTTCCTACATAACATCTAAATTTAAGTAGGTAATAATAAACATTAGTTGTTTAAAAATATTTATAATTAGCAACAAAGGTTTCTTAATATCACGCATATTATTATATTTAAGTAATATATAGTGTAGGCAACATATGGCGATTTTACGTTTCACAGGGAAGATTTAGTAAGCGCTTTCAGTGTGCCGGCCATAGCGTCTGCCACAATATCGGCTACTTCTATTGTAGCATTCGCGCCCATTATACCGATTCTGAGCGCTTTACCCTCCGTGGGGCCCAAGCCGGGGAGTATATAAATATTGTACCTGAAAAGAAACAGTAAGTATTAAGTAGACTGTTGTTAACATTCTGTTTTTATTTAATTTCTCTCATTTATCTTTATTTACATATTTTTTTTTAATTTTTAACAACGTTATAAGTAATACAAATATATATATAAAAACACTATTAAAAATTTATAAAAAAATCTTCTCCTCCGTTTGCGGGGCCTTTGCGGGTCCAAGCAACCGGTGGTCAGGGCTCCAGAGTGAGGAACCTCCTCACAATACGCGCTGTTTCAAGGACTACTGCCCTCTGTATCCGACCCTTGATCCAACAATTAAGCGAAAGCTTCTTAAGGTGTTGATCGAAGCTTATTTAATTATTATTAAGTTTTGCAATTGCGCCTTGCAGTCGTATAGCTGCTGTGTGCAAATTTCGACATATTCCAATCCGATTCTAACCCGGAGATCGTTCTTACGCTCGCTTGATTTGATTTAATATTAGTGCACGGAACAATACCTTTACTAACTGCAGCACAGTGAAAGTGAATGAAACCCATATCCTTGTGTGGTTACCATAACAAGGTATCCAGCAGCCTCGAGAAGTAGCTAGTTGGCTCGTATTTAGCTATCGCTAACTGACGCTGGCCACGAGATAAGAGTCTTGTTTTTACCCGACTGCGTCAGAAGGAGGGTTATGTTTTTCGAGCGTATGTATGTATGTATGTATGTATGTATGTCCATTTCTTCGTCACGCGCTACAGCTTAAACGTTTGAACGGATTTTGACATGTGAGGTGTCGTTGAATTTGTCAAAAATGTGGTAGTGACATAGGCTATATAAATTTTCAAAATGGCGGCTATAAATGGGGGAAAAGGGGGGATGTGTGTATTTTTTTCTCTTATCTTAGCAATATGGGTACCAATTGAAAGGTTGTAAAAAGTATATATATCATATCATGATCATGTTCATATTACTTTTTTAACAAAAAATGGCAAAAAGTGTACTAAGTGTACCGTCTCATTTCTATACCATAAACTAAAACTAAAAAGTCTCAAATAAAATTATTATTATAAAAACAAAAAACCCGACTGACTGAAAACTGAAAAGAGAAAAACAAGGAGCACTATATCTGTATAAAATTCTAAATACTTGATGGCGGGGCCAAACGTAGTTTTGGTAAATCTTTCTTTCCCCGCAGGTTAAAGTATTTTGTCCCTGTTTGCAGCAAATAATTTATAACAATTAATAATTTTTTTACTTATTTAATCTGTGAACGCGCAGGTGTGACTGAAATGTCCTGAAAGTGGCATCCGGCGGTCTCTTGTGCCTTGACTGGTATGGTATAAATAACATTGCAGTATTAGCTCATGCTAGCTAAAAATCAAAACCTTCGATATATATCCGGCAAGGGCACATGAAAGGTAATGAACAGCCGCAGTTTTAAAATCGACTACCGAACAAATGTAACTTTTTTCATTTTATCACCATTAAGGTTAATAAGGACGGCTATATATACTTACTTTTCTCTCATACGCCTAACGAAGGCGAGGTAGTCATAACCGCGGGGCAAAACAACTGTTGTGACTGTTGCCAATCGATCTTCAACCTTCGATACGAAGAAATAAAATCCATATTGCTGCAGACGCTTGTAGAAATGCGCCACGACTTCCTCGTGGGTCTTCCAGGATACTTGAAGAGTTTTATTATTTATTTCTTGCAGACATTGTCGGAGAGCCCATGCCATGGGGGCAGACAACGTGTGATGATATCTGCGAAATCACAATAGGAGAAAGTAATTACCTGCCCTTCAAAGGAAGTTCTATACCATTACCCTTCGCCGTAGCCGGATGAAAAAAAGCTCTTAGGCCCTGTTATAGTGTTATGTTGACGACTGTTCCCGAATGTATAGCCGACCTTAAATGAAACGGGCTTGGCAGAGTAGGCAAGGCCAAAATAGCGGTGCCCTTGGCTCGCAGCAGTTGATCGAGAAGCATTCGTGGAAGTACTCCGCGGTATTCGTATGTTTTCAAAGTTTCCCTTGCAATGCAGTTTCACAAACAATGTTCGTTTTTACCCGACTGCGTCAGAAGGAGGGTGATTCGAGCGTCACATTGATTTTTTATATAGTTTAAAACGTATTTTTTAAATATTTTCTTCTGGATAGTACTAAAACTCAATTGCCTACTTTCAGCTTTTAAAAAACGACGAAGTTCTGACTGTCACTGTCTTTTTCTAACATCAAATGTATAAAGCATTGAGGCTAAGATAACGTGTCTAATACTCACACTCGTGTGTTCCCGTAACAGTTCCACTGCTCTGCCAACAGCTTTATGTCAAAATAAAATGGCGGCTTGTGTCTACGGCTGTTAATCTTCTCTCTGTGAGCAGTAAAAGCATATTATTGACAAACACAAAATATTTCAGTGATCAGTTTTAACGAGGGGGAACTGCCAACACAGATAAGTTTACAGAGTTGCTTAGTTTTTTATGGACTACAGTTGACCCTTGGCTGCTATCACACCTGATGTTAAGTGATGATGCAATCTAAGATGGAAGCGAGCTAACTTGTTAGGGGTAGGACGAAATCCACACCCCATTCGGTTTTACACGACATCGCACCGGGACACTAAATCGCTTGGCGGCACGTCTTTGTCGGTAGAGTGGTAGCTAGCCATGGCGAAAACCTCCCAACAGCCAAAAGCTTAGTGATGTAACCACACTCATTATCAATTTATATGGAATTCAAATGGCGCCATCCAGTTGTAAAATACAGAAAGCTTTTTTCATGAATAATGCCGTTACGTAAGGTAATTGCACATATTGACTGTAGAATAAACTCACACTAAGCAGTAGGCACAGATAATCATAATAATACACACTTTGTGTTAGCGTGATGGACGACGGAGGCCCTGGATTTGATTCCCGGCTAGGCCGATTGTGATTTTCTAAATTGGTCCTAGACTGGCTGGTGGGCAACTTCAGCCGTGACTAGTTGCCACCTTACTGGAAAAGACGGCGGTCCAAGCGATTTAGTGTTCCTATACAATGTCGTGTAGAAACCGAAAAAGGTGTGGATTAAATACATCCTACTCTTAAGACGTTAGTCACCTTCCATCTTAGATTGTGTCATCACTTACCAGCAGGTGTGATTGCAGGCAAGGGCTAGCTTGTAGTTAACAAAACCTCAATACACACCTTCACAGACTGTCTGACTTAAATAATTCAAAGGATGTTAAAAAATTAAAACACTCACTCGGCCCTATCGTTAAACGCAACGGGCGATATACCGGCGGGTCCGCTCAGAGCTTTTTGTGTGGAGGCATACACGGCGTCCACTCCCCACTCGTCCATCAAAAACGGCACTCCGCCTATTGACACGACCGCGTCCACTATCAGAAGTGTGTCGTACCTGAAAAAGAGTAACAAAATCGTTTTTATCTTTTTTGTAGCTCCCTGATTTACTTTAAGTAACGTTTTTTCCCCATTTTATTTAATATTAATAATTAATTGACCAACATCTTAAGAAGCTTTCGCTTGGCTGTTGGATCAATAGTCGGTTACAGGAAGCGGTGATTCTTGAGACGGTGCGTGTTTTGAGGAGGTTTCTCATTATGGATCCCTGACCACACCGGTTGTTTGGGCCCTCAAAGGCTCTGCAAGTGGAGCAGCAATTTTTTTTTATAAATTTATAATAGTGTTTTTGTCATAGGTACATTGTTAAAAATTAAAAAAAAATGTAAATAAAAATAAATGAGAGAAAAAGTCACTACTAAAATATAAGCTAGAAAAGTTATTTTAATATAAAAAGTTGAGAGGTGTCAAGGGACACCCGGATGGAACGAAGTTCCTTTCGATTAATTAGTGAAGGAATTGTAATAAAATTTTATTTTTTTTAGAAATAATTATATTTGTTGTTGTACACCGAAACACCAGAGGGCGCCACGAGAGCGCGAGACAGCATACAGCGCGGGCGCGCCCCGCCGCTCACGCGCACACACATCAAAAGCGGCGGCAAGATCCTTTGATCAAAACGTGTCGTGACAACTTTTCGTACGATTTTTTTCCGTCTAGCCCCCTTTCACAACGCGCGATAAGGAACTTAGTTCCAAAAACATAGGAATCTCTCATTGAAAGAACTGAGTCTTAAAAGTGTCTATCACGAAAGAGAAATTACTTACTTGTGACAGAGTTCGCCGAGGCCCTCCAGTTTCTGCACGGTGCCGGTCGAGGAATCCCCGTGGGTTATGAAAAGGGCTGTCGGTTGCCACTTCTTCAACTCTGCCTCGATTTGCTCCAAGCTGAATGTGGTGTTGTTTGCTACACGAAACGGTATCGCGTTGATATCTGTAATGTAAAAAATTTTTTAAATAAAAATAGAACCGACTCAAAACGCACTAAAAAGTAAAAAATAACTGTGTCATTTAGTTGCTTTAAATTACTTAAGCATATCTATGAAGTCGGTGCCAGCCAAGTTTAAGGAACCTTTATTTTACGTAGTAAAGCATTTTGTGGGTTCTAGGTAACGTCTTTCAAGTAGAAACCTTGGTTGGCACCGACTCTTAGATATGCTTAAGTAATTTAAAGCAACTAAATGACACAGTTATTTTTTACTTTTTAGTGCGTTTTGAGTCGGTTCTATTTTTATTTAAAAATTTTTATTTCTTACTTTTTAGTGTTTTATCGCCATGTATCGTACTCGTACTATACTGTCATAATATATTATATGCCACTAGTAGCCAAAAAGCTACCGATACCGAGACAAAAACCGAAATCGCTGTAAGCGTGCCTCCAAAATTTGAAGAGTTCCTTCAATTTCCCCAGGATATCCTCATCAGATCGTAAAATGATGACAATGGGACCACCTTGGAAGTATACCCTTTCTTATAAAAAAAGAATTATCAAAATCGGACAACTCTGTAAAAAGTTATGCGTGGTCATACATATAAAAAAAAAAATACGTGTCGAATTGAGAACCTCCTCCGTTTTTTTTCGTCGGTTAATAATGAATAATTGATTTACATTATTGTTATTCATTAAATAATTCTTGTACGGCATGCTGTTTTATAAGACAATTTTTAATTGCATTCAGTATGCCTGTGTATAATGTATGTGATTATGATATACTAGCGGACGACCGCGACTTCGTCCGCGTGAAAACCTCTTAGGTACCCTTTTAATTTTAAAGACAGACTTTCATATAAAGTGTGCTCATTCCCCGCTACCCCTCTCAATTTATTTTTTTTATAGTTTCCCGTGAGACAATATCCTCCGTCCCATCCCGTGTACTAAAGATCTACGTTTTTGTTAAACATTGTACGATATTACAGTACATTAACATTAACAAAAGATACTTTTTTAAGGTTGGTGCTATGTTTGATCGCAACGATAACTGGTCTGCATCCGAAATAAAATATATTTGCAAGAACTGTGGGTTTTGGCCTGATAGTGGTAAAAGGCTACCAATGAGATGATACACCTGTCGTTCAATTTTAAAAGTGGGCATAAAATGACCTGCCCTGATTTCTTTAGCCCAAAAAAAATTCATTTGAAAAAGACTATTGTATTTACGTGTATTTGTTAAAAAATGACCAGATAATGGATGGTTATTAGTTAAAAGATTTTTTATTGGTTGTGGCGGCTCCTGAAGGTTAGGAAGACAAACTTTACCTGAAGCACAGCACATACCATTAGGTTCGTCCGCCCATTTCTTGGCAGAGCAGTTAGAGCAGATGTTATTCAGGACTCCGATTTGGAAGGACGCTTGTTGTACATAATCAATCTGTGGATCATATCTGAAAGCCAGTCTGTTGCTGTTAGCTAAACTTCGATTGCGAACTCTATTTGTGGACAACTGCGGTCTCTCTGCCTGAGCTCTAAGTCGCTGCAAACGCTCGACATTCGACTCGCTTTCGCGCAACTGAGAGGTCCTTATATTTTGTTCAAGAACACGTTGGGAACGCTCCAGCCTCGACTCTCGAGCGCGTAGTTCGGAGGTTCTCAGACTTTGTTCGGCGAAGCGTTGCGAACGCTCGACACTTGACTCTCGTTCGTGTAAGTCAGATGTCCTTACATTTTGTTCACGAAGACGTTGGGAACGCTCCAGCCTGGCCTCTCATGCACGTAACTCAGAAGTTCTGAGATTTTGTTGTGCAAGGCGTTGCGAACGCTCGACATTTGACTCTCGCTCGCGTAAGTTGTGAACGTTCAGGTGAAGATTCTCCCATACGACGTATTCTTGCTGCCCGTGCTTGAGAACTATGGTTAGAAAGTTGGGACCTGACTCTCTTAGGCATTTTCAAATGTTTAAGAAAATGTTAATAGCCTGTGATATTCTAGCTCTGAAAAGAACTGTTCTTTAGCCCTGAAAAGAACTGTTGTTTAGTCCTGAAAAGAACTGTTTTTTAGTCCTGAAAAGAACTGTTTTTTAGTCCTGAAAAGAACTGTTGGGTAGCCCTGAAAAGAACTGTTGATTAGCTCTGAGAAGAACTGTTGTTTAGCTCTGAGAAGAACTTTTGCGTAGGTGTAGTTTTAAGAATGAAGTCTAATAAAAATCGCCTTGGTGACACTCACTTCGCAACGCAGAAATAGTAATATTTTAATTTCGCCATAACTTCAAAACCAAACGTTCAATTTTAATCTTTTAAACACCAAATATTATCTAAATTTATTTTGATAAGGATTAATAGCATGAGTAAAATAAATGCGTTTAAATGTAGTCGAAAAAAAATTAAGATTTTTAAATAAAAAAATGGTTGGTATGCCTCACTCGACATAGATAGGTATAGTGTGTCGCGGAATTTTTTGTAGATATTTATAAGATCTCCAATTAATTAGAACATTTTATGGTTCTATCCTTTATAGTTTAGGCAGCGTACGCAAAATAAGTAACTTTTCCAGTTGATTTTTACACCTAGTGGCCGAAAAACCCAAATATTTTATGGAACCCTATTTTTTTCCAAAATTAAATTTAGCCTATATTACTCGTGGATAATGTAGCTTTCGAATGGTGAAAGAATTTTTAAAAACGGTCCATTAGTTTTTGAGCCTATTCATTACAACCAAACAAACAAACAAACAAAGTTTTCCTCTTTATAATATTAGTGTAGATTTCCTAAATCATTATTGAAGTTTATATATGATATGAAAGACAGATTTTAGGGCAGACTTACTGTATCTTTGAGCAACGTTTAGAGCTCGTTCATCCCAAACGCCTCTAGTAGCGATCAGTAACGTTTCGTTTGGAGCGACGAGGTTTGCGATGACGGTCTCCATACCCGAGTGTCCGGAACCACTAATCGCCAGCACCAACGTGGATTTTGTTTGGAATAAATACTTGAGACTGATTCGGATATCTTCTGTTGCCTGCAAAAATATGTATTTATAGTGACTACAAAAAACTACAAAAAGCATACGCGACTTTCTGTTAGGTTCTCATCAAAAGGTGATCCGAATTAGCATTATGTTTTTGACGACCCAAGTGGCGCAGTGGTATGCGGGGTGGATTTATGAGACGGAAGTCATGGGTTCGATTCCCGCCGGGGCAGATTGAGATTTTTCTTAGTTTGTCTTGGTCTGGCTGGTGGGAGGCTTTCGCCGTGGCTAGTTCCCACCCTACCAACAAAGACGTACCGCCAAGCGATTTTGCGTTCCGGTACAATGTAGTGTAGAAACAAGTTAGCCCACTTCCATCTTAGATTGCATCGTCACTTAACATCAGGTGTGATAGCAATCAAAGGCCTACATGCCTGTCGTAAATAAAAAAGATGTTACTTACGTTATAGTACTCATCACATGCCGGTGATATAAGGGGCTTGTTAAGAGCTTCGGCCACAGAAGGCCATATATCACAAGGCCCTGGGCCGCAGAACAGTGGTTTTATAATCTTGCGATCTTCTATCTTCGGTACGGGCACTTTGATGGCGAGCATTATTAGGGCTTAATAAAGAAAAGTAAATATTCATCATATCATCTACATATTATATAAAATTATTATTATAATAATAACTAGCTGACCCGGCAAACGTTGTTTTGCATTATAAAATTTAAAAAAAATTAAATGAAAATTAGATAGTAGCCGATTCTCAGACCTGCTGAATACGCATACAAAATTTGGTAAAAATCGGTCAAGCCGTTTCGGAGGAGTATGGCAACGAAAACTGTGACACGAGAATTTTATATATTAGATTTTATTTGATACTTTTTTGTTTCAGTTTATGGTATAGAAATTATGCGGTACACTTTTTGCCATTTTTTGTTAAAACGGCAATATAAACATGATATATTTATATTTTTGAAATGGTCTTTTTACGACCTTTCATTTCATACCCATATTGCGAAGATAAGAGAAAGAAATACACACATCCTCCCTTTTTTTCCCCCATTTTCAGCCACCATTTTGAAAATTTATATAGCCTATGTCACTACCACAATTTTAACGAATTCAACGACACCTCACTTGTCAAAATCCGTTCAGTCGTTTAGGCTGTAGCGCGTGCCGAAGAAATGGACATACATACATACATACATATATACATACATACATATATACATACATACGCTCGAAAAACATAACCCTCCTTCTGACGCAGTCGGGTAATTATAGTAAGAGTGACATATATATCGAAACATAAAAAAATTCGTGTCGAATTGAGAACCTCCTCCATTTTTTCATTGGAAAAAAGAATCTCCTCCGTTTTTTTGACGTCGGTTAATAAATGAAAAATAGCTACGTATGAAATGCCTTGCTGGTTGGTGGTTGGCACTAGGAATACGTGTTGTGTTGTAACGACCCGGGTTCAAGTCCTGGTGTCTGGTTATAGAAATATTATGACTTTCCCAATAGCAGCCCCGAACTGGTAAGTTATATATTCCTGTGTTGTTCTGAAGTAAGGCTGTCCTAGCTACGATAATATTTTCACTTAAATTACAAAATTATCATCATAACTCCGTCGTGGGTGTGAGCTTCCAGATCGTCTAAGAAAGAGGTTGGTACCTTGCGTGTTTCTTATAAATAAAGCTTGAGGGATAGGGAATGCACCAGAATAGATGGTGTGTGAAAAGGCGGTTATAGTCTCGAAGGTCGAATGAAGTCAGAGGCAGTGAATAAGTAAAGATAGCGATAGCACAGAAGAAAGTTTATTATGGGCACAGGCACAAGATTAGTTTACAAGAAATCAGAGTACAGATATCACGAGAAACATAGGTTTAAGTAATTACACATTATAGGTCCGCGAGTGGTTAGAACCGACTGCTATGAAGCGCCGCGCGCGCTTTCCCGGCGGTCCGCGCGATATACACTTATTTGCATGGCCTTATGCGCGTTTCGATGTACAATGTAAGTACGCAAATGTCGCGTGCTAATGTGTGTAATATTAAATATTAAAGTAAATTGATATTTTTTTTATTAAATATATTATGAAGTGAATCCTTACTTGAATCTATATTATATGAGATGAATTTATTATAATAGTTATAACTTGTGCCTTAGTATGTTAAGATTCATATATAAGGTGAGTTTGAATTCCCTGCGAGCGTCGAAACTGGAGCAAGTCTTATGCATATAGATTACAATAGAAAAAAATATTTGTTCAAGTCTCGATAAAAAAAGAAATTAAAAACATTACAAAATATCTATTCACCTACGACACTACGCGTAGCACCATCCAATAAACTCGTATCTGTAAATTAATCCCACCTGTAACAACAATAAATCCCACAGGTACCTACGTACACACTAGAATTGATCAAAATAACAAACGTAACAGCTGGTGGACTACCAAGGTCAATGAACTTTCCATTACTAGGGTGAAATTTTGTTTGAAATGCCGGCAGCGAGCGTAAAAGTTTATTTCTTCATTTATTTTTTAACCGACGAAAAAAAACGGAGGAGGTTCTCAATTCGACACGTATATATTTTTTTTTTTTTTTTATGTATGACCACGCATAACTTTTTACAGTGTTGTCCGATTTTGATAATTCTTTTTTTATTAGAAAGGGCATACATCCAAGGTGGTCCCATTGTCCGCATGTTAGGATCTGATGACGATATCCTGGGGAAATTGAAGGAACTCTTCAAATTTTGGAGGCACGCTTACAGCGATTTCGGTTTTTGTCTCGGTATCAGTAGCTTTTTGGCTACTAGTGCCGTATAATATACTATGACAGTATAGCACGAGTACGTTACGTGGCGATAAATCACTAAAAAGTAAGAAATAAAATTTTTTAACAAAAAATAGAACCGACTCAAAGCGCACTAAAAAGTAAATAAAATTTTTTAACAAAAAGTAGAACCGACTCCAAACGCACTAAAAAGTAAAAAATAACTGTGTCATTTAGTTGCTTTAATTTACTTAAGCATATCTATGAAGTCGGTGCCAGCCAAATTTAAGGAAAATTTATTTTACGTAGTAAAGCAGTTTGTGGGTTCTAGGTAACGTCCTTGAAAGTAGAAACCTTGGCTGGCACCGACTCCTAGATATGCTTAAGTAAATTAAAGCAACTAAATGACACAGTTATTTTTTACTTTTTAGTGCGTTTGGAGTCGGTTCTACTTTTTGTTAAAAAATTTTATTTCTGACTTTTTAGTGATTTATCGCCACGTGCCGTACTTGTAATATACTGTCATAGTATATTATATGGCACTAGTAGCCAAAAAGCTACCGATACCGAGTCAAAAACCGAAATCGCTGTAAGCGTGCCTCCAAAATTTGAAGAGTTCCTTCAAATTCCCCAGGATATCATCAGCAGATCCTAACATGAGGACAATGGGACCACCTTGGATGTATGACCTTTCTAATAAAAAAAGAGAATTATCAAAATCGGACAACACTGTAAAAAGTTATGCGTGGTCATACATAAAAATACAAATATACGTGTCGAATTGAGAACCTCCTCCGTTTTTTTTTCGTCGGTTGAAAAATAACTGTGTCATTTAGTTGCTTTAATTTACTTAAGCATATCTAGGAGTCGGTGCCAGCCAAGGTTTCTACTTTCAAGGACGTTACCTAGAACCCACAAACTTCTTTACTACGTAAAATAAATGTTCCTTAAAATTGCTGGCACCGACTTCATAGATATGCTTAAGTAAATTAAAGCAACTAAATGACTCAGTTATTTTTTACTTTTTAGTGCGCTTTGAGTCGGTTCTATTTTTTGTTAAAAAATTTTATTACCAGTTCTAAAGTGTGGAGATGGGGACATGTCTACCTACTTAGTCCTTCGAAGGTTCCGTGTTCGATTTCTGACAGCCGATTATTAAGTTACTGTATAGCTTTTATCGCGGGCCTTGAGCGTGGAGACCGAATACAGAAATTCCGTAAAGAAAAAACCTAACACCCCCTGAGTATCAAAAACATAATATCAAAAGCACAATTTCGACAACAACGTCATCAGGAAACGTGGCTTAGCGGTGAGACGCTCTAAGTGCCCGGAATGCCAGAAAGACACGGGTTCAAATCCCGTCGGTTAAGCTATTTTTTTTTTCAAGCGTGATATTTCAAAAAGTAATTTTTTTTTAATTAATGACTTTTTGCAATATCACGCTTTAAAAAAATACGGAACCGACGGGTTTCGAACCCGCGTCTCTCCGGCAATCGGGACACTTAGAACGCCTTAGCCCTAGGCCATGGTCCCGATGACGTCGGTAGGTAAACATAAGTTGATAAAAAATGCTATGCAATAGCTTTACCGCGGCAGTCTCCGAGTGCCACACGTCTTTTTTTTTATTGGTTCTGTTGGATTTCTTATTTTTAATTAGTTTATGTCTGGTCTACTGGAAGATTTTTGGTCGTTTGGCTTTTCTTTCCGTTTTTTATTTGGTAGCAATCGAATGTTTAAGATATACCTTCGTTCGGTACCTCGGGTGTTCGTGTTATGCAAAATGTCCTAAGTGAGTAGATATTTTGTAGGTAAATTTTAAGTTTTTTGTTACTAGTTCTAGAAATATTTTTATTCCGCTGTTGTTATCAGTATGCATTACATTTACTCTAGTTTCAACGCTTTTCAACGCTGGCAGATAATTCAAACTCACCTTATATAGGTAACCGATAAAATATAATATAATATTTTATTTCATTGGTGTGTAATTTTGTTGTATGTTGTATATATTTACAATAAATTAAATTAATTAATAATAAATAAAATGATTCATTATACAAAATAATTATAAAGAACACGTCGTTTCAGCGAGCTCGGTGCATCGGCTTATCGCAAACCGGTTTACCGGTGCAACGGCATGTGCGTTGAAACTGCACGACTACTTTACATTGTGATTATTTTAACTAGGTATAAATTAGAGTCATTTTTTTATTGACTCCACGTTAGCCCTTCACTGATATCACACCTGGTGTTATGAAGATACATACAGTCTAAGATGGAAGCGTTCTAACTTGTTAGGAGTAGGATGAAATCCACACTCCTTGTAGAAACAAGGAGTGTGGATTTCATCCTACTCCTTTAGCATTTAGCGATGCGATTTAGCGTTCGGGTACGATGTCGTGTAGAAACACGACATCGTACCCGAACGCTAAATCGCTTGGCGGTACGTCTTTGTCGGTTCGGTGGTAACTAGCCACGGCGAAAGCCTCCCACGAGCTGACGAGCCAGACCAAGACAAATTAAGAAAAATCTCAATCTGCCCCGCCGGGAATCGAACCCAGGGCCTCCGTCTTATAAATCCACCGCGCATACCACTGCGCCACGGAGGTCGTCAAAAATATATATCGTGACATGCAATTGGAATGCAAACAAATGAATATGAATATGAGGCACTTACTTGCAATTTATAAATTTAAATATTTAATAACCACACCCACAAAACTTTCTACTTTTTTATGTGTTTAAGAGTATGTTGTAATGCTTTTCGATCTGTGTAAGTGAGATCTCTTAAGGTCTTAATAGGAAAGAATAATGAAACAGCGTAATTCTCGTTATATAACAAAGTTTATCACATAGACACGTGTACGGACAAGTAGTGATTAGAAATGTTTTATAATAATTTAGAATAAATATAAATAGCCCGATAACCTCTAGTGCTTTACCAGATTTTTAAATGCCGTGTTATTATTAACTATTTCAACACCAAAAGAAAATATTTCTTTCTTTTTTACACGCTTTATATTAGCTTCACTTGTATGTCAGTTTGTCAGTATGTCAGTATGTAACTCTCCGTGGGTAATCTGCGCGCCTGCGGCCTTCCTTGGTTCTGGTAGCCGTTTCTCAGGCTCTCTCTCCGAAATTGAACTCTGATTCCCCGTATTTATAAATAATTATTTTATCAAACTAATAAAAATTTTTAAGTTAATAAAAATATTTTTTAATAAAAATTTTCTAGGAGTCGGTGCCAGCCAAGGTTTCTACTTTAAGGACGTTACCTAGAACCCACAAACTTCTTTACTACGTAAAATAAATGTTCCTTAAACTTGGCTGGCACCGACTTCATAGATATGCTTAAGTAAATTAAACCAAGTAAATGACACAATTATTTTTTACTTTTTAGTGAGTTTTGAGTCGGTTCTATTTTTTGTTAAAAATTTTTTATTTAAAAACTTTTTAACAAAAAGTATATTCTACTAATAGTTACCCGCCCAGGTTATAAGTTTAGTAGAATATTTTGTTGTAGATATGAAAATCCACTTAGTTGTAGTCAAAGTTAAGTTTATTTGATAAAATATGTTGATATATTTTGTGTGTATGCAATTAAACTTTCAAAAAATAAAAAACTTTACACTAAAAATATTTTCGCAATTCAGCTTTAGTAATCCCCTTAACGTAAAACGCGATACAAGAACAGTAAATGTCACTGGAATATAAAAAGATTATTCTACAGTAACAAGAGTTCTTGTTAGTAAAAAGTGTCACGCTTCTGTTGATTTAAGACTAGTGGAGTCTAGAAAGCTAGCGTGATAAGCGGTACCTATTGTTCGTTAGGCGACTTTTGTTTCCCGATAGCGGGAAAAAGCAATCAAACGGAAATGGTAAGCTTATTCTTCATGCGACGACACGAAGTGTGAATGACGTACAATCCTTGAGTCACTGCGATACTCCAGTGGTTCATTTTACTTTTATTATTGAGTATTATATTTTTGCTGACAGTAAATTTAGTTTCGTTTAAATAAATATTCGAGCGGTTCCTTGGGTCCTAAAATAGTCAGTCGTCAGTGTTTCCTACCACCTACAATATGAACATCTTCAAGGCAAAAATGAATAGGCATATTCTAGGTAAGCGCGTTCCATCTTAGACCTCATCACTGCTTTCCATCAGGCATGATTGTAGTCAAGCGCCAGCCTATACCATAAAAAAAATTAATATTCTGTAAATTGGTAATTCCGGGACTGAAATTAGGGGTAAGTGGCTAAGGTTTAACAGTGTTGATTATTATAATAACTATTCAATTCAAAATTTAAAAACCCCCGACTAAAATCAAATTTACCATTTTTTTGTGGTGGCCATCTTGAATTTTTAACCTTTCATAGTGTAGTATTCTACTATTCAAGCCCTTTAACGACGCAAAAAGATATTAACATTAAAACAAGATACACATTTTGCAACAAAGTTATCTATTAGATTTTAAAAAAGAATTAATTAAAAAAAAGAAATTACAAGAAAAACCGCATAAATAGAGAAAGTCTTTCAATGGCATCTGTTAAAACAGAGGAATTATTATAGTTCAAGGTGCTATCTAGCTATAAAGTTAATCTTTATAGCTAGATAGCACCTTGAATTTTAGTCATTATTCAGCAAAAATATAAATCGGTTTATCCGATTCATTCCAACATTTCAGGGTTTCATTTAATTAGAAACATGAAAAGAAGCAGTCAAGACAAATTCAACGAGCACAAACTCGATGGGTTTACTAAAAAGGTAGACCAGGGTTACGTTTCCTACCTTCCAGCCTTATCATCAGACCAGCTCAGTGGTTCCAGAAGACATTAGTGTTTCAAATGTCAGATCACACACATGTTTTCAAGCGAACTGAGCGTGTAACATTTCTATCACAGCTAACAAACGACCTGATGACCTTGAAGACCTGAACAGATTTTCACCAAACCAAGCTAAGAACACTCTCGACTGATATACCTTTCAACCAAAACAGAACCGCATTAAAACAGCAAACAGGGACAAAATACAACTGCAAACAGGGACAAAATACTTTAACCTGCGGGGAAAGAAAGATCTACCAAAACTTGCCTGCAGCACCATAAAGTATTTAGAATTTTATACAGATATAGTGATCCTTATTTTTCTCTTTTCAGTTCATAACTTCTAAGCAGTCGGATTTTTTTGTTTTTATAATAATAATTTTATTTGAGACTTTTTAGTTTTAGTTTATATATCATAAACTAAAACTAAAAGAAATGAGACGGAACACTTAGTACACTTTTTGCCATTTTTTGTTAAAAAAGTAATACGAACATGGTATGACATTTATATTTTTGGAATGATCTTCTTACGACCTTTCAATTGGTACCCATGTTGCTAAGATAAGAGAAAAAATTACACACATCCCCCTTTTTCCCCCATTTACAGCCGCCATTTTGAAAATTTATATAGCCTATGTCACTACCACAATTTTGACAAATTCAACGGCACCTCACATGTCAAAATCCGTTCAGCCGTTTAGGCTGTAGCGCGTGCCGAAGAAATGGACATACATACAAACATACGCTCGAAAAACATAACCCTCCTTCTGACGCAGTCGGGTAAAAATGGATAACTTTGGAAAAACTAACATTTTTGCTTACGTTAGATAAGTATATTACACGTCAGCTTTCACACATCGGTCCTTTATTTATGTTTCTGTCTTTATCATATTTTTTTAAATATTATGAAATGATCCTATAATATTGTAGATAATTATTTAAGTTTTATTATGTAAATACAGTTCATAATATATGAACAAGTGCGCTGAATTTTCGCATTTTGTAGCACGCAAACTTTGTCGATACCAACATGGCTCTAAAATGTTTATTTTTAATCTACAACGTCCATTAGTTAACCAAACATAGGCTTATCCTCGTTTTAATTGGACGTTTATTATATTAAGCGGGACACTAGAGTAATAAAAGAATTAAAAAATATAAAAGTTTCGTTTCCGAAAACTGAAGCTTTTGTTAGTGAAAAAAGTGTCAAGAGCACTATGATTTAAAGCTAGTAGCACGAACGCTGGCGCGACAAGTTTCAGTATTGATTTGTTTGTTTTCTTTTGTTTCTTTGTAGTAGAGAGTCAATTAAAAGTAAAAGCATTTTTTTGGTGTGAAAAAATAAACATCTTCATAACGTAGTTGCTAGAATACTTCAGCGAAGAAATAGTAGTTTTGAAGATAAATTCTTTTTTAACTCTTTCGGACACCAGGCGTGTAATCCTGGGGCAAGTCACGGTATAATTCTGAGTTATTCATTGTTTTATAAAATTGTCAGTACATTCCAAGCCCGGAGTCAGGAAGTTGTCAGTGTCACACTACCGTGCCTCGAAGAGCACGTTAAGCCGTTGGTGCCGGTCACTATTATCAACATTTGATAGTGATGGTTGAAAAATGAGATATTACCACCCTAAGTCCACCAACCTACAATAGAGCAGCGTGATTATATCTCTTCTTCTATAAGAATGGAGGCCTAGCCCTTTATTTGGCCCTTAATAGGCTGATAATGATTGCAAGACGGCAAATTGTTGTTTGCTGCGAGTGTGAGTAATGAACATCAATCAAACGAAAGATTCTTTTTTTTTAACGCTGGGAAGTGCGTTTACGCGTCCCCACCGGAAACAAAGCGGTCACAGGTGCGCTGCTTCCGGGGGGGTATGTGGGACTCCCCGGTTGAGAAGTAGCCGTAATACTCACTAAGCCCCGGCGATGTTTCATCTCATCACCTGATGACTAGATCCCGAAAGCATCAAGAATCTTCGGCAACCCAGCCAGCGGCATCCGCCGAGGCAGACCCTCAACTGGGGGATAAATGGATTCCCAAACGAAAGATTCTAAGGCAACAACGCTGCATTCTTAAATACGTGTTAGAATCATAAGTACAACTGTCTAAGTCTAACTTACAATTTATTTCATTGAACTAACTTACAATTTATTTCATTGAACTAACTTGTTTGTGTAAATGTTTATTTTACAATACGATATTCTATAAATTAATTGGGTATCCATTTCATCTTATTCTTATAGAAGTCTAAAATGTCGAACACGAAAGCTAAAGACGTTTTAATTAAATATGAAAAAATAAAAGAATGCATACAACTCATAAACTAAATTATGGCCGAGAATTTTCAAGTGTAAACTCGACGTTAACTGAATAAAGCTAAAATTCAGTTGAAAAACTATTTTATTCGAGCTGGAAAATACGAAAGACTGAACAATATAATTACGTTTAATAAAATATTCCTTGTTTTTTTTTCTTAAATTTTAGAAATCTCTGTTTAAAATTGTTAATTGTAACTATAGTGACTTTAAGACTCCATACCTATGTGATATTATTTTTAAAAAATTATTATTATAAAAACAAAAAACCCGACTGCTTAGAAGTTATGAACTGAAAAGAGAAAAACAAGGATGACTATATCTGTATAAAATTCTAAATACTTTATGGTGCTGCAAACAGGGACAAAATATTTTAACCTGCGGGGAAAGAAAGATCTACCAAAACTACGTTTGTCCCCGCCTGCAGCACCATAAAGTATTTAGAATTTTATACAGATATAGTATTTATATATATAGTATTTATTTTAGATATACAGATATTTTATAGATCCTTGTTTTTCTCTTTTCAGTTCATAACTTCTAAGCAGTCGGGTTTTTTGTTTTTATAATAATAATTTTTTTTTGAGACCTTTTAGTTTTAGTTTATGGTATAGAATTGAGACGGTACACTTAGCACACTTTTTGCCATTTTTTGTTAAAAAAGTAATATAAACATGATATGATATTTATATTTTTGAAATGGTCTTTTTACGACCTTTCAATTGGTACCCATATTGCTAAGATAAGAGAAAAAAATACATACATCCCCCCCTTTTTTCCCCCATTTACAGCCGCTATTTTGAAGATTTATATAGCCTATGTCACTACCACAGTTTTGACAAATTCAACAACACCTCACAAGTCAAAATCCGTTCAGCCGTTTAGGCTGTAGCGCGTGCCGAAGAAATGGACATACATACATACATACATACATACATACGCTCGAAAAACATAACCCTCCTTCTGATGCAGTCGGGTAAAAGCCATCAAATTAAAAACGTTTGATGAGTTTATAGTAAAGAGGAACATACATTCTTTACATTTCTAGGCGATTTCAATGGAATATCCCACGCATTGAGACCCTTCCCACTTTTACCGTCATTATTGGGCCAATTTAAACAAAACCTTAACAAATCCAGAAATCACACTATCCGTTGGTGAAAATTACATGGAAATCCGTTCAGTTTCTCTTTGAAAATATCGCGAATAACATACAAACAGAAGTGTGAACAGATTTCATCGTATAGTGACTAATTAGGTATCTTTTTTTTACCCGACTGCGTCAGAAGGAGGGTTATGTTTTTCGAGCGTATGTATGTATGTATGTATGTATGCCCATTTCTTCGGCACGCGCTACAGCCTAAACGACTGAACGGATTTTGACATGTGAGGTGTCGTTGAATTTGTCAAAATTGTGGTAGTGACATAGGCTATATGAATTTTCAAAACGGCGGCTGTAAATGGGGGGAAAAAGGGGGGATGTTTGTATTTCTTTCTTCTATCTTAGCAATATGAGTATCAAATGAAAGGTCGTAAAAAGACCATTTCAAAAATATAAATATCATGTTTATATTGCCGTTTTAACAAAAAATGGCATTAAGTGTACTGTGTCATTTCTATACCATAAACTAAAACAAAAAAGTCTCAAATAAAATTATTATTATTATAAAAACAAAAAACCCGACTACATAGAAGTTATAAACTAAAAAGAAAAAAACAAGGATCACTATATCTATATAAAATTCTAAATACTTTATGGTGCTGCAGGCGGGGGCAAACGTAGTTTTGGTAGATCTTTCTTTCCCCGCAGAAAATAAAGTATTTTGTCCCCGCTTGCATCTCCATAAAGTATTTAGAATTTTTTTATAGATATAGTGATCCTTGTTTTTTCTTTTTAGTTCATAACTTCTAAGCAGTCGGATTTTTTGTTTTTATAATAATAATTTTATCTAAACTACTGTTGCTTTCCCTAACAGTTATAATCAAAGAAACATATCAACTTAATTAGCCAACGTAGTTTTTGAAGTAAGGCTACGAGTATTTTAAATAAACGAATTAATGTAAAGTGCAACTACTACTAAATCTACGCTAGACGTAAAATAGGTTCACAAATAATAATAAAATACTTAATATCCGTTTCATAACAGAATTACGCTGAAGAATGTTGAAGATTGCACTCCACTAGTTAACTTAGCTCGGGGATGCGAACTTTAGTAGAAAAACCAAGTATTTCGTCTCGAGAACGAGCGAGAAAACGGATCCTGAAGAATCTAATTAAATCTTCCATCTCTATCATTTGTAACTTGTTTTTTTTCCATAGCTAAATCTGAGAATTCTGGAATGTTTCCAAGTTGGAAACTTAATTGTTTTAATTATATTCGCTTAAGAAGTTTACAATTAACATTCGTCAAAACGAATCTGACATCCGGTTAATATTGCCTTTGTTAGACTTTGCGGTTTCAAATTAGATTCTAGGTTCTATATATGTGATTATGACTACAACTATGAAATACTAAGATCTTTTTTCTTTTAAGAAATTTTCCGTCGCAATACGGAGTTAGGAAGTTATGTTACAGACACAAACCTAGCTAAGGGCGTTCGGTTAACACAGTAGGTATGCTCATTATACAATCAAATATATCTGACGTATCTCCGCTTCTATAAGAAGTAGCCATTCATTTACAGTGCTGTGCAATTAAGATTAAACGCAATTTCGTTACTCTTTTTCAGGTACGACACACTTCTAATAGTGGACACGGTCGTGTCAATAGGCGGAGTGCCGTTTTTAATGGACGAGTGGGAAGTGGACGCCGTGTATGCCTCCACACAAAAAGCTCTGAGCGGACCCGCCGGTATATCGCCCGTTGCGTTCAGTGAGAGAGCCGAGTTAGCGTTTTAATGCTCTTTATTTTACCATTTATCAAATTATGTGTTTTGTGTGTATATAAGAAAGTACTTAACTACGCAGTTAAAGTTAACATTTTAGTTGAAATTCATGGGAAAATGTCACAATAACAAGACTCCCCCGCAAAAAGAAATATTTTTGAATTTGTGTACTAAATAATAATATTATAATTAGGACTGTGACATTTCGTAGCAGCAAGACTCCTTCCCAGAAAGAACTTAACGGAATAATACGTAAAGAGGAAACATCAAGCCAAATACTGGTGTAGTCTTTGACTTTTTGTTTAAAATTCTCTAAGAATATATAAAAAAGCAAAAAAGGGTCATTTTCGTAGTAAGTAGTATTTAATAGGCCAGGAAAGGAGACTTTTATATGATAATAATTCTATCTCATAATGTCCTAAAAGCAAAATATCCTCCTTTCTATATAGTCTACATCTATCTCATAATAACCTAGAGTAGTGGTTGCCCACCGTTTCCAGACTCCGAAAAAGATTCATGCATCTTGTCACGGATTGCCCATAGTTCGTTCGCAATAACTTCGCAGAAACCTCGATCTCCTTATAAACTAAACTTTAAAGTAATATTTAGCGTTTCCTATTATATTATTTTGCGTTTTAATATGTTATTTACTGCCCACAGAGAGAAGATTAACAACCGCAGACATCAACCGCCATTTTATTTCGACATGAAGCTGTTGGCTCAACAGTGGAACTGTTATGAGAGCACGCGAGTGTAAGTATTATGAATATCTTTCTTAATACAGGTTAGCCCTTGACTGCAATCAAGATCTTTGCCATTTCATAAAAGCTGAAAGATTGTGGGACATTATTTCTAATGGAAAATATAACCAATACGTTTCTAAACTATCACGAATTTATGGTGTAAAACACATAATTCTTACCCGCTACTTCCCAAAGATATTATCTACTGAGATCAGAAGATAAGTGAGCCAATTTAAGCTCCATTGCCATACCATACCATATTTGCCTGCCACTATGATAGGAGCATGGGTTGACGAACTTTTAACTTTTATAAACTAAAAGAGAATTCAATCTTCGATCTATCTTATAATGAACGTTGCTTATCTGGAAGAAGGTATTACAATTTATACATTTATTCCTTTTTTCATCGGTTCCTTTTAGGAGCCTACAAAGTGGTATTCCTCAGTTAGGAGGAGGGTAAGTAACTAGGTAGCCACGGGTAAAGTCTATAACCAGATAGCCAGATTTCATACAACCATATTTCAGCACCACAGATAGAACTGCACAGTTATCGACTAACAAAAAATTAAATTAAACTTCTAGAAAAATAATAAAAGAAGTAGTTTCTTTCTTTTATTATTTCTCGCTGGTATTTGTAGTTGGTAGTCATTGTTCTTATTTATCGTCGCGCCGTATATGTCTCAAAAGCTTTTTAAAAGTCTTTATCACGGGCACCGCGCCGCTCTCCGTCTGGTGGAGCGATTACGTGCGCGTTACGTGCTTCGTCGACGCCTCCTTTCGTTCGTTCGTTCGTTCGTTCGTTCGTTCGTTCGTACGTACGTACGTACGTACGACCGCGAGGGGTGTGTCGTAGAGCTATATATAAGATAGCTCCCTGGTTGATCCTGCCAGTAGTTATATGCTTGTCTCAAAGATTAAGCCATGCATGTCTCAGTGCAAGCCGTATTAAGGCGATACCGCGAATGGCTCAATATATCAGTTTTGGTTCCTTAGATCTTACTAGGTTACTTGGATAACTGTGGTAATTCTAGAGCTAATACATGCAATCAGAACTCCGACCAGTGATGGGACGAGCGCTTTTATTAGATCAAAACCAATCGACGGAGGGCCTCGCGTCCGAAGTCGTTAACTTTGATGAATCTGGATAACTTTTGCCGATCGCATGGTCCAGTACCGGCGACGCATCTTTCAAATGTCTGCCTTATCAACTTTCGATGGTAGTTTCTGCGACTACCATGGTTGTCACGGGTAACGGGGAATCAGGGTTCGATTCCGGAGAGGGAGCCTGAGAAACGGCTACCACATCCAAGGAAGGCAGCAGGCGCGCAAATTACCCACTCCCGGCACGGGGAGGTAGTGACGAAAAATAACGATACGGGACTCTTACGAGGCCTCGTAATCGGAATGAGTACACTTTAAATATTTTAACGAGGAACAATTGGAGGGCAAGTCTGGTGCCAGCAGCCGCGGTAATTCCAGCTCCAATAGCGTATACTAAAATTGTTGCGGTTAAAAAGCTCGTAGTTGCATTTGTGCGCCGCGCTGTCGGTGCACCGCATCCGCGGTGATACTGACACGTCTGCGGAGCATATCGTCGGTGAGCCGGCGGTAACACGCCGGTTCAATATCAAAATCCTATCGCGGTGCTCTTCGTTGAGTGTCGAGATGGGCCGACAATTTTACTTTGAACAAATTAGAGTGCTCAAAGCGGGCTCAAAATGCCGCTTGAATATTTCGTGCATGGAATAATAGAATA